>CAWUFW010002193.1:0-600000 GCA_963921515.1 Calotriton arnoldi | reverse complement strand
AGCAAGACCAGAAATAAACTGAACTATCTACCTAGATGATACCCCAATGTTCTTTCAGAATCAAGGTAGTTGTTAGACTGTGAGACTCACAGCAACCTGGTATAATTTAAGGGTGTAAAGTGGAGTCTGAGGAAAATTAAAAATCTATGCATCTCATGGTCAAGCAAGATAAGTAAGCTAAAAATAAAACTCCTACCTGTAGGAAGCTGGCTCTGTATATACTATACCAAAATGAGGTATAGTGTGCACAGAGTCCAGTGGAACCCCAAAGGTAGGCAGAGGTAAAAGTAGATAGCACCTTACTCTCCATTTGTGGTACTGTGGGCGAGCAGTAAGGCTTTATCAGAGGGTAGTGTTAAGCATTTGTTGTACACACTCAATCAGCAAATGATGTCACACACTCAAAGACTGAACTCATACCAATTTGATTTGTATACAAATATAATTTAGTTGTATTTATTTCCTAGAACCAAGCAAGCCTGGCACAGGTAAGTGTAATTGATCATTTTCAAGGCAGGCTGAATGAAAATGACTTTATTACAGGTTTGTAAACACTTTGAATACAGTTAAAAATTACTGTTAAATTACTTTTCAGATTACTTTTTCTACCTGGTGTGATGCACCTAGATATCACACTGGGACATTTCCTAGAGAAAAGGTAAGTAAGCAATTTTTAGTTCTTTACAGTTTTTCAAAGTTCACTACAAAAAACCAACTCCACACTTAAAACATTTTTCAAGGAAAAACATTCAATGTATTCCTATTGAGAGAAATGAAGTTATCGGTTTACAGGTAAGTACTTTGTTGTGGGAGTTGGTATTCTGGGGGTTAGAACAAGTGTTCCCCCAGGGTCAAGGATGCACTCTTGTTACACTCTCAGCGACACTAGGGCAGCCGGGTGCAGAGTGCTGAGGCCCAATGTTATCCAACGAGGGATAGGGGGCCGCCGGTTGGTGGCTGCTCACGAGCAGGCCACAAGGTTGTGGGAGCAAAGCTCCTGGTGTTAGGCTCGGGGCAAAGGGGGCTCTGGTTTAGCACACAAAGTGCACCTGCAGCGGCGCAAGGGCGGCTGGGTGCAGGGTGTGGTTTTGGCGTTGGGTGCCCGGTTTTCAATGGGGTTTCTCAGTTTTGGTTTTTAGCTGCAGGCTCAGTCCAGGAAGACTTCCGGGAGGAACCAACAGCTGGGCAGGTAAGTTGGAGAGCTCATGGACGTAGGTGCACCTCGGGTTCTTTTCTCTAGGGCGCATAGCGGCCTGATGCAGGGGTGTCTTTTGAGGTCGGATTTCACCTTACCGTGCCACTTATGGTTGGGGGGGATCTCCGTGCAGAGGCTGCAGGTGACGTCGGGGAGTCCTGGAGGGGTCAACCCACGGTGGACTCAGAGTCTGGAGCGCTGGGGGACCTCGCTGGGACCGGTGGGCCATTCTAACTCCGGCTGTAGGCGACTGGTGCAGTGGTGGTTCCAGGCGTCTGGTTTCTTTGTCTTCAGCAGGCTCAGAGTCTGTCTTGGGGGTTTCCCTCGAACAGAGCTGCTGTTCACAGGAGATCTGGTCTTTGTCGACTGCAGTCAGTCCTCCCAGGTGTTTTGGAGGTTGCCGGCTGTAGGACAAGGTGACTTTTGGCGCAGGATGTCTGGAAACTGCAGACGGGCTGGTGCCAAGTCAGTTCTTCTCTGCATTCTCTCTGCTGGGCGTCGTCTTTCGTCCTTCGTAGGTTGCGGGAATCTGCCTTCTTGGTTCAGGGCTGCCCCTAAATCCTGTTTTTAGAGGGCGTTTTAGGGGTCTTGAGGTTAGTAGCCAATGGGCTACTGACCTTAGGGTGACTACACCCTTTGTGTGCTCACCCCACATGGGGGCGTGGGCACAATCCCTAGTCCTGATTGGAGAGTGCCTGCCATCTGCAAGATGGCGGGCACTGAAGAGTGGGCTTCACCTCGCCTCCCCCACCTGAGGGGTGGGGTTGGCAGAGGTGGGCACACCTTCTGGGCTGTGCTAATTTTTCCTGCCTGTCTTCCTGCCGAAAAGGAGGGGAGACAGGAAGGGGGCCTGCTACTAATAGCTGGAGAGGCTGGGGGTCGCATTGCAAAGGCGGCAAGGCCTTTGAAGCTTCCCTGCCACAGATGGCTCTTCCTGGCCTGGGGGAGGTGTGACCACCTCCACCCAGGAAAGGCTTTGTTTCTGGACTCAGGGAGCGAAGGCTCCCACCCCGGGGGTCCAGAAACATGTCTCGTGGTGGCAGGCTGGTGTGCACCAGTCGGGGAACCCACCAGAGGCCGGTCGTTTTTCAGGGGGCATTTCTAAGATGCCCTTTGAGTGCATTTTTCATTAAATCCCACACTGGCATCAGTGTGGGTTTAATGTGCTGAGAGAGAAGTTTTATACCAAACTTCCCAGTTTTCAGTAAAGCCATTATGGTTCTGTGGAGTTCGTAATGACAAACCCCCAGCACCATATACTCTTAATGGCATCACTGCACTTACAGTGTCTAAGAATTGGTCTAGACACTGTAGGGGTACAGGGCTAATGCACCTGTACCCTCACCACTGGCATGGTGCACCCAGCTAGAGGGGTGGCTAACCTATGCCAGGGCAGTAGGTTGTAGGCATGGCACACAGGGATGTGTAATAATCAAACGGGAGAGAGAGGAATAATGTGGGCTAGTTCACTTCCCCTGGTGCAATAGGTAAATATCAATGAGAACTAGCTTATTAGTGGAAGCTAGGTGTCCATGTCAGGAGGAAAAACCTTTTGTTTTTTATGAAGACCCTCACCCACCAACCTAGTTGGTGGCATGCTTCATCATCGGGTCCCACCCAAGGCACCGAGTACACCTTGGGTGTGCTAAGAACGCCTGACTACAGCAGAGCTGGTTTTGTGTAGTGAGAGTAAAGTGAATGAATGTGAGTTAAAAGCTGTCCAATGGGTCCCGTTTGACTAAAGGATTTTAATAATGGGCCCTTGGCAGTATTAAAAACAACAAGGCGGATATGTGAGGAGGTACAATTATGTCTCCAATATCCTGTAAACATAAGAATGAGGTCTACATGTTTCAGCCAGACTGCTGTGTATGCTAGCTTTCGTCAGGACCTATGTGTATGGTGAGTTAGTGGTGGTCAGGTGTGGTTTGTTTGACCAGGCATGTGTCGCACGCGCTAAGGTGCGTATAAATGAGGGAGGAAATGTTCCTCTTTTTGCTCAAAACCTGTTGGGGGGAAACACAACAAACAGAACAAACGGACATAGACGAACAAGTTACTTACCTTCGGTAATGCTTTTTCTGGTGGATACAGTATCTGCCTGTTGATTCCTCACCTTTTGAATACCCCCTTGTAAGAAAGTGGCTCTGTATATACTGGACCAAAGTAAGGTACAGTGTGCACAGAGTCCACAGTCCCCAGAGGTTTGGCAGAGGCTAAAGTTAGATATAACCTTACTCTCTAAAGTGGTACCTTGGTCGAGCAGTAAGGCAGTATAGGAGGACAGTTTAAAGCATTTGTTGTACACACTCAGTCAGCAAATGAAGCCACACACTCAAGAACTGAACTCTAGGCCAATGGTGTGTATATAAAAATATATGCTTGTTTTATTTTAGAACCAACAATAGGTATCAAAATATACTTTCTCAGATTGAGATGCTTTAGGTAAATACTTTCAATAGGCAATAGACTTTTGAATGCAATAGTTACAGTGGTTGCAATAGGCAACACAATTTTAAACACAATTATACATTGAGCTCAATGGGAATTTCTAGTTAAATCCAATGGATTACTTTTTGGATTACTTTTCTTACCACAGGACTGGATCCTAGATTCAGTCCTGGGACATCTCCTGTAAACAGTTGAGTAAAAACGTTTTGGTTACAGTTGTGATTTTTAAGGAATATTATTGTATTTTAAAAGTTGACACTTAGAAACTTTTTCCCATAGAATCACCAATGTTATCCTATGGAAGGGAATTCACTTAGCAGGTAAGTGGGGTTATTGTTACATTTTCTAACTCAGTGTTGGATCCTGGATCCAGCACTGGTGCATCTCCTGTAAACAGTTGGAAGAATGTGTTTTTGTTATACAGGCGATTTTTAACGAATATTTGTAAGTTTGCAAAATCGACACTTAGAAACTTTTTCAGCAAAAACCAGGCAATGTTATCCTATGGAAGGAAATTCGAGTTACCGGTAAGTACAGTTATGATTACTTTTCAGGGTCAGTGCTGGGCACCAAAGTCCAGCACTGGGATCTCTCCTGATAACAGGTGAGTAAATTCGTTTTGTAATTCGGCTGATTTTAGGTGAATATTTTAAAGTCTCAAAACTCGACACTTAGAAGAATTTCCAAGTGAAACCAGTCAATGTTACCCTATGGAAGGAAATTCAATTCGCCGGTAAGCTACTTTAACGTTACTTTTGCAATCCAGTGCTGGACTCCTAGATTCAGCACTGGGATATTTACTTAAAACAGGTAAGTAATTACGTTTTTGTAGTTTGTACGATTTTTAAAGAATATTCTTAGTTTTCAAAAGTCGACACTTAGAAACTTTTTGGAAGAAAAAGTGTCCATGTTATCCTATGAGGAAAAAAGAGTTATCGGTTTCGAGGTAAGTAATCGGTCTTTTGAGTTAGGGTTCTGGGGTTAGACTCAGGGGTCTCCCAGGGTCAGTGATGCACTGTTGTTGCACCCTCAGCGGCACTAGGGCGGCCGGGTGCAGAGTGTTGAGGCCCAATGTTATCCTATGGAGGATAGGGGGACTCCGGTTGGTGGCTGCTGACAAGCAGGACACTGGGTTGTGGGAGCAAAGCTCCTAGGGTTAAGCTCAGGGCACGTGGGGGACCAAGTTAGCACAGAAGGGGCACCCTCAGCGGCACTAGGGCGGCCGGGTGCAGGGTGCTGTTTTGAGGTCGGGTGCCCTGTTGATTTCAATGGAGATTTTCGGTTTTGGTTTTCAGCTGCAGGCTCGGTCCAGGAAGACTTCCAGGAGGAACCAACAGCTGGGCAGGTAAGTTGGAGGGCTCGGGGACGTAGGTGCACCTCGGGTTCCTTTCTCCAGGGCGCAGGGCGGCTGGATGCAGGGGTGTCTTTTGAGGTCGGATTTCACCTTACCGGGCCACTCGCGTTGGGGGGGTCTCCGTGCAGAGGCTGCAGGCGACGTCGGGGAGTCCTGGAGGGGTCAACCCACGGTGGACTCGGACTCTGGAGAGCTGGGGGACCCCGCTGGGACCGGTGGGCCACTTGAACTCGGGCTGTAGGCGACGGGTGCAGTGGTGGTTCCAGGCGTCGGGTTTCTTTTTCCTCAGCAGGCTTGGAGTCTTTGTTTGGTGTTTCTTTTGAACAGAGCTGCTGTTCACAGGAGATCCGGTCTTTGTTGAAGGCAGTCAGTCCTCCCCGGGTTTCTGGAGGTCGCTGGCTGCAGGACAAGACTATTTTTGGCGCAGGATCTCTGGAAACTGCAGACGGGCCGGTAGGGCTGGGGCTAAGTCAGTTGTTCTCTGCAGTCTCCTCTGCTGGGCGTCTTCTTTCGTCCTTTTTCTTCTTAGGTTGCGGGAATCTGAGGAAGGAAGGTTCAGGGTGCCCCTAAATACTAGATTTAGGGGCGTTACAGGTAGGAAAAGGGCAGGGACCCATGGGTCCCTGCCCTGGGGTGGGTACACCCCTATCCTGCCACTCTCCTGTGGGAGGGGGCAGGAGCCTAGTCCTGATTGGGCAGGGCTCCCCATCTTCAAGATGGCGAGAGCCCGGAGATGTGCTTCACCTCGCCTCCCCACCTGAGGGGTGGGGTTGGCAGAGGCTGGCACACCCCTTTCCTCCCTTGGTGTTTCCCGCCAGTCTTCCCGCCAGGATGGGGGAAGAACCGGTGGGGACCAGTTGCTGAGTACAGCAAAGTGGTCTGGGAAGCTCACAAAGGCGGAATGCCTTTGAAGCTTCCCCTGCCCATCCTGGGGGAGGAGGCCTAGCACCTCGCCCAGGACGTGCATTGTTGCAGGCCCGGGAGAGCGGATGGCTCTCTACCCAGGGGTCCAGCAACATGTCTGCTGTGTGGCAGCCTAGGCAGCCCCTCAGACAAGACGTGGATTGTAGGTTAGGTTCAGGGGGCAACTCTAAGTTGCCCTCTGTCGGGCATTTTACAGTAAATCCCACACTGGCATCAGTGTGGGTTTACTGTGCTGAGAAGTTTGATACCAAACTTCTCAGTCTTCAGTGCAGCCATCATGGTGCTGTGGAGTTCGTGCTGACGACCTCCCAGCACCATATACTCGGAATGGCAGCACTGCACTTACAGTGCTCAGGAATGGACCTGGGTACTGTAGGGGCTCAGGACTCGTGCACCTGTACCCTCACCACTGGCATAGGGCACCCAGCTAGAGGGGTGACTGAGGTATGCCAGGACAGTGTGTTTGTGGGCATGGCACACAGGGATGTGTGCCATGTCGACTCTCTGTTTTGTTCTGCACCAAGACACTCAGCCTGCAAGGGCAGTGTGTGTGTGTGTCAGGGTACAGGGCCTCTAAGGGTGGCACAATAAGTGCTGCAGCCCTTAGGGGTCTTCTCTGGTCACAGTGCCCTCGGTACCTAGGGTACCATTTACCAGGGGCTTACCTGTGGCCAGAGATGCCAATTGGGTTTAGGCTTTAGTACAGTTTTTAGGGAAGGAACACAGGCCCTGGGTACCCGATTGGCAGGGACCCAGGGCACACCAAGGAAAAGTGCATCAGTTATCAGGCAAAAAGTGGGGGGGGTACTGCAACAGAAACCCACTTTCCTACACCCCTGCGCCAGCATTTCTGCGGAAATTCTTTTCCTATCTCTCCCACGTCAACGAGGACATCATAATAGCACGGCTCCGCTCGCGACTCCGAATGACGTCATCGCAGCCATAAGAAGACCTCGTCGGCGTGCTGACGTCAGTTCCACCCATTTTTTCCGTGCCCTCGAGGCAAACGGGCGGACCAACAACATTTTCACAAGTATACATTGTATACATAATATATATATATATATATATATATATATATATATATATATATATAAATGCAGATATACACAGAATATACAATAACATAATGAAAAATGCCAACCAAACAAAGCATGTTCCTGAAGAAAACTGTAAGCATGAAAGACTTAGATGTTTAAAAAAAAAAAAAAAAAAGTCAAACAGTTAAAACATTTTTGGTAGATACAGGAGGACAACCGGGAGGCGGGTGGGTCATTGAGGAATCCACAGGCAGATACTGTATCCACCAGAAAAAGCGTTACCGAAGGTAAGTAACTTGTTCTTCTGATGGATACATCTGCCTGTGGATTCCTCACCTTTTGAATAGAATCCCCAAGTTGTACCTCTCCCGAAGGAGGGTGTCCACCTGACTATACCAAAAAATCTTGCAGGACAGAGCGTGCAAAATGGCCATCCCTCCAAACCTCGGAATCCAAGCAGTAATGCTTCGCAAAGGTTTGGAGGGAGGCCCAAGTTGCCGCCTTACAAATATCAACAACAGGAACACCTCTAGCCAAAGCAGAAGAAGAGGACTTCGCTCTGGTAGAATGAGCTCTGATACCTTCTGGCGGCTCCTTCTTGGCCAGGGCGTAGCAGATCTTGATACACAAGATGATCCACCTGGAGAGAGTTCTCTTGTGGACAGCCTTTCCTTTCATCCGACCAATGTAGCCCACAAAGAGCTGATCATCCAGCCTTAGATCCCTGGTCCTGTCCAGGTAAAAACTGACCGCCCTCTTGGGGTCCAGACGATGAAGTCTCTCCTCCTCCTTAGAAGGGTGAGGGGGAGGATAGAAGGTAGGTAAGGTAATGGACTGTCCTAAATGAAAAGGAGTAACCACCTTGGGTAGGTAAGCAGCCCTGGTCCTAAGAACCATCTTTTCTGCATGAATGGTCAAGAAAGGAGGTTTAGAGCTAAGAGTCTGCAGCTCACTTACCCTCCTGGCCGAGGTAATAGCGATCAGAAAGACCGTTTTGAAAGAAAGAAGCCTCAACGGACAACTATGAAGAGGCTCAAATGGAGAACCCATCAAAAAGGTAAGAACAAGATTTAAATCCCACTGAGGCATAATGAAAGGAGTGGGAGGAAACTTATTAATGAGGCCCTTAATGAACCTCATAACTACAGGACATTTAAACAAAGACGGCTGATCCGGCAAACAAATGAAAGCCGACAAATAACCTTTAACTGTAGCCACAGCACAACCCTGCTGTGCCAAAGAGAGAGAGAAACTTAACACGTCAGATAAACGTGCCTTTAAAGGATCAATGGACCTCTCTCCACACCACTTCACAAATTTGGACCACCGGGAAGAGTAAATAGACTTGGTGGAGTGTCTCCTGGATGATAAAATAACATCCACCACATCCGGTGGGAGAGAGAACTCAGATTGCCCCGTTCAATCTCCAGGCATGAAGGTGCAGGCTCTGGAGGTGGGGGTGTAGAACCTGCCCCTGCGACTGCGAGAGGAGATCTACCCTGAGAGGGAGACGGAGCGGAGGGTGCGATGAGAGGTGAAGTAGATCTGTGTACCACACCCTTCTTGGCCAATCCGCGTCGATCAATATGACTTGGGCCCGGTCTTGGCGAACCTTCCTCAGAACTCGAGGAATCAAGGGTATGGGGGGAAACGCGTAAAGGAGCTGCGAACTCCAATCCAACTGAAGCGCGTCCCCCAACGCTCCCTGCATCGGAGACTGCAGAACAACGGGCAGTGCGCATTCTCGCGAGTGGCAAAGAGGTCCAACCGAGGAAACCCCCACATCTCGAAGACGAGACGGACCACCTCTGGATGAAGCCGCCACTCGTGATCGGCCGAGTAATGCCGACTGAGACTGTCCCTCGAACATTTAGCACACCGGCCAGATGATTTGCCACTACACAAATCTGATGGCCCTGAGCCCAGGACCAGAGACGCAGAGCCTCTCTGCAGAGACGATACAACCCTACACCTCCCTGTTTGTTGATGTACCACATCGCGGTAGTGTTGTCCGTCAGGACCTGAACTGACTGACCACGAAGGGAAGGAAGGAAGGCCTTCAGTGCCAAACGAATTGCCCGCAATTCTAGAAGGTTGATATGAAGCAACCTTTCCTCTGGAGACCAAAGTCCTTTGACCTCCAGATCCCCCAGATGAGCCCCCCACCCTAGAGTGGAGGCATCCGTGATCACTGTGACCACCGGTGGAGGAAGTTGAAAGGGCTTTCCTTGAGACAGGTTGCCTTGCATACTCCACCAAGACAGCTCCGCTGCAGTATCTCTGGAGATCCTTATGTTCTCCCTGAGATCTCCGTTGTGCTGATACCACTGCCTGCGGAGGCACCACTGGAGTGCCCTCATGTGCCAGCGTGCATGACTGACCAACAGTATGCAGGAAGCGAACAAACCGAGCAGGTGTAGGACCTTCAGGACTGGAATAACCGCTCCATCATGAAACAAAGGAATCATTTCCTGAATGTCGAGAATCCTCTGTGGAGGCGGGAAAGCTCGACACACAGTAGTGTCCAGTATTGCCCCTATGAACAGGCTACGCTGAGAAGGCACCAGGTGAGATTTGGGTACATTTATTGCGAAACCCAAGTTGAACAACAATTGCGTCGTTGCCTGCAAGTGGCGCAACACCATCTCCGGAGACTTGGCTTTCAGCAACCAGTCGTCCAGATAAGGGAAAACAGGAACCCCTGACCTTCTGAGATGTGCTGCCACCACCGCCGTCACCTTTGTGAAGACTCGAGGTGCGGAAGTAAGGCCGAATGGAAGGACTGCAAACTGGTAGTGTTGCGACCCTACCATAAACCAGAGATATATCTCGATGTGATTTCAGGATGGGAAGATGAAAATGCGCATCCTGTAAATCGATCGACACCATCCAGTCTTCCTGTTGCAGCGCCAGAAGAACCTGAGCCAAGGTCAACATTTTGAACTTTTCCTGCCTGAGGTAAAAATTCAAAATTCTGAGGTCCAGAATCGGCCTCAACCGGCCGTCCTTTTTGGGAATCAAGAAATACCGGGAGTAGCAACCTTGACCCCTTTCCTGCTCCGGAATCACCTCTATCGCCAAGACCAGAACCTCCTGTTGTAAGAGAAGCAAATGGTCCTCTGAACACCAATCCTGGCGAGGAGGATAAGGAGGAGGAAACTCTTGAAAGGGAAGGGCGTACCTGTTTTCTACAAGATTCAAAACCCAACGATCTGTGGTAATCAGTTTCCAATCTTGTAGAAAAAGGGACACCCGACCCCCCACAGGACCAACGTGCTCCAAGATGGGGGATCTAGGGCTGCTTCCCCGAGGTACCAGTGCGAGGGGCAGGAGAAGAGGAGGAGGAGGACTGCTGCCGGAGGGCTCCTCGAAGACGGCCTCTATTCTTTCCCCTGTACGACCTATACAGGGGGTTTTGCTGTTGTTGCTGCTGAGGCTGTTAACGGCCACGAAAGGAAGCCGCCTTCCCAAAGCCTCGATATCTTTTATAACCATACCCTCTAGGCTGAGACTGTAGACCCAATGACCTTGCAGTCGCTCGACTGACCTTAAAACGCTGCAGAACAGAGTCCGCCTTGGTGCCAAAAAGTCTCGATCCATCGAAAGGGAGATCTAAAAGAGTAGCCTGAACATCCGGAGAAAATCCAGAAGATCTGAGCCAGGCCTGCCTCCTCGTGGCAACAGAAGAACCCATAATCCGGGCAACCGAGTCTGCAGTGTCCAAACCCGACTGGATAACTTGCCGGGCAGCTGCCTGAGAGTCCGACAGAGCCTCAAGAAAATGAACCTGATCTTCATCAGGAAGTTTAGGGGCCAGCTGTTTAACAGAGTCCATAAGAGCATGAACGTACCTCCCCAGTAAACAAGTGGCATTCGTAGATTTCAACGCCATACTTGCTGATGAGAACACTTTCTTGGCCGACTGTTCCATCTTTTTAGAATCCCTATCCCCTGGAGTGGTAGGGAAGGACCCAGTCGATTGCTTGGAACAAGAAGCTTGAATCACCAAACTTTCCGGAGATGGATGCGCAGAAAGAAAGGCTGGATCACCTGGAGCTGGTCTATATCTCCTTGAGATAGACCTGGAAACTGCAGGAGCTGATAAAGGCTTTTGCCACACCTCCACGATAGGATCAGTCAATGCCTCATTGAAAGGCAGAAGAGGCTCACTAACAGAAGTATTAAGGACTTCCGTTAAAATGTTCGACTTAACTTTCGCTGAGGGTAGCTGAAGATCCAACAACTCAGCTGCCTTCCTTATTACTACATGATAAGGAGCAACATCCTGAGAGATGACAGCTTTAGGTGAAGAAATCTCCCATTCTGGGGAAGTATCTAGCCCACTGGTCTCTTGCAAACCCTCAAATTCATCCACAGAATCGAGTATCTCCCCTTCCTCCCGTCGATATTCATCCTCCTCCAACAGCCTTTGTGCATCTCTTCTGGAACGATGCTTCGGTATCGGCGTCAGCGGCGCCGGAGACAAAGGAACCGGTGTCGAAGGAGGACCTTCTGAAACGGGCAACGGTGCCAATTCGACACCGGACGGAGTCTGAGGATTCGGAGTCGAACACCTCGGCGCCGGAAACTGCCAGGAAGGAGCCGTCGGCATAAAGGGCACCTGGGCGTACTGCTAGGGAACACCCAAGTTAAAGGCAAGCGGACCCACGGGGCCAGAAGGCGCACCGGTAGGGTAGGATGCCCTGGCAAACATGCCATACATAGCATTTAAAAAATGCGTGGGATCCGTTCCAGGTCCTGGAAAAGGAGGGTAAGGATCCAAACCTCCCTGATTGGAATCAATACGAGGACGAACCGGAGGTTGGTTTTGCGGAGCCAGTGAGGACTGCGCCCGCTCAGGCGAAGCCACAGGCACAGGAGAAGACTCCCTGGGCGCCGGCAAACCTCTGGGTGCCGGAGACTTTCTTGGCGCCGGAGACCCTCTGGGCGTCGAAGAACCTCTCGATGGCAGCGAATTCCTCTGAGTCGGCGAATGCATCGGAGTCGCTTGCGGAGAAGGAGAAGGCGACGGAGAAACAAAGTCCTTCACCCGGCGCCGCTGAACAGGAGAAGCCGACCTCGAAGCCACAACCTTGGAAGAGCGACGTCGAGAACTGTCTCTCTTCTTCGACTTCTTATGCTTCTTGGATCTAGAAGTATGCGAAGTCGATGACTTCGAACGCTTGCGACCTCTCTTTTCTTTCTTCGCCTTCGCAATAAAGAGTTGCGCCTCCCGCTCTTTCAATGCCTTAGGATTCATTTTTCTGCAACACGAACACCCATCGACGTCGTGATCAGAAGATAAGCACCAGAGACAGTCATCGTGAGGGTCTGTAACCGACATATGACCACCGCACTCTCTGCAGGGCTTAAAACCAGACTTCTTTGAAGAAGCCATTTCCCAGGATGTCGAAGGAAATACAGAGAAACAAAGTAATCTCGAAGAAAATGGAGAGTCCCAGAAAAAACCGTTGCGCGTCGAAGGCGTGGAAAAAAGGGAACTGACGTCAGCACGCTGACGAGGTCTTCTTATGGCTCCGATGAAGTCATTCGGAGTCTCGAGCGGAGCCGTGCTATTATGACGTCCTCGTCGACGTGGAAGAGCTAGGAAAAGAATTTCCGCAGAAATGCTGGCGCAGGGGGTATTCAAAAGGTGAGGAATCCACAAGCAGATGTATCCATCAGAAATTAAGTAATTGTAGCTTCTCATATTCGCACACTAGTAATGTGACTAGATGAGCGCCGTGTCCGTACACTATGCGGCAAATTAGCGGTAGTGAAACGGATAGTGACGCTTGTGAGAAAGTGGCTGTTATTTAATGCCGATTATTATGCGCTACTGTGCCTTGATCAATTGCGTCGAGTTTATCGGTATGTTCGTGGTTTTAATAACATAAAGAAAGAGAAAGGTACAATGCTTACAATGAGACTTTCAGAGTGAGCAACATGAATCCCGTGATGGGGGGGGCCTTACCTGTAGTAACACACTATATGTGCGGCGAGAAAGAGAAACGAAAATCGTTTAAGGTGGAGTTTCCGGTCAGCATGGGGAGCTCCGGCCAACGGCTGGAAACGAGACCCCAAACACCCTACTTACTTCGCCAAGATCTCTGGCCCGCTCCTCATACGTACTGCAGCCTGCTACCGGGATTCCGTAGATGCAGACGGGTATCTCGGAGCCTGTTTAAGTCCTTCCTGTTTCAGCCAGGTGCCGCGAATGATTGCGGGCGGGCGTGCCTGTCATGGCGACTGGCGTCCTCATGTGCGCGTCATCATGACTAGCGTCCTTGTGTGGTGAAAATTGAAGAAAGACTGTGAGATCTTCAGTGGGTGTCTGGAGGACATTGTGTAAATAAAATTTGTGTTCAGTGAAATTATGTCCCCATAGACTTAAATTGTATTTGTCGGAAGCTCATGAGATCCGGGTCATTAAAAATTTAGTAGGAAATTAATTAACGCACCACCGCCTAAAGACCCAGTGGCAGGCCTGTGTCAGGCTTTCATGGTGAATATGACAAGCCTGTCCTGTGTGCTACTCTGTCTGCTTGAATGTATTTGGAGTAGCCTCTGTGCCTAGCGGCTACTTTTGACCCGAAGTAGGAGTCCAAAGTGTGTGTGATATTCAGGTCAGACATTTAAGAGTGGCAGGGGGGTATGGTTAAGAGAGGAGCTAGTACGCTCCTAATTGCCCCCGTGTTTGCAAGGGACGTAGTGGCCCCAGTTAAATACCTTGAATGGAGGAGCATGATTACCCATATGTGAAGTGGCACTCATGTCTCAGTGGTGACCCAAAACGGTACCTGTCACTCAGGCGGTGATGTTGGCGGCACTCACTTTGGGATAAAGATGAGGTACACCACATGTGTCGAGTTGCAGTTTGTATGCTTACTTAGGTGCCATGTTTTGCCCTCCTCGAGATCGAGCGCCTTTGTGGCTCTGGTTAGGTGGCAGACGCAACAGTTCCCACATGGGTAATGCCCCACTATGTTGGGTAAACCCCATGCGTTAAGGACAGTGCTGTCCTCAGGGATGTGGGGTTCTCTGGGGCGAGTGAACACTGGTCGGTCCTTCAGGCTGCCCGCTCTTCTATATGAGAACAGTGGTTGGTCCCATTTTAGTGCACCTGTGTTCAGAATGCGCCAGTTTTTGCATGTGGTCACACATGTGAGGGGGATGGTATCGTCCTCTTTTCTGTTGTCCTCCAGTAGTGCCTCCCGGTTTTGGTTCCGTGCTCTTTTCTTCATAGTACGGGTGATTCTCTCAGGGTATCCTCTTTGGCTCAGTTTGGCGGCCAGGTCGGAGGACTGTTTTTGGTAGTCCTCAGTGCGGTTGCAGTTTCTTCTGATACGTAGGAACTGGCCATAGGGGAGATTTTCCCTGAGTGGACGAGGGTGAAAGCTCTTGAAATTCAGTAGGGAACTCCTAGCCGTAGGTTTGTAAAATGTCATAGTCTGTAGTGATCCTTCCTTGGCTTCAATCGTAAGATCCAGGAAAGCCAGGCTAGTGGCACTCACTGAGCTAGTGAATCTTAGGTAGGGATCCCGGCTGTTTAACCACGTTAGGAAGGTGGCTAGTGAGTCGTCCTTCCCGGTCCATATCATCAGGATATCGTCGATGTAACGATGCCAGTACTTGATGTTGGAACTGAATGGGTTGTCAGGGGGCAGGATGTGTGTTGTCTCAAAATGGTACACGTACAGTCCTGCCACACTTGGGGCGAAAGTACTGCCCATTGATGTCCCGTTCGTCTGGGATGTGTGCCATGTCGACTCTTTACTTTGTTCTTCACCAAAACACGCAGCCTGCAATGGCAGTGTGTGTGTGTGTAAAGGTACAGGGCCTCTAAGGGTGGCACAATAAGTGCAGCAGCCCTTAGAGGCCTTCCCTGGCCACAGTGCCCTTGGTACCTTTTACAAGGGACTGACGTGGCCAGAGAGGTCCCAATTGGGGGTACAAGGTACAGTTGTGGGGAAAGAACACAGGCCCTGGGAACCTGATTGGCAGGGACCCAGGGCACATCAAGTCAAAGTGCATCAGTAGTCTGGCAAAAAATGGGGGGGGGTTACTGCAACAGAAACCCAGCTTCCTACACTACCCTGCTCTACTTTTACCACGCTTTGACAGTTTTGATTCTAAGCAACATTATGAACTTTATACAGGAGGAGGCAAAGACTGTCAAACATGTGTTGATGCTGCCGAAGACAAAAAAGAGATGGCTTGCGCTGTGGTGGTGGATTCCTAAAAGCACCCACCCCAACCGGAACAGCTGAGACATTCAAACTCCTCCTGAGAGACTGCACCATTTTTTTCCTCCAAAGACTGACTTCTCTGCACGCAGTGACCATTCCTGGAAGGTCATGGCTCCAGCACTCACTGCGTTCTTAGAGGGGCCGCCTCTCTTTATCTAATCTCTTAAATTCAGAGCCACTCCTCAGATACTGGACCCCACACCTTGTACCAATTTTCACTGCTTAATTGGTGCTTAGTTCAAACAGAAAAGGGGCCCAGCTTTGCTGCTCCAGAAAATCAGACGCAAGTAACTCACTCTGTGCATGCCTCACTGATCAAACATAGCTTCTCACAAGCTTATTACCATTATACAGAGAAAAATATTTAAGAATGGAGGCAGTGAAATCCTAACACCGCTTCTGAAAAAAATTAAAGGCAAGTAAACCGTTCACAAGAGCAGCTTCTGATTCACTGCACCCTGGAGGCAGGGAGTTGTACGGGAATCCTCAGCAGGTGTTTTACATCACATACAGGAGTACAGCTGAACTACACTAGACAGCCCGTTCTCTATGGTATGGATGAGAGCCCTTCAGTATATTAAAGCGAAAGCTGCTGAACTTGCAAAGCGGTTCGGGTTTCTCCCTCTACAAAGTCTGTTCCAATTAGTTGGTTGATTTAGTTAAGTATTTAGCATTTAAAACTAAGCTTTTGGTTGGATACAGTTTTTAAAAGTAAGCTTTTGTGTTGAATATTTTGGCGCCACACGTCGCGGAACAAACGCACCTTTCATTACCAATATAAGTGCTGCTCCTGCAAAACTATTTGCACTAAAGGAGTCCTTGCACAGCTTTTAACTGCACAGACTCGAGCCCGATAAAAAGCACATTTTAATTAGCTCACATGAAAAGAAGCAAATGCTGTGGAACTGCACCACAATATACCAAATGGAAAAGCAGCAAGAACTGTATCACGCTCGCGAAAATATGCCCACTGTCAGTCAATGGCGGCACCCGCGCAAAGACTTCTTTTTTTTATTGTTCCTTGGGCTAAAAAATAAAATAAAACTAGGGCTGCCATTCCCCAAAAAATCTACTACAGAAAGAGGAGATTAGTTGAGGTACAGGGAAGCTCGAGAAATAGCATGGATGTGCCCAGTCACAGAAACATCCCAGATCGTACTGAGAAAATAGGGCTGTGATCGTAATTTCAAACCGACAAATTAATTGCCTCCTTTATCCACCCTGTCCCCCAGAGATCTCCAATTAAAACCAAAGACGGGGTTAGAATGACAGGCTTGTACGAGTTCCCTTGTGCTTGCACCTTGACACCTTCCTGGGAAGACAGCGGAGCTGGAAGACATGTCAAACTTTGAAACAGATAATCAGAGAGTCCCAAACAAGTGGCTGAATCAGCTGAGAGGCAGCGGAACCTGGAGCCCCGTGACTGATTGGAAGGGAGGGGGAAGGAGAGCAGAGAGAGTGGGGTGGAGGAGGTGGGGGAGACAGGAGAATGAAAGCCAAACCAGCGCGACGCTTGTGAAAGGGCGCCACTCTGATAGAAAGAGCCTAACCATAGATATAATAGAAGAAACCTGCCATTCTCCCCGGAGACCAGAGCCAGTCCACGGCTGGGCAGGCACAGACAGTAGTGCCCCCTGCCCTGAGGAAGGCTACAGCATAGTCCTGCCTCTCCGTCTGCCTGGCTCTGCTGTGAGGCAGACTAGGCTGGAGCCCTGTGACTGATTGGGAGGGGAGGGAGAGCACAGAAAGTGGGACAGAAGAGCCAAATACACAACAATAAAGGTGAAACCAGCGCAGTGCTGATAAAGTGTGTCAACAATTATTAAAACATGCAGTGTTGGGTGTGGGAGGGAAGAGCAGAGCAGGCGCCCTCCAAACGCCTCTGATGAGCAGGATACAAATGCTGTGTGTTAACTAGGAAGCAAAAAGCGTGCCTGGAACAGCCGATAGGAGAATCTCATTTAAGAAAATAGTGCTGACAGGCCTTAAATGAAAGATACTGAGTAACAACACATGTAAAAGGGCCAGTCCTCATGGGAGGCAACAATAGAAGACCGGGAGGTACTAAGCAGGGACTAATAAGCCCTTTAACAAATGAAAAGCCAACATTTAGAAAGGACAGTGACAGCAGCCAATTAAAAAGATGGATGGAGAGTGGGCGGAGCTTCAAGTCCATACCTCAATACAGCATCTCTCGAACAGACAGAGCAAGCGCTGCCTAGGCGAGACCTAAAAAGGGCATACCAAATTGCATCAGAGTGGACCTCATCTCAAATACAAACATAAGATGTGCCCCTGATGCCGCTGATACAGCGGCTAGAGTGATGAGCACCAGCCTTATACTAAGTAGACATGCCTGGTTGAGAGTATCCGGTTTTAAACTAGATATCAACAGAATTTACTAGGCCTTTCTTTAGAGGCACAGGTGGATGCTCTCCTAGAAAAAATAAAAAAAGACAATGAAACTACTAAATCGATGGGATCCCTACAAACGCAATCTCAAAGGGGAATTTTCTTCGCTCCTCATATCTCGTTTCTGCTTGTTTATCTGTTTTCCCCTTTATTCCTCCTTTCCCGCCCATTTTCCCCCGCGGCCCCTCCCCCCCAGCACGACCAGCGCGACCAATCCAGCTCCCCGCTCCCGCCTCCCAGCTGTCCAGCCCTCCATGACCCCTACTTAATGGCGGGCGCGCCGATGGCGCGCCAAAGGCCAGCCCGTCTGCGCCCGTCCGTGACCCGACCGCGACCAGCGCCAGGAACCCTGGACCTCCGCCCCGCCAACGATACAACCCAGCAGCACTCCACGCACTCAACCCAGGCCGCAACAACAACTGCAAGCTAGCATCACCAGCCGACACCCACGGACCCTTCAGCTGTCACCGCTGCCGGCACACCTGCAGCACCGCCAAGAACACGGATCCAGCACAACCCGCCCACAAAAACACAACCGAACCGAAGACCCTGCAATGCATCCTCCTCAACGTCCGATCCCTCCACAAATACGCCACCGAAATCTGGGACCTCCTCGATAGCACCACCCCGGACGTAGCGTTCTTCACCGAAACCTGGACCAACACCACCTCGGGACCGGCCATCGCCATCCCCCAAGGATACAAGATCTCCAGGAAGGACCCCCCCCTCACCCGCCCGGGAGGAGGAATCGCCATCGTCCACAAATCCACCCTCCGCCTGAGCACACTCCCCGACGAGCCCACAGACCTGATGGAACACCTTCACTTCAAGATACTGGCCAGCCCCACCGCCACCCTCCGAGGAACCCTCATCTACCGACCCCCTGGACCCCGCTGACCCTTCGCCAACTCCATCACGGACATCATCTCCCCGCAGGCCATCGCATCCACCAACTACACCCTGCTGGGAGACCTCAACTTCCACCTCGACAACCAACTGGACCCCAACACCACATCCCTCCTGGACAACCTCCACAACATTGGACTCCGCCAGATCGTGACCGAGCCCACGCACTCAGGACACACCCTCGACCCCCTCTTCACTACAGGAAACTCCATCACCTTCAGCCACACCACCGAACTCCCATGGCCTGACCATCGTTGCGTCCACTTCACCTTCAGAACACCCACCATCCACAGACACCAGCACCTGCTCCCACGAAGAAACTGGACCAAAATCACCGACGACCAGCTCACCTCCTCACTCAACAATTCCACCCCAATCATCGCGGAAAACGACGAACCAAACACCGCAGCCCGAACCCTGCATAGATGGATCTCGGACAGCGCCAACACCATAGCCCCCCTCAAGAAAAACAACAATACCCGCGCCAAGAAAGCCAGATTGTTTACCACCGAACTTCGAGAGTCCAGACGCACTTGCCGCCGCCTCGAAAAGGCCTGGTGGAACACCAGATCCACAGAAGCCCACAACAACTTCAGAGCCGCCACCAACGCCCACCACCAACTCATCAGAGAAACAAGGAAAAAAGCAATTGAAGACAGAATCTCCACCCACGCGCACAACAGCAAAGAACTCTTCAACATCATCAAGGAGTTCGCCCAACTCACCAGTGAGTCTACTGACATCCCTCCCTCACAGGACCTCTGCGACAAACTCAGCACCTTTTTCCACCACAAAATCAAGAGCATCTACGACGACTTCGACGAAGACAACCAACACACTGAACCCTCACCAACCACCCCCGACACCCGGAAACCAGTGATTGACAACTGGACAGCCCTCACCACCGAAGACGCACTGAAGACAATGAAGTCAATCCACTCAGGGGCCCCCACGGACCCCTGCCCCACCACATCTTCAACAGAGCCGCCGACACCATCGCACCCATGCTCCGCCACACAATCAACCGCTCCCTGGCGACCACCTCGTTCCCCGACGACTGGAAACACGCCGAGGTCAACCCCCTCCTGAAAAAACCCTCGGCGGACCCCACCGACCTCAAAAACTACAGACCGATCTCCCTGCTCCCGTTCCCAGCGAAAGTCATTGAGAAAGCCATCAACAGCCAACTCGCCACATTCATCGAAGAGCACAACATCCTCGACTCCTCCCAATCCGGCTTCAGAAAAAACCACAGTACGGAAACCGCCCTCCTCGCCGCAACAGGCGACATCCGCACCCTACTGGACAAAGGAGAAACAGTAGCCCTCATCCTCCTCGACCTCTCAGCGGCGTTCGACACAGTCTCTCACCGCACCCTAATACGCAGACTCCACGACGCAGGAATCCAGGACAAGGCCCGCGACTGGATCCGCTCCTTCCTCTCCGGCAGAACGTAGCGGGTCAGACTCCCCCCTTTCCTCTCGGACCCTACACCTACCACCTGCGGAGTCCCCCAGGGCTCCTCCCTCAGCCCGACGCTCTTCAACGTCTACATGGCTCCACTCGCCCCCATCGTCAGAACCTACGGACTCAACATTGTGTCATACACAGACGACACCCAACTCATCCTCTGCCTATCCAACGAACCCAACACAGCCAGACACAACTTTCGAGAAGGCATGGAAGCTGTCGCCAAATGGATGAAAAACAGCTGCCTACAACTAAAACCAACAAAACAGAAGTACTCATCATGGGCCCAAACCCTGATGCCTGGAGCGACACCTGGTGGCCCCCCGCCCTCGGTAACCCACCAACCCCCACGGACCACGCACGCAACCTGGGAATCATCCTGGACTCCGAGCTCAAAATGGACCGCCAGATCAACTCCGTCTCGTCTTCCTGCTTCCACACCCTCCGCCTCCTTCGTAAGACCTTCAAATGGATCCCCCTCGAACACAGAAAGACCGTCACTCACGCCCTGGTCACCAGCAGACTCGACTACGGCAACGCACTCTATGCCGGAATAAACAAAAACCTCACCCGCAAGCTACAGAACATCCAGAACGCCGCCGCAAGACTGGTCCTCAACCTGCCAAAACACTGCCACATCTCGCAGCACCTGCGCACACTCCACTGGCTCCCCATCGAGGCTAGAATCACCTTCAAGATACTCACCCACGCACACAAGGCCCTCCACGACACCGGACCAGCATACCTGAACAGCCGACTCAAATTCCACGCACCCCAAAGGACCCTATGATCAGCCCAGCTCTCCTACGCCGTGGTCCCCCGCACCAGAAAGACCAGATCGGGAGGCCGCTCCTTCTCCTTCCTCGCGGCCAAAGCCTGGAACGACCTTCCGCTCCCCCTCAGACAGACAACATCGCTCCCCATCTTCGCAAGAAACCTCAAAACCTGGCTCTTCGACAGACCCCCTCCTTGATGGACTGGAACCTGCACCCCCCCCCCTATCCCCAGCGCCTTGAGACCCTTACGGGTGAGTAGTCGCGCTTAACAAACGCCTGATTGATTGATTGATCTCGTAGGATCAAACACAACCTCCACTGACACATCCACCTCCTATAACAAAACAAATCAAACTGCCTCTCCTAGAGGATATAGGAGGGTCTTATAGAGGAAACCATAATAGAGGCAAAGTTAAAGGAAGTTTTAGCAAAAACACTACCTCCACCAACACCAAGGCTTGACTCGCTTATCATTCCCCCCTATCACATAACACCTGTCGGGGGAAGACTGTATTTCCTTTTCACATGGATAAATATCACATCCTATCAATGGATTTTAGCTATTATCCAACATGGTTATTGTCTGGATTTCACTTTAACACCTCCAAACATTTCACCTTGTATTTACAGGCAATCAACACACTTACTGAACGCTATTAACAGAAGAAATTCAAGCTCTACTAAGCAAAGGAGCAATGGAACCAGTACCATCACAATAACAAGGCACAGGTGTCTATTCCCTTTACTTCCTTATACCCAAAAAGGATGGGGCTCCAAGACCCATCCTAGATCTCGGACGTCTAAACAGGTATACCCTTTCAGAACATTATCATATGGTCACTCTTAAGGATGTCATACCACTTCTCCAACAGGGAGACTGCATGACTGCATTAGACCTATAGGATGCATATTTTCACATTCCAGTTCACCCAGCACACAGGCAATATCTCAGGTTTGCCTTCAACGGACAACACTTTCAATTCAAAGTGCTTCTGTCAGGGACACCACAGCCTCCAGGGTGTTTACTAAATGTCTGGCAGTAGTAGCAGCCCACTTGCAAAGACAAAACATACACGGTTTTCCATATCCAGACAACTGGCTTATCAAAAGCACCAGGTATCACAAATGTTTGCAACACACACAATAAATTTACTGCACCAACTGGGTTTTGCAATCAATATAGTAAAATCGCATCTGTATCCTCTCCAGATACAGCCTTACTTAGGAGCCATACTAAATTGTCAAACAGGAGTAGCTTACCCAAAAGCAGCAGAAACTTTCAAAACCCTGGTGCCACAGTTTCAGCCTCAAAAACAAGTATCCGTGAGAACAGTTATGTCTCCTTGGGACTATTGCATCGTGTATAGCCAAAGTAAATCATGCCAGACTCAATATGCACCCTCTACAACAATGCTTAATGCAACAATGGTCTCAAGTAGTGAGTCAATTAGAGGATCTAGTGTTAATCAGCCATTAAGTTTGCCACACTTTGCAATGGTGGAGCTTAAAAAATCTGTTATGAGGGACTGTCGTTTATAGACCCAGTTCCGCAAACAACCATAACAACGGATGCATCAATGACTGGATGGGGAGCGCACTCACAGGAAATTACTGTACATGTGCACTGGAAACAGTCAATCCCTTCTACAAATAAATCACCCAGAGCTGCTAGCTGTTCATCTAGCGATAAAAGCATTCCTTCCTCACATTACAGGCAAATTAGTCTCAACAGACAACATGACTAGCATGTATTATCTGCAAAAACCGGGCAGGGAAGGGGCAGGGCAGATCTCCATGGTTGTCTCTTCTAGCACAGAAAATCTGGAAGTTTGCTCTACAACACATTCAGTTGTGCACACAGTACATTCCAGGAGTAGACAACAAATTGGTGGACATCCTCAGCAGAACACGCCAACAAGTCCACGAGTGGGAACTCAATATACAAATCCTACACCCGTTCTTCCAACAATGGGGATAACCAAACATAGACCTATTTGCAACCCCACAGAACGCAAAATGCCTAAACTTTGCCTCCAGGTTCCAACATCCACAGTCCAAAGGCAATGCACTATGGATCAATTGGTCAGGGATATTTGCTAATGCTTTTCTACCTCTCCCCCTGCTTCCATTTGTAATTCACAAACTCTGGCAGCCCTCCCCGATACTCATCCTAGTTTCTCCCACATGGGCCAGGCAACCATGGTATACAACTACTAGAGTGGTCTGTAGTCCCACATCAACTACTACCCAACAAACAGGACCTCCTCACTCAAAACCAAGGAGTGGTAAGGCACCCAAATCCCAGGCCCACTTTCATAATAAATTAAGCCCCGGGGATGTGGCGGGGGCCCACACGGACCCCCCGCATCTCATTTGTCATTGCCCCCAGGACCTGGTCAACCCAGGGGCTTAAAGGAAATGAAGCGGGGGAGGCCATGCTTCGTTTTTAGAAAACAATTTTGGCCGGATCCGCAGATCCAACGCGAATCCCACTGAAAATGACAAAAATGCCTTTTTGTGGCCCTGGGGGTCCCTGTGGGACCTCCTGAGAAGGCCTAGGGGGTCAGGGTGTTTCTACCCTGTCCCCTTTTCTTGATTTTTAACCTTTTTTCTTGTGACTTGGTTCAACTGAGTCACAAAATGGCTGGCAGCACTTCTTGGTTTGAAGTGTTGGTAGCCAATCAGATCTCAGGGCACGAGATCGGGAGGGTTTGCGGATCCTTCGCGGCCATATTTGGATATCTGAGAAATGTTTAAATTTTTCAGGAACTACTGGATGGAATTACACCATTTAACAAAAAGAGTGCACTCTGGACCAAGAGCTACCTTTCTGCCAAATTTGGTGTAATTCTGTTCAGCAGTTCGGGCTATAGCTGCGTCAACAGTTTCCTATGGAAATTAACATTGAGGAAAAAGCGTTTTGGGACCCCTTCCTTTTTCTCGGCCTCCACTTGATGGATCATCCCAAAATTTTTTCAAGACAGCAGCTAAAGTGAGTGGGCCATTAGATTTGAAAATTTCGGGAAGATGCGTCAAACGGCGCCAAAGATATTAGCAAAAGAAAAAACGCTTTTTGAATAGAAACAAGGTCCTAACTATAACTACTTACTGGCAACCGCCAGTAGGTAACATATATTCATGATCACGATCCCACCAAGGCTGCCGAACTCACGATGGATGCATCCGTAGACAGGGGTGAGACACGTTTTCTGTTGCACAACAACTAAAAAGAATTTGGAGCACTCGCGGGGTCATTTGAATGACTATATTTGCAGACGCGTTTCGGCATTATGCCTTCTTCCGTGCAGTCACATCATTGTTCAGCATGCACAGAGTTGGTAAGTTTAAAACCTCCATCTGTTGTTCCTATTGGTGGAGCTCTAACCAGTGGGCAAGAGGCAAAGTTCTTATTGAATTTACTGTGGCCTACACATGAGTATGACTGTGGCGACAGTAACGATGTATATATATTACTGATTTCGACCTCAATGTCCAATAAGCACATTCTTCTCCAATGAACAAGGAAATGCCGCTTACAGCCCCCACATCGGGATTTCCACCTCCTTATATCACTGATCATGCCATTGGAGCCCAATCACTGTGTGCTCGCCCCTCGTCCACCGCTGGATGTAGTACACAGAAGCCTCGCGGGTGTCTGTTCCATAACTGGGCATCCTGGCTTTGTATAATCCACGGCCTTCATTGGCCAACAAGGTCCGGCAGCGGCGGTTCAGGCAAGCCAAAGTAGATTCATGTTCAAGATCCTACCAAGGCTGCCGAACTCACGACGGGTGCATCCGTAGACAGGGGTGAGACCTGTTTTCTGTTACACAACAACTATAAAGAATTTGGAGCACTCACGGGGTAATTTGAATGACTATTTGTAGAAGTGTTTCGGCGTTATGCCTTCTTTCATGCAGTCACATCAGTGTTCAGCATGCAGAGTTGATTCGTTTAAAACCTCCTTCTGTTGTTCCTATTGGTGGAGCTCTAACCAATGGGCAAGTGGCAAAGTAGATACACACACACATACACTTTTAAAATGTTTTTACATGTGTCCATTATTTGAATTTAAAAAAAATACTTTTTACAGAATTCTATTTTTAAATAACATTTTTATTTAATTTTTACTTATTACACATTTTAAATTATCACAAATAAAAGGATTTTATATACAATTAAAATTATGATTTAAAGTATGATTTTTATATAAGTATGTGCGTATATAAACTAATATATTTGTGTATATGTATATTTAGGTGTTTTTAAACTTTAATTTGTCATAACCAAAACAAATGTGTTATAGCTATTAGCCAAAGCTAACCAGAACTTTACTTTAACCTTTAGTTTTCTCAGTGATTACCATTTTTTACGTACCATTTTCCAAAACCGATTTATTCTTTTTTTAGTTTTTTCTTTTATCATATTTTTTAATGTTTCTTAAAATTAGTATTAATGTTTATTTACATTAATTTATCTAATATAAATGTATTTTATTTATATTGCTGTAATATAACATTTTACACGTACCTAACCATTGCCCTTAAAATTTCACATATACATGTGTGTATGTGTATTTTTAGTTAAAGTACTTAGTAGTGCTTACCTGCAAAGAAGTGTCTCCCGATGTAAGAGTAGCAAAACTTGCCTGCTGTGTAAAGACTCCTGGCGTACTACTTGCAGTGTAAAGGTAGCACACCCTTTTAACATATCTGCTGTACAAGGTGCTGGGTCTGCTCTCCATTTGGCCCTCTACCACTCCACCTCCATGGCGATAGATCTACTTCTTGTATCATGGTGCCATTGAAACCCTCACTCAGTTATGTGGCAGGGTTCCTGCTCTGTTCTTGCCACATTGCCATTTCCTATGCCACATTCCCCTGTGTTCCACCTGTCCCCTAATGGTGGTTCAGTCACCCCTCCCTATGTTCTGGTTAACTTCCCCGTTTTCCTTTGTTCTGCTCCACCCACCATGCACAACAGATGCCATACCCATATTATGCCAGATTTTTTAGATATAATACATTTCACAGATCAGACTGCTGTAGAAGCCGAGTGGTAATGGCACATGACTTCTTTAGTTATTGGAGTTCTCCATGTGGGTCAGATTGTGTCATGATGGGTTGGACCCGACTGCAAAACTACCTGTAGGTCACACATTTGAATATGGAGACATCCTCTTGAATGGCGAGTACACATGAGTATCCAGAGGAATAGCCTCTACGAGCTTAATGGTAGTCGCTAAAAAACTAAGCGATGATCGGCGGATCATTAGTTTGAATCCTGGCAAGATCAACTCATCCTTCCATCCTCCTGAATGTCAGTAAATTGAGTACTAGGAGTGTGCAATAGAACATCTGTTATTTAAAGAGCTCAGAAACGGCAGAAGTGTGGTGTGAAATAAAAAGCGCTATAGAAAAACAAGTTACTATAATTAAACAAGCCGTAGCAAAGCAAGTAAATTTGATTTTAATGTGCCAATTCATAAAAACATAATTTCTCAAGCCTGCATTTGTATGCTTTCACACATTACAGCCACCCTTATTGGCTTTGTTTTATGTTTGTATTGTATTTTGTGCAATAGAGCTGTAATCAATATTGTTTTCATCATCCTAATTGTAACCTGCTACCTTTCATGAAGACTAAACAAAACCTGATAGTTCAATCTTTTCATCTCAGTGAATTATTATACATTCAGCACTACTGTGAACTTACTTATGAAATATACATATAATCATTAAACATATAAAGGTCTTTCGTTTAGTAAAATTCTGCAAACAGTAATAAATTAGAAGAGAAGAATTGTATGCAAGGAAATAGCTAATTGCTATGGTCCCTCTGCAGAATATCTCAATATCTGAGACTACAACGCAATAAACGTTGCAGCTCTTTTATCCTGGTGTAGCTCACACTGTCCTGTGCAGCTTATATAACGTTAATCTCAAAGATTGAGGAGCATCTATAGCAACACTGGGCATGAACACAGAAAAGGGTCTAAGGTACAAGCAACACAGAAGCTAATGTTTGAGTTAAACGGTCATTAAAAGAAACCGGTCTAAAAAGGAAAGACTGTGAATGGCAGACATCTTAGAATATTTACAAGTTTTAAAACGGTTTCTTGTACAACCTAAGCGACTCAATTCAAAAGGCTGAAATACAGTCCTGAGAGTTGGGCTAAAACATTGGTTGTTTAATGTTAAACCATATAGATCGAGCATAGTAAGCAAGCATTTAGAAAGAAGGCAATTGAAAACAATTTTATATAGTTGTAAGCAAGCATATGGGAATTTGCAGGATTGATTTTTCAAGCTCCTGGTGGCTATTAGACAGTGTTGTGGGTGAAGGCGATTTGAGACTTAACTCTAGCTGCAGATGTAGAGGGAAAGGGAAAAGTTTCAAAATTGTGGAAGATTTCATCCATTTTTGTACTGTAGCATTTTTTCGACCAAATTGTATGATATTTGAGGATTGCTGGTGTTTCTGAACAAATTGAAAACCACAATTGCCCATGGACACTGAAATAGTTGGGAGGCTGTGATGAAGTCAACCCACAACTGTTTTCTAGTTTAATGTTGCAAGAGATAGCGTTCAGCTACTGTTCTCTTGTCAACCAAGAGGTAATAGTAGTCGAACAAACCTTGGTTGTCAGAAGTAAATAGTAACCACATTTGTATTGAACTTCCCAGCGATCATGATAGCATGTGACTCCAAGATGTCCACTCAAGTTTTCCAATATTGCAGCTTTTCTTAATGAGCTTGAAAGGCTTTGTGTGGCCAACTTGAGTCCAGGCCTTCCCGATCTTCAAAAACTAACACCAACGTGGCCACTATTTGTGTGTCAGGTTCTATCTCAAGTCCTGACAAAGCTGTGGAAAAAGTATTTATTTCATGTAGTACAGCAAAATAAATAAGGATTGCTTTATGTTTAGAATCCATCTCTGAGATTAAGGGTTACATGTGACAAGTGCAATGATTCATTGTACATTTCAAACCTAGAATATGCTCATAGTGTCTATTGTTGTGGATTTTGCCATACAGCGTATACTTCGGAATAAAGTTGTTTTTCTTCAAAGTCTTCCTTTTGGTTTCGAAAATGACTTGTGATCTGGTCTTGACAATTACTATACATCAGCCTGCAGACCACTCGCTGCATTATTTTGTTCCTCCAGCGGGTCTGAAGCTGAATTAGAGTGCTCAGTGTACAAAACTGCATTATGATTAGGCAAAACAAGCAAAATAAAAAGCTAGCGAGCTCTGGTGTGGACATGTAACGAAACCGAATCATTTGCTCTTCAGGAATGATCGGCCAATCACTTCCCCCACATGATACGATAATGAATCTAAGGGGCTTGAGGATGGAAAACACGCTAACTTGATTTTGCCCATAATGTCTCATAAAGTTGGAACAATCCATTCGGTCTTGGGTGAGTAATCGGTGCCTTCCTCAAGAGCCTGCCGAAAAATGCTTTCTGGGGTGTTATCTTTTGGTTGCGTCATGATTTTAGGTGGGCTCACTTTAGAGTCTTGGAAGCCCAGTGAATTGAATTAAAGCAATACAGAGCAGAGGAGATTGCAGCAGAGCTTTGGGTGTGTTTCACCCAGAAGGGGAAGTTGGAAACCAAACAATCATAGACTAAGAAGGCTTTGATGTCAGGTTTACACTACAGCTGAAACAAAAATGCAGAGGCACCTAGATTAGACTTCGGCCCCAATCCACAAAGGAAATACAGAAAAAGGCAATCCAAGTAGAGGAGCAACGACCGGGTATCATACCTACAAGATGATCTCAAGTATTGCAGCGCAAAGCTATCTGAAAGCATCCCTAGATGACTGAGGTAGTTCAGCCTTGAAAAGACATGGTAATGCCAAAAGCAGCCTGACCACAAAAATCTACTTCTGGATCCATAGGCACGTGACCTTGAAGGTATGCTTCCGAACTGAGTAAATATCAGCCTTGAAAAACAAGGCTGGACTCAAAGAGCCGTCAAAATGGCCATTTGATTGCACTCATTCTCTAAAAAGTCTTCCACTCCTTCCCATTCTGATAACAAGGAATAGTGTCAAGACGCAAGCCAGAAACACATTTACTTAGACCCAGGCTCTGAACATATAGTGGGAATGATTCAGGAGCACCATACAAACCTCAAAGGGGACTGAAAGGAAAATTTCCATAGAGGCCATATCTCCTGAATTGTGGGTTTAAACTATACAAAATTGTATTCAGACCAATCCCTCTGTACCACTTTTAGCATAGGAAACAACTTTGTGCTCGCCATCATGGTTCATGCACATTGGTTGGGATGAAGAAGATCAATTGGAGGAAGGAACTTCCACCAAGTAAAGAAAATGCATGGAACACACACAATGTACTTTGATACTGATCCATACCCAGTCAAGCCCTTTCCACCAAGGGCTACTTCACCATACCCTACTATCATACAACATGCTTTCAACATGGGGTTTCTTGGCTGTGAAAGAGGAGGAATGATGACATCAACAGTGAATGGACCAACCAGTAAATGCTGCTGTTTAAGATGATCTCCACAAGTGGAGCACAAGTTGCTGGATATGACGTAACTTAAGGGTTAATAAAACAACAATTGTAGGAATCTGGCTCTTTATATGATATATAAAAATGAGATGTATCGTGTAAAGAGTCCAGGGATTCCCTTATGAGTGGAGAGGGGATTTGCTGGGCAATCTCAAGGTGCTCTGCTAGGGGGTAGTGTATTCGACCAGTCTTAAGCTGATAACAGAGGAGTAAAAGACATCTGAAATGCACACAATGGTAAGTAAATGAGACGCACGACTCAAGGAGATCACCCCAATTTCGAAAAATAGCAAGTATCTTTATATATGTTTAGGCAACAGAAGAAAAATTCATTCAGGTAAGTACGTTTTTAAAGAGAAATAATTCAGTTCTGCAATGTTAACCTATGGAAGGATGATCATATGCGGCTTATCAGTTCTTGTCAGTGACTTACAGGACCAGTGTCTTGGATCAAAGGTGAGTACAGGGCAAGGTCTAAGGCACCACCAACAGGTCGCCTCCAGCGGCACGAGGGCGGCCCGGTGCAGTGATGCTAACAGCGTCAGGTGCCCAATGCAAACCAATGGGAATCGGTCTGGTCACAAAGCGGTTGCAGGAGGGGACTGAGAGGCCAGTCCGGTGAAACCGAGTGACTTCGGTTCTTGCAATGTAGGGGGACGTGGGTACACCTTCCGTCCTCTTATCCTCAGGACGGGGCGTCTGGGTGCAGAGGGTCTTTAGGGTGTTGGGTTTCTCTGTCCGGCATCACTCGTGGTTGAGGGGGCCTGCCAACAGAGGCTGCAGGCGACATCGGGGAGTTCATGAGGCGTCACTCCACAGTGGTCTCGGTAATTTGGGGACCACGCTGACACTGTTGGCCCACTTCGACACAGGCTGAGGGGCTCGGGTGCAGTGGTGCTGGGCGGTGTCTGGTTTTGTCGGTGCCAAATTCCTCTTGGGCCTTCTTTTGCTGTCTGCAGGATACAGTTCCGCTGTCCCTCGGGAGGTCTTGGTTCCTTGGCGAAGGCTGGCAGGGTTGGCGCCAAGTCAGTTGCTGAGTCTTCTGTTCTTGCTCTGCGACTCTTCTTGTCCATCTTCTTTCTTCAGGTCGTCAGTATCTGCTTCTCTGGTGCCAGGGGCTCCCCTAAATACTCAATTTAGGGGCCTTAGGGGAGTGTAGGGTAGTAGCCAATGGGTTACTGACCCTTGGGGTCACTACGCCCCCTATATGACCACTTCCTGTAGTAGGTGGGCATAACCCTGTCCCAGAAGTTCTAAGTATGCCATCACAAAGATGGCTACTTCTGAAAAGTCATGTCCACCTCAGTTTAGCCCACCTTAGGGGTGGTACTAGCCTGGGGGTGGCACGCCTACTTAACTAGCTCATTTTCCCACCTGTCCAGGTGCCAAAGGGGGTCTGGACAAGGGGGTCGGCTTCCTCTCTTGTGCGGGGATGCCAGATTTGCATTTCAAGTGCGGCAGCTCTTTGAAGCTTGCCGGCCTAGGAAGGATAAATCAGCAGGTCATCCGGTTGGAGGGGGTGTGACACTTTGTTCCCGGACAGGCTTTTGTTCTGGGTCTCCTGAGAGCAAAAGGCTCCCTAGGTCAGAACAGTGTCTCGGATGGCAGGCTGGCAGAAACCAGTCAGGGAGCACACCAGAGGATGGAAGGTTTTCAGGGGGCACCTCTAAGGTGATCTCTGGGTGCATGTATTGGCAAATCCATCACTGGAATTATTGTGGGTTTAGCAATACGAGATTTTTGATACCAAACATCCCTATCTTCAGTGAAGCCATCATGTAGCTGGGGGAACTGGTTTTTACCAATGTCCAGCACATGTTTTTAAATGTCTTCCCTGCTCACTTGTACTGGCAGTAATGGGACTGACCAGCACTGGGGCATATCTGGTCATGTAGGTATGACCTCACCTCACATGTAATATTCAGCACCCTGCCTTAGGGCTGTCAGGCCTGCTTAGGGGTGACTTAGAAGTATTACATGCAGTGTAAGGGGACATGGCACACAAGGATGTGTGACATGTTGTGTTTTCACTTTTGTCTGCACCAAGACACCAGCCTGCAATGACAGCCTTGCATGTGCTTGGTGAGGGATCCCTTAGGGTGGCACAATTTGGGCAGCTGCCCTTAGGGACCTTCAGGCCCTAGGTACCATCTACTAAGGACTTACAGAGGGTGCTAAAGGTTTTGCCAAGGGGGGGGGGGGGGCTATTGTACAGCTTTGGGCAAGAGCTCTGGCACAGGGAATCTGAGTAGCAGGAACCCAGTGCACTTCCAGTCGAAATCACATCAGTTACTAGGCAAAAAGTGTGGGTGAATATGTAAAAACAAGCATTTGCAATGCAGTAGGTCTCGCATTTTAGAAACTTTGACCTATTGGTATTGTAAATGACAATGCCTTTTTATTATTGCAGGTTTTTTTTTTTAAAACACAAATAAAAGGCATTTTGTCATTTACAATGCCACTAGCTGAAAATTTTGCAATTGCAAGACCTATTGCATTGCAAATGCTTGATTGGAAAGGTTATCAGTTACACTCATTTTGATGTTGTTACCCTCTGTGAAGTCTTATTCACAATCTTAACAGGCAAATTGTCCATTCAAATCTCTAGAGATCTATCCTATACTCCGCCACAGCCGAGATTCCCCATAAACCCAAGTAAAAAACAGACTAACAACAACCGTCAGACAGAGACTTCCTGCTAAACCTTCCATTCCCCGACATGTAAACACTAAAAAGTGTTGTGGTGCTCCAGTGTGCTTTTAGAAACTTCTAGATTTAAAGAGGCACAGTAAAACTCTAAAGCACTTGTGCTGTACAATTGATCTTGGGCTATTTACTGTTCCAGCGTCCATCTAAGTCTTTCGAAGCTAAGCAAGAGCTGCCTTGATGGTTCCCTTCAGTGAGCTTTTCTAATCCGCACTACGATATTGCTATCCTGCGCTGAAGTCTCAGCAGAAAGAGAGTATTCTTGTACAGACGGTGATTAACTTCTTTTTTTTAACTGTGGCTGAAATCAATTCAGGCGATTCCATTCAGCATGTTTTTGTTTTCTCTTGAATAACACGGACATGCCCGCCTAGAAAGATCAGGTTCTTACAAAGACTGTTAGATTCCCATATAAAATTTCCTTGGATCCCACTTTTATCCTGTTCGGTAAAAACACCAGACACAAGTATATTGTTAACACTAACCAGATGAAATCATGCAAAAAAAAAATAAACAAAGGAATTCTATCTTCACTCTTCCAATCAGAAACAAAACATTATTTGACCAGATATGATGACCTGCTGAAGCAGCGCACGTCATGCCTGCACGTATACAGATTAAAATGAGCAAGCTGCACGGAAAATAAAGGCGCACAGACACTATAGTTACCGCGAGGTGCGCTGCCAAAATAAAGCAGCGCACGTCGGACCTGCACATAGAGACACTCATTAAAGAAAACAGTGCTCACAGACCTAAAAACACGTACCGTGTAAAAGCTGAAGTAAAGGGGCCAGTCACCATGGGAGGTTACAGTTGAAAACAAGGCAGTACTAAGAAGGGACTAACAAGCCTATGAACCAATCAGAAGCCTGCATTTACGAAGGACAACAGCACAAGGCCAATGAAAAATATGGGCGGAGTGGGCGGGGCTTCTCCTCCATACTCCAGGACAACCAGTCTCGCAAAGCAACGCATGCGCGCTGACTCAGGCTCGACCTAAAAAAGGCTACTTTCCTACACCAATCATTCCTCATTTGTTTTGCCCCAGCAGGAAAGGTACCAAACACTTGTGGGAAGGTCAGCAAATTGTAGATAAAAGGGATATTTGAAGAAGTTGCCTCCTGTGCACCAACTCATTTCTAGTGACCAAAGAAAACTAAATATATTTTCTGCAGGGTGATCTTTCAGAGCACAGCTCTCCGCTCCTTGAACTACACCAATTCCATCTGAAACACACAATTCAGTATAAGCAATTACCATCCATCATCTAAGGGGCTTTCCTTTGGTCTCATGAGTCTCCTTCCCAAGTGGTAATCATTAATGGTGGTCCATCGGGAGGAGAAGGGCATTTATTTGAACTGGTGTTTTGGAGGCAACAATTAAGGGATACTACTTGACAGAACTATCTCTGAACCAGCAGACCTGGTAAGTCCTACCTGGTGCCACCTACCCTTCTCCAGTTTTTGTAAAATCAGATAAGCAGGTCTACTGAAACCATTCCTAACAGGGTGTCCCGAACCAGATGTTACCTTAAATTCCTTATGTCTACTCTGAAAAACTACACACCCCATAAAGGGAATATTAAGAGTGATTACGTTTAGGCTGCAAATGTACCAGATTTAGGGGAATGTTAGGACATGGTTCATCGGACTTGAAGCATGGTCTGTAGCGGGGGAGGTACATCCTTAATCTCAAGAAGGGCCTTCCCATCCACTAACTGTTAATGGATGCCACCCCCTCCAGCAGTAAAGCATACCACCAAGATCACACTGCATCCAGTCTATATAGCTGGAGACGAGGCTCCACATCAATGTTTTGGTATTGAGCAAAATCAGAATTGCCTGCACATTTTACATTGTACTGGGTAGGTAGTTTTTCCCCCCTTAATGAACACCATACCACATCTGTGTTCTGCAGAGCCCAATCTGCTCCCCTTCCGTAAGCTTCTAAAAACTCTGCTCTTCAACAAATCTGTATAGTTCCTAACTTTCTTCTTGCACGCGCTTGTCCGCATCGCTAGGACGCCTCAGGGTAGCTATCGCGCTTAACAAATGGTCTTTTCATTTCATTCATTTCACATGGAAACAAGGAGAAATTAAATGTCTTTTTTTTTTAACAGATCTTTTTATTAAACATACAAAAATAAAGTATATAGTACCGTCACCGACTGAAGCGAATAGTGAAGACAATATAATATACAGTCCCAAATTACAAACAGCCAATATATATGGAGTGCAGGACATACAGCACCAATAACTCTCGTTCGAGTGTTCCCACACAATCCAGTGGCCCGCCCGCCCCTCTCTCATCCCCCCACTACTTCATAGTCCCCTGTAAGTAACCCACTGGTGCCACACTTTCTCCCATTTCTTAGGGCAACCTCCGCCTTCGTATACTACTTTTTCGGCTGCACAACACCAGTCCAAATCGATCTTCCATTGACTCACCCTCGGCGGCAGGGCAACCCCCCATGCGCGGGCAATGTTTCTCTTGGCCACCATAAGCCATAGTTTTTGATATTTTGGCCAAGTCTGTTCCCCTGTCACACCCAATGTATGCCATCTGGCATCCATGGGAATGTCCTGACCCAGAACCTCCGACATCACCCGTGTTACCCTCTCCCAGTATTGGTGTAAGTGCGGGCAGTCCCAAAGGATATGGAAAAAGGAACCTTTACTATCACAGCCCCTGACACAAGCATCTATTTGTATACGTCCCAAGTTTGTGCATGAGTGTGCTCATGGAGTAGGACCTATGGAGGATCCGCAATTGTATAAGCCTGAATCTTGCCCTAATTGCCACCTCCCTCGGGCTTTGCACTGCTTCCACCCAATCATCATCATCCTCCAGCAACCAAACATCAGCCTCCCAGGCCGCCCTTAAGTTCGTTTTAAAATGTTTAGCAAGATTTTGAGCACTTAAGTGAACATAAGCCTGAGTCACTATGTCCCCCCTAGTTTTGCCTAGGTGGGGTGTGTTTTCACATTTGTACCAAGTTTGGCGGTTAAGCTCTATAAAATTAGCACTTTAAAAAAAAGTGGTTAATTTGTATTGTGTTGACATTTCCCTTTCATTGTTTGAGCTACAGTTCCAAATTGATCATGGTTCTTCAATGAGTTCTTGATATCAAATGTTTTAACTGCATCTCATTAAATCATTACCACTGCTGTGTATGACTTGACAATCATTTGTAAGCCTGGAAGGAGCATACCTTTAGTGACCAAAGCATGTGCACTAATTTCTATGGAAGTTATTACCTGCTTTTCTCAAACGCAGGGGTATGGTACTGATATTGTGAAGAGGATATAATGTAAACGCAGTGTATACTATTTAAGTGTTGTCAAGAGAACAGATTATCAACCCTTTGTAATCTCTAGTAAGCAGCATTCTGGAACTAGCTAGTAATCTTTTAATATAGACCGCTTGAAGTGTATACATGTTGTTCTCATTTAATACTGAGCATTTGAAGATGTACCAATAAGAAGGTTTTGGGATTTTTTTTTTTACTACAGATAACAAAATAATGAACAATCAAGATGCCATAGAAAAGGCAGTCACTAGAGGGCAGTGTCTCTATAAGATCTCAAGTTATACCAGCTATCCAATGCATGACTTCTACAGGTAATGTGACCAAATACTAGATCATTTTTACTTTGTGTGAAAGCACACAAGGTATATGCATGCTGTAAATGTACAGGCCTATTGAAATATTTGGTAATTCCTGAAACTTTACTGTTAAATGACGACCACCACATTTTCTTAAACCGTGCTAAGATGAATTATACTTAAGCTTCTTGGACTTTTAAGAAATGTATGCATGAAGAATGTGGTAAAATGATTGATAATAGAGACAGACACTGCTGGTGGAGGGGTGGGGGGGGCGCCTCGACTGTGGGGACTGAGATTGTTTGCCACTGATGTCCCAGGCTCTGTCCTATTATGGCTCTGCAAACTGGGCCAAGTACAACCCCTTCTGCACTTAATTCTCAAGGTAGTGAAGGTGAGCAGTCTCGCTTCTCAGGGAGATAGTGTGGGGGTGCTAGAGTTTAGAGCTCAACAGACCCAATAAAATGAATGTCCAGCCCAGTGCTTGCTTTTGTACGAAAGAAAATACATCAATCACAGAGTTGAACACAATACTACACTGCACAGTGATATAAGTAATTAGCATGTCTGGGTCCTTTCTTCTGTGGGCACAACACCCACCCTGATCTTTCACCACCTCCTCGCAGGGCTCTCCCCAGGTACATTGTCTCCCCTCTATCCGATCCGCCACCCACCCCAACTGCTATTGCTCCAAGGGAAATCAGGAGTAGCATTAATTTAGCTCTTGTGCAATCGCAATCTCCTATAGTTCAAAATATGCACTCAGTGTTTATCTTACCCCTTCATGGGTATAAGAGTCAAGTCCTAGTGAAAGTTGCACAGAACTGGGAGATCTCGGTTGCAAACTGGCGGGCTGGGTGCATGCAGTGTCTGCTCAGCTTTCTTCTTGCAGTTAGTGTACTAGGTCCCAGGTGGTCTAGGGCCCAGCTGTGGTGACTTGGATGGTTGTGGTCCCAGCTGCAACAGGTGCAGTCCGTAGCTTGGTGATCGACAGTTCTAAAGTGGTACAGTCTCAACTAGATCCTGGGTAAGTGCTGTCCCAGCAGGGTGTTGTTCGAGTGGCGGAGGTCCTGTGCAGTCAGCAGCTTTAGCCCATATTCGGGCTGACTGTTCTGCAGATGCTACCCCAACTGGGCCTTCAGTAATTGTGAAGCTGCAACCGCGCTCAGGCCTTCAGTAGTTTTGCAATCTTGGCCCTGACTAGCCCTTTAGTAATCAAGAACCGGAATGAATGTCTTGAGGCCCAACAGCATCAAGGTCCTTCCAGATTACTCTCAGGCAGTCTGCTTCTTCCTAGACATCCAACGGGGACATGATGGGCCTCAGTTTTTCCTGGAGTTTCCCTCCACCTACAGGGCAAGGTAAGCACCTTCCCTCAGCAGACATGAAGTCTTGACACAGCTCCTCCAGCAGGAAATCAAGACTTCAAGTGATGTCTCCCCCTCATCTGTGTGAGGCTGGCAGTTGGGCAGACACCAGCCCTTGGTTGCAGAGCAGCCAGAGTACTCTGAGGAGCACTCGCTAGTTTGAGGGTCACACTTTTATACACAATTTACAGACCTGTGTGAGTTAGTTCTTCTTTCCAGTGTCCTTCCTAAGCTGTTCTTGTTGTGTAGAGTGAGGTTTCATGCAGCAGGCCCCACTAGAGATATCTCATGGCACACACAGAGGCACAAAGAGCAATGAAGTTTCGGTGCCTGGCTGTCATCAGCCCAGCTGAAGAATGAAATCATGGAAAGGCAAAAGAGTAGGCATCACCTAGAGTCTTCCTCACCTTTCACAACAGTCTACAGTCCCACCTCTACCATCCACCACATGGCAGTGCTCAGAGACTAATCAGCAGCTCCTCGCTTACCAAAAGGCCTCATAGAATATCTAGATGAGTCCTGGCTCGCCTCCCCTCACTTGTGTCTGGGTCTCCTTCCTCCAGCTGCAGGTAATGTAAGCAGTGCATTTCCACTGTCTGGGAGCACATTCCTCAACCTCCATCTAGTGCTAGACCAGGCCAGTGGTATCCTGAATAGATCCCTCTGGCCTCCATACTCTACATTCACACACCATGCATATGCTACACTGGCTAAACACAGCCACATCTGACACGCACTTGAGATGTCACTGGGCAAACAGAAGCAAATGGTTACATGGGGGTGGGCTAGTAGGCCTCAACCTGAGTGACCCAGATAGAAAATGTGTGGTAATGCTATTCATTTTCGTCACCACCTCTCGATGTTCGAAAACCCCAACAGGGACAATAGTCTGTCAATGAGGGCACACACACGGTGCACCGTCACAGGACAAGTCCAGGACCTCTCATAGGGGCAGACCTAGGCCTCTGTTATGGGTATGTGTAAAGCACACTATCACTCGCGAGGGCATCCTGCTGCTAAGCAGGTATATGCCTAGCCCTGCCTATGGAACTTGAATAGCCAGGTCTTCAGCATCTTGCGACAGAAAGGAGACTGCTCTGATGTGGAGTGGGAGGCCATTCCACTCTTGAGGAGTGATGTAAAAACGCCTGTCATCCTGATCTGCTTCTTAGTATGCATGGGATGTGTGCGAGTAGGAGTCCTGTGGATCAGAGATGTCTAGGTGGTTGGTAGAAGGACATGCGACTGTTCAGGTAGGTTGGGGCCCAAGTTGTGTAGTGTCTTGAATGTGTGTGAGGAATTTGAAATGAGTGCATTTGTATATTGTGAGTCAGTGGATCTCCCTGAAGTGTGGTGTAATGGGAGTTCCGTGTCGGAGGTTAAAGAGGAGTCTGGCTGCAGAGTTCTGGATGGTTTGTAGTCCTCTAGTGAGTTGCACGGTGATCCTGATGTAGAGGGTGTTCCCGATGTAGAGGGTGTTCCCGTAGACCAACTTGATAGTGACTAGGGCATGACTGACACTTTATTTTTTTTTAGTGTTGCTTGGGAGTCATTTGAAAATCTTCTGGGTGTGTAAGCAGGATGCAGTGACTGAGTTGACTTGTGCGGTCATGTCCAGTTTGCTGTTGATGAATATTCCCAGGTTCCTGGTGTGGGTGCGGGCTGTGGTTCAGAGTTCGTCCAACCACTGTAGGAAAGCACCCCTTTTTGTTATGGTATCCCCACTTTTTTTTGCCACTGGTACTGATGTTTTTCGACTGATGTGCACTTGGTCCCTGCTAACCAGGGTCAGTGCTTTTTCCCTAAAACAAGGTAAAATGTTCTAATTGACACACTTTGGCACCCATGTAAGTCCCTAGTAAGTGGTACCCCTGGTATGTAGGGCATGGGGTACCTAAGGGCTGCAGCATGTATTATGCCACCCTAAGGGACCCCCATACAAATTGCATGCAGCCTGCCATTGCAAACTGAGTGTCATGGTGCAAACCCATGAGTGAAAACACGACATAGCACATTCACTGTGTGTGCCATGCCAAAGTCACTGCATGAAATATATGCAAGTCACCCCCCAAAGCAGGCCTTGTCTTGTAGCCCTAAGGCAGGGCGCATTATATTAAATGTGAGGGCGTATCTGCATGAGGAAATATGCCTCTGTGCTGTCTAGTTCAATTACTAGATTGTACAAGTGAACAGGGAAGCCATCTTAAGTATATGTACTGGTCATTACAAGTTCCCCAGCTACATGATGGCTTCACTGAAACTTATGGTGTTTGGTATCAAACACCTTGTCTTAATAAATCTGTACTGATGCCAGTAAAGGATTTATTATGACATGCACCAAGAGGGCACCTTAGAGGTGCCCCATGAAAACCTACTACTATCTAGTGTGCTGGCCGACTGGTCTCGCCCAGCCTGCCACCACAGACATGTTTCTGACCCCACCCTGCAGGTGAGAGCCCATGCCCGCTGAGGCCAGAAACAATACCTGCTGCGGAGGAATTGTTGCCTCCAGCAGGATGGCTAGTAATTTAGCATATCAATACCAGGGGCTTCAAAGCCTTTTATATGCAACCCTGAGGCCCATTTGGTACCAGGACAGGTGGGAAATTAGCTATGCAAGTATCCGTGTTAGACTACCAGGCTAGTCACACCCCCCTAGCTGGGTTGCCTGATGTGCTCCACCAAAGAAGGATTCCACGATCTTGTTTTCGGTGGAATTCGGATTTCTGAGACAGGGTTATGACCGCTCCCCACAGGCGTGTCAACAAAGCGTGATGGGCCATCATCGACTGTGTCGCCATAGGTGGTAGAATGATAGATGTCTTTGGTACTGTTGCTGAAGACTGTCGCCAACATCACCCTCCATGACAAGACAAAGGTCTTGGATGATCTCCTTATGGTGGTCAATGAAGGTTGACTCATAGTTAACAATATTGTTGTCCACGACTGTGGCATGATGGTGCACGTCTTCCTGGAGTGTTTTCTTGAGGAATCAACAATTTCTTTCTGTGAAGAGGTGGCTACAGGTGCGTTAGTATTCAAATGCAGTTTGAGAAACTCAATTTTCTTTTTTTGGTACTGCCTTCATGGAAGATCTTGGTGGAGCAGTTTTAATAGACTTCTCTAGACCAGGGACAATCCCCCATAGCAGGAGGGTATTTCTGTTTCTCAAGTATCTACAGTGCAAGCCTCCTCTCCGGATTCTTCAGACTCTTAGACAATTGTCACAGGGTGAAGGCTTCTGCTGTGGATTGCGGCAAAAACATTGCTCATGTGGACCATATGTATAAATATTTTTCTGCCTGCAGTTGGGCCATGGTTTGAAACGAGATTTTCTCCGTCAGTCATGATGAAAGTTGGTGGCAGAGGAAAGGTCTCCCTGGTCCAGAAAGTTGAGCTTTCCCAGAAAAGTGCCCTAAAAATAATTTGTAATTTTCTGAAAGGTGAAGATAAGGCTGGCTCCAGGGTAGAATAGAAAAGTATCAGGATATGCTCACAAAGAAGTTAGAGCAGAACTCTTCTTCAGGAATCTTACACATATGACGTGCAGCCATCTGAACATTGGTGGCATTTGTGGGGAGTAGGAGAGTTTAGCACTTGCACCTCATTGGCTGAAGTTCGGGTTGTTTCAAATTGAGGTTGATGTACTACTAAACCAACATTGTTGAGGCCTATAGTCTTTAAATTTGCATGGGATTCCCAGCTTGAAAACGGGGAATGGATATATGAAAGATAGTGTTGGAGAACTTGGTATTGCTAAGCATAAGGTGACACCAGTCTTTTAGCCAAAAGCCTTGGGGAAAGATGAAAAACTGGTGTGAGGAGCTCAACTTTTACATTTTGTCCAACTCTCTTTTGAATAAATGCAGTTTCCAACTACCAGTTCCCTGACAAATTCTTCTATTCCTAGAAACTACTCTCTGATCATGGCTTGCCTCGACTACTGCAATGTAATTAACACTATATGCCACAACAGTCACATGCTACCATATGTATGAAAGCAGGTAGCTACATAGGGCAACAAAATATGAATTTTTTTAAAAAAAAAAATTTCTCCCCTTTAAGGTTTTTGTAGTGTGACCTAGACCCACTAGAGAAGCAGAGTTCTTTACAAGTGTAATATATAAACAAGTAAATAGCGTGCCAGTGATGATAGAAATTATATCAAACCGTAGAAACAATCTGAAGGTAAAAGTAAATAATCAATGTTTTTTTCCTGTTAAATAGCCTAGAATAAGATTACCAAGAGCTTGCCATGGTGGTCAGGTGGTTAGTCTGCGATAAGATCCTAAAAAAAATGTATTAAAAGGATTTGACAATCTCAAAAACTACCATCAATGAAGTTGTGAGACTAAACATGCCTCCATGGAAGAGCTGAGTTTTAAGTTCTCTTGAAGGTGTGGTAAGATTAATTCATCCTTAAAAAGGAAAAGAAAAAAAGTGTAACAGACTTTAGGCCCACAGCCCACTTCCCGAAAGACTGATTTAGAGATAAGATTTTTGATTTGTTAAAGGACGGTGTTTCCAGGTGGGAAGATTCTGCACTTCATGGGGCTCAAAGATTGGTTTCCTGGCGTGATTGGGAGAGCATGGTGTACAACCCATGCCAACTGAATAGGCTTCTAACTTCAAAAGGAAGCCAGCTTAGCATGAACAGTACAGGGAAAATGTGTTTTTATCTTCTTACACCTGATATTATTTGAACAGTGGCATTGAGGGCTGCTTTTTAGGTAGCCAGGTGAGACTTTGCAATAGCTTCTGGAAGTTAGATGTCTTAGTCTGGTAACTAAAGCTTGCACAACTAATTTTACGTTATCAGCTAGGATGAGTGATTTTAATCGCCATAAGAATCTAATTTGTTAGTGAGCTGCTTTAGCTAATGCAGTGTCTATATGGGCAGGCATGAGTGTTAAAGCTTCACCATGAAAAAAACCTTAAGTATTTAATGCTTTTCACAATGGTGGCTACAGTGTGGTGGATTTGTCATATATAAACATGAGTGGAGCATTTCACGGGAGAAGTTAGAAGCCATTCAGTTTTCAGCAGGTTCAGTTGGAGCAAGGTGTCATACAGGCTTGTAAAACTTTATATTTATGAGCTGTGTCAATAATGTGAAATGACTTCTAGGTTGTCAGCTAGAGGTGGAAGGAGATTTTGGAATGTCTCAGAAGAGAGTTATGACATCTATTTATTAAGAGCACTGGATAGTGTGTAGATTGTTTAAGTTCGCTTTGAGGAATGGGGAGGGTCTTATTAGGGAGTTAGTAAGTTTTGTTTGTTGGGCAAAGTTATTGAGGTACAATTGGAACCATTTTTATGCTGTAGATTCCCATTCCCTGCTCCAAGGTTTAAGTGTGGTGTGATTAACTGTATCGAACACTTCTGGCAACGTGAGTAGGGTGTGAAGCACATCTATCTGAAGCATAGTCTCCATGCTAAAGCAGTCTGAATCCTAAATGGGGTTCCTCAAGGAGATGCTTGTCTTTTATGAAATGAGTTAATTGCTATGGAAATAGTTCATATTTTCTGGGCCTGCATCCTGTTTTTCTTTGAACAGTGATGACCACATTTCAAGAAACACTAATTGAGGAGTTTGCCATCTTAGTTAGGTATGGGAGATGGACTAATGTCTCCTACCAACTTGGTTGGGACAGAGTCTGAAAAAAGGCCAGTCTTATTCCTGGTAGGATCTTTCTCTGATCTACTTGTGTCCTCTCCTGAAAAAGACAACAAATCTGAGTATTTGCATGCTAAGGCAACTCGAGACTCACTTGTTATTCGCATTGGAGTCTTAAATGCTGGGTGCCAACTGTGGAGGTTGGTATGCTTCTAGACAATCTTTAGTCCTTCTGTGTTTTTTTTTTTTGCAGTGGATCTCTGCTTTGAAGAAGGCTGCATGTTATTGTGTATTTTGTGTTTGTATCGAAGATTGGAGCAGGTTGGTGTAGATGGGGTTTCTCCACAGGATCTCAGTGGCTCCATTTTTCAGATAATTTCTTGTTCTGCCTTTTTCCAGTTGATCTGTTGCTTCAGTCATGACTGAATTACAGTGGTTTATCATCTCGATAAGTACAGGATCTATTGTGAAGCTCATAACTGCAGAAACCATATTTTTCCACGAAAATCGGTTTGAGTGCAAAATTTCTGATCCAGACCGTAAGTGTCTTCGACTGGCACATAATGTAGGGTTTGATTCAGAAAAGTGTGGAAAAGCACAATGTAGTGATCAGACCAGTCTGCTGGAACTGGATTTTCACTATGAATTAGAACTGTGTTGGAAACCTGTAGGACAAGAATTGGAACCTTCACATGTGGGTGATAATTGCAGTTGAGCTTCATCTTTCTGATGATGGACCCTTCGCTTGCTAAACAATATATTGTGTGGTCACCTGGACGATGGTAGACAACAAGCAACTTTTGTCGAGTTTCAAAGATGTGTATTGAATGGATGATCTGAGCTTTTGATGGAATTCTGGACTGAACTATGTCCTCTGCAGCATGCACAAGATCTAATGATACCTGCATAAGTTTCCACTCTCACGGAACTGCTGATCAAACACCCATGAAGTCCAAATTGCAAAGCATGCCCCTCTTCGTAAAGACCTGCTGCTCAGATTCCAGATGTCTTATTACCTGCTCCTCAGAAATCCTTCAAACTATCTCCTCACTAGTGCTGCAGAGATTGAGTAACCCTGGATTTTTTGGAATGGAGGGAGAGGTGGAGGAGGCAACTTTGTACGTAGCCTGATCACTTCGGCTAAAACCCGTAGTGTAGAAACTGCTAAGCACTATCAAAGAAAAAAAGACCTGAAAAAAGTTAAGCTCTTGTAGTAAATTGTTGAAAAAATAAATACAAACAAGGTGGGTATGACTTTAAATCAAAGGGTAGCAAAATGTCTTTCTATTGAGAGAGGTATTTAAAGTAACTGATAATCTGAACGTGTGTTTATAGATTAAAGTGCTGTTTTATCTTACAGGTGTCACACTTGTAACACCACGGACCGTAATGCCATCTGTGTAAATTGCATTAAGAAGTGTCATCAAGGACATGATGTAGAGTTTATTCGACATGATAGGTATGTTAAATAAGACCATCTGTAAAAAAAAAAAAAAAGTTCTGTTGGGAGAGTTGTTGTGCTAGGATAAGACACTGATCTATCTTTTTCAATTATAGGTTCTTCTGTGACTGTGGTGCTGGAACGTTATCCAATCCTTGTACATTGGCAGGAGAGCCAACCCACGATACAGATACACTATATGACTCTGCTCCACCTATAGAATCTAATACATTGCAGCACAACTGATCTCTGTTCAAGGGATGTATCCTGCCGTTTAGTCAGAACTGAACTATTTTTGGGAAGAAAGCGAACTGTGCCCATTTCTGCAGAAGACTGTTTGGAAACATGGATGTACATATTAACACACAAAGTTGACATGCTGGAGATTGGCCTTACAAAAAGTGAAGGGCGATATGACTCAGGACAAAAAAAAGAGTTGGGCATTTCAGCATTACTGTGTAGACTTCTGGAAGTGAAGAAAACGCTGCAGTTTTTGTACATATGCCGACTTCATAAAGTTGAAAGCATTGAAATGCAGTTCGTTTTGCAGTAGTACTCTCCTGTAGATAAGCAGCATTCTTTCCTGCTGCCTTTATGGAACATGAGTACAAATTGCTTTTGTAACATGGAAAAAAAAATGTGAGCTAGCACTTCTACATTTTTTTAAAACATGTATTCAGATTGCAAAATATGATTTTAATGCACATGTAGTTTTTTTTCCAAGCAAACTTCTTATTGTACTTGAATGTGTCTCCCTGTTCTGTTAAGCACCCCCTGCTGTACTCATGTCCCAGTATATATGTTCTTTCTATGAAAGAGAAACACTAATCTTAATTATATCCAGCAATATTTCTGGCATCCTTCTGAAACGGTGTTCTTGGCTCCGCATCCCTATAGTTAGATTGCCCTAGAAAAATAAGAATGTTTTATTGAGACTTCCTTGGAGGAATGCACTTGTGTAAGACACAGTATTTTAAGCTGCAGGAGCCACTAGTGGTATTCTTGTGCAGGTGGTGTTTTACTATTTTAAGTACACTGTAGAAGGTCTCCTCAAAACACTCTAGTATTACTGTTCATAATTTTTTTGAACAGTCTTGGACATTGTAAAATTCATGTAAACTGCTGGAAGTTACAAATAATTATTTCCTGCTATAATGAAGCTGAGACAAAGTATGTATACAGCCTTATACAGTTTCTTAGCTTATTTTTTCATTTGTGTATTGGTGACAGTGGGTAATTAAACAGCCTGAAAGTGTATGCATGTATCATAACATCTAGACTTAATATATTGTGAAGTATTCAATAACCATTATGTAGAGGGGGTAGGTATGAATTAAAGGGTTTAATTTCCTAGGAAAGAAAATGAAAATGGTCATTTTTAAAAAATAAACTTTATTAGATCATATAACATTGTGTGGAACCCAGCCTTCTCTGGAATGAAGACCATCTAGGTTTTTGGCCATTCACAGCTCATTAATAATCTTGTTCAACTTTTCCACAGACACCGAACCCTCTGCCGCCAGGCATATTGCCCTGTAAAGACACAAAATAAAAAATCTATTTAATTCCATATAAAAGGGTGTGAAAATTGTTATTAGTTAAGTGGGCACTGCAATATTCACCAGGTCGTAGACTCAGCCCTACTTTAACAAATGCAGAAATAATCAAGACTTATTGGGCTGTGCATTTAGAGTTGGATCACTTACCAAACCTGTACAAGTATTTAGCAACAACCTTCACATGTGCATTTTGAAAGTACCTGTTTTACCTATTAATTCAGCAGTGTCTTTTGATGAATAACAAAATAAGCCTATCATGCCAATAGTCACACTGCCTCGGGTGCCCAATGATAGCAAATGTGTGCATCATAACAGTATTTCGGAATTTGTTGACAACCCATAAAAGGACTTTTTCCCCAGCAGTAAACATTAGATGTTCGGTGGTTTAAATATAATTGGCCACTCATCTTGCAGAAAGTAATTCTTTAAACAAAAGGCATGTCTTGAGCGCATGGAGTACAGACAGCAGCTCTGGCAATGATACCAGTTTGTCCAAACAAAACAACTGGACAGCAATGAAGTGACTACAAAGTAAGAAAATTCTAGTATACTTTACCGTGAAAATACATAGGAAAACCTCAAGCATGAGTGTCTTTAATAACTCCTTTGTGCACCACAAAGCCAGTATAAGACTAACGAAATGGGTTAAAGAATAACTAGATTTGGATATCGAATCAGCCACCCACATGAATAAATACATTCACACATTTATGCTCAACAAAATTAAACCTGCAGTAGTGTGGTGGTGGTTTACTTCGTGGCTCCACAGCTAACCTTTCTGCTCCTTGATGGCAAGAGTTCTTTTGAGAATCATTATACATTGCTACAGAAGGCTTCTAGAAAATAGTTCTGCATTACCATCCATATAAGTGAACCACTAAAACAAAATGCGGTCTATGAGTTTACTTCATGGTCACTAGATCTGCCTGCAACTACTGACTTTCCTTCCATTGTACAAACGTGTGTGAAAAGCTGATCTTCCTGCATCTACAACTGTTCAGTTTGTTTTTTTTACATGTAATTTCTTTAAAAATAATTACTTGCAACTGTAATTAATTACACCTGGAATCAAAGGTAAAATAATGTATGCACAGATAACTCACAAGATTGCAAATGAATCTCACTGTCATCTTCCCCTACCCTCGACCCCTCCTTAAGGGGAGAAGAAAAATAAAGCAGGAAATTCTCACGGGTTGTTGAGGCAGGAAACGTTGTGCCGACTGATTTGAACAGGGCATAGTAAATGCTGATTACGTCCATCCAATTTAGGGCATAATTGGGTGTCAAACACGTCAATGGGGCTGCAACGTTTGTGAAACACATTTTTATTCTAAAGCAACTTTTTGACATCTTTACACGACCATGTCAGTTCGTCCGAGAAGCCTCAACTTTAAGAGCATCTGCAGGCTGCCACTGTAACATAGGGATACTGCTACACTTTGTTTGTTCCCGATCATGCGGTCAGAACACACATCAAGGACCGTCATCACCTGGAATTCGTATGTGGAAGCAAGCTGCAACGTTTAATGAAGAATAGTCAATAGCCTATAGGTGTGACACGTCATGTAAATATTTTTGTATGTTTTGTTAATGTTTTACAACTGGTTTGTATTTAATGAACAATGGTAACAATAAAACAGTTAGGGTTTAGACCACTGTATAAGGAATAATTACCTAAGCATTCGTAGGGAAACTGTGATATTCTCAAATTCTCTTGCTTTCTTGTGCCCTTTCTGAATTATGTCCTCAGGAATGTTGGCCAGTCTTGCAGCATTAAAACCGTAGCTTTTAGGGCAGGCACCTCCAATGAACTTGTACAGAAAAGTGATTGTTTCCTGGCTTGGATCTTCACATTCGTTTTCTACCATGCACGCCTTTGGGGGTGGGGAGAAAGAGGAAAAAAATGAGATGTGAAAGTCCAAATGGTACAAATTACTTGGTCGGGCGTGTTCCGTCAGCCCACTCCAAATCTGACAATATAACATTTAGTATAGTTAGAGATGCTTGTTGTATGCTATGATAACATTTATTTTTAAATACTGGGACTTAAATAAAAAATGTAGAACGGCTTCTTCAGGCTAGCTGCTTAAGGACTGCCGCTCACTGGGATGTGTTAACAGATTATCAATGCAAAACCATAGGTGATCACAAGAGTCATGCACGCTTATACAACTGGTCCTGCTTGCACAAAGAACCAACTTCGAGGATATCAATTAAAATCCTCGAGTCTTAGGATAGCTTAGCTGGCAAGCCATTCCTTTTTTTTTTTTTAACACCGTGAACAGTGGCACAGATTTACAGGTTCTATGAAGTTGTTGGAACCACCTACCAAGGGCAATGCTGTTTCCTACAGATCAAGGCATAGGATGAAAATAGGAAGCTGGCCTCTACAGCCTCAATGGGGCTGCTTTATCAACAAGTTGCAGGCTCGAAGGAGCTAGATTGTTTGCAGGTAGAGATGTAAATAAAATAGATATGCAATAGGAAGGGTGTAGTTATGGTTAGGTCAGAGTTTGAAATGCCCTTTTTGTTTTCTTAATAACTGGCACTATTCAACAAATCTGCACGATCCTTTTTAAAAGAAACTGTTCATCTGATTTGGCATGGCAAATTTCCTGCAGATGTGTCAAAGAAGGGGGAGGGGGGGGGGGAGGTTGAGATGTCCAGTTCAAAACAGAGACTGTTATTTTAACTCCCACTAGAATAGTTGCCTTCTGTTTCAGAAAAAAATTGTTACCCGAATTCCCCCAAATATGGCATGAAGGTAGAACTTTACTCAAGGAAGTACCATTACTTGGTTGTGAGTAAATCTGTTAAGCAGTTTCAGAAATTTGTTAACACGTCTTCTGTGAAACTGAAAATGTTAAAAAGTTAAGAAATATCTGGACTGTCCACAAATTGCCATCAAACTCGGGTTTAAGGTCAGTTTGCAGACTTTTAAATAAAAAATTAAAGAAGCCTCTTTTGACATGGACGCTTTATCTTTCTCCCCCCCCCCCCCTCTCCTCAAAATCACCCCAAAATATCCATTTGTGCCCCGCCCCCAAACTGTTAAGGTGGGATAATGGACCCAAAAAATCTTATTGGCTGCCCACATTAGAAAATGTTCTTTTGCAGCCACCATTACAGGTTAAAATTAAAGAGCTTGAGCTTTCCAACAGCTGGAAGTTAAGTGTGTGTGTCCCATTGCAACAGTAGGCACCTCCAGCCCTTTGTGAGGAGCAGGAGACTTGATCATTTGGGGTTTGATGCGGCTACTGTCGTTCAGCCTTGAGTAATGGCAGACGAGACAAAGCAATAAAATGCGGGACCATCTGGTGAAGAGGAAATGTGCTGGGGAGACAGTGGCACCTGAGACATATCAAGGATGCCATCATTTGAGAGTTCTTCAGCCATCTCCTCAGTGGGAAGAATCTGAAAGCCAGGTCACCTCCAACCTTTGCGACTGGAAGCTGAGCACAAAGTCTTTGAGTAGACACCTTAAGTTGAAGCATGAGAGTTGCTAAAGCAGAGGAAACTCTGCCAAGCGTTCCAGTAGAGATCCCGCAGCAAGGAGAACAAAAATAGAATCCTGACCTCAAATTCATCATACTATATCGTATGAAGTGCAAGGTCAACTTATGGTGTAGAGAACAAAACCCAAAAATTCTAACAGACGAGATGGAACATAGGCAGGGAAAAAAAAGCCATATCATTAAAAACTTGGGGTCCGATTACCAGAAGTTATAATTAATTACAGTTTTAAAAAATACCCATAAAATAAGCATTTTCTTTTGAGAGCCACCAACAAAAATCAATTAAAGACCTTATTGCTATTCTGTCTTCAGGGCTACCTATGTGTGGGTTGGGTGCATAACCTGGCCATGGGCCAGACCATATCAATCAATCAGGGAATTGTAAGCGCGCTACTCACCCGTGAGGGTCTCAAGGCACTGAGGGGGGGCCGCAGATCTGTTTAGCCGAAGAGCCAGATCTTGAGGGTCTTCCTGAAGGTGTTCAGGGAGGGGGGCGCGTCTGATGTCAGCTCGTTCCAGGTCTTGGCTGCAATGTGAGAGGAGGATCTTCCGCCTGCTCTGGCTCTGTGGATGCGCGGGGTTTCGGCCAGTGCGAGGTTGGAAGATCGGAGGTTTCTTTTGGGTACGTGGAAGTTGATCCTGTCGTTGAGGTATTTGGGTCCGTTGTTGTGTAGGCATTTGTAGGCGTGAGTGAGGATTTTGAAAGTGACTTTTCTCCACGGGGAGCCAGTGGAGACTTCTTAGGTGTTGGCTGATGTGTTCGTGTCGGGGGATGCCGAGGACGGGTCTGGCTTCTTGGAGAGCGGTGGTGAACCAGGCGGCTTTCCTGGGGCATTGTCTGTCGGGGTTGCGTAGCAGGGCGAGCTCGTCTGCGCAGTTGAAGATCCAGGTGTGGAGTTCTCTGGCTGCGTCGTTTGCGTCGGGTGCCCAGGTGTGGTTGTCTCGGGTGAGGGTGGAGTTAAGTTGCTCTTCGGTAACCTTGCTCCAGTTCCTTCGAGGTGGGCGTGGGGCTGGTTTGGGTGCTTTGGGTTTGTTGATGGTTAAGTGTACGCAGTGGTGGTCGGTCCATGGCGGCTGCGTTGTGTGGCTGAATTGGACGCTGTTTCCTGCCACGAAGATGGGGTCGAGGGTGTGTCCTGCTCTGTGGGTCGGTGTGTTGACGAGTTGTTTAAGTCCGATGCTGGTGAGGTTGTCATGAAGGATAGTGGAGTTGGGGGTCGCTGGGGGTTGTCGAGGTGGAAGTTCAGGTCTCCGATGAGTATGTAGTTTGCTGAGGCGATGCCGTGGGGTGCGATGAAGTCAGTGATGGTGGCGAAGGGTGTTTGAGGGCCGGGGGTGGGGTCGGTAGATGAGGGTTCCTCGGAGTGTGGCTTTGGGGGGTGGTCTGGAAGTGCAGGTGTTCGGCGGAGGGGAAGGTTTCGCTGGAGGTGGTGAGGCGGAGGGTGCTCTTGTGGGCGATGGCGAGGCCCCCTCCTGGGTGGTTGGGGCGGCCTTTCCTCTGGATCTTGTATCCGTCTGGGATGGCGGTGCTGATGTCGGGGGCGGAGGATGCATTGGTCCAGGTCTCTGTGAAGAAGGCGATGTCGGGCGAGAGAGAGTCGAGTAGGTTCCAGATTTCCATGGCGTGTTTGTGTACAGAGCGTACGTTGAGGAGGATGCATTTTAGGGTGTCGCCGGTGCTGGCGTCGGCAGTGTTGGAGGCCGGGGTGGTGGTGAGGGTCTGGCAGCAGTGGAGGCAGGCGAACTGGCCGTGGGTCGTGTTCAGCGAGGCCTGTTAGTTTTCTCTAAGTCTTCCAGGGTTGAGTGCGAGGAGGGTGGTGGTGTCGTAGTGATGAGTAGTGGGAGGTCCAGGGTTCCTGGCGCTGGCCGCGGTCAGGCGCAGACGGGCTTGCCTTTGGCGCGACCGCGCAGCGGCCACCATTAAGTAGGGGAGGTGGGAGGGAGGAGAGGCGGGGGAATTCCAGGGGGAGGGACTGCAGCGGCGAAAGGAACAGGCAGGCACGAGAAAATAAAAACAGTGGTGGAATTAGAGCAAGACACAGATGGGCACAATAACAGTGGCACAACATACCACATACATCTAGTCCCTGCTGTGCACAGCCAAAAGCCACACGCAGCAGGGCACCAAAAGGCCGTCATTGTGGAAGGGAATAATTTAAAGATGTGGTACATCAAAGCAACTTATGTTATTAAACAATTACAGTTTAAATTAAGTTATGGTTGGACTTGGTTATAACACCTTAACATACTGAAGATAAACTTCTGAAATTCACTTGAGTCCAGTTAAAGTGAAGTTGTGGATAAAAAAGAAAACCTTAGCAAACCGGTTAAGATTAGTTTAGCACCACAATCCATAATTCACAGAACAGCCATGGAAAACGCACACCACATGCAATGCTGACAGCCTCACAATTATTTAAATAAATAAGAACACCCAAAAGCACATCATTAAATAACATACAAAAACAAATACTACTATCTCGGATAGAGCCCTTTAGCTGCAGATTACTCACCTTCTGAATATATGCCCCAGGCATCTGAATAGATCTGGAAACGTTTCAGCAGCACCTCGGTGCGCTGTCAGGCTCTGCACTGACACCGTTCCGCACTGGAAATGATTTGCAGAGCCTATAAAGGCGCCACCCCTGCGCACTGACAGTTAATTTATTTCCGTGGCACCAGACTTCGATCCAGAGCTCTATTCAGGTCTCTCAGAAATACCTCTGAATTTTACTTCAGTGTACAAGGGATGGCACTGCCAAAAACAGGTTTTAAGCCCCATAGGGACTGTCGCTAACAAATGTCTGCGGCATATCCTGCCCAGGTATGCCTGTGGGGTCGATCAGAGCTGCTTGGCCTTCAAATCCCATCTACGGAGTTAACATCAGATATTCTAACAGAAGTGTTGCATTCCACCTCTTACTCTGCAGAACAAATTCTTCCTTTTAATGAGGCCCTCAATGAGCCTATATTAGCTATTTGGGAAAAACTTACAGCATAGACTGCAGTATTGAGACAAATCACTTGCTTTTATAAGCCTGATCCTGGTGACCCATATTTCTTGTTGATCTTTCCTTCACTAGAAAGTCTGTTTCTTGTTCCAGCAAAACTATTCCCAGCTCATTTTCATCGGCGCCATTTTTTTGTTTTTTGAGAATCGAAGCGATGGATCAATACGCCAAGTGGGGTTTTCAGCTGGCAGTATGGGCCACAAATCTATCAACGCAACCTGCCTTATAGGGCGCTATGTACATGCTCAGGCGGTCATTCCTAGTCTAACAAATGAGGTTTAGGACCACTTCTAGGCGCTCATACATGATGACCAGGTTGCCGCAAAGCAGGTCATACAATTCAGCCTTGACACTGGATTCAGTGGGTAAAGCTGTGGCAACTTCAGTCTCCCAAAGAAAACCTGCCTAGTTGCCGAATTCAAGCTCTCCTCGGTATGTCCAGACAACACTCATGGACTTGCTGTATAAATGGATCCTGCCCCTTTGGTGCTAAGGTGGACTCCACACTAGAGAGATTCAAGAACAGCAAGGCCACTGCTAAATCTCTTAGTTTATGAACCCAACTCAGAGATTACTGTCAATTTAAGAAGCTTTCACTTCTCAGTTGAGGTTTCTCCTTTCAAGTGCACCAACAGTAGTGCTCAGCAGTAGATGAGCCCTCTACAGACAATACAGAGGGTGTAACAGAGGGTGTAGCAGAGGAAAGCAACGTGCTTTACCCCTCCCTCCTCTTCCTCAGTCACAAAAGGGAAACAGTCCTAGTTCCGCTTTGTCAGATCACACGCTACCAGTTCTAGGGCGGGTGTCTTTTCCACAAACATGGAGGACCATCGCATCAGACAGTTTGGTCTTACAAATTGTGGAAAGGGGGTATGCCCTTCCAACAATCTCCAATTCCTCCCACACCAATATTACTTCCACAAGACCATCTGCAAATCCTTCCACAGGAGGTTCAATGCATGCAACAAAATAGGCGCACTGAAGTTAGTTCCAGTGCGGGGATGGGGTTAAAGAGGTTTTGCAGCATGAATCTTTTCTGGATTCGCATGCTGTGCGCATTATCCCTCCATTTAGTGGTTGGGTCCAGAATTCTCCTAAAAATCCTTTGTCCTACTACTTTTGTTTCTTATGGTTGGTGGGCCTCTATGTACCTCCATTTGGTGTCCCCCTTGTGACATCGTCATGCTTCCTCCGGAAGCTCCCACCTTTGATCGCCATCTTCAGATTCTTTTTTTCCGCCATTAGGTCCGGATGCACGCAGAAGGTTCTCCAACAATCTGAAGGAAAACGTTGCTGACAGTCTACCGGAGCGAAGAAATCTGAAGAATGTACTGGAGCAGTTCTGGGAACAGGACAAGGTATCCTCAGCGACTGCTCCAGAGAATGCATGTGCAGGGGCTCCCTGTATATGGTGATGGAGAAGACACCATTCTTGTTTTGCAAAAACTACCACCATAAGTTTCCAAAGAAGGACCAGCACCAGGTCTGCAACCTCTGCCTGCTGATAAATCACTGTAGTGAAGATTGCAACATCTGTTCAGCGTTCACCCCTAAGACTCTTAAGGCAGTGGTCCCCAATCTGTGCGCCACAGCACCCCAGTGCGCCATTAAAAGTAGCCAGGGGCGCCGCGAAAAGATGTGCACCAAGCACACAGTTTGGAAACTACTGACTGATACACAATAATAAGGGTAATACCAGGGGGTGGAGGGCATCATGCTGCAGACAGGGATTTCTAATCAGTGGCAGCTTTATTCTTGCAGTTCAAAAGCTGGAGTTCCAGAGGCCGGAAAAGTGCAAGCGCTGTAGCACATTCATTAGCAGTTCAGGCAGAGCCTTTCTGGGGAGGAGGATGGGGCCTGAGTGGGAAACACAAGATAAGCAAGCAGGTAGACGGGGCTGCCGGGATGTAGGTCAATGTGCCTGGAATGAGACTCGAAGAGATACTGAATAAGGAAATTAAACATCCTGCAGCAATGAAAGTAAAAGTAAACATTTGCAGACAGCCTGATTTTACACTCAACAGCCCTTGATAATGATTTATAGCGCCTGGGAGCCACCTCCGGTTCAGCGCAGCTGGCACAAGTGGGCAGGTGAAAACTCATGGCTAATAGCCGCGTTCTCCAAGTTACACATATTATGGGAAACTATCTCAGTAGGTTAATGTGCCTGCTGCTAAGAGCGGTGTAAAACCTGTGGGTTAGAGCGATTTTGGAAAGACTAACCCTGGATTAAAATGCAAACGGTGTGCATTTGCTTCCCTAATTTATGGTTTGAGCGCATTACTTGCCTATGTCTGCTGCTATTAGTCATTTACATGACATTTGCTATTTGTTTTATTTATGTCCTCCTTGCGTGGACCAAGTAGTGTGTGCTCCCCTCTGGGTATAGGCCCCACCACCCACTCACTGATCTTCATTTCCTGACATGCCCGTGACTACTGAACTTTGTCTGTCTTCCTAATTTTCTATTTTGCAAATTTGAAACACAACGGGGCTGTGCAAGCACAGTGATTGCTTTTCAGTCTTATCTAGACATGTGCACTCAGACACATCCAGCACCTCCCTCCTGATTTGCGCCACAGATTGAACCAAACCTCTTGTTAGAGTTTGCACAGTGTCACCCCAATAGTCCATGGATATTTTTGTCTAATATGTGTCACTGCTTTGAATGTCCTGTTTGAACAAGCTAGGTTTTGTGTGCGTCCCGGACTTGACTGATGCAAAACAAATGGACTGCTGAAGCATCGTAAATTGAAATGTACATTAATTAATACAGTGCAGTTTACTTATTGAATCATAAGATAGTTTGCAGCATTGAAATCAGCCTCTCCAATCATGCAGCTATTGGTCGTTGGTTGGACTTGATGCCGGTAGCACCGTGCTCCCATGAATATCGAAGTCGATCTTCGAGTCTCTTAAGCTGCCTGCTCTGTATTCTCAGTGGAAATGATTTAGCAATGCTTATTGTGCAGTGTAGTAAACAGGGCATGGTGGGACACTGATAGCAGGACACGATCGCCGCAATAATCAGAACAGCAAAACTTTAAGTACTAAGGCAGCAGGGAGAATCCTGCTTCAGATTCCAGGTCTGTCCGTGCACACCACAATGCTGCCAATGCGCATTCCAGATCTACAAGTACATTTCACAGGGCTTCCAGTGCACATTTCTGGGATGGCAGTCAGTGCCAATCATAGTACTATCAGAGCCAATGCATGCCAAAGAGCCATTAGTGCGCATTCCAGTTCTTCCAGTGCATCCAAGGAATATAAGGGTTGCTTTGCCCTGCCCTCTGCATGATCCGAGTGCCCCTTGTTTGGTGATGCATCAGCCATGTGCCACTTCATTCTACACATATCCATTGTGCTTTACCGCCACAAATTATGAAACACAATAGCTGCACTCATACACCTAGAGATCTTGAGAAAGATGCCAATGATAATTGTTTCTTTCGACCCCCGCCCATCTCCCCCTCCATTTGGTTCCCAGGAAAGAGGCCCACATCTATGATTATTATACCTTCATCGGCTTCAGCCCAATTATTTTCAGGGAGAGAAATGGAAGTACTCCAGAGGCTTGGCTTGCATCCTCCCACCCGCCCAAAAAAAGGGAGATAATGGGGAGCCGTGGCCAACGGGCAATAGATCAAGGGAGCCGCAAGTCAAAAAAGTTTGGGAACCACTGCTCTAAGGGTAAGACCGAGACAAAGAACAGTCCAACATACCATGCAGGGCCAACATCCTGCTCCATCTCTACAAGACTTGGGCATTTCCAGCGATGAGGAGGAGAGAGTCGCCAAAGGTCCAGAAGGGAATACAGAGGCCGACATCCATATTGTGGATGCAGACCAAGGGGTCATGAAGACTTCTTGAACAGCAGTAAGAGACATCATCCTTAAAGATCTTACCCGAGTCACGAAAATCCGACTAAATCCTCGATGGCAGCATCGGCATTGAAACACTACTACTGATCAGAGAGAAATGCACCCTCGGATCCTTCGAAAAGGACACCGCAGTGGTAAAGACCCCAAAAAATCCAGACGTCAAAGGACGATCGAGGAAAAGAAGCATTGATGTTGAAACAGGAGTGGTCGAAAACAGTCTGACACGATTCACCGAACACGTCGTCTTCAAAGGACTCTTCATCGTCAAAGAGAAAGCATGATAATCTTGACGTTAACAACAAACAGCCATGATGGAGAAAAGTAGAGACGGATTGAAGCTGAAATGGCTAATCGTCTACTAAAGAAGAAAAACTTCGATGAACGTCTCAAACAGTTTTGTATCCTAAATAAGTCTGACATCGAAGGATCAAGGGGACGGATGCCTCAAGGAAATAGATGCACCTTTTAACTCCTGAACCTCAAGAAGATCAAGAACAAGAAATCTTCTAGGAGGAGGAGGAAGAACAAATCTACCAGGGTTCTGAGGCTTCAGAATACCAAGACACACAATGGCAAGACCTGGAAACACTCACCAGAAGGTGTATACACTTATCCTCCAAGGTCATCACCCCCTGATGATATTGGCATTTATAACCAGGTTATAAAGAAAACAGCAGATTGATATGGGGTGCAATTAGAAGAGGAAAGACAACAATGTTTTCTACTAGAAACTCTCCTGACTACAAAATCAAGGAACCAATTTTTACCTATGCACTCAAGTGTTTTGGATCAAGGAAAGGAGGCATTTAAAGAACCAGCAACATGTAAGGCTGTCGTTCCTAGGGCACAGAAGAAGTATAAACACTCTTCCAAGGATCAAACTACATGAAGGGAACAGTTCCAGCAGATTCAATAATATCTACTGTTAGGAAGAGAGCGAACGTCCCAAGCATAAACGGACCTCCTCCAGATCAGAAGAGTGAGAGGATGGATCTCATGGGGTGAAAGGAGTGCTGCATTGCAAATTCCAATGCACTACTTAATCGTCACACCTACTAACACTGGGAGGATATAGGTGAATTAATGAGACATCTCCCAGAGTAATACCAAAATAGGGCAGCACACTTGGTGGAGGATGGCAAAAAAAAAAACCCCACAAAATTCGCCAATACCAGTTTAAAATCTGCACTGGATGCAGCAGACAAATGATGGGCATTACAGAATAACACCATGCCTGGTTAAGAATTTCATGTTTTAAACATGAAGTACAAGCAAACATTCTAAATGCACCATTCAGTGGGGGAACAACTGTTCAGGAGTAAGGATGATGAGTTGAAAAAGGACAACGAAACAGCAAAGTCGGTGGGGGCTCTACAGTTCAGAGGCAATATGCATGGGGGAACTGTACCCTCACTAAGACCCATAGGAAGGGGCTCCTTCCACTCAGGAACATCAGATCAAATCTACCAACAGTCCTATCAGGTAAGTAGCCAGGTAAGTCAACAAAAACCACAAAACTGGCAGTACCAGCACGGAAGACAGTCCTTTCGCAGACGCGGTAGAGGACAACCACAAAGGGGAGAAGCTCTCCTGGCAAATAAGTGACTTGTCAAAGTTCACTCGTCAAACATCTAAAAGTGCAGCGGGAGTACAGACACACAAAGGGACAAAAATAGAACATCAAGAAGAAACATTCAACACCAGTAGGAGGCAGAATAACAAATTTCCTCCAGGAGTGGAGGAAAATCACCACAGACCAGTGGGTTTTAAACCCAATACAATTCAGATATTGCATAGAATTAGACAAGACCCCTCCTTGCGAAGGACCAAAGAAAAAGGTACATTCAGAGGAGGCAACATCCCGTCTACTCAAGGAGGTAGAGGAAATGCTGTCAAAGGATGGTATGGAATTAGTACAAGACTAGAAAGAAACAAAGAAAACAACTCAACATATTTCCAAATACTAAAGATAGATGGTCATTCAGACCAATTCTAGACTTAAGGTTTTAAACAAATTTATAAAAACGCAAAAATTCAAAATGACTACCCTGCAAGAGGTAATATCTCAACTACAAGTAGGGGATTACATGGTGACAGTAGATTTACACATTCCCATAAACACAAACCACAAGAAATTGCTCAGATTTGTGGTAGATAAACACTACCAGTTCAAAGTGCTAGCATTTGGAATAAAAACAGCACAAGATTATTCACAAAGTGTCTTACAACAGTAGCAGCACACCTGCGAAGGCAGGGCATACATGTTTACTTAGATGGCTGGCTGGCTCAAACACCACATGCAAAGAGCACATGCAGCAAGTAATAAAAACACTATCAGCTTCGGTTCTCAATACATATCGAGAAGTCATCGCCCGAACAAGAGAAAGTGTTCTTAGGGTCCAAAATAAATTCAATACAAGGGAAAGTATTCCCCAACGAGAAAAGAACAGTATTACTATTAAAGGAGATACAGCTGTACCAGAACGGGCAAGCTCTGACAGTAAGGACGTAATGCAGGTTTCTTGCATACAGATGATACCAAACACAAGACTTCACATGATATCATTTCAGGAATGGGTACAAAAAGAATGGTCACAGGCATTGGGAAGATCTAGTGGTTGTCATGCAAAGGATAGAGGAGATAGTGTGGTGTAACAGATCACAACACAAAGAAGAACATTTACACAACCTACTGTGACCATGACAGACACCTCACAGATGGAATGGGGAGCACACATGAACACTCTCAAAACAAAAGGGAGCCTGGAAGGACCAGGATGCAGTACAACACATCAACATCCTGCAACTAAAAACAGTATTCCTGGCCTTACAAGCCTTTCAAAAAGAACTCTGGGGAAAGTCGATATTGATCCAAACGGACAACACAACCATCATATTTTACATAAACAGGTAGGAACACAGTCTACCAATGTCAAGATGTGGAACTGGGCTATTCAAAGGAAGATTGAGATCTTAGCTGTCCACCACCAGGGAAGGACAATATCGAGGCAGACAGACTGAGAAGACAAGCCTCATGGTCTCACAAATGGGAACGGAACCAAACAGTACTCACGAAGATTTTTCAAAAATGGGAAACACCAGTAATAGATCTGTTTGCAACACCCCAGAACGCAAAATTACAACGCTTTGCCTCCAGAGAACATTGCCACCAGTCCATGGGGAATGCACTGTCAATAGATTGGTTCGAGAAATTTGAATACGCTTTTCTCCCGATATCACTACTTCACAGGGCCACTATTGCTGCTAAATTAACCTTTAAAGGTTAATTTAGCAGCAATAGTGGCATACACAAGGGGTCACATTGAAAGAAGTTCCTTCACATCATTAAGCGATTCTTAGAAGGAGCAAAAAGAGTTGCACCTCCAAAGAAGGTGCCTGCACCCCACATGGAATTTTAATATTGTGCTCACACAATTGATGAAGGCACCTTTTGAACCGTTGCACAAGGCTACATTACAAACGCTCACACTAAGACTGCTTTTTTTTTAGTGGCCATAATAAAACTACGCAGTGTTAGCAATTACAAGCACTCACTTTACAGGAACCTTATTTTCCAGGTCACAAAGATAGAATGGTCATGAGATCCAACCCACAATTCATGCCAAAGGTTATCTCAGTTCAACATGAACAAAAGTATTCAGATACCAAGTTTCTTTCAAAGATCTAAAAAGCACAGAGAGGACATTACACAGTCTGGATGCCCGACACACAGTAAGGTATTACATCAAAACGATAAAGGCTGACAGGAAAACAAAACAGCTCTTTGTATCATTTGCAAATAGTTTTCCAGGAAGGCCTGTTACCAAGAACATAATTGCAAGATAGATAGCACAGACTATTCAGTTGTGCCACAAGAACGCAGGAGAGGCATTATAAAACACTTCTGGTGCACATTCAACAAGAAAGGAGGGAGCAACCATTGCTTTCTTAGCAAATACATCACTACAAGACATTTGTATGGCACCCACACGGTCATTAGTACACACATTAACAAGACACTATTGTGTAGATATTTAAATGAACAAGGAAGCACAAGTGGACAAAAGGTCTTACAACATCTGTTTTCAAATCAATGTCCATCTTCAACCCAACCACCACTGTAGTAACAAATCGCTACAAAATCTATGCACAGCATGTGCATCCAGAAAAGATTCACACTGCAAAACGTATAGTTTACCTGTCGGTGTAGTTTTGCAGCTTGAAGCATTTTCTGGATTCACAAGCGAACCCACCCTCCGCCAAGAAGATGAGAGGAGGAAGCAACAGAAGAAAAAAAAAAAAAATCTGAAGATGGCGACCAAAGGTGGAAGCTTCTGTAAGAAGCAAGACAACGTCACAAGGGGACACCAAATGTAAATATGTGAGGGGACACAAACAGCAAAAAGTAGGACAAGTTATGAGAATTCCAGACCCAACCACTAGATGGCAGAATCGAGCACAGCATGTGAATCCAGAAATTTCTTCAAGTTGCAAAACTATACGTTACTCTTGATCCCCCAAATAGTATAGCGCCTCCAAAAGAAAAGTTCAAAATGCTGTTCCTAGCTCAGGTTCTGCTTGCGCTGGAAGCAAGAGACTTAATGGTGTCTGTCGGCCTACCGGATGCCTATTTCCATATCTTTATCCTGCAATCTCACAGGAAGTATCTTCACTTAGCAATCGAGTCCGAACATGGCCAGTTCACACCGTTTTTGTCTTACTACTTCCATACCTAGAGTCTTCACACAGGAGATGGCAGTCGTTGCAGCACATCTCAGACAATCTGGTATTCCTTTACCTAGATGTCTGGCTCCTAAATGTCAGTTCGCTGGAGATGATGTTTCGCCACTAGCAGGCAGCAACCCAGTTGTTGTTCGACCTGGGCTTTTCAATCAACAAGCCCAAATCTCACTTGGTGCCCTCTCAGCACATCCTGTTCATAGGGGTAGTACTATACACCACATTGACTGGAGCATATCCTCCTCCTAGGATTCCAGACATTCATGCTACGATTTCGATGTTTTAAGGAGTGAGCATCCCAGTCCTGATGGTCTTGTGCCTGCTCGGTCTGCTAGCCTCCTACAGTCTGTTGGTCACCCATGCGCTCTGGCGCATGAGGGCACTCCAGAGGTGCCTCCACAGGCTGGGATTCCAACACAATGGAGATCTACAAGCCTGCATCAAGATTTTCAGGGACACTGCAGCGGGACTGCAATGGTGGTGTATGAATAGCAACCTTTCACAAAGAAAGCAGTTTCGTGCTCTCACTCCAGGGACAACCATGATTACAGATGTCTCCACTCTAGGGTGCTCATCTGGAGAGAAGAAAACTTTGGCCTCTAGAAGAACAGATCTTGTGCAGAGATCTGTTGGAATTGCAGGTCATATGTATGGCTCTCAAGCCTTTTCTCTCTTACCTTCGCAGTCGGTCAGTCCAGATCTTGACAGGCAAGAAGACTGTGATACATCAACAAACGGAGGAGTGGGGGGGTTGTCCTTTCTCTGCAGAGTAGCCCTACAACTCTGGTACTGGGCTCAGAACAATTAGATTTGTGCAGTAGCAAATCACCTAGTCGGAGTGTTCAACCTAGGAGTGGACAGTCTTAGCTGGTATCATCTTGCCAACCACAAGTGGTGCCTCCACCCAGAAGTAGTTCCAGATATCTTCCAGTTGTACAGGACTCCCCAGATAGACCCCCTTGCCACTCTCAAACGCTTACTGCCCGAAATGCTGTGCCCTCCAGTATCCAATGCAGGAAGAATTGGGAACATGTTTCGCTTGAAATGGAGACTGCCGCTTCACTACGGCTTTCCTCCCATACTCTTGATTCTCCGCTTGTTGAGGAAGTTACACCTCATCCAGGCACAAATAATTATGATTGCCAAAGACTGCAATGCAGGGTAGTATGCAGGCCTCCTTCACCTTTCCCTCCTGTGCCCTCTGCTCCGTCTCCCTCAGAGGGTAGACCTTGCAGGCACAGACAGTTTGTACACCCCAGTTTCTAGAGCCTCAACCTGGAGACCGAGTGGGGCAACCAGAGTACTTTTTCTTTTTAGCTCCTGAAGTGGAGGACATCATTTTTTGTTTAAGAGAATATTCCACCAAAACTATTTATTCTGACAGAGGGGCCAAATTTGTTAAATGGTGTGCAGACACCTCCACAGATCCTGTTCAGGCTTGCTTATCAAGCATCTTCAGTTTTGCCCTTTCACTAGCCCAGCAGTGCTGCACGGCAGCTACTTTTAAAGGTTATTTATCAGATTTTGTATGTCTACCTGATCAGCCATCACTCTTTAAATCACCCATTGTTTTATGATTTCTCAAGGGTCTCACAAACAAGTGCCCTGCTACGCCCTTTATTATGCCACAATGAGATCTCAATTTGGTCCTTACCTACCTAATATGTTCCCCATTTGAACCTTTATGTAGTTGTCCCTTAAGATTGTTAACATTCAAGACTATCTTTTTAATTGCTGTCACATTGGCTAGACGGGTAAGCCAACTTCAGGCATTTTGTGTAATGCCTCCATTCATCTAGTTTGTTCCTGACAAATTGGTGTTGAGAACCAAGGCTGCCTTACTACCAAAAGTCGTTATCCCTTGCACTCAGCCCAATCTATCACTCTATCCTCCTACACTTCCACCTAAAGAGGAGAAAAGACTTCATCACCTTGAGTCCAAATGAGATTTCAGCTTTTACGTGGACAGAACCAGTGAATTCAGACTGGATGATCAGCTCTTTGTGGGATATATTGTCAAAATGAAAGGCAAGGCACTACACAAACGGACAGTATCAAGGTGGATTAGCCTATGTATCAAGATCTGCTATGCCACGGCGCACAAGGAGCCTTGGAAGTACTGGCTCTTCAGGGCAGTGGAAGTTCTGGATCTTCAGCTTCCTACCCAGGATGTCAACAGCAATGCTTTGCCAGAGGTGCTTCTACCAGGCCAAACCAGTTCTGAGCCCCTATTGTCTTTGGAGCTGGGTCAAGGCTTGTTAATCAGAAGGTAGCCTAGCGCCATCTCCCTGCTTCGGGTGATCCGGACTTCCTTACCCATCACCCTACCCCCGAGAGCCTCGTGGTACAGTCTTCGGCCAGCAACGTTTGGCCAAATACCTTCCCGACTACTCCCCCCTGACTAGGAATCCAAAAATTAGACCTTTGGTAAACAGGTCTTCACTGGGAGTTTGGCTCTCCGTTCCATCAATGCCAACTGCCTTCTAGGGAGACTAGCCGGTAGCTTTTGTTAGACCTCGCATCCTTGGTGTGTTTTCCCCAGTCTTTTTGCCTCTACCGCCTGCATTTTTGACTGTGTCCTGGACTTTGTTTTTGCTGGTTTTGTATTCTGGGCACTTTACCACTGCTGACCAGTGCTAAAGTGCAAGTGCTCCCTGTGTAAATTGTGATTATGATTGGTTATCCATGACTGCCATATTTGATTTACTGGTAAGTCCCTAGTAAAGTGCACTCAGTGTGCTGAGGGCCTGTAAATCAAATACTACTAATTGTGCCCCCCACGAGTAGCCTTGTAACCAGGTCTCAGACCTGTCACTGCAGAGTCTGCCAGTGCAGTTTTAAACTGCCATGTCGACCTGGCAAGTGCACCCACCTGCCAGGCCCCAAACCTTCCCTTTTATTACATGTAAGGTAGGCCCAAGGTAGCCCCATGGGCAGGGTGCAGTCCATGTGAAAAGTAGGACATGTGCTGGTGTGTTGTACATGTCCTGATCGTGAAATACTGCCAATTTAGTTATTCACTATTGCAAGGCCTATCTTTCCGATAGGTTATCATTTGAGCGGCCTTGTAACATCTTAGAAGTGCAACTTTCAATTGGGAAGAGATGGAGATTTGGAGTTTGGGCTCCCTGAACTCGGAATTTAAAAATACATCTTTTAGTAAGGTTGGTTTTTAGATTGTATGTTTAGAAAGTGGGCATTTTCTTGCTTTACCATTCTGTGCGCCTCTGCCTGCGGAACCAACATCTGGTTTAGACTGACCGGGTCGGTTTGTGAATTCACTCTAGACGGGACATCAGGATATGCAGGGCACATTTGCTCCCTTTGTGTGACTATCACCAGGCTGATGGGTATGTCTGAGCTAGAGTGGTGGAAGGAGTAGTCACTGACACCTGAATAGGGCTATGCCTGCCCCCTCTCAATGCTGTCTGGAGCCAAGGCTGGAACTTGTCGACAAAGACTATTCTTTGAAGTAGGCCTACTTCAAAGGTCAAAAGGGTGTGTATATATATATATATATATATATATATATATATATATATATATATATATATATATATATATATATATATGACCTATAACCCCACATTTGTAGAACACTAGGACTGAGGACTCAAGAAGATTAATGTCAGGGGAGTACTGCCCCTTTGCTGAGTGTTGCTATGTTGTGTTGGCCTGCAGTTGCTGCATCTGAAAGAGACACGTTAGTGACAGATTCCTTACCTTAGAATATCCCCAGGCGTCAGGCTGGATCCGGAAAGTTTTTTGCGTAGCAGTACCCGTGCGCGTCGGTAGGCGGCGTCGTGCGGCTCCGCGTCAGTCGTCGGCGTCGTCGCGGTCAATACTTAGACGCCGCCCCTGCGCGCTGACGTCAGTTCTTCTTTTTCCGCGCCAGGAAGCGCAGATCCGGGAAGAGCAGTGCCCTAGTCATTTTTTGACTAACTTTTTGGTGATTTTTTACTGTTTTTTCTTCGAGTCATCTAGGCTCCAAGGTGTCGGTAGGGATGCCCGGCTTCAAGCCATGCGATGCCTGTGGTCGAATGATGTCGATCACAGACCTGCACTTAGAGTGTCTCTACTGTCTCGGCCGCGACCACGACACAAAGTCGTGTTCCGACTACCGGGCCTTACACCCGAAGGCTTTGCGAGAGCGGTCTCGAAAGCTACTCGAGGTCCGGCAGTCGGCTCCGCGCCGCACCAAGCCCCGGTCACGGGAGAGGTCAAGGGGCCGGTCGCGGAGTCCTCGGCCGTCATCGGAGCCCAAGTCTTCGCACTCTTCGGGTAAGTCGAAGCACAAAAAGTCTAAGAAGCACCATCGCTCTAAGACTTTGCCTTGCCGGTCTCGCGACTCGGCTGAGGCCCCTGTCGGCACCGTCCCCGCGGCTCCGGAGGTGCCTGTGGGGCCGCCCCCGCATTACCCGTCCTTCCCGGGTTCGGGGGCGACTCCGGCCGAGATACAGAAATTCCTGTCGGCCATGGCCCGCCTCTTCGGGCCTCAAGGCCCCTCCGGTGCGCCTTCGGGCCCCGCGGGCCCTGATGGGGTTGCCCCGGCGCCGCCGACGACGACTCCAGTCCCGGCGCCGCCTGTCACACCAGCCTCGCTCCCGGCCCCAGCTTCGGCCCCGGCCTCGATCCCGGGTTCCGGTGGTACCGCAACCCCCATCGACGCCGGTTGACCTAACTACGCCTCCGCCGATGTTCCTGGTGCCGTTCCTGACGCCGCCCGGGGCTCCGGGCGGCGTCGTTCCCCGGTTCTCTCCGGATCCGGACGCGGCGTCGCCCGACGCCGGCGCCAATGAGACTTTGGGTTTCTGACGTCCCCCCTCCTCATTTTCTGTCGGAGGAGGACCAGGAGAGCTGGGAGGGGTCGGAAGACCGTCTCACACAGCAGTGTGAGTATGATCAGGACTGGGCAGAGGAACTTGGGGATGCCAGTGGTCTGGACACTTCTCCTGACACTGGCATGCTGTCTCCTCCTTCCGTGGCTACGGAGGAGGGAGCAAATTTTGCAACGGTGTTGCGTAGAGCAGCTGGAGCCTTACACCTCCAATTGTCTACAGTGGCTGTTAGGACTAACCTCCTGACGGAAGTGCTTCAGCCGGCAGCTACCTCCTCGGAGCCATTGCTGCTGTTTAATGATGCACTGTCTGACGTTCTTTTGGGCACCTGGTCCAAGCCCGCCACAGGGGCTCCTGTGGATAGGAACGTGGCCCGACGCCATCGCCCTGCTCCGGGCGATCCCTTGTTTCTCTCTCAACATCCCACCCCGAGAGCTTGGTTGTCCAAGCCTCTGCCTCCCAAACCGCCTTCCCTACCGCCCCTCCGGATAGGGAATCCAAGCGCCTGGACCAATTTGGGAAGAAGGCCTTTTCTTCCTCCAGTGCTGGCTTGCGGTCAGTCAACACCGCTTGCCTTTTGGGCCGATATTCCCACTCTGTGGGATTCGGTGGCGCTCGTTTTGCCCCAGTGTCCTGAGGAGGTCCAGACACTGCTTTCCCGCACCATTGCGGAAGGAAGGGATGCGGCAAAGTACACCATCCGTTGTGGCCTTGATACCGCCGACTCGCTGGGCAGATCGCTTGCAACGAAGGTGGCGCTGCGTCGCAACGCCTGGCTGAGAACAACTGGTTTCTCGGGTGATGTCCAGAATACACTCATGGACATGCCCTTTGATGGAGTCGGTCTTTTTGGTTCCAAAGCAGACCATGCGCTGGAGCGCTTTAAGGACTCACGGGCTACTGCCAAGTCACTGGGCCTTTCTGCTGTGCGCCCTCCGCTAACCTCTGCTTTTTGCCCCTTTCGTGGCCACGGAAGGGGCGCCCAGTCACGTCCGCTGCCCAGCCACCGGCCCGCGCAGCAAGCGTCTTCGCGTGGCCGAGGATGTGGCTTCCGCCGTGGCGGATCGGGCAACCAGCGTGCGGGTCAGGCCACCAACCCCGCCCCGTCCGCGGCCTCCAAGCCCTCCTAGTCCTTTTCAGGTGCACAGCACGCCAGTAGGGGGCAGGGTCCGCCATCACCTTCACCACTGGCCCATCACCTCGGACAGGTGGGTCTTGGACATTGTCCGAAGGGGCTACTCCCTCCCCTTCGAGACCACCCCCCCAGCCATGCCACCTCAATTCCACCGCATGTCAGGGGATCACTTGGTGCTTCTGCAGAAGGAAGTCACGGCCCTCTTGGCCAAGAGGGCCATCGAGCATGTTCCAACCCCAGAAGTAGGACGTGGTTGCTACTCCCACTACTTTCTGGTGCCCAAAAAGGACAAGGAGGACATGCGTCCTATCTTGGACCTCCGGAACGTCAATCGCTTCCTCCGGAAGGAGAAGTTCAAGATGCTCACCCTAGCTCAGGTCTTGACTGCCCTCGACCCTGGAGACTGGATGGTAGCGTTGGACTTGCAGGACGCTTATTTCCACATCCCCGTCCTGCCGGCCCACTGGCGTTACCTGCGGTTCATGGTGGGCCTCGAGCATTTTCAATTCACCGTGCTCCCCTTTGGCCTCACAAGTGCCCCTCAGGTGTTCACGAAAGTGTTGGCGGTGGTCGTAGCTCATCTGCACCGGGCAGGGGTTCCAGTCTTCCCCTACCTCGACGACTGGCTGCTGAAGGCGGCCTCGTCCCAGGCAGTCGTCTCCCACCTCCAGACTACGGCCGAACTCCTGCACTCGCTGGGGTTCTCCATCAATGTGCCGAAGTCGCACCTGATTCCTTCTCCACAGCTCCTTTTCATCTGAGCAGTTCTGGACACAACGCAGTTTCGGGCCTATCCTCCTGAATGGCGAGTCCGGGATATTCAGGCTATGATTCCGATCTTTCAGCCTTTATCCTGGGTTTCGGTACGGATGACCCTGAGGCTGCTGGGCCTCATGGCCTCCTGCTGGTCAATCATGCCAGATGGCATATGCGGGCTCTGCAGTGGGACCTGAAGTTCCAGTGGGCGCAGCACCAGGGCAACCTGTCCAATCACGTCCAGATCTCGGAGGGGACTGCAAAACAGTTGCAGTTGTGGCTCTCGAACCGGCAATGGGTCATGGGCAGATCCCCCTCCCTTCCCCAGCCAGAGCACACAGTCGTGACGGACGCGTCCCTTCTGGGATGGGGCGGTCACATGGGAGAGGCGGAGATCAGAGGCCTCTGGTCTCCGGCGGAGTCCCGGCTCCATATCAACCTTCTGGAGCTCCGGGCGATCCGACTTGCACTCAAGCATTCCTTCCCTCTGTCAAAAGGAAGGTAGTGCAGGTGTTCACAGACAACACCACCGCCATGTGGTACTGCAACAAACAAGGCGGGGTAGGGTCGTGGACCCTCTGTCAGGAGGCTCTGCGCCTCTGGACATGGCTGGAACATCAGGGCATATTCCTGATGGGTCAACACCTGGCAGGTTCCCTGAACGCCAGGGCGGACGAACTCAGCCGCAGGTGCATGATGGATCACGAATGGCGTCTTCACTCGGAAGTGGCGCAAGGACTCTTTCTACAGTGGGGAGAGCCTTGGTTAGATCTATTCGCCACCGAAGAGAATGCGCAATGTCAGCAGTTCTGCGCGTTGGAATTTCCAAGGCGGCACTCGCTCGGCGACGCTTTTCGTCACGAGTGGAGTTGCGGTCTGTTGTACGCTTTTCCGCCTATACCACTTCTACCCAGAGTGTTGAAGAAGATTCGGCGCAACCGGGCCCAAGTCATCCTTGTGGCTCCGGACTGGGCTCGAAGAGTTTGGTATCCCGAGCTACTCAGTATGAGCGTTGATCCCCCGATCCGTCTGCCTCTTCGGGAGGATCTTCTGTCGCAGCAGCAGGGGACGGTCCTCCACCCGAACCTGTCCAGTCTCCACCTGCTTGCGTGGAGATTGAGCGGCGGCAGTTGATTCCTTTCGACTTGCCTCCCGAAGTTTGTGATGTGATTCTGGCAGCCAGGCGTCCCTCCACTAAGGTGGTATACGCCTGCAGGTGGAACAAGTTTGTGGCATGGTGCACAGCAAAGGCTGTGAATCCCCTCTCTGCCCCCCTTTGAGGTTCTTCTGTTCCTTCTTTCGCTGGCCCAACAGGGCTCTGCCCTGGGTACCACCAAGGGCTATCTTTGTGCAATATCGGCCTTCCTCGGGCTCCCTGATCAGCCCTCTCTTTTTAAGTCCCCTGTTAACAGGTTTCTAAAAGGCATTACACACCTCTTCCCTCCTGTCCCATTTGTCATGCCTCAGTGGGACTTAAACTTGGTTCTTACCTTTTTAATGTGCGCTCCCTTTGAGCCTCTACATAACTGTCCTCTTCGTCTTCTTACTTTGAAGACAGCCTTTCTGGTGGCCATCACCTCCGCTCGGCGGGTGAGTGAGCTCCAGGCTCTATCATGCAAACCTCCCTTTCTGTCTGTCCATCCAGACAAGGTTGTTCTTAGGACGCGTCCGTCCTTCTTGCCAAAGGTGGTTACTGCCTTCCATATTGGGCAGACCATCACTTTGCCCACCTTCTTTCCGCATCCTTCCAGAGAGGAAGAGAGGCTCCACCGTCTGGACCCAAAACGTGCGCTTTCCTTTTATATCAACCGCACACAACACTTCCGGGTGGATGACCAGCTCTTTGTTGGCTACGTGGGCGCCAAAAAAGGTCAGGCGGTACACAAGAGGACCATCTCCCGCTGGGTCACCTTGTGTATCAAAGCCTGCTATTCTTTGGCTAAGAAGGAGCCTCCTGTTGGGCTGCGTGCCCATTCCACCAGGGCAACGGCTGCTACCACGGCCTTAGGCCGCGGTGTTCCGCTGCAGGATATCTGTCAGGCAGCTACGTGGGCCTCGCTGCACACGTTTACCAAGCATTACTGCCTTGACAGTCAGGTCCGGAGGGACGGCTTCTTTGGCCGTTCTGTCCTCCGGGACTTCCTTGTCTTATCTTTGTTCGCAGACCCACCACCGGGGTTGGTATTGCTGGGGTATCTATTCTAAGGTAAGGAATCTGTCACTAACGTGTCTCTTTCAGATGCACAAATTACTAACTTGTGTAACGATATATCTGTAAGAGACAGTAGTTAGTGACAGATTCCTTACCGCCTCACCCATCCTCCCCGTTCTGCAAACTGATTTCTAGGGTTAAGGACATCCCTTTCAGGGCCCTAGTATTTTTCAGACACCTATGTCAGCTTCTTGCATGGCTCTGCGTTCCTGGCGCGGAAAGTCGTGTACAGAACTGACGTCAGCGCGCAGGGGCGGCGTCTAAGTACTGCCCGCGACGTCATCCCGGCCATCACGACGCCGACGACGGACGCGGTGCCGCACAACGCCGCCTACCGACGCGCAAGGGTACTGCTACGCAAAAAACTTTCCGGATCCAGCCTGACGCCTGGGGATATTCTAAGGTAAGGAATCTGTCACTAACTACTGTCTCTTACAGATATATCGTTACACAAGTTAGTAACTTGTGCTTCTGTCTGTGGGCAGTGAAAGAACTGGACATTGCTTTCTGAATCCTGTTTTTCCAAGGTTCTCTAAGGGCTTGTGTGTGCTTGCCACCTGATGGAAGCCTCAGGGCCATCAAAGAATTCATCTGCAGCTCCCCTGAACTCCTCTGCTAGAAGTTCTGACCTGCCAAGTGGTGCCAATTCCAGATATAGGCCCTTGGAGGTGGTTTTAATGCTTCAAAAATGGAAAATCCACGTATTGCCCTTCCAGCGTCGTTTTTCCCACTGCAAGCTTGCCATGTGGGCAAAAAACCAACACATCGCCGCAGGGGGAAAAAAACCCCAAAAACAACGCATTGCCTGTTTGCGGTTAGAGGAATTTCCGCAGCCCAAATCCAGAGCTCGAAGTCTGACATCTGAGATTTCCACTCCGACTTAGACGCAGGCCCTGCGGCTGAAGAAAATAGACGCATCACCTGTCTACAGCTGTGGAAATGAAAGCAGTGCCCGTTTCAGTATATCATTGTGCGTTATACGATACCCAATCGGTTTGATGCTTCAATACTACCTATTTGGTAAGATGTCTCAATTCATTTTATTATTGTTCTAACTTTGCCCCATGAGCTCTGCACGGGAGGGGAGGGACGCTTGTAGTCAAACTTGCCTCAAAGCTACTCCCTCGCCCAGCATACTTTGCCTGCCCGTGGCTCCATGGAGCATTGAAGCATCATACCGATTGGGTATCGTATAATGCACAATGATATACCAAGAATAGGCACTAAAGACAACAATAGCCAATATTCAGGAGTGGTATTAGGGATCAATCGTACTTGGTCCTGAAGAAAAGTCGAAGGGGAAGGCTTGAAACATGTAGACCAGGAGTAACACGTACATTATATTGTGCATCTCCAACACCCCCGTTTTTAACAATACCAGCCACAGGATTCAATAAAGTTAAAGTCCCTAGTGGCCAGGTATTTTTTAGAATTTTTGTTCACTATCTCACTGACCCTTCCACTCCTATCTTTTAGTAATATAGCCCACACCTTCCAGAAAGTGCTCCCACGTCTCCGTCGGTTTCAGCACACCCGGTCCCGCAGCAGGGCGAGTAGAACCCGATGATTAAGCATGCCACCAAGGGACCTTTTGGTGGGTGAGGCTTATTTTAAGAAAAGTAAATCTTTTCCCTTAAGGAATACTACTATATCTGGAAGGATATCAGTTTAAGCTTTATAGTGGATTTCTTTTGATTATCTATTTGATACAGGAGGCAAGGTCCACTATGTACCTCTCTCCCCCTAACTCTTCTTGATTAATGTGATTCCTTACAACAACACCGCACTGCGACCAACATCCTGGTCTGTACAAAATAAACCCTAGTTGGCGAGAGCTTTACTGCACACCCAACCCGTATGACTCAAGTCACATCCATATAGCCATGTCTCTAACTGGGACTCACTTGTTTCGCTCAACGCTAATGGCTTTATACATTATATTAAGCGAAAAAGACTCTTGCGTACCTTAAATCTCTTGCTGCAAACATAGCGCTCCTGCAGGAAACACATCGAAACTCGAAAGAAAAACCTCTGGTCCCAACTCGTTATTCCCTGCTTGTAGTCATGTCAGCCACTTCCTTCTGGCACGCACCCCAGCCCATCTCTGTCCTGCCTGCCCACCTATCTACCTACTTCCTGCTTCCACTTCTCCAGTCAGCCGGCCGGCTCTGCAGCATTACATCGCATAGCCGGATAACTCGAACTGCTTGGTTAGACACTCCAGCTTTCACATGCCTCAATTTCTATGGCGTCAGGACTGCTTGTTGAACAACAGCGTCAAGACTGGCGTACTTTCGTGGATGTTTTCATCTGTTAAGCCTATCTCCATCCTCCTTGAAGACGGTCTAAGGAGGTTTGCGCAGGCAGACTGTGAAGAAGGGCTACGAGAGGCTCCGGAACCAAAGAGGACTATTGTACTGTGCTTTTCACTTTCACTTATTGGTATTTCTAAATGCTTTACACGTTTTCGCTACATTGAGCCAGACTGCTCTGTGCCATAGCTACAGGAGTTGAGCTCAGGTTTAATTTAATTGTAACCTTTGCCTGGTCCCAAGAAGAAGCTAGTGACTATTATTTAAGGTAGCCTATCATCCACCCAAATTAATAATTCACATTCTTACAGGGATTTAGCAGAGCTTTTACTCAAATTTCACCACAGCATTCACTACTCTATTTTGATCAACCAACTCTATGCTACTGGTTTAGCTAGCCGATCGATGGATTGGCTGTCCCGAATGCCGTCATTACCACCACCACCACCGCTGAGGTTGAGCACTCTGGACCTACTGGAATCCTCAGCGTTTCCTTGACAATAGTTCAATAGATCAAAGATTTAGATATGGCTGAGGATAGAACTGTAGCAGAATTTACTTCAGGCTGTAGTGTTCTTAATTCTGTACTATTTTTGGACATTTTCTTTCATATCTCACAGCTCAGGAGTTCAAGAAATTACTACACTTCAGCAAACGGTTACCCTTAAAGACCTTTTATATAGCTATTCTCCTGCCCCTTCACTGCTGAAAAAATTGGAGATAATTCCGAGTCCAAAAATGCCCCAATATTTCTGTCAGTGCAAGGTGATGGAGCCATCAAAGCATGCTTTTTTCCTTACCTTTTTTAATCTTTCTTCAAGGGTAATAGGCAATGCTTTTGGACACTCACATTTGGACTTCTGCAACTTGGCCTATTTAGAGCTCCTAGAAAAAGTCCTAGCCGTATTGCAGCATATTTTAAATGTTGCTACTAGTCTTTTCAGCTTAAAAAGTTTGAATCTCTCGTCACCAAACAGAGCGTTACACTGTTTCTAGTACTTAAAAATTCAGTTCAAAATCACTTGCTTAAGCATAAGATGTATGATAACTTTCAAATTTTTTTTTTTTTTTTACTTAATTTTTCCCACCTTACATTTCTAATCAAACTTTGATTGAATTTCCAAATTCCCTGAGTTCCTCTGTTTAGGCTAACTAGATAGGGCTGAAAATCCTTTGGTATCCAAGGCTCTAGACTTTTTTAATTCCCTCCTCTACAAATGAAGAGAGACTAATTGTTGGAAAAGACCATCTTTTGGGTGGTATTCCCCCAGATTTTTTGCCTTCACTACCCTATTTTTGCTGAACTGTTGTTGGCATTAGGACTCTACCACTGGTTATCAGGAGTACAGAGTGCAAAGTGCTTTTCCTCTCCCTTCCAAATATGATAAAATTGGTATACACCTGATTGATACATTTACTTAGAAGTCTCTAGAAAATGGTACCTGTACCTAGGGTCTGTAAATTACATTTTAGAAGTGGGCTGCAGCAACCATTGTGCCACTCATTAAACTAACACTGTAAAAAGTGTCTCAGGCCTGCCACTGCAGCCTATATTGCAGTTTTAAACTGCCATTTGGACCCGACAAAGTAAAACTTTTCCAAGGTCTAAACCTTTACTTTTAATACGTATATGTCATACCTCAGGTAGGCCCTAAAGGCTCGTAGGGTACATGGTATTTAAAAAGTAGTGCACTTACGTTTTACGTGTCCTGGCAGTGAAAAACTCCATAAATAGCTTTTGTAATGCCCATCTCTCCCACAGAGTAAACTAGGTTACTTTTAAACATTTAATAAGTGATGATTTTAGTTTGGGAACATCTAGCCAAATACTACTTCTACTCATTTTTAAATGCAATTAAAAATCCTATTTAATGGTGAAGTCGGATTTTAAGTTATTATTTTGAAAAGGCCACTTTTAGAAAGTTACCTCAAGCTTTGCTTTATTACTTCATTGTTTGATTCAATTATATATATATTTATTGTTCATCATACTCATTAGATCACATAATAAAAGTTTTTCATTAAGACAATGGTTAAATCAATGTGACACTTCAAACAAAACTAAAGAAACATACACTGATTCAAGGGATGCCTGTTTCACAACACCAAATTTAACACATGTACTTTTTCAAAAGTAATGATTGACAACCCCTGATTAGATGCGGGCATTTATGAGTCTTTTTTGACAAACAATATTAATACCGACTCATGCAAGAAAAGTCAAGACTGGTTTTTATTCAATGTCATTGAATGTAAAAAAGTGGATGTACAGGTGTTAAATTAAGTGTTGTGAAACACGCATCCCTTGAATCAGTGTATGTTTATATGTTTCATTAGTTTTGTTTGAAATGCCATATTGATTTAACCATTGAATAAAAAAACCTTTGTTATAAGTGAACTAATGATAAACAAAAAAAATACATAATTGAATCAAAAATTGGGAAGTAATAAACTAAGGCTTCAGATAATTATCCATGAACCTAAACAAATAAAAAGTGATTGTAAATAACTCCGGCCAAGGCAACAAATAGGTTTTGATTCTAAGTGTGGTCTAGGCTTTGACTGAGGTATTGACCCAACCCTACAAGTTTAATTACTTTTAGAGTTGGCCTTTTTCTGCCTTAACCAAATGTGTCTTTCTGCCAGGGTCACATGACTGTTAGTGGCTCTCCTGTGGCACATTTAACCCCTTCCAGACAGGGGCCTTGGGTGTGAGGAAGGGTGTTCCTCTCTGGAGCAGGATGGCCTGAGGGCTGTACTCAGCCCCTTCCTGACTTCTGAAGATGCCCGCTCCGTCACTGACAAATGAAGCCTACACCTGGGCCTGCCTGCTCTTTGTTTTGTTAGACGAACTGGAGCCAAACCTAGGAAAAAGGGAAGAACTGACCAGAACCAGTTAGGGTTACACTAAGGAGGTGCCCACCACACGCAGCATGGCACTGGACATAAAACTGGCACCCTCACAATCTCTCAACAGAACACTTCTGAGCATGTGGAGACTCGGAAGGACTGCCCTGCTGTCTGAAGCCTGAAGGAAGACTGGACCAGTTTCCAGTGAATCCAGGACCCAAGAAGTGACTCCAAGGGTCAGTTAGTGGACCTCCTGTTTGAGTTACATGGGCATAACAAGCTTCCAGAGGCCTTTGCCTGCAACTGCCCAGCTGACTAGTGCCAAATGGACATCTGAACCCTGCTGCTGCCGCCTCTGCTGGACCTCTAACTCCCAACAGGTGCCCCTTTAAGTCCTGGACCCTTGTTCTTGCGTGGAACAGGACTAAATTTGAAGGTAAACTTCCCACTGGGATGAAACTGGTGCCTGTTTTCAACCTGTGCTCCATTGCAGCCAGCCTGAACTTTTGGCTATAACCCGGTCAAGTGCGACCAGATAACCACAATTGGCGCTTTGTGCTGCTTGGTGCCGTTTTTCCTTAAAACTTTAAAAAAATTAATAACTGATTCTACTTATTAGATTTGTCGGTTATTTTATTTATTAAAATTGACTCTAATTTTCAAAATTGTCTCAAGATTTGTCTTGCTTTGGGTTTTTACTTCTGTTTGAGTCTTGCATAAATACTTTACACACTGCTTCCAAGTTTTGTGCCAATCTACCAGAGGGCTAAGCACAGGTTTATTTAATGACTTGTGGTACCCCAGACAAGGATTATTTGAGTGTGGATCTCACCCATCTCAATTAATAGACCAATTTCTTACACTAACCTACTTCCCTTAAAAGGAAATCTAAGGATGAATGAAAAACCTAACACTACTCAAAGTATACTTTCATTTTTACATATCATGGTACATTTGTATCACTGAAAAACATTCTTGAGAGAACGTACACTGTGCTTTATAAATGCCTTTTAAGGTAGAGCAAAACCAAAGTCCTATAGGGTAACACTGGCCACAAGGCCAACATTAATAGAAATCTAACACCACCTAAAGGTCTAGGTTGGCCCCCAAAAGGAACTAGCAGCATATGGCTTTTTTTGATTACCCTACATATGTAACTGAACTATTTACCTGTTAAAGTTATTTTCTATTTTCCCCTCCATCTTGGGATGTAAGCCTTGACCAGTCATTGCTACTCTGAGAAAGTAAGTTCCAAAAGGGAGTAACCTGGCCATCCAGTTCTAATGCAACTGCATTGCAGTCCTGGCAAGGCAACTGTGAACTGTATGAAAACAGAATTTTGCTCAGAATCGCACATTTCCCCAGGACCCATAGGAAAGGTTTCATGATGTCTTAAGGTGTGCTTTCTGTAGCTACCAAAGGATGGTCGCCTCCCCTTCCTTTGGGATAAGAATTCTTCTAGTTCTGAGTTTACTGATGCCACAACAGGGTTGGGGAGCACCTGCTCTTGGCAGAACCCACTAGCAATGGGCCTGAGGTGCTTCTTTGTGAAGTCTTCTTAGCAAACCCCTGCATCCCTCCCCCCCCACTCAAAAAATATATTTTCTATGGAGTATCCACTTTAATTTTCATAATAAAGATCTCTAAATCTTTATGAGATGCAAACAATTTTCTTTCATTGAAAGATTCATTAATTGTCCTTGTGCACCTTCTCAACCTTAGAGCTTCAGCTAGGATGAACAGTTTATTTATTCCCCATGAGCCGCACGGGCCGATGATTCTGCTGCTGTACTACTTTGTTTAGCTTCTGCCCAAATTCAGATTTCTTGTTACAAAGATCTGGAGAACCTTTCTATAGATTACCAGTAGAATCGACCCTCTCCTTGTGAGCTAAGCATTCATACTGTTGGACCATTTGCCAGATATTCTTTCAACCAGCAGCAAGACATCTTGGTCCTGTGGGACAGACAAGGAAATTGTTTTTTCTTACTGCAGACATTAAAATGGAGTCCAGCCAAAAGCCTGCTCTAAAAAACAATGGCTCCTCCTAATTTTTTTGTAAACAATTTTTATTGATTATAAAACGAAAGCAGGCCGCAAATTTATCAGCATACAAGCAATCGATAATATACATAGAACTTCAATCTTCCTAATGACAAAGCTGCCTTCTTTAGGTTAGGCTTGATATACGAAGGTGTCAATCTATTCCTGAATGCGTATTCTTTACAAAAACATATTCCTACAAATGTGAGGATCTTTCTAGCAAGATCTAGGTAAATATTTGACGTGGCGTACCTTGTAAATCAATCTCCAATGGTCCAACTAACCTCGCTCCCTTTCCCTCCCCTCCCTCTAGGTGTGTCCTGGCTGAGCCTAGTGTCTCTGTGTAAATTGTAACATATTATTGGTGTGGGGTGGTGACCCATGTTGACTTATATTTGCAGATTCTGGCCACTCCTTTCTGACCTCATTGGCTGGGGGCTAACTACTTGGGTGTAGAGTATGGTTCGAGCTAGGAATAGTTGTATGTCGTGCTCTATCAGGTGGTATCTGAAAGAGACTATTAGTTATGGATTCCTCACCTTAGAATTACCCCCAGGCGTCAGACTGGATCCGGAGAATTTTTCTTCAGCAGTACCCCTGCGCGTCGGTAGGTGGCGTCGGTCGACTCCGCGTTAGTCATTGGCGTCGTGATCGCCGGAATGATGTCGCGGTATCTACTTAGACGCCTCCCCTGCGTGCTGTCAGTTCTTTCTTTTTCCGCGCAGATCCGGAGAGAGCGGTACCTCTGGTCACTTTTTGTCGACATCTTTTAGAGTCGTCCGACTCCTGGTGCACAGGGATGTCATCTCAGCAGACAGGCTTCAAGCCTTGTGGCTCCTGCCACAAGCTGATGTCGGTGACGGACCCCCATCTTGTGTGTGTCTGGTGTCTGGAGCACGACCCGAAGTCTTTGCGGGAGTGGGCCCGAAAGCTTCTGGAGGTCCGGCAGTCGGCTCCGTGCCGCTCGAGGTCCCGGTCGAGAGGGAGGTCGCGGGGCCGGTCGCGGAGCCATCTCCACCACTCGAAGTCTTCGGGTAAGTTGAAGCACAAAAAGAAGGCGAAGAAGCATAGTCGCTCTTCGCGTTCTCCCCGTCCGTCGGCCGACGCGACGCTGGATGCGGAAGGTAGTCGCCCGGCTCCGAGCCTCCCTCCCTTTCCAGGAGCCGGAGCGACCCCTGCCCAACTTCGTAGCTTTTACGAAGCCCTGCACTCCATCTTTGGGCAGCCCGACTCCGCAGGCGCGCCTTCAGGCCCCGCGGACTCGGCTGGGGGTTCTAGGCCTTCGATGCCGGCGGCAACGGCGCCGCAGGGCCCCCAGGGATCCAGGCCTGGATCCGGATCAGCGCCGGTCGACCTTGCGACATCCTCCAGCGCTGAATCCATTGGCGACACCTCCTCCCCCTCCGACGCCGGTTGTGTCCCCAACCGAAGTCACCCCTAGCCTCCTCCCCACGTTGACAAGGAGCCAGACCGGCGTCGGGACCGGCGCCGACCGGTACATTTGTACCCCTGTTCTCCCCTGGTGTTCCCCATCACCCTGAGTGGCTACCAGAGGAGGGTGAGGAGGACTGGGAGGGGTCTGTGGACCCTCTAGCAGACCAGTTAGAAGAACCGGACTGGAGAGAGGAGTTGGGTGAGGCCAGTGGTCTGGACACCTCTCCAGACCTTGGCATGCTATCTCCCGCTAACGTGGCTACGAAGGAGGGTCAATCATACGCAGTGGTTTTGCGTAGGGCAGCTGAGGCCTTAGTTAAACCTTGAGCTTCCTACGGTGGCGGTCAGGACTAACCTCCTGACCAAGGTGCTTCAACCGGCAGCGGCCTCTTCAGAGCCCCTGCTGCCGTTCAATGAGGCCCTCACGGATATCCTTTTGGGCACTTGGTCCAAGCCCAGTACAGGGGCTACTGTGGATAGGATGATTGCCCGACGCCACCGCCCAGCCCCGGGCGACCCCATTTTCCTCTCCCAACACCCTACCCCTGAGAGCTTGGTGGTTCAAGCCTCGACTTCCAAGGTCGCATTCCCTACTGCTCCACCTGATAGGGAATCCAAGAAGCTGGACCATCTTGGGAAGAAGATGTTTTCTTCCGCCAGCTTAGGACTGCGGTCGGTGAACACTGCATGTCTCTTGGGCCGTTACTCCCATTCTGTGTGGGACACGGTAGCGCAGGTGCTGGCGCAGTGCCCGGAGGCCCAGGCCGTGCTCTCCCGTGCAGTTGCTGAGGGTAGACGCGCAGTGAAGTTCGCCATAGGATGTGGACTGGACACCGCAGACTCGCTAGGCAGGACGATTTCAACGTCAGTAGCCCTGAGATGCTACGCCTGGCTGAGGTCCACTGGCTTTTCGGGTGATGTCCAATCAACTCTTTTGGACATGCCTTTTGATGGCTGTCGCTTGTTTGGCGACAAAGCGGACAACGCGCTAGAGCGCTTTAAGGATTCCAGGGCTACGGCCAGATCCTTGGGCCTTGCTACCACCTCTCGCCCTGCGCAGTCTGCTTTTCGCCCCTCTCGTGGCTACGGAAGGGGTGCCCCACCACGTTTCTCCAGAGCCACAGGCCTGCGCAAGCTGTCCAGCCTCTGCGCGGCTGGGGACGTGGGACCCAGCGTCGTGGGTCTGGGGGCCAGCGGAAGGCCAGTCCACCAGCGCCCCCTCTGCAGCAGCCTCTAAGTCTTACTAGTCTGACTTTTCAGGGACACCTGTTGCCAGAGGGCGGCAGGATTCATCATCACCTCCCCCACTGGCTCAACATCACGTCGGACAGGTGGGTTTTGCAGATAGTTTGAAGGGGCTACTCCCTCCCCTTCGAGACTACCCCTCCCTCCATGCCACCTGCCTTCCATCGCATGTCCGAGGATCACTTGGCCCTTCTCCATCAGGAAGTTACGGCTCTCTTGGCCAAGGGAGCCATCGAGCGAGTCCCTGTGCCAGAAGTAGGTCGTGGTTGTTATTCCCACTACTTCCTGGTACCCAAGAAGGACAAAGGCCTGCGTCCTATCTTGGATCTCAGGGATGTCAACCCCTTCCTCCGGAAGGAGAAGTTCAAAATGTTGACACTGGCTCAGGTCTTGTCTGCCCTCGACACTGGAGACTGGATGGTAGCATTGGACTTGCAGGACGCCTATTTTCACATCCCCGTCCTGCCTGCCCACCGGTGTTACCTATGGTTCACGGTAGGCCAGGAGCACTTTCAGTTTACCGTGCTCCCCTTTGGCCTTACCAGCGCCCCTCGGGTGTTCACGAAAGTGATGGTGGTGGTCACAGCTCATCTGCGCAGATCAGGGGTTCCAGTCTTTCCCTATCTCGACGACAGGCTGTTGAAGGAGAGTTCGCCCAAGGCGGTCGTCTTCCACCTCCAGACTACGGCGAACCTCCTGCATTCGCTGGGGTTCACTATCAACGTACCGGAGGTACACCTGATTCCCTCTCAGAAGCTCCTTTTCTTCGGGGCGGTTCTGGACACAGCGCAGTTTCGGGCCTATCCTCCCGAACAGCGAGTCCGGGATATTCGGGCTATGATTCCGATCTTTCAGCCTCTATCCCGGGTTTCAGTCAGAATGACCCTGAGGCTACTGGGTCTCATGGCCTCCTGCATCCTGCTGGTGGACTATGCCAGGTGGCATATGCGGGCTTTGCAGTGGGACCTGAAGTTACAGTGGGCACAGCATCAGGGAAATCTTTCCGATTGCGTCCAGATCTTGGAGGGCACTGCACACCAAATGCAGTGGTGGCTAACGAACCAGGATTGCGTCAACAGCAGATCCATCTCCCTTCCCCAACCAGATTTCACAGTGGTGACTGATGCATCACTTCTGGGGTGGGGCGGCCACATGGGGGAGGCGGAGATCAGAGGCCTCTGGTCTCCGGCGGAGTCCGGGCTCCACATCAACCTTCTGGAGCTCCGGGCGATTCGTCTTGCACGGAGGCATTCCTTCCTTCTGTCAAAGGAAGATTAGTGCAGGTGTTCACAGACAACACCACCACCGCCATGTGGTACTGCAACAAACAGGGCGGGGTCGTGGACCCTATGTCAGGAGGCTCTTCGCCTTTGGATGTGGCTGGAACATCAGGGCATGTCTCTGGTGGTTCAACACCTGGCAGGTTCTCTGAATGCCAGGGCGGATGAACTCAGCTGCCGGTGCATGATGGATCACGAATGGCGTCTTCACTCTGAGGTGGTGCAAGGTCTCTTTCAGCAGTGGGGAGAGCCTTGGTTAGATCTATTCGCCACCGAAGAGAACGCGCACGGTCAGCAGTTCTGCGTGTTGGAATTACAAGGCGGCACTCGCTAGGCGACGCTTTTCGTTGCGAGTGAAGTTGCGGTCTTCCATATGCCTTTCCGCCTATACCACTTCTGCTTAGAGTGCTGAAGAAGATCAAGCGCGACCGGGCCCAAGTCATTCTTGTGGCTCCGGACTGGGCATGAAGAATTTGGTATCCCGAGCTCTTGAACATGGCCATCGATCCTCCGATCAGACTGCCTCTTCGGGAGGATCTTCTGTCCTCCACCTCCTTGCGTGGAGATTGAGTGGCGACAGTTGACAGCTTTCGACCTTCCTCCCGAAGTGTGTAACGTTATCTTGTCAGCCAGGCATCCCTCCACCAAAATGGTATACGTAGGTTATCCTGTTTTAGATTTAAACCTATAACTGGTAAAACCCCACTGAAAGTGAAATAGCCCTCACCAGTGTAAACATAAACCCTGGAAAAAAACACCTGTAGAACCACAAATTAAATGCCATTCAAAGAAAGGAAAAGGAGAGTGAAAGAGTCATTTTTTATTTCTTCCTGAAGGGGCCAATACAATTTAACTTTTTTTATACCAGGTAGCAGCAAGAAAGACTGGGCTAACATTATTCTGCTTGAGTTTTGTTGTTTAGAGATGTCACGAAAATATTGTTTCATCTTCCTTTTGCTTTTTCAGTTTAGTGGTCTTTGGTCTAAATATGCAGAGTTTAGAAGCATGTTTTAGGTCTTGTTTAATTATTTTATAAACTGTAGAGAATAAGGAAATATCAAAATCATATTTGATATTTTGGCTGTTTGATTCTTTCACTTATAGGTAAAATGACTGGTTTCATAAGGATCTTTCCCAATATGTACCATCACATTTACCCACAGAGAATGGGTAAAACCCCTTGATGCATCAGCTGCTTTCCTAGCGAGTCAGTATTGATAGTAGGTGGATTGCCAAACACCTCAGGCTTTAAACATTCAATGCAAGGTGTAGTGACAGGTATATGTGAAAACAGTGCTGTCACCAAGCATGTGGGATAGTGGTGAAAACAGGATACCAGCCTTTTGGAAAACATGGAACACTCATTTAGAATGCTGCTGCAAAATGTTCTTACCAAGTTCAACAAAGATTGGAGTGATATTGTTTGTATTTGCTGTGATTCAGCTACGTATATGAAAAAGTTGTGTGATGACCTGTCAAAATCGATACCTGAGCTTAAGTGCTTCCCTGTAAGAGATCCTTGCCACTTGCTAGATGATCTGCGGAAAACAACTTTAAAATCTGCAGAGTTAATGATGAATGCTATTGACTTTTTAGTCCATTCTGGTGCACTGTTATGTTATGCGCCGGAACTAAAACGCAAATATTTCTCATTTTGTGCTTTGTGTGGCATCAAAGAATGGGTCATCCCAACTGTGTCATTTACCTGGTGGTTCTCAATCCTAGAGGCTGTGAATGCTATATTATCCATGTGGCAACCGTTTACAAATTTTTGCTGAGTGATGATGCCAAAGGCAAGAAATGTGAGGATCTTTGGTTGCAAATTGATAGTGATGTGAAAAAAAAGTACACTCTATTGCATTCTTAGATTTTTATAGGAAAACATGAATGCTGTAGTGGACCTACTTAAAAAGCTAGAGTTTGAAAACTCCCTTGTCTACCAAGTGTTCCGCATAATTGGTGTAGATGTGAAATATCTACTTGAGAGTAGGCTGGGCAACACTTTGTGACTTTGGCACTGCAACATGTTCCATGTTAGAGTGCTTGCCACTTGGTAAGCAAAGAAATGTTAAGGAGCAATTCAGGAAATAACCGAGAACACATGCGCCCAGTTCAATGCATTTGTTGCAGAACATGTCCCAAAGAATCATAATCTTCAGGTACACCAGTATTGGCATGGAAAGCTATGCCATTGGCCAGAGCTAGCAAATTGTGTACTGGCTGTTTTGGCATTGCCCGTCTCAAGTGCCAATGGTGAGAGGGCCTTTTCACAGATAAAAGTTTACATGGGAAGAAAAGAGCAATCACGCATGACCAAAGACTCACTGAAGAAATATTGTTTGGTGTACTACAATAAGTTTGATTTGTAAAACTTTATTTGGATCTCATATACACTGTATATACACTGTACATACACTGTCTATATACCATGCACTATCAGTGCAGAAAGCAAGCTATAATAAAAGCAAAATGTTCCATAAACACCTGAAAAACACTTTCTATTGTTTTTAATGGCGCGAAAATGTGCAACCACTGATAACCATTGTTTTTTTAAGGTATTGAAATCACTTGTAAACACTGAAAAAACCCCACCAGAATTTATCGAAAATAGAAAATGAAAACTGGAAAGTCTAGGTATACGCCTGAGATGGAACAAATTTGTCGCATGGTGCACAGCAAAGGCTGTGGATCCCCTTTCTGCCCCTCTTTCGGAGGTTCTCCTTTTCATTCTTTCTTTGGCCCAGCAGGGCTCTGCTCTGGGCACTCTCAAGGGCTATCTTTCGGCCATTTCGGCCTTTCTTCGCCTTCCAGATCAACCATCTCTTTTCAAGTCCCCTATTGTAAATCATTTCCTTAAGGGCATTACTCACCAGTTTCCTCCTATTCCTTTCGAAATGCCCCAGTGGGACTTGAACCCGGTTCTGACTTACCTTATGTGCGCTCCTTTCGAGCTGCTACATAACGATCCTCTCAGACTATTGACCCTCAAAACTGCCTTTTTGGTTGCCATCACCTCTGCTCGCAGGGTGAGTGAGCTTCAGGCTCTTTCTTCGAAACCTCCTTTCCTGGCTGTTCATCCGGACAAGGTTGTCCTTCGCACTAGACCTACCTTCCCAAAGTGGTTACCTCATTCCACATAGGACAGACCATCACTTTGCCCACCTTCTTCCCGCCCCGCATCCTTATAAAGAGGAGGAGAGGCTCCACCATCTGGATCCAAAACGTGCGCTTTCATTTCATGTGGATCGCACAAAACAATTCCAGGTGGATGATCAGCTCTTTGTTGGCTATGTGGGCGCCAAGAAAGGTCGGGCCTTGCAAAAACGGACCATCTCTCGATGGGTCGTTCTTTGCATAAAAATTTGTTATTCCTTGGCGAAAAAGGAACCTCCAGTAGGGTTGCGCGCCCATTCCACCCGGGCGACGGCAGCCACTACTGCTTTGGGACGCGGAGTCCCCCTTCATGACATCTGCCAGGCAGCTATGTGGGCTTCATTGCACACATTCACTAAACATTACTGCCTGGAGAGTCAAGTCTGGAGGGACGGCTTCTTTGGCCCCTCCGTTCTCCAGGACTTTCTGGTGAGAACTTGGTTCGCAGACCCACCTCTGGGGTTGGTATTGCTGGGGTATCTATTCTAAGGTAAGGAATCCATAACTAATAGTCTCTTTCAGATGAACAAGTTACTTGCCTTCGGTAACGATATATCTGTAAGAGACAGATTAGTTATGGATTCCTTACCGCCCCACCCACCCTCCCCGTTCTGCGAACTGACTTCTAGGGTAAGGGACTTCCTTTCAGGGCCCTAGTTTTGTGCACCAGTGGTCAGTGTCTTGCATGGCTCTACGCTTCTGGCGTGGAATGTCGTGTAAAGAACAGACGTCAGCGCGCAGGGGCGGCGTCTAAGTAGATACCGCAACGTCATTCCGGCGATCACGACGCCAGCGACTAACGCGGAGTCGACCGACGCGCAGGGGACTGCCGAAGAAAAATTTTCCGGATCCAGTCGGACGCCTGGGGGTAATTCTAAGGTAAGGAATCTATAACTAATATATGTCTCTTACAAATATATCGTTACCGAAGGCAAGTAACTTGTTCATTACAACTAGATTGCACTGTTTCTTACCTGTCTGGCGATGACAAACGGCAACTTGATGACCCTCCGACCTCTGCACGCCTCACCTGCAGTGGACCCTCGGATGCTGACCTCGGCAGGTTCCCGGTCGCTTTTGGACGCAGTCCCGATGACTTGCCGACCTCTCCGCGCCTCATTTGCATCGGACCCCCGGATGCTGATCTCGGCTGGTCCCGATCGCTTCTGTGCGAGGCCCTGACTTTTTCCCCGCCGGCAACCACCTCTGCAACGGGCCGCCTCGCCTGGCCGGATCTCGGGGCTCGGTTCGTGGGGAGGCCTGTCCTTTGCGGACCCAGCCTAGATTGCCTCGCCAGACTCAGACGTTGCTGTCCGACAGCTCCTGCCTCCAGAGGCCGATGTGGCTTTCCAGCCGCTCCAGCCTCCTGACACTGACATCGCTTTTCCGGCCGCTCCTGCCTCCAGACGCTGCCTCTACTTCCCGGCCGCTCCAGCCTCCTGACGCCGCCTCTACTTCCCGGCCGCTCCAGCCTCCTGACGCCGCCTCTACTTCCCGGCCGCTCCAGCCTCCTGACGCCGCCTCTACTTCCCGGCCGCTCCAGCCTCCTGACGCCGCCTCTACTTCCCGGCCGCTCCAGCCTCCTGACGCCGCCTCTACTTCCCGGCCGCTCCAGCCTCCTGACGCCGCCTCTACTTCCCGGCCGCTCCAGCCTCCTGACGCCGCCTCTACTTCCCGGCCGCCCCAGCCTCCTGACGCCGCCTCTACTTCCCGGCCGCTCCGGCCTCCTGACGCCGCCTCTACTTCCCGGCCGCTCCGGCCTCCTGACGCCGCCTCTACTTCCCAGCCGCCCCAGCCTCCTGACGCCGCCTCTACTTCCCGGCCGCCCCAGCCTCCAAACGCCGCCTCTACTTCCCGGCCGCCCCAGCCTCCAAACGCCGCCTCTGATTTTTTTCTCCCGCACCGCACTGGCCCGGCCTGGTGTGGCCCCGCGGGCCACAGACTGCTTCGGTGGTGGGGTGGACTGCGGCATCGCAGAGGTTGTCTTTATCTCACGGCTCCCTCGCACTGGCGCAGCTGCCCATGTGTCCGCTCCCCTGGCCTGCTAAGCCGTTGATTCCACGTTTCCACAGACCTGCTCTGTCGATAGGGTAAGTGGCTTTTGGAGTGGTGATGCCCCCCACCTCCTCCTTCTTGGATTATGATCGCTGGCATTTGGCTGTCTTTTTTGCTTTGACCAGCCCTCTGAGACGCTCCCCTGGCATTTGTCTAAAACTGAGGTCTCCCACTATCACTGGCTGAGACCCCAGCTCTTCACTACGCTCGGCCTGATGAGCTTTTAACTTTTGACCGGCTGATGCTGGTGTGGTGCCTATCTTCATCCCTGCTCCCCGGACTTTCATTGACTGCCATCTATCTGCCCGCCATTTTGTGACTTTCCTTTTTGCTCTCATGCAAAATGGCTGCTCTCTGTTGCATTTCTTGCTCCTGGAACAATTTCTTTCACTGGCTCTCTAACCTGGGCTTGTCCACCGCCTTATAATTGCCTCGACTATCTCTGCTCCCCCTAAACCTTTGTTTCTAGTAACAGAGGAAGCGGATTCTTTGTTCTAATCTTGAGCACCATCTAGTGGCTGCAATTAGTATCCGAAGGCTAGCCAGTTCATCCCTATTAAAGGTGCTTCATTACCTAGGTTTTGAGTAACAAAAAAAAAAAAAAAAAAAAAAATGTGAACCAGTATTATGTAGATATTCCCCCCCCCCCCCCCCACTATACTTGGGGAGCTGTCATAACCAATACGCTTGACCCTGGTTGCGTTTCTCCTAGTCCCTTTCCCTTCCGATTGCCTACCGCAAAACTGTTTAATTAGCTAATTTTGCAGAATACTATTAATCCAATATATTAACAACACCCCAACATACCCGCTGCGATCTACAACTATATACCCATCATCACTGACTTACCTCATTCTACTATCTTTATCCCTGGACTGAGTATGCTGCTCGTAACGTTTTTGTGAACTGTGTTAATTATTTATTATTTTGTTTATGTGCAATCACAATGGTTTACCTCATTTCTGTGCCCGTATTTGATACTAAGTTTTGGTATGTACCTTTGCCCTACGTGCAATCATCATAGTCTCCCTCACCTATTTCCTCTGGTTATAATTTTAAATTTCATATCTTAATTTTTCTATATGTTACATAGCTTATCTTTATGAAAAAGACGTACAGGTGCACTTTTACCTTCACCTCCCTACTCCTCATTGATGTTTATAACTATTGTCACGCAGATCTTTTATTATTATTGTTATCCCCCTCTTTCTCGTTCTTCCCCCCCCGCCCCCTAACCCTTTCCCATTGAACAATGACTTGCTATAATGTTTATGCAATGTCTCTGCAATGTTTCCTCTAGGTCCTGATCGTAGGTTTTTAAATTGATCTAGACTCACTCTCACTAATTGCGCCTTACCTCCTTATTCCCCCTCCCCCTCCCCCCTGGCTTTTACCGGTAACATATGGTTTACTTAACCCGTACGACCCTACAACCTCTAACCTCCTCGAGATTCCTCCCCTCCTTCTCAATTTTCTTCATCGCAGCTTGCGGCACTCCTTCGCAGCCGTGGTTAGCACTACGATTGTCCAATTACGCATGACTCCTATCTAGCGTTGTCACCCAACGTCATTCTCCCTTATGATCTCCCAATTTCACAAAATGTTGTCTGTCCACCCTGCTACCTAACCCCTCCTCGCAGTTAAGAAGCCTCTTCCTAACTAACCTCATACCCCCCTGCACTCCTCTGACATTTATCACCCCCCTTTCTCTCCCTTTTTCCACCCTCGTCACGAAATCTCTCCACCCCCCCTTCTACATTATTCTCCCCCTTCTCTCCTCAACCTCCTCCTCCTCTCTCCGTTTCTTTTTCCCCTTAATATCTCCATTCCGCTCCTTCCCCCCTTTTTCTCTCCCCCTCCACCAACCAGTGTGTCCATCATGTCCCCCCTTAGTCCCTCACCCGCGTTCCGAACCAGCCCCCCTACATCACCCCTTAACACCCCCTCACCAGGCATGGCCCTAACTCATGGTCCATTCCCTACCCTCCCAATCTCTCAAAAAACGCCAAGAAAAACTTTAAACAAAGTACTTATCCGACATCCTGAAACCCTAATTGTTGACAACTACCACAGCCTCACGTCCCCCATAAAAACTAACTACATTTTGTACTCTAAACGCCCCTCCAAATGGAAGAGCACTTTCCTTCGCCATCTCCCAATCGCTACTTCTAACAATATTCCCTACGGTTTCAAACTCTCTACTACTCCATCCTCCACCTTTCACGGTGAAATTGACATCTTCAAAACTGGAAATATCCTCATCCAAGCCTCTGAACACCACCTTAATATCTTTGAACAACATTTTAGCACTCTGTCCCACCAAATGTCCCTACCTACTCCTCTCCCCTCTCCCCCCAAACCACTCCTAACCCTTCTCCTTCCCCCCCCCAAATTTCCCCCCCAGCCCGTCCCATCACTCCCCTTTCTGACCCTACCCCCCCCTACCTGAACTCACCCCATGACCCCAATACCAATGCTGGCTCTCCGCTAACCACGTTCACCCACACTGCTCCCCTCATCACGTCCTCTACCCCTTTAACTATCCCATCTCTCTCCATGCCCATCCCTCCCACACACTGCCATATCTCCCCTCTCTCCACCCGCCAGGAGCACCTCACTCCCACCGCCGCAATGCCCCACTTGTCACCCCCTAGATCTCTCACCCTCCCCGAACTACTAACCCCCACCCCGAACCAACCCAGATCTAGATGCTCCAACTACCTCCACTAATATCCAATCCACCCCCACTCCCCTCCCCCAGCGTCTGCCAGAACCTGCCATCCCACAGGCTTACCTCCCTCCCAGAACAAAAGACCTCCACCCCCGATCAACTCCGAAACCTCCCACCCTCCCCCTGCCCACACTACCTCCAGTACGACCCAGTCCTCCCCCACTCCCTATCTCCCTCTGGCGACCAGAGCCCCACTTCCTCCCCCCCCCACAGTCCTCCCTCTCGCCCACTGCTACAAGACTTCACTCACCCCCCTCCAGACTCACCACCCTCTACGAACGCTAGACCTCCTTCTCCAACCAACTTCGCACATACCTCACCCCCACCCGCCTCACCCAATACGCCCCAACTTTCTCTTTTAACCCAGACACTTTGCAGTATTGATCGCAACATTGCCTCCCTCCTATCCGAATTAGTCCGTCTTAGAGAGGATTTCACCAACTCCAAATCCTCCATACCGATAACCCACCCCTCTTGGCCCACTTCGCCTCGCACTGGCCCCCCAAAACTCAATCCCAAACTCAGTAAAACAACACCACTTCAAAATAACTCAGAGACCTTGTCGCGCCTTGAAGGACTACTCCACCTCCAACCTCTCCGACCTCTGCAACTCCTACTCTCCTAAGGCCCCCCGCAAGGATGCGGCCTTTCCTCATTCCTCCATCCCTGTCATTATCGGGACCAGCAGAACTCTCTCCTCTCCTTGCTCCCCCAGACCTCCCCGCAACTCACCGCTATCCACTCCTGCCCCCCCACCACCATAACTAACCCCAAGCCCCTGACATGCAAGGATGCGGCCCCTCCTCATTCCTCCATCCCCAACATTATCGGAACCAGCAGAACTCTCTCCTCTCCTTGCTCGCCCAGACCCCCCCGCAACTCACCGCTATCCCCTCCTGCACCCCCACTATAACTAACCCCAAGCCCCTGACATGCATGCTAGTGAACTGCCGCTCAGCAGTTCGTCATGCCTCAGAAATTTCCGAAACCATCCTTGGTGAAGATATAGACCTGGCCTTCCTCACGGAAACTTGGCTCAACGATCACTCCACACCCATCCTAGGCTTACTCTCTCCCCCCGGTTATTCTATCCTTAGAAAAGACAGACCTAAAAGAACAGGAGGAGGTCTAGCAATAATCTTTAAAAATGAACTCCAGCTATCCCTAGCCAAAAACTCTGACTTCAAAACTTTTGAATACCTTGGAGCAGAACTTAAAATGCAAGGCACCCACCCAATACGACTACACAACATCTATCACCCTCCAGGTGAACCTCTTCCCTTCGCCGAGGAAATATCTGAACTTCTTTCACAATCGTCCCTTTCGAACTCTAAAAGCCTCATTCTAGGAGACTTTAACCTTCACTGGAACTTGCCAGACGACCCAACCATCAAACTCCTCAATAACCTCCTTGAGATAAATGACCTCAAGCAACTCTGCCTTACCCCAACCCATTCTAAAGGGGCTACCCTTGACGCCATCATTACTAACAGTAATCTGGCATCTCTTTCCTACATTATCCCTATTGACTGGTCTGACCACCACCTCATACTGTTCTCGATCTCACCCTTAGCCCAACCCGCCCCTTCTAAATTCAACAAAACCACAATATTATCCAGAAACCTTAAACGTATCCCCCCCAGGTTTACTGGAGGCTAAACTCCAAGATCAACTCAGTCGCACTCCCCCCTCTCTCAATACAAACGATCTCACTGAGCACTACAATAAAACTATCTCTGAGGTTCTAGATCAACTTGCACCACCCAAACCTAAAACCCTTAAAAACATCCCTTCCAAAACTTGGTATAATCCAGACCTAAATAATGAAAGACGGGCACTTAGACTGGCAGAAAGAACCTGGAGACAACACCCTTCCCCCCCAATCTGGTCCTCCTTCAAACCGCTAGATCCGTGTATAAGAAACATCTTCGCCGAAAAGGCTTCCTTCTTCCGAGCACAGCACTCCCGAGCAAAAAACAGACCCAGAGAACTGTTCAGCATTATTAGAAATCAAACCTCCCCAGCCCCACCCAGCATTACGGCCACCACTAGCAAATGCGAAGAAATAGCTAACTTTTTTTCTGAAAAAATTGCCAAAATCGACCAATCTTTCACCCTAACCCAAATCCCCCCCAACCCCCTCGGTTCCCCTGACACCACTTCAGCACCTTCCCCTCTGCTCACACCCCTCTTATCCTCACCACCCCCACCTTCTTTAACCCCGTCTAAACTTCCCCCCCCCAACACTCAACTCAAAAACAACACTTCCTGGCTGAATTTCCACTCCGTCTCTGAACTTGAAGTCTGTAACATCCTGTCCAAACTTAAACCATCCTCCCACACTAAAGACCCTCTCCCATCTTCCCTCGTCCAAAACCTAAAGCACGTCATTGTCCCGTACTGGACCAATATCATCAACTCCTCCCTTTCATCGGGGTGTGTCCCAGTCCCCCTCCAACTCGGACAAATCACACCCATTCCAAAAAACCCTAAGGCCGACCCGATGACCTGAACAACCTCCGCCCCATCTCTAACCTCCCCTTTCTCTCTAAAGCCCTTGAAAAATGTGCCCTTCAGCAACTAGATAAACACATTGACACCTACAACCTACTTGACCCCCTACAATCCGGCTTCCGTAAAGGCTGCAGCACTGAAACTGCATTGCTTAATATAGTTGATGACATCCACCTTGCCCTGGACAATGGCGAGGCCTGCCTACTCATTCTCCTTGACCTCTCAGCGGCATTCGACACAGTTAACCATTCAACATTACTCTCTACACTTAAACCTAGATTTGGTCTTAATGGCACCATCCTCAATTGGTTCAAATCCTATTTCCAACACAGAACCCAACAAGTAAAAATCCACCACTGCCTATCTAGCCCAACTCCAGTCTCCCTTGGTGTCCCCCAAGGATCCATCCTCTCTCCTGCCCTCTTCAACCTTTTCATGGAACCCCTTACCCTCATTCTCAAACAAGCAGGCATTAACTATCACCTACATGCTGACGACACCCAACTCTACTATAAAATTAAATCCCACTCTGATGTTCTGCACCTTAACACCGCCCTTACTAACATACAAAACTGGTTCCATTCCAATCATCTCAAATTCAACCCTAACAAAACTGAAATCATTCTATTCTCTCCTAAAAACAACCCTCTCCCCATCCATACATGGATCACTGACCTTACTGCCCTTAACTGTACACTCTCCCTCTCCGAATCGGTTAAATCCCTCGGCATCACCCTCGACAGTAAGTTTACGCTCAACTCCCATGTAAAAACTCTGCCAAAGGCGCACTTTTTACGCTCCAACATCTCAAAAAATCAAACCTTTCATTCCAGCGGAAGATTTCAAATCAGTTGTACAATCCCTAGTCCTCTCGAAAATGGACTATGGTAACGCCCTTCTCATCGGCTCTCCCAAAACTCACTTGGCCCCACTCAAATCTGTGCTAAACCTAGCGGCTAGGATTACAACTGGTTGCAAACGCTCTGACCACATCTCGCCGACCCTAAAGACCCTTAAATGGCTTCCTATTGAAGGCAGATCCTCCTTTAAATTAGCCTGCATTACTCACAAAGCCCTCCATCAAAAAACCCCGCTCTACCTTTCAAACAAACTCAAAAAAGCGGGCAGTACCCGTTCGATGAGAAGGACTCACTCTCTCCTCCTCGTCCCCCCTTTGTTAAAATAGAAAGCCGCACAATCTCGCTCCTTCTCTGGTAAGGCCCCCAGCATCTGGAATGCCCTCCCCAAAGACCTACGACTGAATCCTTCATACGTCAGTTTAAAAAAAGACCTTAAATTGCACCTGCTCAACAAATATTGGGGTCCATAATCATTCTATGCCCATACTTGCTGTTCAGTCTCTTTCCGCCTTAAATCCCCAATCCTGCCCCCCTTTCTCCCACCTCTCCTGCACACCAACACTTAATAGCCCCCACCTTACCCTTCCACACCTCTTGCGGCCCCTCAGTTCACCCCTCTCCTTTAATTTAGCCTCCCCTCCCTCCACTCTGGTCAAACCCTTCAGTTTCATTCAAAATATGAATCTAGTTCCTTTCTACTGCTTAATTATTTGTAACTATGTTACCCATATACTGCCTAGTAAATAGCTCCATCCTTTCACTTTGTATCGACAATAACGTGACTAGTTCCGTTTACTGTTTAATAACTTGACATTTTTTATTTCTATGCTGCTTAGGAATTAGCTTCATCCTTTCACTTTGTATCATAATCAAGATATGTTATTTACTTTTTGCTTAAGCCTATTATATCTCTACGCTTCTTTTCGTTGCCATTTGTTTTTGTAACCTATGTTCTATCGTCTTCAAAATGTAAAGCGCTCTGATACCTAAGGGTGAAGCCAGCGCTATATAAAACCTCGTAAATAAATAAATAAAATAAGTGGTTATACCATGCACAGAGTCCAGGAGTTCCCCAAAAGTGTACAGGGCTCAATGGAAAACCCAAAGTGCTCCATTAGTGGTAGTGTGGTCAAGCAGCCTTAGGCCTAACAGAGGAATGTAAGACATTTATTGCACAACATTGATCAATAATGGACACAACTTAAGGAGTTGATCAGACCAATTTTAGAAAAATATACTATAGAAGATCTTTGCAATAAGGTAAGTACGTTTTTAAATAAAAATACTTTACACTTTGAAAAAATCGACACTTATAAACTTTCCAGAATGATTAAATGTTATCCTAGGGGGAAAACAATATTGTGGTTAAACAGGCAAGTAATGCACTTACAATTCCAGTCTTCGGGACCAAATGTCAGCCAGGGCAAGAGTCAGGCGAGTACCAAAACTGCACCACCGGCCGTCAGGTGCAGAGGTCAATGCTTTTCAATGGAGACTGGGGGTGTCTCGAGCCAAAAATGCTTGAAGGTAAGTAGATTGGTTGCAGGGGCTAACCTTTGGGGGTTAACACAAGCACAGGTGGGAGCAGGGGGCACAAAGCAGTGCCAAACATACACTACCAACCGCGGCACAGGGGCGGCCCGGTGCAGGGTGCAAAATCAGCATCAGGCGCCCAAAGCTTTTCAATGGAGTTTTTTCTTTTGACAAACAGGCTGCAGGCGTTGCTCCAGAGATAGCAGGAGGGAGACCAACGACAGCAGAGGTAAGTAGAGATGAAGGGGGTTGTAGGGGCACCGTCTGTTCAGTTCACCAAGGCCAGGGACTTCGGGTGCAGGGGTGCCTTTCAACGTCGAAGTCTTCTTACCGGAGCTGGTCGGGGGGGGGGGAGGGGAGGGGGTGGTCTGGGGGAGCCTCTGGATTCACGCTGCCGGTGCTGCTGTGGAGAATAGGAGGTCAGCCAACACTGGACTCTAGGTCAGGATCATTGGGGAGACTTCACTGCACAGGTGAGCCACTCAGACTCGGGCCGTGGGGTGTAGAGTGGGCAGGAGATGCAGATCCTTCTGGATCGGGGGTCCTTGGAGTTCGTTTTTTTCTTGGACAGGTCTGCTGTCCACTGGAGATTGGAGTCTTTTTCAAAGGCAGCAGTCCTATCAGGGTTTTCAGAGATTGCTGGCTGCACGACAGGTCGCAGAAGCTGGAGACAGTCCGGCAGGGCTGGGGCTAAGGCGTCAGTCTTCTTTACAGGGTCGTCTTCTTGCTTCTTAGATCTAGTGTCTAGGTCTGGGGGAGCCACCAAAATACTAGATTTAGGGGAGTTTTAGGAGAGTAGCAGGTAGGGCCAATGGGCACCTTACCTGTGGTGACTACACCCTCTATTATGCCACCCTCCTGTGGGAGGTGGCATAGACCTAGCCCTGATTGGAGAGGTCTCCCCGTCTTCAAGATGGCCGAGACTGAAAGATGTGCTTCACCTCGCCTCCCCCACCTTGGGGGTGGAGATGGCAGAGGTGGGCACACCTCCTATTCTTCCAAGTTTTCCTGCCGGGTTTCCCGCCCAAAGTGTGGGTGAAAACCTGGATTTGCTGGCAGAAGCTGGGGGTCGCATTACAAAGGTGGCAGGCCTTTGAAGCTTCCCCTCTCGAAAACTGGCCCATCCTGGTGGAGGAGTTGTGACACCTCTGCCCAGGATGTGCCTCTCTGGTCCCAGAGAGAGAGGCTCTCTACCCAGGGGCCCAGAAACATGTCTTGTGGTGGCTGGCTGCCTACAGCCAGCCGGTCAGAGATCACACCAGGGTTGGTAGGTTTTCAGGGGCACCTCCGAGGTGCCCTCTGGGTACATGGTACAATAAATCACACACTCATCAGTGTGGATTTATTGAAAGGAATAGTTTGGTACCAAACACTCATGTGTTCAGTGAAGCCATCATGGTGCTGTGGAACTCTAGTTGTCAGGTTTCCAGCCCATGTACTCTCTATGGCTTCCCTGGCACTTACAATATTAAGGAATGGATCCTAATATTGTAGGGGCACATCTGCTTATGCAGATATGCCCTCACCTGTGGTATAGTGCCTTAGGGCTGGGAGGCCTGCTAGAGGGGTGACTTCTCTCTACCTCCAGGCAGTGTTGGCTGGCATGGCACCAAGGCAGGGTACCATCTCAACTTTGTTGTTTTCTCCCTCACAGGGACATGCAAGCTGCATGGTCCTAGCGAGGGGGTCCCAGGGGACCCGCTTCAGCTCCCAGGCCCTGGGTACCATTTACTAGGGACTTACAGGGGGCACAATTACCAACTGTGGACATGTTTTGGGGAAGAAGCACTGGCACAGGGGACCTAGTTGGCAGGGACACTGTGCATTAGAATTGAAACCACATCAAAACCAAGCAAAGAATGGGGGCTAACCATGCAAACAGACTTTTTTCACAGCAGGCCTCGAGCCCTAAGGCAGGGTGAATTATATTTTATGTGAGGACATATCTGCATGAGCAGATATGCTCCAGTGATGTCTAGTTCTATTACTTGATATTGCAAGTGATCAGGGAAGCAATTTTAAAACATGTAATTGTAATTGCATTTATATAGCGCTTACTACGCCTGACGAGGCGTCAAATCGCTTTTTCGGCGAGTAGCACGCTACCCCGGAACACAGAAAGGATTAGTGGTGAATTAGAATAGTGAGATATCAAATTAATTTTACCGGTGGATATGTTAGTCTGTTATTTGGATTGAAAAGGATAGTGGAGGGATAGAAGAGAAGGGTTTGCATTTATATAGAGCTTACTACCCCATATGAGTTGATGAAGCGCTTTTCGGTGAGTAGCACGCTACTCCGGAACCCAAACAGGATTAGTGGGGATTTAGCCTAAGGAAATATGAAATTAACTTGAGCGGTGGACATGTTAGTCTGTTATTTTGATTGAAAAGGAATAGTGGAGGGATAGAAGAGGGAAGGGTCGAGAAAGATTTTTTTTTCTTCTTTTTTAATTGAGTTCATAGCAGTAGGAGGGGGTTTGGGATGAGTAAAGGGGAGGTGAAGGGTAAGAGTCAGAGGGAAGGGTTTAGAAATGTTTGTTTGGGAGATCTGAGTAGTACAAGAGGTATGAGATGTTAGGAGGGGTAGAGGAGGGAAGAGTCTAGAAAGGTTATTTTGGGGATCATAGTAGTGGTATGGGATAAGTGAGAGAGGGGAGGTAGAGGATATATTGCAAGAGATATAGGGTGAGATATAGGTTAGTGCCTTAGATATGCTGAATTAGAAGCAAAGTAATATACAGATACATAAGCACATAGAAAGATATATAGAAGGTAATGTATGTAGATTAAAGTTGTATTTAATAAACTCCGACTTTCAAGTACTTGAATTTATTAAATTAATTTGGTTTTTTCTGTAATTCAATAGTGAAGAAATTGTAGATAGTTATAATAAATGATTTACTTATTGATGCAGTCACTTATATACATGTTAAACAGAAGTAATATGTACATTTGTTAAGCAGAACCAACGAATATCTATATCTTTAAAACATAATTATACATGTTTATACTAAGCAATACACATATGTAGGTACACATCTATAGTCCAAATAAATGCTTATATACAGAGGGATATGCTGTATATGTATGTTTGGATATGGTGCTTATGTGGCAAGAACAAACTCTTAAGTAGTCTTCTGAAGATAAGATGGTTATTCGTGGATCTTATGTTTGGGGGTAAAGAGTTCCATAGTTTGGCTGCTTGAAAAGAGAAGGATGTGCCACCCATGTTTTTTTTTCTTGTACAGTGGGATTTTGAGGCGAGGTGCCAATCTAGAGTGGAGGTTCCTTTGTTGAATGCATTTGTTGATTTTATTCCTGATGAAGAGTGGTCCTGTTCCATGTATCCCTTTGTGAGCGATACAAAGCAGCTTGAATATGGATCTTCTGGCAACCGGTAACCTCAAGGCAGGGGGGATGTGGGCTTGTGGCTTTATATGTAAGAGTAGTCTGGCAGCAGAGTTCTGAATCCGTTGTAGTCTTTTTATAGTTGTTAAAGGTGATCCGGAGTAGAGGCTATTGGTGTAATCAAGTTTAGACAGAACAAGAGATGGCAGCCTGGACCTTGTGTGGAAATCCCAGGTGGGGGAATATGCGTCGCAGAGTTTTGATAGTAACTAAGCTTGATCTTGCTAGTTTGTGCACTTGGGCAGTCATTGATAGCTTGGTAATTTCAGAGGCTTCTTACTTCCTTTGATACTTTAGGTGGTGTTCCCAGATCATCAGGCCATGCGGCAAGTGGGTCAAATTCTCTCCAATCGCCACACGTGAGTATTCCCGTTTTGGAAGCATTTAATTTGAGATGGCTCCATGTCATCCATTGATCTACGGCTCTGAGACAACTGAAAACTGGTGAATTTCCAATGTCCTTGGGGCTTTCGAGTTTAAGTAGTACGTGTGTGTCATCTGCATAGTTATAGCATACGAGGTGAAATTGATTGATCAGTGGCGGTAATGACTTCATGTAAATGTTGAAAAGCATGGGTGAGAATCGAGCCTTGAGGGACCCCTGCTTTTGTGAAGTACGGTTTGGAAGAGAAAGGGGAGGTATGGATGACATTACTTCTGTTGTGAAGGTAGGATGTGATCCAGTCGAGAGCAGTCCCCTCTATGCCGGCTTCGTAGAGTCTTTGTATTAGAGCATCATGGTCAACCGTGTCAAAGTCAGCTGAGAGGTCCAACAGAAGTAGTGCAGCAACCACGTTCTGGTCAACTGTATTCTTAAGGTCATCCCAGACAGCAACCAGGGTAGATTCTGTCTCTCTTCCTGGACAGAATCCTGTTTGGAAAATATGGAATTTTCTTCAATGAATTGACACATCTAGACGAATGCTGCTTTTTCTATCAGTTAGCTCAGGAAAGGTCCATTTGTAATCAGTCTCTAGTGGTCGGGCTTCAGCGGGTCCAGGTTTGTTTTCTTCAGTAATGGAGGTATGTATGACTTTTCTTTGTTATTATGGAAATATTCCCATAGTTAAGGAATTGTTGAGGATTATTCTTACTGGTGTGGCAGCAGAGGTAGTTAAAAGAATTTTCATGAAGGTTTGTGGTGGACATGGGTCAGAAGGGCTGCCGGCAGGCCTGCTTGCTTTGACCAGGTCCAATAATTCACTGTGTGAAATTTGTTGGAAGCAATGGAGAGTCTGGGTTAGTGTGTTCTTGGATTGTTTTCGGTCAGTGCTGGTGGTTTTTCTTTGTTTTAAATAGGAGTCCAAAGTGTCTGCTTTGGTCGTGTAATGAGTTGCCAGTTTGTCTGAAATCTCGAGTAATGGGATGAGCTCCTTCTAGGCAGCAATTTGGTTTACACTGGTGAAAACTAGTTCCCCAGCTACAATAATGTCTTCACTGAAAATAGGGATGTTTGGTATTAAACATCTCGTATTAATAAAACACACTGAATCCAGTTGTGGATTTAATGATACACGCACCCACAGGACACCTTAGAGGTGCACCCGGAAAATGTACCATCCCCTGGTGTGACGGCGGACTGGTTTCTGCCAGCCTGCCACCAGCGATGAGTGTCTGACCCCCAAGGTTGAGAGCCTTTGCTCTCAGTAGGTCAGAAACAAAGCCTGCTCGGGAAGAGTGATAGCCCCTCTCCACAGGTGGGAAAATCAGCTAGTCAGGTAGGCGTGCCCACCCCTAGCCTAGTACCACCCCTAGGGTGGCCTAATCTGAGGTGGACACGACTTTTCAGAGTTGGCCATCTTTGTGTTGGCAAACTTCTGGAACAGGGTTATGCCCACTTCCCACCGAAGTGGTCTATAGGGAGCTTAGTGACCCCAGGGGTAAGCAGCCCATTGGCTACTACCCCTCACTCCACTTAACGCCACTAAATTGTGTATTTAGGGGACCCCCTGATACCAGATCTTCAGATTTTCGTTGACACAAAAGGGAGTGGAAGAGGACTGCTGACACTAGGAGTACAACTGTCTTGGCGCCAACCCTGCCGGCCTGTCTGCTGCAACCGACATTCATGGAGCAACTGATTCGTTCTGCAGACCTCAAGAAACCTGGAGACCTGCCAGTCCTTCCAAATTGCCAAGGGATCGCCCTTGGAGTAGAGGAGCTACGCCCCTGCGGCTTCAGGCACCAAAGAAGCAAGACCCCGGTACACCAACCTCCTGCCTACGGAGTCTACCGATGCAGCAGCTATCCAAGTAGACGTGGAACCTGAGAAAGGCTTGGGTCCTAAGTTAACTGGATGGGACGTAGAGCTACTCCCACAGGTCAGATCCGTTCTCCCTCCACGTGTGTGGATGCCAGGGCTGACCTGTATCTGCACAGTGCCAATCCCTGACCCCCTTGCAGCAATCAAAGCTTGTTGTGCCCAGACAGGACACCAAAACGGAGGAAGACCAACCTTTACGTTGAGTGACTTCAGCGACACTCACTTTGAGAGGGGTCCCGCTGACCTATTTAGCCCTCCTGCTGGAAAAAAAGACAGTAAAGTGAGTCTGTGACCACTGCCACCCGACACCTCAAAGTACCTATGCACCTGCGCTCCAGAGCCCGGGTCCAAGGGAGGTGACTGTGCCAACGAGGTCCCCAGACCCACAAGAGCCAAGTCCACACTTGAGTTTACCCAGACTGGACTTCCAGTCACCACCTGCAGCCTCTTTCTGCAGGCCCCCTCCAACCGCGAGAGACTCCTGCACCAGAATCTGACCCTAAAGACAACACTGCACCCGAACCCCACAGCCTGATGAGACGTGGACCAAAGGTGTCCCTGTGTGCCAGAGGATCTCAAGGGTCAAGCCTCCCTGTGGATTCCCCAAGACTGGTGGCCCAGTCCCTGCTTGCAGCCTCTTTGTAACAGGACCGTTCTCCCATTGAAGTGAATGGGACACCCTTCGCCGTGACATCTCCATACCCAAACGCCCCAGTCACCCAAGGTGACCTGTTGGTGTCTCCTTGGACCTTGCCCCATACTCACCTCAAGTCCAGAAGAACAGTCCCGTAAGTAGCTGACAAGTGCCCTAATGCAATACATATTTTTCCTCTATAGGATAACATTGCCAGTTCAGAAAATGCATCAAGTGTCTATTTCTGAAAACTGAAAATTCATCACTCGAAAAGTACTTGCCCAATACAGATGATCTTGGTATCTAAATTTATATAAAAGTAGGTGTTATTTTTTATAATTTGGTGTTGAATTTCTTTGAGTGTGTATCTCAATTACTGCCTTTGTGTGTGTAATAAATGCTTAACACTGCCCTCTGATATGCCAAGCTGCTCGCCCGCACTACCACAAGAGAGCACTTTGGGTGTCATTTGTGCCTCTGTAATTCCTTTGGGGTTTGCCTTGACTCTGCACAGTGTACCTCATTTTGGTGCACTACATAGAGAGCCAGCTTCCTACAGTACCCATCAGAAGATACTAGGAGAACAAATATCTGTGCATAGGTGGTCCAGATTTTTTTGAAATAATGTACAAGAAGGGTTGGAAGAGGATATCCAGACTCAATGGGTCTACTTAACAGCAAAACAGAACACAGAAAGATGATCTGAAAAGTCTTCCAGTACCAGGTCACATTAGAAAGGCAATCTGTTTTGCTTACTGGTCCCACAGATTTGGAACCATTGGTAGTGTTAATTAGTATAACCTGGTAAAGCGAAAATTGAGTAAAAGCAAAGCTGGATCAAACAGCCAAAAACAATCGTACAGGCTTCAGGTCAGACTGTTCACCGCAATAGATTAGAGTATGCACTACAGGTTTTACGTATGAGGGGCATATTAGCAAAACTGCACAGGTCTTTTTTCACAGGAAAGCGCATAGTCTAATTCACAGTTTAGCACCATGTTGCTAAAATTTAGTAATTCCAAGTAGTTAACAGGGTTATGCTTAGGCAATTAAACAAGAAGTAATGTACAACTTTCAAAGAAGTACATCAAAGAAATGAACTATCTGCACCTACCATATGTCCAAGACGTACTGCAGCGTTGTGTGAATAATCCTCGACCAAAGAGTGGTAGTGTGTAGAAAACAAAGTGCGACATTTTATATTTTCAGCAAGTTCTTTTACAACCGCATTAGCAATTGCTGTTCCATCAAATGTAGCTGTGCCTCGACCTACAAAGAAAAATATTAGAACTGTATTGAGTTTTACATATCCAGATTCAAGACGTTCTGACACTATCCTAGAGAAACCATTCGTCTTTAGCCAAATGTGTCACTAAAAGTGGAAGCTAAACACCATGCTTTGATAGGAGGCTAGGTTGAACTAATTTGTGATATGTAGGTTTACAGAGTGCAACAATTAAGAATTACATTTTCAGAGAGAACAGGTTTTGCTCAAAGAAATATAGCATTCAGTGCTGCAAGCTGAAAAGATGGATTTAAACTTGGATTGAATGTATACATTTTATATGATTATGGAGCTACTGGCGTGATGTGGATCATGCAACCATACCTTCTGCCCAAGCTGCATCATTTGACTTGGACCTCATTCAAATACCATTTTAGTCTGAAAATAATCCAGTCACGTAGTGATACTGTACCTTAGGTGCGATATACATAATTACTTCAGACTTTGATATCATCACAGCTGGGAATGTAAAGGCACTTATCTATAATCCTAGTTCTCTAGTTCTCTATCATAAATCTCTGAATCTATAGACATAAAATACTAGATATAACACACACACACACACACACACACACACACACACACACACACACACACACACACACACACACACACACACACACACACACACACACACACACACACACACACACACACACACACACACACACACACACACACACACACACACACACACACACACCTCTACTACTACTTTCTCTCAACACAGTAGAAATCCAGCGGCACCGTACAGCTTCCTTCCCCCCGCACACACATGTTGTGGGTAATTGGAACGCACCGGAGTCAAAAAGAAATACCAAATCGCAGCCGGACTCAATATTGGAGAACGGAAGGGGATTTCGTCTTGGTAGCTGTCTTTTCAACAATCATGATTGCATTGCCACCGCAATGAAGGGAGGTAAAATTGAACGTTTAATCTTCGGTGGCTGTGGCTGCTAGTAATTGACGGGCCCGTGTAGATAGTATCTTCTTAATGTACTATGGGCCAAAGGTTGCATTGGTTGTTTAAATAAGCTGTTTTGTTACTGTGATTAGGAATATTAGTCTCAGATTAATGAGGCAACAATGGACGAAAAATGACTGGTTTGGCACCTTTGAAGTTTTACCTATGAGAACGCAATGCACGATTCTCCAGTCGTTAATAAATCTTTTATTTCATGAATGCTGGATGTTTTAGCCAGTAGCAAGGGCACTGAAACAGTTCAACTGCGTATGTATAGCTTACAAAGAATTGTGTTTTATCCTTAGTAGTGAACATTTGCTATATTGGCCAATTCAGAATGAAAGAGTATACTAGCATTTTCAGATCTTAACTCGTGCAGGATAAAACACAAGGAATTGGTTTAACCTTTTTTATTGTAACACTTCATCAGCGCGTATTTACGTATTTTTAGAACATAACTAATTGCCGGAAAGTTTTAATCAAATGGATTGGGACTTCGAGCACTGAAACGATGTCGTAATTAGCCCGATTTGTGGCTGACTAAGACCCATGTTGGATGCTACGTTCCCATTTGGAGCACATTCACGGGGTCATGTAATCCGGCGGGGACATCAATTTAAATGTTTGTTATTTTTACTTGTGCATTAATGCGCTGCAAACATTGAAAAGTAATGAGGGCTTTTAGACAGCAATGTATATGCATGCCATGATTCTTGAATTCTGTAAAAAACTGTTGCTTGCAACGAACTTGGCAGTATGTTGTTTGTTAGGTTAGTGTATATAAGCAGATTACAAAATGGCGCTTACTAAGTGACAAAGGCTGTTGTACAGCAGAAACGCGTCCTGTCCGGGGTGATAAACATATATACATACTATATCATATATAGTGTGTGAGTGAGAGATATATATATATATCACAGGAAAAACGCTCCTTCCGACTGCGGCGGACCCGTGAGAAGTGGCGTGCTCACCGGCGGAGCAAGCCGGTAATGTCACTATCGTAAATGCCACAAGTATGCACGCTCTCAGTAACAAGGAACTCCGTGATAAATGTCCACAAGTTGTTTATTCACAACGCGTTTCAGGGCAAAAACCCCTTGATCACGTGAAACGTGCACACGTAAAGGGTGACTGATAAAGCATTCAATACAGTCATAGACAAAAACGTAGGACTACTGCGTATCTCATTACTTAAAAATAAATGGCAGACATATTGGAACGGATAAATGCAACCATGAAAGCACAATGTAACGTGTAATATTGCCCACGCTGTTCAGGGCTGTGCAGAAATGCAATAATGCAATAAATGTACAAATACTGAATAACTGGCAGCCCGTTACTCTTGATATTATACACATTGTCTCCAAGTTAAGGAGTGATAAAAATATATATGTATATATATATATAAAATACAATTAATACATGGTAAACACTCCTCAGTTGGGCAAGTGCCATGGTGGGACAAAATGCGAAACAGGGGTGACATGTCCACAATGCCTGACTACATGATAACGGGCCAGTGCCCAATGACATACATAGTGTAAAAAAAATCAGAAAATGACAGACTTCTGGCAATAATCCCCAGCAAAAAACACCAAAAAACACCAAAAAATAGATAACGGGCAAGTGCCCAATTGTACCAATTATCATGAGACAAATCAATATTTGACAAACTTCAGGCAGTAGTCCCAGGTCCAGCATGATATAAATGGATTGCTGAGATGACAAATCGAATGAAACATAGTTACCCAGTCTCAGGACCGTGACGGTGATAAGGGGAAAAGGGTAGGTGGCCCGTGAAAGTGATTACAGGTGAGGGGGGCCCCTTCCTTTCCTCCTGAAATAAAGAAAATAAGAACACATGTTAACATTATAAGTGGTCCACAACACTAAATAAATATCAGAACGTTAAAAACTGAACACCAAATAAATAATTATGATCAAATGCACACAAGGAGTAAGAAAGCTGTAACAGTAGAATATCCTGACTCAAATGGCAGCACGCTCAGTTATCTTTAAGATGGATAGCCATTTCTTCGTCAAAATTCAGCCCACCCGGTGTCTTCGTTTGGAACTGCACAATCATTCTAGACTCTCTTTGTCTGAGTTTTAATACCCTGTTGCCTCCCCTGGAGTTACCTACAACTTGTTCCAGGATGAAAAATTTGAGCAAAGACGAGTTAGAATAATGTTTCTCTTGGAAATGGCGTGCTACAGGGTATTTGGCATCACGTGATCAAGGGGTTTTTGCCCTGAAACGCGTTGTGAATAAACAACTTGTGGACATTTATCACGGAGTTCCTTGTTACTGAGAGCGTGCATACTTGTGGCATTTACGATAGTGACATTACCGGCTTGCTCCGCCGGTGAGCACGCCACTTCTCACGGGTCCGCCGCAGTCGGAAGGAGCATTTTTCCTGTGATATTGACTAGAGACTGCAACCAGGACCGGCCAGACGACTTACGAGCACGGATATCGTTGGGACTGGAGCGCGTCGGATTGGACATCAGAGAGGTAAGCCCCCTGACCGGTTTGTCCGCCCCTTGTGTTTTGGGGAGGGGGAGTTGTCCAGCGGTGGTTGGGTTACTTCCCTTCTTCCCGGGGAAGCGGCAATGTGATCACCGGGGCACCTCTAGTATACTACGTACACTCTGACCACCTTTACACCCATGGGATTGGTTCAGAGTCGACGTGCGCACTAGCCCAACCATCTCTACTAACACCAGCGAGTTGGTGTTACACATTTGGCAAGAAGAACCAGATATTTTCAGGGGTAACTAGCACTCCGTGGGATAGCAGACATCACCACTTGTTGTTGTGCATATGGAAGAGGAGCAGGAAAGAAGAGTGGCGGCACTAGCCATTTTCAGTAGGAAAGGCAAATCAAGGCAGGGTGCAGAGATAAGAACTGGTCTGGCTCAGCCCATCGAAGAGAAATTTCAAAAATTAGAGAAACTGATGAGAAACGAAATTTCGAAATGGTGGGAGGCCATTTTCCTTCAAAACTACATAGATCAGGGAATGGCACCCAGAGGATTACGTATTTTCACTATTCCTACGTATGAGATACCCAATCCAAAGATGCTTGAAGAGTGGTCGGAGAATTCCACGCTCAGTTCAAGAAGAATGCTGGAAATTCTAGTAAAATATGCCTGGATTGACAGGGACGATATTTTGAAACAAATGAAGGAGATCATGGAAGAACTGAAGAAACAAACAGACAGAATATTTTGAGAAAACAATGATATCCATCAAGGATCGCCTCAGAAAACATGAGGAGGATATCAAGGCCAGAAAGGAAAGGAAACTGAATCGGGACTATGAGGACTATGATAGCGGCAGAATTTTAACCTTTAGCCGCAAATATGACCATCTGTATAAGGAGCAGGGTACCACTGAGAGAACAACTCCCACTGAAAATTTCCCAGTGATCGCCTCATCAGTCAGTGAGACTGAATCAGACATTTCGGTGGAAAACATCCCTATAGAAGAACGCAATAATCGTCAAGTAACTTTTTTAGACGAATACCGGCAATTACGCCGGAGCAAACAAATAGTGCGGGACACCCCAACACCGAAGACACTGGGCCAGGGGGGGGGGTCGAGGAAGAGGCAGAGGACGAGGAAACGCCGCAATAGAAGAAAACGAGTCAAACAACGATGGCAGAAGAGGCAGAGGAAGGGGCAACGTGGGAAACAGAAGGACCCGCTCCATGAAGACATACTAATGGATCAAACAATGGTGAATAAAACTGTCATCAATCTTTCTAGCAAACCCATAACAGACATTGAAAAACAGATTTTATGTCTGGGACTCTCTTTGCCCTTCATTTCCGTGTAATTATACTGATGCTAGAATTGATCTCTTCAAATTTGTGAGGAAATTAAAATTAAAAAAATGGCATAAACTTAAACGGTTAGGCGATAAAAATGGGAGTAGGAGAAATCTTAGATCTCATGATCAGAACAATCTCGACATAGGTGACATAGATACATTAATAACCAAGGTGCAACTAGATCAAGAAAACACGGATGGTATTTCTGATATCAGTAACACTCAAGCACTGGAGTTTCTCGGTGTTACCACTGATGCATCTGCATGCACTGACTTTAGACCTAGGTCCACTTTTGTACCCAATTTACCACACGACAACATAGACACTTTTCAGGATTGTGTCAGTAAATCCCTCTGCAGATATAGAACCAAGAAAGGATATCCCAGGGGTGATACCAACAATCTGACATACCAGCAGAGACAGGCACTGAAATTTCTTACTGAGGATGATAATATTGTCATCCGCCCTGCTGACAAGGGTGGGAATGTGGTCATCTTAGATAGAGTACAATATATCTCCGAAGCCATGAAACAACTGGGCAACACTGATTTCTACCTTCCCACCGACACTATAACCTACAATAAGAGCATCACTGACATATGGGACAAATTGACCATATGGAAAGATAAAGGGATCCTTGAATGGGAGGAGTACTGTTACTTAAAAAATGATCATCCAGTACTTCCGGTCCTTTACCTTTTACCTAAGTTACACAAAGACCCCGTGAATCCACCTGGGCGCCCCATTGTGTCTTCTAAAGGTAGTGTAGGGGAACATATCTCCAAATATGTGGATCACTTTCTCAAAGATTTTGTTGTCTCTTTATCGAGCTATGTGAGGGACACCAAGGATTTTTTGAATAAAATCCAGGATTTACAGTGGGAGCAGGATCTCATTCTTATTACTCTTGATGTACACTCGTTGTATACCATTATTGATCACAGACAGGGCCTGGATGCCTGTAGCCAATTTTTGAGGACCAGACCGGCAAGATTTCATGAACATAGTCTTATGATATTGGAGATGATAGATTATTGTCTCACCAACAATATCTTCATGTTCAATGGGGCCCTTTATAGAAAGGTGACCGGCACTGCGATGGGTTCTTGCTTCGCTCCCAGTTTTGCTAATCTGTTCATGGGTCACTGGGAGGGGACTTTGACCACTAACCCACACCTGGCAGAGTATCTTGAACATGTAACTGTGTGGATGAGATACATTGATGATTTATTCATTGTTTGGCGAGGATCAGAATTGATGGCCAATGAATTCATCAAGGCACTCAACAATGAATATAACATCATCCTTTCAGGTACCATCAGTAAGTCTAAGGCAGAATATCTAGATGTCAAGCTTGATATCGTTAATAACCAGATTCAGACGACCCCATTTAGAAAATCTACTGCGGGCAATAGCATTCTGCATGCCCTCAGCAGCCATCCTGAGGCACTCAAATGGAGTATTCCCTATGGGGAGCTACTGAGGGCAAAAAGGAATTGCAACACAGAGGATGCGTACCAGAGAGAGAGCATGATCATGTTGGAACGATTCAAAATCAGAGGTTATCCCTCTTGGGTACTACGCAGAGCCAAAGAGAGCTGATGGGGTCAGCAGAATTGTAACCATTTCTGATAACCCCATTGATTCCAGTGATACGGCAGATAACTGCCCGAGGATGATCATGACCTTTAACTCTGACTCCGGTAACATCAAACGCATTTTTGCTAAGAATTGGGACATCCTCAAACATGACTGTACAATTGGGGGGAGCATTCCAATCAGACCTAACATCACATACAGGAGGGGTAGGAATATTAGGGACTTGTTAGTCCATAGTGATATCACTATATACCCCAGGAGGCATGATCATGATCTTAAGGGTTTCTTTCCTTGTGGGCACTGCAAAGCGTGCAAAAACAGCAGTTATCGCAGGAAGGTCACATACAATGGGATCAATAAGACCATAGACCAGTTTCTCACATGTAGTACTACCTTTGCCATTTATGCTATAGAATGTCCATGTGAACTCTGGTATATTGGCAGTACTACACATATGGCCAAAAAGCGTGTCCTTGAACATAGCAGGGCCATTACCAATTTGGATGCCAAATACCCTGTAGCACGCCATTTCCAAGAGAAACATTATTCTAACTCGTCTTTGCTCAAATTTTTCATCCTGGAACAAGTTGTAGGTAACTCCAGGGGAGGCAACAGGGTATTAAAACTCAGACAAAGAGAGTCTAGAATGATTGTGCAGTTCCAAACGAAGACACCGGGTGGGCTGAATTTTGACGAAGAAATGGCTATCCATCTTAAAGATAACTGAGCGTGCTGCCATTTGAGTCAGGATATTCTACTGTTACAGCTTTCTTACTCCTTGTGTGCATTTGATCATAATTATTTATTTGGTGTTCAGTTTTTAACGTTCTGATATTTATTTAGTGTTGTGGACCACTTATAATGTTAACATGTGTTCTTATTTTCTTTATTTCAGGAGGAAAGGAAGGGGCCCCCCTCACCTGTAATCACTTTCACGGGCCACCTACCCTTTTCCCCTTATCATCACCGTCACGGTCCTGAGACTGGGTAACTATGTTTCATTCGATTTGTCATCTCAGCAATCCATTTATATCATGCTGGACCTGGGACTACTGCCTGAAATTTGTCAAATATTGATTTGTCTCATGATAATTGGTACAATTGGGCACTTGTCCGTTATCTATTTTTTGGTGTTTTTTGCTGGGGATTATTGCCAGAAGTCTGTCATTTTCTGATTTTTTTACACTATGTATGTCATTGGGCACTGCCCGTTATCATGTAGTCAGGCATTGTGGACATGTCACCCCTGTTTCGCATTTTGTCCCACCATGGCACTTGCCCAACTGAGGAGTGTTTACCATGTATTAATTGTATTTTATATATATATACACATATATATTTTTATCACTCCTTAACTTGGAGACAATGTGTATAATATCAAGAGTAACGGGCTGCCAGTTATTCAGTATTTGTACATTTATTGCATTATTGCATTTCTGCACAGCCCTGAACAGCGTGGGCAATATTACACGTTACATGTGCTTTCATGGTTGCATTTATCCGTTCCAATATGTCTGCCATTTATTTTTAAGTAATGAGATACGCAGTAGTCCTACGTTTTTGTCTATGACTGTATTGAATGCTTTATCAGTCACCCTTTACGTGTGCACGTTTCACGTGATCAAGGGGTTTTTGCCCTGAAACGCGTTGTGAATAAACAACGTGGACATTTATCACGGAGTTCCTTGTTACTGAGAGCGTGCATACTTGTGGCATTTACGATATATATATATATATATGAAACAGGATTCGCCTCAAGCAGCTCCTCAGCTACTCCATTCAATGCAGAAAAGACGAAGAGCGGACCCAAAGTTCTTAGTGCAATTTCAGGTAGTGCTTTATTAAGTGCCCAGCATGTCCGCCATTACGCGTTTCGACCCCAACTCGGGCCTTGATCACATGACGCGTTGCTTTGGTAATGATCGACATTTAAAGTAACAGATGCAGGAAGTAGTATGCTCACGTGCAAATGCAAAATGCATAGTAACTTTTCAGTTTCTAAGTTCATAGCAGCAAGGGGTTCACTTGAGTGCAAAATTACGCATTGTAATAAATATAACAATAAATATATAAATATATAAAAAAATAGTCATAAATATCACATTCAATGTCACAATAAATAAATATATAATGTTACTTACCCAGTAAGCATCTGTTCTTGGCATGTAGAGCTGTAGATTCACATGCATACTCCTGTCATCTAGTGTTGGGTCCGGATGTTTGTAAGTTGTTTTTCTTCAAAGAAGTCTTTCCAGTCACGAGGTAAGGTGACTCCTCCTTTCAGTGATAGTGCGCGTGGGCATCGACTCCATTGTTAGATTGTTTTCCCATAGAGGGTGAGAATCGAGTTAGTAAGTGTAGAATAGAGATGTCCATGCGTATGAATGTAAATTGAGAACTACAACTACAGGAGACCGGGGAGGCAGGTGGGCGCATGTGAATCTACAGTTCTACAGGACAACAGATGCTTACTGGGTAAGTAACATTATCCGTTCGAGGCATGTGAGCTGTAGATCACATGCTTTGCATAGACTTTACAGCAGTATACTCCCAAAGCGGTGGCCAACCTGTAGTGGTTGTAGTTCTTTGAAACAGTGTTTTTAGTACTGCTTGGCCTACATTTGCTTGTTGTCTCGCTGACACATCTATGCAATACTGTTTGTTGAACGTGTGCGGTGTAGACCATGTTGCTGCCTTACAGATTTCGGCTATGGGAATAGTCCCCAAGAAGGCCATAGTAGCTCCTATTTTGCGAGTGGAATGCGCTCTAGGAGGTATTATTAAAGTTCTTTTTGCTCTGGCATAACATGTTTGGATACACTTTACAATCCATCTTGCAATACCTGACTTGGATATGGGATTGCCTTTGTGTGGTGAAGAAAAAGCAACAAATAGCTGCTTTGTTTTCCGAAATTCTTTGGTTGTTTCTACGAAATATAGTATAGCTCTTCTAACATCAAGTGTGTGTAGAGCTCTCTGCTACAGAATCAGGTTGAGGAAAGAACACCGGTAACTCAACTGATTGATTGATATGAAAGGTAGAAACTACCTTAGGGAGAAATTTAGGATTGGTTCGAAGAACCACCCTATCTTTGTGAAGTTGAAAGCAAGGCTCTTGTATAGTTAATGCCTGAAGTTCACCAACTCTCCTTAGTGAGGTTATTGCTATGAGGAAAGCAACCTTCCATGAGAGGAATTGTAACTGACATTCGTGCATTGGTTCAAAAGGTGGACCCATTAGCCTTGTAAGGACTATGTTTAAGTTCCACTCTGGTGCAGGTAGAACTCTTGGTGGTATCACCCTTTTTAATCCTTCCATGAACGCTTTAATCATTGGTACTCTGAATAGAGATAAGTGTTGTCTATTTTGCAGTTATGCAGCTACTGCTGCTAGGTGTAAACAAATGGATGTGTAAGCCAATCCAAATTGCTGTAAATTCAACAGATAACAAACGATGTTCTGTACAGATGCATCAAGTGGATTGATATTATTGTTGTTACAATAGATTAACAGTTTCCATTTTGCTGCATAACATGCTCTAGTAGTAGGCGTTCTAGCCTTTTTGAGAATATTCATACAGCCTGGTGGTAGCTGTAAATAACCAAACTCTATGACTTCAGGAGCCAAATCGCTAGGTTGAGGAATTTGAGATTTGGATGTCTGATTTCTCCATGGCTCCGAGTGAGGAGACTGGGTGTGAGATGTAGCTTTTGATGTGGAACCACTGACAGTTCTAACAGGGTGGTGTACCAAATCTAAATCTAAATCCGTATTTGTAAAGCGCGAACTACTCACCCTTAAGGTTGAAGAACCCATGTGGCAGCTACTAAGATCAGTGTGAGGGATGTTTGTCTGAGCTTCCGAACCAATAATGGAATTAGTGGGAGAGGCGGAAAAGCGTAGGCAAATATCCCTGACCAATTCATCCATAGAGCACTGCCTTTGGATAGATAGTGTGGGAACCTGGATGCGAAGTTTGGGCATTTTGCGTTGTGTACTGTGGCAGAGAGATCTATCTGTGGAAATCCCCATTGTTGAAAGTTGGGGAGAAGAACTTGGGGATGAAGTTCCCACTCGTGAACTTGCTGCCTGTGTCTGCTCAGCAGGTCGGCAATTTGATGGTCTACTCCTGGAAGGTGTTCTGCTAGGAGATAAATTCTGTGATGAATTGCCCAATTCCAAATGCTTTGTTCAAGGTGGGACAGCTGGAGAGAGTCTCCCTTCCTGTTTCTGCAGATAGTAAATCGCTGTCATGTTGTCTGTGCGGACTAGGACAGTTTTGCCAAGAAGGTGAGTGTGAAAAGCTTTGAGTGCTAGGAACACCGCTAGAAGTTCGAGGTAGTTGATGTGGAGATGATTGTGATGGTCTGACCACAACCCTTGTACTGTGTGATGTTGGAGATGGGCAGCCCAAACGGTTAAAGATGCGTCTGCTGTCAATACAGTCTGTGGAATAGGGTCTATGAAGGGCCGCCCTTTTGATAACTTTTGAGGGTTCCAACACTGCAGAGAGCGATGGGTGCGGCTGTCTACCAACACTAGATCAGTTAATTGACCCTGTGACTGATTCCACTGACGCGCTAGACATTCTTGCAGAGGATGCATGTGAAGCCTTGCGTGAGGTACGATTGAAATGCAGAATGCCATCATTCCCAGCAGTTGCATAAAAACTCTGGCTGGCAATGTTTGATTGGGTTGAAATTGTAGTATTGTGGACTGAATTTTGTGAATTCTGGCAACATTGGGAGAGGCTAGAGCTTTGAGAGTGTTGAGGGAAGCTCCTAGATAAGACTGCACTTGTGCAGGGCACAGGTGAGATTTTTGTGCATTGATTGTGTAACCCAACAAATGAAGTAGGTGTACTGTTGCCTGAGTGTGTAGTATACAGTTCTGGTAAGTGCCCGCTTTGATAAGCCAGTCGTCTAGGTAAGGGAAGACATGGATACACTGTCTCCTGAGATGAGCGGCTACTACTACGAGACATTTGGTGAACACTCTGGGGGGCCGTGGTGACGCCAAATGGAAGTACCTTGAACTGGTAATGTTTGCCTATCATAAATCTGAGGTATTTGCAATGAGCTGGATGAATTGGAATGTGAATGTAGGCGTCTTTTAGATCTAGAGTAGACAAAGTCGCCGTGCTGTAAAAGAGGAAGTACTTGTTGAAGAGTCACCATGTGAAAGTGCTCTGACAGAATGTATTTGTTTAACTATCTGAGATCTAGAATAGGTCTTAATGAGCCGTCCTTTTTGAGAATTAGAAAGTAAAGGGAATAAACCCCCGACCCTTGGTACTGAAGTGGGACTGGTTCTATAGCCCCTTTGAGTAATAGAGATTGCACTTCTTGTTGAAGCAAGTGCTGGTGGTCTGGTGACAATTTGTGATATCGAGGTGGAATGTTTGGAGGGTTGTTGGTAAGCTCCAGGCAATAACCATGTTGGATAATTCCAATCACCCATCTGTCGGTTGTTATTGATTCCCAAATGGGGAGAAAGTCTTGAAGGCTTCCTCCGACAGGTGTGGAATATTCAGAGGGAAGTATGGGGAAGTCACTGCTTATTTGGGGAAGGGGAATTGCGGGGTGTGGTGTTTTTATCTCTACCCCAGGGACCTTTTCCCCCTACAACATCCTCTGAAAAATCTTCTTGTAAAAGATGATTGGGAATTATTTTTGTAAGAGGAAGTGTTTTGGTCTGTCCCTGTGGACTTGGACCCTCCCCTGCAAAAAGGAGCGCCAAAAGAAATCTCTGTTTGAGGGAGATTGAAGCCCTCCCATCGATTTTGCTACATCGGTGTCTTTTTAAATTCTCGAGCGCTTGATCAACTTCAGGGCCAAAAAGATGTTTCTTGTCAAAAGGTATGTTGAGAATGGATTGCTGGACTTTAGGTTTGAACCCCGAAATCCATAATCAGGCATGTCTCCAAAGTAGGATACTAGAATTTACCTCTCTAGCTGCAGTGTCGGCCGCATCTAGAGCGCATCTAATGGAAGTGTTAGGATTTAGTTCAAAAAGGTAAACTAATTTCCGAGCCTTGGCCTTATGCTCATCTGGGAGAAACTGTAGTAATTGCTCTATTTCGTCCCAGTGGGCCCTATCGTATCTTGCTAGGAGACCTTGGGTGTTAGCAATACGTCAATGATTAGCTGCTTGCGCTGCTATACGTTTGCCAGAAGCATCAATCAGTTTTGACTCTTTATCTAGGGGAGGAGCATCCCCAGACGCTTGAGAATTAGCTCGCTTTCGAGCACTGGATACTACTAAAGAGTCAAGCGGTAACTGAACTTTAATTAAAATAGGGTCTGTTGGGGAAGGTTTGTATTTATCTACTCTAGGAGTGAGGATTCTAGCACGTACAGGATCTTTAAAGATGTCGTCTGTGTGCCTCAACATGGATTATAAGTATTGTAGAGCTCGGTCTGACATGTTTTCCAAGATGGGTCCCCAGATGCCCCCCTAGTCGTGTGATGCGTAACCAATTCATCGTAATGTAATCTTATCACTGTTTTACAACTGTATAATTTGTATGCCTTGTATCCTCCTGTACATAGTACCAGTCACAATCATTCCTCAGTGTCAAGTTCACAACATAGCAGCCCCATCTTCTGCGTCACCTTGACGATCAGATACATCCAGCTGCTGCAAGTACGGCCGCGGTCTCACCGCGTGCATGTTAACACGTTCCCTCTTTAAGAGTGAGATGGTCCCGGGGAGCTCACTTAGATGCGAGATGCCCACAGTGATGCATGATCTTACGAGGAAAGGCAACGCTTGAAATCCAACGCACATAACGAGGTCAAGTTGAATTCCCCTCGGTTAGTCGTTTGAGCACCGCCGCATCTGTCGTTCTTAATGCCCTTTACTGTAACGCGGACCTTTGAATGCGTTTTTTCACTGTTTTAAGTGCTGTGCCTTTACTAATCTTACATCGTGTTGATTCTTTATATAAATTAATAGTCGCTCACCTCGGGACGCTAGACTGTCAGCATCCCAGCCCCCCCACCTTATCGGTTTATCACCATATGTCCTACGCAATTTTAGTCGCTTTTTCACAAATAGAGCGACTCGGGGGCGCGTGTAACTTTAAATTACATAACCCAATTCACGGTTCTTGTTAATATGAAGTCCCCTTCACAAGACTGCGAATTTGGCCACAACAACGAGTATGTGCACTTGCAGATTATTTCCCCTCCTAATGGCCTGTTTTGTCCTCGGAATCAAGCTGATTTAATTGGCACATTCCTTCATTTTGGAACAAGTTGTCCACAGAGGTTGGACACGGACTTTGATATTGGATTATTCCTATGGCTTTCTTTCATTAAGTGTTGTTGAGCCCATAATCCGCGAGTATCCCATCAACTTCCTCTCATAGTATTACATGGTGGCATACAGAGCACTGATGTGCCCCTTTCCCCTTCTGTGTTTGCAGTGTTCTGCATTTTTGTACACCAGGAGCGACCAAGCCTCATCATTTTAACTTCACTGTCGATCAGACAGTGCGCTATCTAGGTGAGCCTCATTGCCACAGTTTTTCCTAGTTCTACGCACCCCCTTACGCTGTATTATCATTACTGATGGTATTTTTACCTACCTTATAGGTTGCTGCCCCTTGACCTGATGAAGACCCCCTTGTAAGGGCTGAATCACCCTCTACCTGCAATAATAAAAGGCATAGTCCTTTACAATACCAATAGGTCAAAGTTTCGAAAATACGAGACCTATTGCATTGCAAATGCTTGTTCTCAGAGCAGTAGTTTTTGCCCGGCTGGAAGACTGCCGGCTGCAGTGAAGGTCACGGCGAAGGACACGGATACAGTAGCCTCCGAACCACGCACACCCTCTGCGCTCCTTCAGCCCCCCTGGCCCTGTTTCCACTGCCCGGGTCACTGGAGCCTGGCTCTTACATTAAGAATGCCCGGGCTCAGTCGCCATCCGCAGTAGCCTTCTGGATTTTATCAGAAAGCTGTTTTCCAACCTGGGATGGATGTATTTCCGAAAATAATGGGTTAAATAATGCATCAGAGGCCAAGGTTAGTCATGGTGACAGCAGGCCCTCAAGGGGGGAAAGGAGAAGAATGACCCTAAGAGCCATAAAAAGAGAAAAGGAGGATTGCGCTGAAACACTACTTGAACAGTAGTGTAAATACGAAAGAGAGGGGGAAAGGGTTACTCGTAGGAACATCCGGCAGGCAGATGGGACACTGGATCTGTGGTGAAGGAGACGAGTGAGAGAAGGGCGAGGTTAAGAGTATTTTCAGAACGAGGCACCAATAACAAGAAAGCTCGACAGACTGGAAGCCCTGGCATGCAGCGCTGGCAGCAGCACCGGTGACGTGTCTCAGCCTGTTGAGACCGAGGCGGCTGCTGGGATCGCAGTGCGTAGGGAGGGCCGTCATTGCGCACGCATGTAATGGAAGCGCGAGCGCAGAGAGATGGCAGCAGCACCGGTGACGTGTCACAGTCTGTTGAGACTGAGGCGGCTGCTGGGATCGCAGTGCGTAGGGAGGGCCGTCACTGCGCGCGCATGTAATGGAAGCGCGAGCCCTAATGAGCATTGTGGTCACGTGGGTTGGGTAGACGGTTAGCGAGGAGTAAGTGTGATGGCGTATATACACTGATATGATTGGTGGATAAGCGCGAAGCCCCTTGATGTGATGCAGTTACTAACCAGCTTTTGTTGAACCAATAGGAGGAAGAAAAAGATGAATATGAGGTGCCAGTCGCCAAGCCGGAAGTGCTGCCTCCCGCAAGCACATCTCCTGTCCTCCGTACGCGTGCGTGCACATTTCCTGTCCTCCGTACGCGTGCGTGCACATCTCCTGTCCCCCTTCGGAAGAAAATCAACGACAATAGATCTCGCCAAGCGAGCATCGCATGCGCTGCATCGCTAGGCGAGACCTAAAAAGTAGGAGCGATGTAAATGTGATTATACATAGCATTATATTGAAATCGGTATCTTAGAGTACTATTTTCAGTAACGGTAAAACCGGTTTAAAGATAGTGTCAACTTGCTTATCCACTTCCGTAAAAAAGATTGGTTGGCCATCCTTCGATTGCTGCATGACGGTACCAATGGGGTGGTATATAAAAACAAAGGTTATACATGCTAGCAGGCCTTACATTTTGCCTCGAAACAAACTGTGCATAGTCAACTATTCATGCTTTCGAGTACAGCATTTGTTAGTACCTGCTTCAGTATAACAAGAAGGAATGTTGAAATTTTTGCAACTATTAGCCAGGCCACTGGAATTATTCTGCATGGGAGGGTCAAATTATGCAGCAGGGTTTAGTAAATTATGCAGCATCTTTTGTGATGGTACAACTTCATTAGTTTGACATTTTTAATCTTGTTAACAGTGTCTGAGCATTAATTGTACCTCATTAGTACCAGTTTAACACCCAAATATAGCAATAAGCTACATAAAGGTGACCAGTTAACCTTTGCAAAGGGCCTTCCACTGCACAGCAACACGTCACTGTGTTTTTACTAACTTTTGAACAGTTTGAGCTAGAAACCATTTTTTCTTAAAATCTGCAGATTATGCAGCAGATGGATTATGTGGCAAATGCGGCGAATCTATAACTATGTGAAAATCACCACTGCCGCACAATCGCTTAATTCCAGAGGCCCTGCTATTAGCCAACGAGACAGTTATGTGTTATCGATACACCAGTGATGCCCCTCTGTGCGACTAATGCCATAGAACATTTGCGCTAAAAACGTGAAGCCGAGCAAGCACTGGCAAAGCCAATTGGTCTCCCATTTGAGTCCTACCGTAAGGTGACCAAACTTCCCAGAATTCCTCGGATAGGTCCGGTTTTCAGAGGGCTGGGCCGGTGTCCCGACACTTTTCTTAACTTTAGGCAAATGTGCCGGTTTTTGGGACAAAGATCAGGTTATTCTGCAAAGCAGAATTGAACGTTATGCGCTCCATTAACAAGCGCCTTGCCTCTGAATACTAAAAAATGTTAAGTTAATTTATCGGTTTGTTAGGCAGCACTGGAGGGGAGACTGCATACTTCCAGCAGAGGGCAGGACAAGACAAACACGTTATTTTCAGTATGTTTTTTTTCTCTCCGTCCAGAGGACGCCATTTCGAATTAAAAAAATGTCTGAAAAAGACATTTGCAGCAAAAGATATTTTTTTGTTTTTTGGATCCATTTCACAGGGGAACAAATAAAGGTGAGGAAAGAGGTTAAGAGCCATTTGTTGAAGTAATGGGTTTCAGCAAGTGAGGAGGAGCGAGACAGAGTGAAGAAGAGGAAGAACGAGAGGGGGGAAGGGCAGCAGGAGAAGTTAACATTGTTGTTTAAAGAATGAAGGAAAGAATGAAAGAAGCGCGTCACTGGCAAACTCTGTAAAATGGCGCTAATGTGTTTGGTTGTGAATAAAACCACCATTAAAAGCCTACACGCTTCACCCATCATACTCAAAAACACAAATACATTAACTAATGCCCAGACACCTAAAATTAAGTCCCATTTGAGGAGGGAGGCACATGTACGAACTGGGTTGCACATCGAGACAGCATAGTGGAAAGCACCAGGTGCTAGAGTATAGTTTAGAGGGCTGACCCCAAAAATGGAACTAGCAAAGTATGGCTGGACACACCATAAGGTAAGGCATTGGTGAAGTGGCTGAAAACAGGTTCCGAACGAAAGAGCCAGATCAAGCAGAGCTACACGGCTGGTATTTTGGTGCCACCTTCTATTGACTGAGTAGGTATATCAGTGGGTGTTCTTAGTGACTGCACTTATGCAGTCAGTTACATGTCTCTGTGCAGGTGAGCTATGAAGCCATATCCACCTAATTTGAAATGGTAGCTACAATTAATTCTAGAGTTTGTCCATACTCCTCCCACCCGCCCCTCCCTCCCTCACCGCAGGCGTGGCTAGGCTGTGCCCGCTCAGACACCCACCCCACCGGGTCTCGCAGCCGGGTCCTGCCACAGCTGCGCCCTCTGGTAACCACCGTCCCTAGCAGCAACAAGTGCGCTTCCCGCTGAAACGGACTGCGAGAGACCGAGGCCCAAAACAGTGGGCATGCAGGAAAAACTACGCGCAGCCCCATGGAAATGGAATAAAAACTACAGTGCCAGAGTATAAGAGAAGAGGCCAGAAAAAAAGTCTAGCGACAGTGATGGTAAAAAAGAAATGTGGTAACACTGAGATGGCGGCCTGCGTGATTGAACTCATACAGCAAGACAGTGAGGATATGCAGTGGGTCGCAGTAGCAGAGAAAGGCTGTGGAGATGTTGCAGGAACAGGGGCAATGTTTCACCCGGAAGAAGGGCATTAGAGGGGCAGCAAGTTTCGTCTGGCAAAAGTTGAGTTCAGCGAGACATGCTACGCGGTTGGGAGGGGAGGCGGGCGGGATGTTGCGCCAGTTGAAGTGAGGAGGGGCACCCAGAGCACCAATAACGAGCGTGCAAGCCACAAATGTAAATCCTAAACACAAGCAACGAGTATTTTTCACTATACACGTTGTACCACCTTTATTCCCTATTCAACCTTTTCCTATAATTTCCTTCACTTTTTAAGGAAGTTTTAGATTACTTGAACCCAAATGGTCATCGTTTTTTAAACTAGTGCGCTACATTAGATTTATATTCACTGTAAACTCAAGCTATATAAAGTATCATTGGTTAGAGCTAGATATACTTTCAGACTGCAAGACAAATTTGGGGCTATTAAGGAAGCAATATAGATTGTTAGCAATCAACACGTTCATGGCTTAGGCAATGAAGCCAAGATCTTCAGACTCAGAGGTGCAAAAGAACTTCGAGATGCAATGTGTATCCTGACGTTCATATTTTTTTGGCCAACTTGCAGACAACAAAACACTCATTTTCAAGCAGGTTAAGCGTAGGCATACCTAGTTCATCAAGTAGCACAAGTGAATGTCCTGTTGCATGATGCAGAATACTGGATGTCTCACTCAACTCCACAAAAAATGTGCTTTCACCTAAAAACGATAAAAATAAAAGAAATGATCTTGTAATACTTTTGAAATTAACTGCTGCTAATTGATACGGATTTAAACTATCTGTTCTCAACAATTTAAACAACTTAACATATTAAACATACAAAGAGAAATCTAGTTTTTGCTGTCATGTTTGCGGCATTCTCAGAGTCGAAAATTAGTATTTAGCATTTAACTGTTGCTACATGCCTGCAACCAAGTCACTTCAACAAAGAAGGTGCTATATCAGTTGGCAGCAAAATAGTAGAATTTGCTGGGAAGAAACGCAAAGTTGTGGGCATCTGTCCATTTTACAAAACAAGCAGTAGAGTTAGTTTATAAATGAAAGCGACTCCTCAGTAACGGATGAGTTTAGGCACTCAGTAACTCATCCTTCTGCTGGCACATTCATTAATCCATGCAAACTCATTCCTGAATTCACCCATCCACAATAAAACCTGCAGATCAACTCAAAAGCATTGCAAGAGACATTAATAGAAAAACAGCAGAAAGAAAAAAGAAATCTGCCCCTAAATGTGTCTGGAATTTGCTTGCAATAAAAAAGTAAAAAAATAAATAAAAAATAAACAGCAGCACTTGGAATGCTACTGTGCATTCTGTATACTCGGTGTAATAACAATTTCCCCCAAAGGCTTCTTGCATTATCCTATGCTTTTCACAAATAGATCAGGCAGAAAGTCTTTGTTTTAAGTTTTCATAATAAACCGATCAAACCTACAACACCTGACATAACTTTTCCCAATGAACCAATCAGGTCTACAGCTTTATCATGGGATTGTCATCGTAACCGAATAAGATTCACTGTATTGAGCATAACCTTTTCTACGAGAAAGCCATAACGCATACAGTTAGCACACATAACAAATCCCTCCTAAACGAACGGCTTATGAAGGATTAGCAGTGCGAATCTTCTACAGCAAGGTTTGACTGAGGGTGATACTCAACACAAAACTTTTGCCAAGTATTTTAAAATGTGAGATTCTACGCAACAAAAAGACTCTATACAGGCTTTAAGACAGTAAAAGAACAATCCCCCAAAAAGGCTAACAGGTTAACATATGCTTTTCACAATAAATAAATCAGTCCTCTTGGCTTTGTCATAACATTTCATAATGAATAGATCAGCCTTGATCACATGCTTGTCAACAAACTAATTCAGCCTATTGCAATGAACATAAACTGAGCATGTGGGCAGACCCAAAAACACTCCCTCAGGAGTGCTTCTTAAAGCATTTTCTGATTATCACCTAAGGTATGGTGACAGATGGACTATCCAGTCTGACTTTTCCATACCTTTATTACCAGGCGGCAGGGTTGGGAGAATAGCAATTCTCTGGAGTGCAAGTGGAGATGAAAAAAGATACAACTCTAAAGGCTTGGAGCCAGTCCTAAAAGTTTAACCTAAAAAGTGTGTTCGAAGTATAGATTTTGACACCTTGGTCCAATATTTTGGTATATCTACCTTTTGCAAAATTAATACTCCGTCAGAGTCATTTGAGACTTTCTTACCCAGCTCGCAGCTTTAGCTGAATAGTTCAATACTCAATATTTAATGCCTTCAAGTACCACACAGATTGTACCATGGTTTTCCGAATAACTGAATTTAGGTGCTAGCATATTCGGGAACACTAATACAACCCCAAAACATTCTGCAGCATTTATGCAGTAGGCACTAGATTTTCTTTAATACTGGCCCTGTGGTCCATGCTATTTTGGTGAACTTGGACCCCTACTGTTTGCCAAGCATCAGACCAGTAAAGAGAGGGGTCAAAAAACGTTGCAGGCAATACTAGCTTTTTGACTTTTTCTGGCTTGCAGGAAAGAGCCTGCAAGGGTCTCAGAACTACTGAGCATTTTCTTAAGGAATCCTCCATGCAGAGTTTCAGAAAGCTGTGCCAATCGGATCGACTTACAGTACTCAGGATCTTCTTTCTTCACATGGCATTCCATCTTCTCGTCTACAGTAGGTTTCACAAGGCGAGCCAGGAATCCAGGACTGGTCCCAGCCAAAGGTTCTGCCCTGCACGGTTATGGCTTTCTTCGATGTACAGATGATGGATGAGTTACTGACTCAAGTGGGAATTATTGGTCCACTGTTGGAGGCACAGGATAAAGCCTCATCCAACCATAGTTCTATGTAAGCTCTTCTCCCTATCAGGCAGTTACCTCATCCCTCCTTTGTCAATGGTTCTGGGCCCATTTTTACATGCAGGTAAGCTTTAGGCCAATCTGAACTGGCCAAGGTGGGAAGGTATATTTGCAATTCAGAGCCCAGCAGAAGCACACTGTTATCGGGCGATAGCCAAAAACATAGGAAATCAGAGGTTTGAGTCTAGGAGAGTGTTACTAGAGCATAGCAAGCCCACTCTGAACGAAGGGAAGGGATACAGCAGACGAGGCTGAAGTTAAATGCTGCAAGGTTGGGCAAAGCCATCTCCTTATTGAAGAGTTGTATGCCCATATATTCATGCCTTATTCGCTACTCTGTTGCAAATACCTCGGAATACCACGTTTTAAATATTAGAATATGTGGTCTGGGTCTACACACTGTTCGCCCAACTACTATCTATTGTTTCACCAAACTATGCAACTTTAGGTTATTTAGGTATTAATTTATTTTGTTCAGATAAACATCATTAGGGTAGCAAAATATTTGTGCTACATGTAACTTGTGAATAAGTACAATACAACTTTTAGGCCCTTGCAAATTATTATGGTAGAAAAATATTTTTAACACCAAGATCAAGAAAAGAAATCCAAACCCTTATACAATTAGCCAATTAAAAGGCATAAAACATTTACATCCTACAACTCATCCTGCCAATGGTTGCTGCCTGGCTTGGCAGTTCGGGCTGGACTGTTCCCACAAGGAACAGGGTCAAGACTGATTTGCATATGGCTGGGTCCAAACTGGGGTGGTGTGGTGAGCAAAAGAATGATGGATTTAACCCAGATCCTTGTGACTGGGGGTGAATGTTTGCATTGTCCAGCATTCCGTCCATCAATTGTCTCTTTTGCATGTGCCTGAGCACGACAGCAAATGGGCACAAAGCAGTATCTAACGAATAGGACACGTTACAACGTAAACATTTACAACGCATGCCTTTACAACGCGGTTTTTACATCGCAACATCCATTACAACGCATGATTTTACAACGCATGCCATCACAATGCATTTTTAGAAACTACATTTACAACGCATACCATTACAACGCATAATACTTTTAGGGCAACAGTAGGGTAAGTGTTGGATAGTGTAGGGGTAAAAATTACTATTCCCACTCCAATGAGTGGGACAGTAGGATAAGTGTTTGATAATGTAGGGTTAAAAATTACTATTCCCCATTAATTACCTTATAATGCATTGTAATGGCATGCGATGTAATGGCACGCGATGTATTGGTTGTTTCCCGTATTTAACTTATAAAGGTGGCATTTGGACACAAGAATATTTACCTAGAGATGATGAGCACACACATCCTAACATGCCTCTAAAAACACCAATCTGCAACTGAAGGGTGCAGGAAGTATTTGTACCTTTACCATTGCAATTGTACACCATATGTACACACCATATGTGTGGGAGAACTTGGCAGTAGTGGCAGGATATACAGGTGGAGAAAACAAGAGCGGCCATGCATTTGCCAGAGCAGCAACTATGATCATAGTGAATGGAATTATGAGCTTCATTCAAAGCATAATCTGTATTCATTCATTTGAAGTGGCAAGTCAAAGTTCATATTTAGCGAATGCATATGGTGAACACTACTACTGTTCAAATGGGCCAACCAACCTTTGAATGCAGCAGACAAGTGTTTAGGTTTTAGAAGGCTGAATAGACTGATGTTTGCAAGGTACAACTGTGCCAAAGTTCTGCCTTTCACTGCTCCCTCACTTTGGCATAAGCGTAGTCAAACAGATTCTCCTGAATTCATCCAGGCCATACACATCCAATAAGTAGTGGGACTGAGAATACGAGGATGCACATTCATACAGAGAGTACTCATGGAAGCCCCAAAAAGAGTTCAGGGAATCTCCATTTGCATAATGTATAAGCAGCCTGTGGAGAATGCAGAGTCTCCAATTTTACTTATGCACACCCATTTTAGAAACAAAAATGCAATAAACTCACCAGACATGATTCTGTCTGAGGCTCCAAGTCTCGTAAATACCCTATCAACAGGAGTAAGTCTGCAAGCTTCAGCAGGTACATAACATCCCAATTGAGCCATGACGACGACAAGACCAGCCTGTACAGACATTAAAGTCAAAGTGAATCAATTTCCATATCACTCTTCATTCAGCTATCCAATTCCACTCTTACATTTTACTACAAATATTCAATTCTTAATTTCATCTATACAAAATCTTAACAGGATCTGGCTGGATTCCTTGTCCAAAAAGCAGTGCCTGGAATCTTTAAAAAAATGTTTTTGGGAATTGGTTCACTCTCAAACTGTACATGAAATCCTAGCAGTAGAATAAACGACTCCCCTTGGGATCAAGATGCCACACAGTGGATACAATCAATCACTCACGACATACAACGGCTCAATTCACTTCCCCCCGCATGCAGTTGGGGTCCTATAATTTTAAACGCATACCACCAGAGAGGGAATTTATATAAAGCTTTAATATCCCAGAGACCACATATAGATACCCAACTTATTTATCATAATATCCTAATACATATAAAAATCCTAAAAATTAAAAACAATCTCACGAGTTAAAAACAATCCTTTTCCAAGCAGCCAACGGTATCCGCCCAACAGGATACAACCAAACAAAAAAAAAAATATATGGTATAAAAAAATAGTCAAATGGGAGACTCCTTAAAAAACAGTGTTGCTACATCTGTTAGAGGTGCTGATCTGTAATTTCTTAACCAACAAGAGACCTGATGGAATGTATGTTTTTCCATCTAGAATCCCTCGTTGTAATCAGATTCACCACATGAATATGTTGACTTGTTTCAGTGGACTATCCTAGTGGCATTTACAATTTTTATAATATAATCCTCATTTATAACGAAGAGTCATATCAGGTGGTAGGAGCATTTATTGGAGTGGGTTTTTGATTGCCACTCCAAGATAGCGCAGCTTTAGTTCCCCATGCCCGTCGCATTAGTTCTGATGTACACGTGAGCCAACGGTGAGCAAAGGAGGTGGAGCCATTTAAAACCGAAAGACGTGATCCACGGTCATTTTGGACATTGGAGGAAAGCGCAGCAACCCAGAGCAGGGTATAAGGTGAGAATTGCCAGGAGTCTTTAGCCATAATATATATCAAGAGAGTGGGGGAAGTCCAGGGAGTTAGGCGAAGAAGGCCAAGAAGATTTCTGGAGGAATGGGGCCCGAAGTAGAAGATTTAGCAGGTGGTGGTCAGTCTCCAACAGCAGGGGCCATTCCGATCCTCACAGTAGTTCTAATAGGAAACTGCCCAGTGTTACAGGTGGACGCTGTGAGCCCTGTTGCAGTCCAAAATGAGGTCCATATACCTGTAGTGAAGAAAAGAGTGAGAGCCTAGGCTCCTAACGATTTTGTCATTTTATGCTAAATGATAAGGGGGGGCTTAAGGGATGCAGCTCTTACACTAAAGTATGACAGTATTGAAACAGGAGAGGGCTCTAATGGAGGTTTTCTTTGCTTTTCAGATGAAAGAGCACTCAACCCCTATGAATAAATTTGGGTGCCTCCAAAAATCTTTTTAAACAAATTGGGGTAACGAGCCCCCTTTCGAGAAAACCTGCTGCAAGAGGTAAGCCTCAGAATGAAGGGAGTTACTTAGTGGTGGGAAGCCGCTGTCCCCAGAGATTTACTGCTTGCTTTGGGAAATCAGGGCATAAATCTTATCCACAAGTAGTGCGCCTATATATCAGGATGGAGGAAGATCTGAGGAATAGGAGACTTCATCCCTATCCCAAGTGAGGACCTGGTGCAGGATGACATTTATACGTATCTGAGCACAGTTCTGGGTCCATCGAAGGTGAGGAGAACATGCCCATAATAATAATAATAATATTAATAATAATGATTGTCACTTAGGGTGAGGATGATAGTTGGGAATAACAACAAATACCATGTTCCCCCCACAGGGGCAATACCTGGAGACCACAGAGGGTGATATCCCCGTACATAGAGGCTGTGAAAAGGCCTAGTAACATAGAAAATAGAAGCCGACCATGACGTATATTGCAACAATAGTGTACCGCATTTATATGGTGAGTGAAGGAGGGAACAATAGCCCTCTCTAGAATGAATGGCTGAAATGAGAAAAAGATTGTAAGAGTGAAAGCGAAGGAGATCGAGTCCACCTGCTTGGGTCCCTGCACTGAGAGGGAGGACCTGCCCCGAGTTTGAACGCCAATGTGGCGGCCTTCAAGCTCATATATTCTAGTTGTGGGAGCCTAGCTGAGGACACCCATTATGGGCGATTTATTGATTTTTAAATGCCACCTGGTTGAGATTTGACATAGAGCTTGTTCTGATGAGGATACCCCCAATTGGTTCTAATCCTTTGTCATATGTATGTCCTTTTTGATATTAAATGAACTGTTATTTCTAATCTGAGGAAGGTCCAAAACCAAATAATTGTCCTGCAGATGGCCGAGATTTGGTTTACTCCACCGAAACGTGTCTACGTATTAATGTGCTGAATCGGACTACAACAAGGGATTCTAGATAAAAAAAACATTCATTCCATCAGGACACTTGTTGATTAAGAAATTACGGATCAGTACCTCTAACAAATGTAGCAGCACTGTTTTTAAGGGGTCTCCCATTTGATTATTGTTTTATACCATATATTTGTTGGATTGTATCCCGTTGCACCAACACTGTTGGGGACTTGGAAAAGGATTGTTTTTAACTCATGAGATTACGATAAATACGTTGAGTATCTATATGTGGTCTCTATGACTAAGCTTCATATAAATGTCCTCTCTGGTGGTATGTGCATAAAGTTTATAGAACCCCCAACTGCATGGGGGGGAAGGGGAGTCAATTGAGTGGTTGTATGTCGTGAGTGATTGTATCCAGTGTGTGCCATCTTGATCCCAAGGGGAGTCTTTTATTCTACTGCTTTGTAGGGCCCTGTTCCCTTCGCGTGAGGGACCTAATTTTTTCTACATGAAATCCTAGCTACAGCATTGACCAGTCATATTTAGGAAGAGCATCCTAAGAACCAGTTCTTTCACAGTCACCGAAAGAAGAGCTGGCTTCTTCCTTTGCTTTCATCAGTAAGTAGGCATTTAGTTTCAGTCATCAGCCCATAGGTATATTACCTTTAATGACAAATCACATCAGGGAGAAGTTTTTTTTAATTTTTTTTTTTAACAAAACATTAACCAAAAATTAGGAAACACAAGGAGCGGGAAGTGTGACCACATAGCCATAATGAAAGAAAGGACCCAGTGGAACAGAAAATAGTGACATAGAAGTAATCAGATCAAAAGTAAATTAGCCCACCAGTTCCAGGCCTTAAAATATTACTTAATTTTTTTCATTAGGATGCTTTGAATTAAACAGTTTTACTCTGGCACCAATTTGAAACAGTTTTCTACACGGGGGCAGGGTGTCAGGGAAGAAATAAAGTGATGGGAGGTGATTGTTATATGAGAAGACATCCATGCATGGACCTACGGTCTTTTCAGAGTGGAGTTCTACTCTACACACTCCTTTCCCATGCCATTTGATTGCATTTTTCAATGACGTTCAAAGAGCAATCCTGGTATTACACTGAATGAACAGTACGAGTGAAATGCACTTTATACTAATTTCACATGATGCACGTTTTTGACTTTAGGTGCACCACATAGGGTAAACTTTGGGCCATGCATAGAAGGTGGGAGCACTTTCTAAGGCTGCACATCTCCACCAAAGAGGGGACAATGCGAATTCATATACATTTACAACTAGACAGCCATGGTTTTAGGCCACTCCAGCATTAACAGCAGGTTTCTATGAAAAGCACTGGCGAAGTGGGTATGGAAGGTTTTCGGACTTCCTTTGGAAAAGTAACACTGAACAGAACGGCTGATAAGCAAAGTAGCAAAATAATTATATATTATCTCATTAAACTTTATCAACGTAACACTAAGCAGCAATACTAAAGCTTTAAAAAACCTCAGGGTACAAGGTTTTTCTTCAATAAGCCAGTCATCATGAAAGTGAGGTAAAAACATAAAAGCAGCTTGCATACCACGTCCTTCAATCACGCTACTTCTGATTACCTGTCTCATGAGTGTTGATTTGCCGCCCATATTTGGGCCAGTTACTAATACACAGTGAGCCTCACTGCTGCAGTCATCGTCTTCCTTACATCCAATCACAATATCATTTGGAATAAAATCATCCCCAAAAAAGGTTGTTGTGACACATGGATGGCGTGATCCTCTCAGCTCCAGGAAGGGTGTGGTATCACCAGGCAGCTGAATGTTAGGCCGGCAAACTGGCCCCTCACCTCCTCGACTGTAGCGAGCCAGGCACAGCAGCACATCTGAGCAAGAGACTTAGGGTTAGGCACTTAAAGAGAAAGGAGCAGACTTTATTCAGCATATTTTCACCCGTGCTTAGTGCCGATGAAATGTATGCACATGACTCATCATGAACAATGAAATTAGGTTATCTGAAAAGTCATTAATGCAATGGCGATGCAATCAGCTACTACTTTCGGTTTGCTCTCAGTAACAAGAGATTTACTTGCCTGTATTTTTTTCTTCTACTCCTGCTGTAACAGATGACATACCATGGGGGGGAGGGGGCGGAGGGAAATGTTTTAACTGGAATGCGGCTCAGAGTAATAACTGGTGGCTAAAATTGATCAACCTTTTCAACCCATCGTTTTTTGCACTGATTAACAATGTAGATGGTTAGTGAACTGCATGCTTCCAATTACTTGTTTCAGTTCCTTTTGGAACATTGTTTTAACGTTCTCTCACACACGTCACTCCCCTAAAATATACTTTTTTGTTTCCGTCGGAACCCAAGAAGCACGAGCCCTGGACCGCTCATCCAGCTCCTAGTCGTCCTCTTACTTTTTCTAGGAACCTTTTGATACATGCATCCAAGTCAGGCAGAACCCACCACTCTAGTCAGGGTAAGTTAGTTACACATGAAAGAACCTGTGCTCACCCTCTGTTAGCTTGGCACAGAGCAAGCAGGCTTATCTACAGATGCAATGTGTAAAGCATTTGTGCAACACATACACTAACACAATGAATACACCAAAAAATGACTCCACACGGGTTTATAAAAAAAGGCTTTATATTATAAGCACATTAGGACCAAAACAATAAAAATACAAGGTATGCTTGTCAAGAAATGAACATTTAAAAACAGTACTCCTTATGAAGAAAGCAAGATCAAAACGACTTCAATCTCTACCTACTTTTCAAGTTATGAACACTGAAGGATATTACTAGTTGTCCTGTAGAAAACCAGGTCAGCACGATCGAAATTGCATGTATGCGCTTACGTTAGGAGCCCTTCTGTAAATGCAGACAAGAAATACATGCATGACTATTTGGGGCTTTACAGTAATCTTTTTACATGGACAACAATCCCCGCTGGGACTTGACAAGTGGACTGACTACGATCCAATCAGGAGTGTGGGGCTCCACAAGTCCTGAGGGAACATTTTTGAGTACACAAGAAAAAGAGTACCAAACTCTGGGTGAAAGAGTTGCAGGTCAACTCCGTATGGCTTTGGCACGCCGGCCAGGAGGCCGATCTGGTCAGCCCCTAAACTTGAGGACAGTGGTCCGATGCAGGGTAGGGCCCCACTGCAGCGGCAAGCAACTGATGCGGCTGCACCATGTCGGTGCTCCGCGTCCAGGGTCCGATTGGGGACAGTGCAACTGGCTCCCTAACAGCACCTCAGTAACAAAAGGGTGGGGCTGACGTCGCAGGAGTCCTTAGCCTTGCCCAGGCAACGAAGCCACGAGTCTCGTACGTCGGTGATGCACTCTCCCACAGCCTGAGGCGCTACTCCCAGGCACGAGTTCCAAGCCACAACACTGGTGTTTCCGGCAGGCAGTGCAAAGCGCTGTGCTTGTAGCAGAAAAAAAAAACAAAAAACACTGGGTTGCTTGAAAGCTGGGATTTGCTGGACACAGAGTCCCACGGCAATAATGCAGAGTCTCTGATGGCCCTGAAACTCTGAAAGATCAGGGAGGCAAGCCAACAAGCCCTTAGAGAACACTTGGGGCACAAAAGCAAGTAGCAGCCCCGAGTGAGTTAGTCTTGTTATCAGTGGGATTCAATTGAAAATCTTACATAGCATTCGCAGGAGGAGACGGCGTTGATCTGTCTGCTTATGGAGAGGTTAGTGTCTAGTATGATCCCGAAGTTCTTGGCATGGTCCGCAGGTGAGGGTGGAGGCCAAGGGGGGGCAGGGAGGAAGGGGCGGGGGGCAAGTTTGGAGGCCACCAAGAGGCATCCTAGGGGAAGTGGTTGTTGCCAAAGATTAGGACTTCAGTTTTCTCTGTGTTGAGGTGGAGGCAGTTGTTTTTCATCCAAGCAGCGACATTGCTCATGCAGTTGGTAAAGTTTGCTTTGGCAGTGCTGGCCGAGTCGGTATGGGAGAGGAGAGAATGAGCTGTGTCTCATCAGCGTAGGATACTAGGTTGATGCTGTGGGCTTTGATGATGTCCACAGGGAGTCATGTAGACATTGAAGTGTGTTGGCCTAATCGAGGATCCTTGAGGAACTCCGCAGAGGAGTTTCTTGGGTTCTGTGGAGTAAGAGGAAAGTCTAACTCGTTGAGTTCTGTCCGTGAGGAAGGAAGATATCCACTTAAGGGCTGGTCCACAGATACGAAAGTGCTGAAGCTTTCTAAAGAAGAATTTGCGGGAGACCGTATCGAAAGCTGCAGAGAGGTTGAGGAGGATGAGTGCAGCCGTTTCTCAGTCGAGGATGCTTCCGATGTCATCGGTGGCTGCAATAAGGGCTGTCTCTGTGCTGTGGTTAGTACGAAAGCCGGATTGAGAGCTGTCTAGGTGTTGGAGTTCTAATTAAGTCTGCGAGTTGGGTATTGATGGCTTTCTCGATTACTTCAGCTGGAAAAGGTAGCATCGAGATGGGTCTGTAGCTGCGGAGGGTGGTGTGGGGGTCCGCTGTTGGTTTCTTCAATACTAGGTTGAGTTCTGCATTTTTCCAGCAAGACAGGAAGGTGGCCGTGGTTATGGCGGTGTTGATAGCGGTGAGCACGGGGAAGGCTGTATATAAAGTGGGGCAGGGTTCTTAGGAAACTCCTGAGTAGATGGTATTCATCAGGGCGATGGTTTCTTTGTTCGAGAGGGGCTTCCAGTTGCTTAGCTGCTGTTAGGCAATGAAGGTGGTATCCAGCTGGTCAGGGAGTTCGTACTGGTATGCTGTGGGTTTAATGTGTTGTAGATCTTGGCAATCTTCTGTTCAAAGAAGTTGGAGAGGTCGCTGCAGAGTGCTTCGGATGGGATGCCATTGTTGGCAGCTGCGGGATTGGAGAACTCCTTGACTATGGTGAAGAGTTCTTTGCCGGTGTTGGAGCTGGCTTCGAGTAGGAGAGTGAAGGCCTTTTTTTTTTGCATCTTGTAGTAGTTGGTGGTAGTGGGTGAGGGTGGCTATGCATGCGGATCTTGCGGTGGTGTTGTCGTCGGATCTCCATTTTCTCTCATGTTGTTTGCAGTGGCGCTTGAACTCCCGGAGGTCGTTCGTATACCAGGTGGGTCATTTGTTGCTTTTGTAGGTCTTGTTTCTGGTGGGAGCGGCGCATGTGGCGCAGCCGGTGAGCAATTTATTGAAGAGCTTGGTGTCCAAATTGAGGTTTCCGCTGTGGTTGAGTGGGCGTTCCTACAGGGTCTTGGCCTGCGATGCTACCCAAATTTTAACCGTCCAAATTTTAACCCACCGCTGTTCTCTGGGTTATTTCTTCCACACACCGTTTACCTCGCCCATACTCACACATCCTTACAGTTTGTGCTGGGGTCTGAGATACTAGTCTTCAGTGTAATGAAGCTCCATGGACCTTCACTATATTTATAAAGGTAAGAGCTATATTCATACAGATCCCATACACAGCTGTCCACATCAACCTTCAACTGCGTAATTCCTGGGACCAAAATTCCATAGTCCTAACAACGATCTCTTCCCACTGCTAGATACCACGTTTCTATTCCAACACACAACCCTCACAGGCCCCTAATTTGAAAACAAGATGGGTTGAAACTGCTGCCTCAAACCTTGCTTCTTCTGTTCACTTTTAAGGATATCTTTCATAGTGGTGTAGCAGTATGCAAAAAATGCACTTCTTGAAGCTCACTTTTGATTACTAACATATGCTATAGGCCACAACACATAGGAAAATGTAATATATCTATAAAGTTCCAACTTTTCTTTTAGCACAAGTGTACAGATGTCACAAATTACTAAAAAAAAAAAAAAAAAAAGTCAATTGTAATAATTACAGCAGACTACAGTTGCCATGGTAGCTCCACCGTGCAGTGCTCCCTTTCGGTTCTGTCCGGAGTGATTGAATACATGGATTTATGGACAAGCCAACATGTGAATGGTTGAATTTGCTAGCACAGGATTGTATGAAGGAGGGAGTGAGTCTTTCTGAAGTTGACATAATACGTAAGGAAATTACATTCACACCAAGCATAAGAGCATGTGTGAAGGAATGAGTGGTGGCTATTGAATTTTCTTCACATATCGCGTAAGTAAACAATTCCGATCCACACTAGCACAAAAAGATTCAAATAAAAACAAAATATATTGGATAAACATGGATTCTAAATCAATAAGATTAACAAAATGTGTTTAGGTCAGGCCAAAAGGATCATTAAAGAGGTCAGACAGTGACACACTGGGAATGCAATTGTGTTGCCAAAATTCCATTCAGCCACATCCCTAGATACAAGTGACCTGAATGGATTGATGGTAAGGCCTGGATACGTTCCCTAGCTGCCATGGGCTTCATAATATGCGTCACTTCTCCAGTCTCTCCTGGCCCCAACATGTATTCTATTGCTTTGCAGTACAACGTAAAGGTAAGCTTTCCGTGCCATCGGCCATAGACTTTGCCCAGGCACTAGGAAGGGGCTGGTGAAAGGAGAATGATGTATGAGAACTTCAGACAAGGACAGTAGAGAAAGAAACTAGTAGGAAACAGCATCTGCCAGAAAGTGTGAGATTTAATTTCATGTTACAGTATAACTGGTCTCTGAATATATAGGATTAAGAAATGGAATGAGAGCCTTTGGAGCTTTCCTCTGGACCTTCGTCTCGATATCCACTTTTCTGCAAAGTCTAGTAGCTTAACAGAACACAGCCTATTGTTTTCATCTAATGGGCTCAGCAAACTCAAGACGTTATGATTTGCTCTTTGTTGAGCAGGAATCAGAGGCTGTTTAGCATCTCAGAGTATGTTGGTAGGAGGTGGTGGGTGGCAGTGTGTTTTTTACCAGAGGACATTACATTTTGGGTATGTTCAGCTTTTGTCAGCTTGTGTTCTGGTTTACAAAAAAGATACCATATTGCTCCATCAAAAATACTGCAGTTCTGGTCAAAATAGTTACTATCAAACCTTTATAAAAACTAAAAAGTTAGATCACATATGCCTGAAGTAACCTCTCATTTAAAACAATACTCGTGATACATCAAATGCTATGGGTTGCAGTGCTGGTTCCAGAGCCTGTGAGCAAGTTGTGGCACTTGAAGGCTGCATGAGGTCCAGACCGAGGTCTCGGGGATGGTGCTGTACCAGAGAACGGAGATGCCAATATTGCCACTGGACATGCACATCACCAAGCTCGCACACAAAGCATGCTTGGCAGCCATGTTGGAATGACCTTCAAAAGCTCTGGGCCCAGCAACAGCAGCTCTACAATGGCAGCAGCATTATGAAGGAGTGAAACAGTGGAGTAGCCCCTTCACCTAACCAACATCCATAAAGGTAAGTATTAAACCACGATGTAAAAAAATCGTAGCATGAAAACTTAATAGCTAATGTAAGAAATTGGGGTGTTGATTGACTGGTGTGTGACTCATGGTCAAGCAGCAATCACTATCCTTATCAGGGTGAGGCACAAGCCAACCCTAAATTAACCTGTGCTGAACCCTAGCTTGGCAAAGAGAATTTAGGCTTAACTTAGAGGCACTGTGTAAAGTATTTGTGCAACGCTTCAAATATCACAAAAAAAGGATCCCACACCAAGTTAGAAAAATAGACCTTTTATAATAAATAAAGAACAGACCAAACCGACAAAAATCTAGTCAGAAGAACTGGAGATATGCAATTTGAAAGATTTTTAGTAAAAATAGAGCCAAAATGTGCAAAGCCCCAACTGGATATCTGGCTGCGCCAGACCGGAACAAAGTCAAGTGCAGGCCAATCGCGATGGAGTGCAGGCTGGATACAGGGACCCAGTTAGGCCCGCTGAACAGAGTACCTTAAATCCTGGTTTGCGGAGCGCTGTGAGGATCTACGAAGATGTGTTGCGCAGCCAAAGCAATGCGTTGGTTCCGAGATGAGGCGCTGCTGCTGCGATGCAAGGGCCTGCGTCATTGTCAAGGATCCTGTCGACAAGGCTTGTGATACAAAGTCCGGCGCACAGCCTGGGTGATGCCTCAGTTCAGAGGAGCTGTGAGGCAGCGTTGCGGAGTACTGCGTCGTCGTCGAGGCTGCGGTCGACGAGTGATGAGGGCCTGTGCTACTGTAAGCGTTGCGCAGCTGTGGTTCCAATGAGGCTGTGAGGGCGTACGGGTCTTTGCGATGGGTTCAATCCACGCAGCAGCAGTGGAGTCTGTTCTGCTCATTGTTGTGCTGCACAGCAGAGGAGATGCATCTTTTTCGCTGGATTTATAGTTGCTGGCAGAGCAGCTTAGGCCCACTTACAAGGGTCCAGGACTGGGGGGCGGGGGGCATCACTTGGCAGGGTAGATTCACAGGTGGCGTACAGGTGCAAGATTTTTGGATGCCTGTTGTGTCCCTGAGGCTTCAGAACCGGAAGCCAGACAACTAGCCCTTTGAGTCACTCTGGGTTCTGCGTTCATGAGATTCAGGTCAAGTCCTTCTCACCCAGGCAAAAGGGCAGCAGGTCAGCAGACCTTCAGAGCAGTAGTACAGCAGCCTTTCCTGGCAGAGTATCCACAGGTCCGGAAGTGTACTGAAGAGTTGGTGTGGTGTCTGAGGTCCAGTATTTATACCCAGTTGTGCCTCTGAAGAGGGGGAGAAGCTTCTAGAGGCATGACTTTGAACCTGACCCTGCCTTCCTGGCCCTGGCTCCTGACTAAATACAGGGGGTATACAGCCCTTCGTGTGGAGACAACACACAGCTTATTCAAGTGTAAGTGGGGCTGGGGCCAGCTCCTCCCTCCCATCCTGCCAGTAATGGCCCATATAGCTCCTCATTGTGTGTGGCTGTCTAGGAGGAATACATAAAGCCCAATTGTCAACTACGCCCAGTCATGTGACCCAGAGACAGGGTGCAGGCACCAAATAACTAAGGCAGAAACATGCCAACTTAGTGACGTTTTCAAAATTGTGATTTAAAATCCAACTTCACCATAAGTTAGGATTTTTCATTATAATTCCAAAGACACCAAACATGAACTGGTCACCTGTTCCCATTTGGAAATTACACTTCTAAAATGTGATATGGTAACTCCAACATTATGCTATGTAAAAGTTAGACCTCGCACTAGTGAAAAACTAATTCAAGAGTTTCACTACCAGGACATGTAAAACTTAAAAGTAAATGCCCTGCTTTTTAAATACATTGCACCTTGCCCTCTTGGCCTAACCTAGGGGTGCCTTAGATGCATTAAAAATGAAGGTTTGGGGGCGTGGCCAACCGAGATGGCCATGATCCACGAGGGCTCCGCGGCATTTCCCTTAATACAGCTGGAAGCGCACTGCCGGAGGGAGTACCGGAGCCGGGACGGAGGGATGACGACCCCCTATCGGTGTTGAGCAGGAGAGGAGCGCGGGAGGAACCCACCGCTGACCAGCACCCGGTCGGGAAGACCTGAGAGGAGGGCCTGTGGAGCCGCCGATGTGCGATCCGGAGGGCCGGGCCGGCTGCGCACAGAGAGGTGATGAGAGCATGAGCGGCGCTTCACACACCGGAGAGCAGAGCAGGCCGGAAAACGCGCTCGGGGGCCTGAAAAGCTAAAGAGGCAGCGCAGAGGGGGGAGATCGGGCACCCTATCCGCTTCCCGGACCGGAGACTGGGGCTGGGAGCACCCGACCGCGGAAGGCCAACGCGACCCTGACTGGGCAGAACCATGAGGATGGCCGATGTGGAGGTGACCTTGGACCACCCCTCTAGCGGAGGCTGGCAGTGAGCACCGACGGCTGGCCTAAACGGAGAGAGTGCCAGCCTGCGTTTAACGGCCGCATGCCTGACTTCAAGATATAGGCCAATGAAGACACAGATCCCACCGGGTCGCTCGAGAAGGTCTGAGTGAGGCCCACCGATTATGCTATAACTACACCTTCTGTGAGAAACCAGGAATATCACCCCCTGGAGCACCGTGGGAGGTCTGATGGAGGCCGAAGCGATATACAGCGCAGCAGTCAAAAGGCGGTGCTGGCTGGAGGCTATGAGGAACCCCTGGTTATACCCCAGAGTAATAATACTCAGCTGCAGCAGGGCGCTATCGCGGGATGTTGCTTTTGAGAGAGATGCCTCTAGGTCAGATCCTTCCGCTCCCTCCTGCATGGGGATGGTTACGGGTAACTAGAAGATCTCACTATAAGATCAGAGGTTGATCCTCTGGAAAGAGACGGAGTCGGATGGGGGGTGGTTTTGACGGGAGGGGAAACTCATGGTGCCAAACTACAGCGGTGGGCCACAGGGTACGTTAGAGAATGGTTATCACAACCTTAATGTGGAATGTAAGGGGTCTTAACTCACCGCTAAGCGGCAACAACTGTGGAAACATTACAGATTAGGGGCATGATGTGGTAGCACTTCAGGAAACCCAGCTCAAGCGCTCCGAGGAGCACTGTCTGAAACAAACAATACCCATTAATGTACAAATCATCGGCGTCTACCAAACACAACGGGCAGCACTCGATTTTCACTCATCCTTACGTATTGCGCCAGAGGGATATAAGGCGGACAGGGAGGGGAGGTATGTTATGGTCAAGGGTTGCATAATGGGGCAGCGATGTACGTTCGCCACTTTATATGCCCCCAACACTAATCAGGTGAAATTCCTGAACGCTTTTCTAGCTACCTTGGGGGAGTTTGCGGATGGGGTGATCATATTGCTGGGGGGACTTTAACCTTACGTGGGAGGTGGGGCTAGATAGTACACACCCACAACGCTCAAACACAGGTAGTTTTCCCAAATCTCTCAAAAGAACGTTTGGAGACTTGGGGCTTTTGGATGCATGGCGCACGCTACACCCGGAGGACCGGGATTACACTTTCTTCTCTCATTCCCATAGAAGCTATCCCAGATTAGACTACGTCTTTGTAAGAAACAACTTGCGTCAGGCTTTACATTCAGCGACATTTTACCCAATAACCCTTTCAGACCACACACCGGTGCTACATGTATCGACTGGGAGGCCCCGCCTCCTAAATACAAGAGGTGGTTTTTACCACGATCCCTATTACTGCCAGACTCTCTATGGGCGTCCATAAATTACTTCTTTCAGAACAATAACCCGAGTGACACCTCCCCATTAAACAACTGGGACGCCTTCACTGCGGTCCTTCGGGGACAGTGCATAGCCCTAATTTCGAACGTCAACAAGTCTCGGCTTGAGGAACGTCAATCTTTAGAACAGAACTCCAGAAAGCGGAGAGACTCCACAAAGACAACCCTATCCCGTCATTGCAGAAAAAGGTCACAGCACTGCGTGGGAAACTCGATGCATTCTACAATAATCGGGTGGAACTCTCTCTGCTTCGCCGAACAACTTATGATCAGGGCAATAAGATAGGCTCACACTTAGCGAGGCAGCCGAGAGTAAAAAACGAGAAAGAATACATAGGAGACATTTGCAATGAAGAAGATGAATTACTTGTGCACGACGTCGAGAAGGCACAAGTCTTTGGCAAATTTGTATCAATGCTTGCATACGGCGGATCGTACGAGTGAAGCTATGCCGTTTGAATATTTAAAGGGGATGACCCGACCCCAGGTTTCCAGTGCGCAAAATGAAAGCTCAGTGAGTCCCATTACAGAAGAAGAAATCCGTAGCGCGATCACCAATCTTAAAAGCCACAAGTCTCCTGGTTCAGATGGACTGACTGCCCAATTCTATAAAGCCTATAAGGCCGAAATAGTTCCGCATCTCGTCACATTATTTAACTATATGGCCGATAATGTTGTGGTCACAGACTCTACGAGTGAATCCCTAATCTCCTTAATACCCAAAGGTAAGGACCGGAGTCAATGCGGCTCCTACCGTCCAATTGCCCGGCTGAATTTAGATGCCAAACTGTATTCAAAAGTTTTAGCGACTCGGCTCGACAACCTCCTCCCAGACCGGATACACCCAGACCAGTCTAGATTTATAAAGGGCAGACAGACACACGATAATATTCGACAAATAGTCCATCTGATTGAAAAAGTCTCCAAAAAATCAGTACCGGTGGTTCTTCTGGCGTTAGACGCCGAGAAGGCATTAGATCGTGTGGACTGGCCCTTCCTTTTTCACACCATGAGGCGGTTCGGCTTCTGCGAAAATTTCCTGACCAGGATTAAAGCCAATTACTCGACTCCCACCGCGCAGGTGCTAGTTAATGGGGTAAGTTCTTAAGGGTTTCAGCTTGGGAGGGGAACGAGGCAGGGGTGCCCCCTACTGTTTACCCTAAGCATAGAACCATTGGCAGCCAAGATACGTCAGCATCCACAGATTTATGGTATTCGATTCACAGAGGAGGAACACAAGATTTCGCTTTCTGCAGATGATATCCTGCTCTCCTTGGCCCAACCCTCTACCTCTCTGGTGGCTACTTTAGAGGAATTGCAACACTTTGAGGAAGTGGCAGGTCTTCGCATTAATTTATCCAAGTCGCATCTGCTTAATCTGACGGTACCTCCGGCTGAGGTGGAGGGTCTCACTAGATCGACACCCTTTAAGTGGGCGACTCAAGGGATTACATACCTAGGCATTAAAATCATCCCCAAAATATCGGAACTATTTCAAGCCAACTACTCCCCTTTAATGAGGCAATTAAAAACAGACCTAAAGAGGTGGGCACCCCTATATCTATCCTGGTTGGGGAGGATACACACTATTAAAATGTCAGTTCTGCCCAAATTACTCTATATGTTCCAAGGCATCCCAATAGAAGAACGTAGCTTCTTCTCGAATCTACGCTCCATGGTAACAGTTCTTTCCCATAGGGTGCTACAGATGCCCAAAGCCGCAGGGAGCTTGGGGTTACCAGATTTCAACTTCTATTATAAAGCGGCACGGCTGAGGGTAATCCCAGAGTGGTCAGCCAGGGAGTCAGACAAGCACTGGCTCCATATGGACAGAGCGCTTATAGGCAAATACAAATGGGATGCAATGTGGAAGCCCAAAGCAGACAGACCGCTGAACGCATACTTGAGCCCATCCACAACTCTGTGTGGGACACAGTCCCTGGGGCTGGGGGGCTGACTACTTTCCCTTCACCACTTGCGCCTATACATTTTAATCCGGCATTCCCGCCGGCGCTGCAGCTAGGCCCCTTTAAGGCATGGAGGGCAGGGTGCTGCCTTACGACCTCAGATCCGTTTCATAATTGGGACGTACGAACCTTTGAGAGATGCGCATGAGATTTTCAACTCCCTCCCACAGAATGATACCGGTACAATCAGTTAATACATTGGGCATCTCAGTCAGACATGCGGTGGGCTGCCACAAGAGAACTCGCACCCATTGAGCAGTTTGCGAAACGGTGTAGTGGTTCAAAGGGGGCTCTCTCTTTTATATACAATCCGTTAGATAATCTGCATACTCCCCACCCCCGTTATAAAGATCACTGGGAGGGCACCCTGGGGGTCTCTTATCTCGGAAGCTCAGTTGGCTGGAGTAGTGAGGGATATTTCCAAGTTCAATCACTATGGGGCTCAGGGAGGCACATTACAAATTATTTGATTGGTACCTATACCCCACCAAGCTTAAGAAAATATTCCCCCAGACGACGTCTGACCTCCGTTGGAGGGGCTGTGGGCTGTTGTGTGATTTTCAACATATATGGTGGGACTGTCCCTCAATCCGTCCCTACTGTCTGAGATACTGGCACAGCTCAAAGAAATCTTAGGATATCCCCTACCGGATGATATGGGTTTTGTGCTCTTGGGCCTACAGAATAACTCCTTGCGGTTTCAAACACACGGGGACAAATCAATTATGCGGCTGTGTCTAGGGGCGGTCAAAATGGCAGTGGAGTGGAAAAAAGAGAGGCTCCATCCCGGACACAATAGCAAGGTAGGCTGTGGAAAGCGATAACTATGGATCGGTTAGAGGATGTCCTCACTGACTCCTATAAAACTTTAGAGTACCTATGGGGCCCCCTGGTGTCTTATCTTTCAAAGTGCCTGCCTCTATGTGCTTGCCCTGCCAGAACAAGGGCTCTGCACTTATTCCAATTTAAAAAAAATACTTGTCCAGGGAAACTGAGCTGCTCACGGTAATCTCATACTACAACCAAGAACTCCGGTCTATACACAACTCAGTCTCTTGAAACAACCTATACACTCATGTACTACTCCCCTTTTGTGTTTTTGTTGGGGGGGATTGGTAGGGAGGGGGTTGGGAGGCAGAACACGCCTTGTTGGGGAGGAACTTAATTTGTGATTATTGTTTTAAGTCGGCCATGTCTACCTCTATTGGTGCTCACTGTACTACTAGAAATAGCAATGCCACTGAGTTGAGGAGTCATGCCGACCCTTTCTATTGTGTTATGTGATCTCTTCTATTTGAAAAAATAAACAAGAACTTTGAAAAATGAAGTTTTGGGCCTGGAAAAAGGTTTACTTTGCCAGGTCGAAATGGCAGTTTAAAACTGGAAGCAGCCCAGGCTGCAATGGCAGGCCTTAGACATGTTTAAAGTACTACTCAAATGGGTGGCACAATCAGTGCTGCAGGTCCACCAGTAGCATTTAATTTACAGGCCCTGGGCACAGGTAATGTGACTTTACTAGGGACTTACAAGTAAATTAAAATTACAATAGGGTATAAGCCAATCTTACCATGTTTTAAGGAGGGCGTGCAAACACTTTAGCACAGATTTAGCAATGGTAAAGAGTGCAGAGTCATAAGAGTCCGATCATGGAGATATTTATGGAAGAAATTGTAAATTTCACCGATAGGTGCCTGCTTTACAATATTGCACCCTATCTACAGGTTATCACATTCTAAAAGCATAACACAGTATCCCTAAATGATTTACTTTTTCAGTGATCTACATTTTGAGGATTACAATGAGGTGAAACAATAACTTGTTCTGATGAAGATAATATTTAATTCCAAATGCAAGTAATGCAAATCTAACAGTTCAAGAAAAGTAGTTTTCAAACAATAATGAACCAGGTTTTCTTTTTCAAACCAGCTTGGGGACATACCCCAGCTAATACAAGAGATCCAGATCAATGGTGCCTACTAAGAAAAGGAGGATAAAGGCTCTGTGCGCCCCCTTGGACTTAAGAACGTATAGACGTCTTAAATTTAACAATGCACTTGCTTTTGTGACTTTGGCTGAATGTCTTAATGTGACAATTACACCCTCCATGTGCGGTGTAATAGTGTAGAATGGTTTCCTATAGAGCATGTGATGCCAGTCCCTCAAAGTTATGAAATGACTTACCAAGCACCGCAAAGCAATCCACTGCAGTTTGCCAGTTTTTGTAATTTTTATCAAAGTTATAGAAAAGCCTCCTCATACAATCCTTTAATGCTGCATCTCTACGCTCTTCAGCACTGGCCAGAGTCGCAAACAGTTTCTCAATTGCTTTAGTCCAGTAGCGTTTAAAGCCCTTTTTGGTCGACTTCAACTCATACTCTTCTGGCAAATTGCGTTCAGTAACACTCTCGGGGACTTCTAACTGATAGCGATTTTTTGCTGTACCCCAGTACACAACTGACTTGCACCCTAGTCTTGTGCGCTGCTTATCCAAGTACTCCTGCAGACGTTGCTCAGTGCCTTTAATGTCTTGCAGAGCTTGGTCAAAATCTGGGTCAAAGCCAGCTTTTGGGGTGATGACGCCAGTCTTCCGAGCTTTCTCATGATCAAAAGAGGTGTCCCACCTTTTTAGTTCCGAGGACAAATCAGGAAAGATACCGTCAGAGTTTTCAGTTTTCATAGTAAGAACTTGCTTAAGAATTTTGGATGTCAGTTCATCAACCCTATCCTCCATAATTTCAATGACTTTGTGCATAATTTTGAATCCTTCCAGTGCAGACAAAAAATCTGCAATTTTCTTTTTGCTGTAAGTGGTCTCTTCGTATAAGACCGCCCTGCTGTCTGGGTGGTTCTGACTCTTGAGTGGGGAGCCAATACCATGGATTTTACTGAGAAGCCTTTCAAGATCTGGAAGTTTTTTCAAGAGTTCGCCAATTTCAGACACTTTGTCAGGTACTGCCAAGAGATCCTCAATGGCATTCAAGCGATCATGGATAGAGGAGGGGTTACAAAGAGGAGAACAGAGCCACTGTTTCAGTAGACGTTTCCCAAATGGAGTGCAGCAGGTGTCAAGGGTTTCTAGTAAAGTCCCTTCTGTTGACCCGTTAGTTCCATTCTGCAGAATTTCCAAGTTTGTCAGGGTTACACCATCCAGAACCATTCGCTGATTAGATCTGGCAAAATAATTGTCCATCTCTTTGGTATTTGTTATATTAACATCAACAGGAGTGTATTCTTCAAAGTTTGCCATAGAGATAAGCTCCTGGTCTATGAGGCATTTTTGGAGATAGAAGATGCAAGCACCAAGGGCTGAGAGGGCCAGTTCCCGGCTTTCACGAGGAGTAAGGCCAAGGGAGTCATTTTCAGAAGTCATGCTTTTTATAGCAGATGGAAGCGCACTACTGGCGTCTCCATTTTTGCAACTTTCAAAGTATCCCTCTTCAATGAGAACCTTTAATGTTTTAGATGCATCCCAAAACTGGGAGCTAGGGGCAAGTGCTTCTTGAATGGAAGAAGAAAGGGAGCCTTTAAGTACTTTCCTAGTGTCTACAGAGAGGTTTCCCTTTTCGAACAAGATCTGTATTGGAGCATAATGTGCTACTAGGGTGCGGAACCTTGAGCAATGGCGGTCATCCTCAAATTGACCGATATGAAACTTTCCCACTGAGGTGTCAACAAAAGCAACTCCATACACACGAAACTGGCCCGAAGACTCATCAGCCTTTTCCTTTACGCATAGTAGGTACTTGCTGTGACTTTCTGATGGATCACCATCCAATACGCTGTAGGTTTGGGTTCCTTTTGTAATAATTCTGCACAATTCTCTGCGCACAACCTTGTCAAACTTGCTGACTTGTGACATGGATTTGCATCGAGTTTCCATCATTTCTGGTGTCTCAGTCTGCTCAATCCTTGCAGCTTTATACCCTTTTTGTACAAGAACATCCGAAAATCGTCCAAATGCAATTTCTGGAAAACCTGAATGAGCCCAAGAGCCTTTCATGAAGGTCAGTCCCAACTCATTTACTGCAATTACAGCATCCATGTGATATAGTTCATAGAATTTCCCAACTTTGTAGAAGAGAACACAATCAAAGTTTTGCGATTTCAACTGCCACCATTTCCGCATGCCTGGCGTGCACTTATTAAGGAAGTCTTCAGGCACATAAAGAGTGCATGGATCATATTCTGGATCATCCTGTCGTCGTCTTTTTGCATCTTTTCTATTGCCATCTTGAAGCCACACAATCCTTTCATGGTCCCATACAGTTGTGCCACTCCCTCCCCCGCTGCCCAGATTTGACTGGGCTTCAAAGGTTTCTGGGGCAGAGAAAGATGACAATTTAGATTTAGTTTCTATGGAAACATTGGCTGTTGGCTTTGGTGTTTCAGGTGAGTCACTCTCCAGATTCCTTTTTGGGACACTAGTGTTTGATGTTCCTCTTTTCCGTTTCAGTGGGACTTTGATTGGGCTTTCTTCATTCTGGTCAGATTCGGGTTCAGATTCTGAATCTGAACTCCCGTCTGCTTCGCTGCTGACTTCATCACTGCTGACATCCTTGTCAGTCGGCTTGAACTCGTCATCAGAGCCTTCATCGCTGTCAGACAGCTGGGCTATCCGTCTTCTTTTAGGTTTTCCTGCATTTTTGCCCGAGCGAGCTGTTAGCCCATTTGTTTTCATCTCCTCAGTACTCATATTTGTCTCACTGTCGCTCCCAGAAACACCATCCATCTGTCAAAGCAAACAGAAAACCATTTATTTGCAAGAACACTACCATAAACATCTTAAATGCAGGTTAGTTGAACCTTTATAAGCAAGACTACAATGAAATTGGTTAAGTAACAATTATTACCACTTTGTCCTGCTCTTCACATTCTTTACAGTATTAAGTTTTACTGTAACCGGTCATCAACGCTCAATGACAATTTAAGTTGAGGCAAAATTGAACACAGCTTTGCATGAGGACACCAGTCCAGTACTCTAAACAGCCAGCACATTTCCTTCCTGGACCATTCCTTTTCTGACACTGAAGCTACCTCTGCTGCAGTGTTGAGCAGTTAAAGCCACATTCCTCTTTCTACCATCCGTGTATGCAGCTCTGTTGCTTGTGGGATTCTACCACTTGTGCTCAAGTTACTAAGGAAAACACCAAATGCAAGCCCACAAGCTGGTTTTCAACATGTGCTGAAGAGAAAATAGTAAACCCAGCGGCCTAATACACAAGCAGATTCCAAGTGGAAAAACAAATTAACAAGATTAGTTAGTCCTAGCTTGTGCCTACTTTTAAGTTAACTGTGACTCCACATCTTCATGGGGTCAAATACATTTTCACAAGATTTTAATCAATTCTCAAAAGACTAATCTCTTGTAGAGGCTATGTTCTCCTCACAGGTTTCAATACTGCATCCACTATGGCTCACTACTTGCAATAATGATTCCATGGAAGAAGCATCTTCCATTTGGTGTTTCTCTTTAAGTTTGGCGGTTCCGGAGAGTCACTGCACAGGTGGGCCACTTATAAGTCTCCTTTATACACTACAGGCCAGAGAATCAATGGAAAAGAATCTACGGTAAAACTGATAAACTCTGGAAACTGTGCAACAAAAACACTCAAAATCAGGACAAAAGAATATTTTGTCAAGAACTGATTTGAGGCACAGATGGTACTTAAAGCAGATAAAAACTTGTGTCATCTTTGCCCAGTTACAGGACTCATTCTAATTTTTTTTTACAATGTTGTAATAATATTCCTAATTACTGATAAGTGTAGCTTGAAATCTATTGATAGAACAGTACTTCATCTCTCAACCTCCTAATCCAGTCAAACAACTAATCAAACCAGCCACAAGAGTTTCCTTGCCACAAGGACTAGCCTCAGAACCCCTGCTGCTCTAGGTCACAACTACACAGCAAAGTACTGTCCACATTTTAGTGAAACCCAAACCGTCACTGACAGTTCTTCAATGTGGGCACAGGATGCATTCAAGGGCCTATATTTGGCATTGAGCAGGGGCTGAATGTTAACAGACCTTGGTGTCTAAGAACCATGAAAGCTTGAACAGTAGCTTTAGCCCAAAACATCTTGCTCATAGCCTGGATGTCTGACTCACTGCAGGGGCAGAAAGAACTTCAAGACAACTGTGTCCAAGATGACCGCTATAAATGGCAGCCTCTGTTAAGGTTGAAGATGAGACCCTGACTCATTGATGGAAAACTCCATCTCGAGTTGAAATATTTTCTGCAGGTGGTCTCAGACTAGCCGAGGCAAGTGCACCTCCAACAGCTGAAGAACAGGAATACACTGGGGAGGTTGGTGCATGTGGGCAAAACGAACGGTGCCCTGCCAATTAGAGGAGGAGGAGGAGAAAAAGAATGGAATACAAGAGTAGCTCAGCACATGGACTGAGAGGTGTGTGTTTTTTCTTTGCAGGGCATGTAACTGTGCCTGTGAGGAGCAAGGTTCTGACTCGCCCCTGAGGCACAAGTCAGAGTGCTTATGTAATGGAAGGGGTGTGTCCTCTTCTCAGTGCTAGTGGTATGATTTGCCCAGGAGCGATTTGCTTGTGGCCCTGGGTGGGGCCAACTCAGTGCCATAGGTTTTATTGATAGTGGAAAGGTTATTTAAGCACAGTCAACGTGTTAGTGAGTGGTGCAGGCTGGAAAGTAACTCATGGGCTCCACCCTTTTTCTTTCTGCTCACTGTTGGTTGGGGTTTGTGAGTGAATGGGGAGGCGTTCATTGAGCAGATGGACTCACCAACCCCGCCCATCCGAACATCCAATCGGCAGTGAGCAGTATCAGTGCACTGGAGTCCCTCCCTTGTGATGAGTGCTCCCGCCCTAGAGATCTGTAACATGTCACGATACATTGCAATATTTTGCTGGCACACATACCGTCAAACCGAGCCTAAATGCCACCTTCCCTCCCAATGGTCTTCGAACCTATGGTACTACCCGGATTACTTATTTGCAATACCAGGCGAAGGTGCAAATTTACTGGGAACCTCCCATTGACCGCAAGTCGGTACTGTTGTGGCGCACTAGCCACCTCTGCACTAATGGCTCAATTGCTTTTAAAGCTTTTGTTAGAAGCCCAGTAGCAACGACTTATTCAAACTCTTGAAATCAAAGACCAGGCCCAGAGCTGGAAACCCCTATAGTTAAGAAGTTTCCCAGTGTCCAACTTAAATTTCATTTCTTTACATTTCTATTTAGAAATCACCATCTCTTGCATTAGCTTGTGTTGCCTGAAACAAGCCCTTGTATTGCATCCCCATCACAGGACTATTTTCATGCACTAAACTTTTAGCCTTTCTTGTTAAGTTAAGCATGCCTGTGGCCTGCCATCTTAATTTCCTAACATCGCGCTGCTGTTGGACAACTGGTGGTGCTCACAGTCCCAGCCGGCAACTTTCTGAATATGGTACTCTACGGAGTGTTTTCAGACAGAAAACAAGGCAGTCAGGGATGGTACTGCATTCTCAGCTCTGCATCAGCCTGACATCCTGTGATTTTGGGCAAATCAATTAATCTCTCCGTGCCCCAAAAAGAAGTTTTTGTTTAATGTAACGTCCTCAGCTGGTGTATAATTGTCCTTTTCAATTTCAGGAAAAGTCAGTTTGGGAGAATAAGCTGTTTATTCACCTAATGGTAAGTGTTATGCAGTATTATTACTTCCTTTAGTGGCAGTGAATACAACTGCATGAAATAAAGTGCATTACTGTTTCCAGCTTTTGCTTTATCCCCGACTGCCTTTTTTCAGTCACATCGGTCTTTTGAATAATTTGGTTTTATTATAGATATTTTGTCAAACGAACTGCTTAATTCTGTAAAATATGACTATTTTAAACAATAATTAAAGCATACCTCGGTACTACAGTAACATCACCGAGCAAGACTGTGGTGGAAGAACATCCTCAGGATAGAGGACTGCTTTACAGAGCCAGACAGGTAGTGTTTTTTCTGTACATTATATGACTGCTTATATGACTGCTCTCAATAAAGAGAGCCTTCCAGAGAGTCGAATAATTGGAATAAATGTATGTGATGTAGTTCTTTAAATCGGGAACTGGTTATGATTTTCAGGTGTGGCCTAGAGACAGCTTGTTTTAAATTGCTTTGTTTTGCGTTGTACAGAAAAGGAGGACATTATTACCAAACATAATTAACTGCACTCTTGTAAAATCGATGGTTAATTACGCCCTACCACTTTCTAGGTTCACTAGCCGCCACTGGGAATACATGAATTCCTGACCTACGAAGAGGAGGTGCATTCTTAAACATTACTTTCGTAAAGACACGTAGGGCTTATGTAGGATGATGAGTAGGACGATGAACTGACATTGATCTAACCCCACCACAAAATGGAGCTACTTCCTGCACCCACACCCCCACAATGCATGGGCATTTGCTGATAGTTATAAAGTCCCGACTTGGAGGACAGTATCTGTTAGAAATGGGATCTCTAGTTGGCAAGGGCTTGCACCTTTGTCCAAGTAGGGACCCTTCTTCCTAGTCAGGGTAAGGGTGTTACACTCGTGAAGTAACCCCTGCTCACCCTCGTGGTAGCTTGGCACGAGCAGTCAGGCTTAATTCAGAGGCAGTGTGTAAAGCATTTGCACATAACCAACAGTAATACAGTGTAAGCAATACAAACGGACACCACACCAGTTTAGAAAAATAACCAATATTTTATATACTCAAGACAAGACCAATTACGACAAAAATCCACAGTACTGTACTTTAAAAATGAATGCTTGATAAGGTAACTTCTTTGCAGGAATAGTTCAAAAACAAAGTTCGTACGAGTCGGTAGCTCCGTCCGAGTCTACCGCGATGCTGAATTACACAGAGTCTAACAGTTCCAGCCGACCGCGTCGCTACGGGCCAGCAGAGTCGTGAACAGACTCGGTCACAGTACCTTTCTCGTTGTGGCTGGTACGGAGTGTACGAGCCGGTCGGCGTTCGTTGCAGTTGCGGTGCAAGACGGAGTGTCCCTCGATGCGGTGCAGGCAGCGGCTCTATGAGCGTCGTGCAGGCGGAGTCGGTGAGTCCAAGGCGTGCGATGCAGGGTGAGACGATGCTCGATGCGGTGCTGACAGGTTGCGATGCAGGCGACCAAGCCGGAGTGCGGGAGCTGACGTCGGACAGCGGTGCAAGTCGGAGCGGTGCGTCGCAAACGTGCGAGCGGTGCCCCAAATGCGATGCGGTCACAACTGTTGAGCCAGTTGCAGCGTCCGCGGTCAGGTCCGGCTGGTTCAGTGAAGCGATGCGAACTGCAGTGCCCACAGGTCACGGTGCAAGCAGCGGCTCTGTGTTGGCGGCGTCGGACGTCGCCCACGGTGAGACCAGGTTTGCGATGCGAAGCGGGGCGATGCGGTCTGCGGTGCAAACAGGTCACCGGCCAGGGATGGATTCGGTTGACGGAGTCGGTTGCAGTTCCCTTACTCTGTGGCAACTGAAACAGCGTTCCAGAAGCGGTACCCAGAGGTTTGTGAAGTCTTTGTAGTCCCTGAGACTTCTTAACAGGAGGCCAGCTCGGTTTCAGGCCCTTGGAGATACTCAGCACAAGTTTGTAGAAAGTTCAGTCCTTTCACTGCCCAAGGCAGAAGCAGCAGCTGCAGGCCAACCCAACAAAGCAACAACACAGCAAAGGGGCAGTACTCCTCCTGGCAGCTCTTCGTCTTGGCAGGTTCCTTGATTCCAGCGAGATCTAAATTCATGGGGTCAGGGCCCCAATATTTATATCCCAATTTCCTTTGTTCTCTGAAGGCAGAGAGGCCTTTGCCTAGTCCAAACCAGTTCTGGAGCACTTTGTTGACAAGTCTCCGCCCTTCTTTCAGAGAGTAGGCCAGGGACATCAGACGCACCACAGGAGGTGGAGCCAGCATTGTGGAGGGAAGGCACTGTCCTATTCAGGGCCCAGGTGCAACTCCTCCCACCCATCTACATGTAGATCTTGCTATTCAGCGCTGTGCTGACTCACCCAGTCTCCTGGCATCCCCCAGCCCCCGTCACTCACACTCCAGACAAGGAATACACAACCTCTCAGAGGCAGGCTTGGATGGTTTAGACAAGAAAATACCCACTTTCTAAAAGTGGTATTTTCAAACACAGAATGTTAAAACCAACTTCACTAAAAGATGCATTTTATCATTCTGAGTCCAGGCATACTAAACTCGAGTTTCTACCATGTTCCCGGGGTCAGTTAGGATTATAAGCTGTAATAATCAAAACTGCCCGTTCTGGCCTAGGGGGAACAGGTAGCCTTGCAAAGTGAAAAACGAACTAGGCTGTAATTCACTATTAGGACATGCCACACACACCAGGGCATGTCCTACCTTTCGCATACAACGCACCCTGCCCACAGGGGTACCTTGGGCCTACCTTAGGGGTGACTAACATGTAGAAAAGGGAAGGTTTAGGGACTTGCAAGTGTGCGCACTTGCCAAGTCGACATGGCAGCCCCAGGCTGCGCACAGGCTCTGCGTTGGCAGGCCCGAGTTACACTTTACGGGCTGTTTGCGTGGGTGGCACAATCCAGTGCTGCAGCCCACCAACAGCATTTGGTCTATAGGCCCTGGCACTCGCAGTGCACTTTACAAGGGACTGACACATAAACCAAATAGGCCAATCATGGAAACGCCAATCCATAACACATTTTATACAGGAGCACTTGCACTTTCCCACTGGACAGCAGTGAGGAAAGTGCGCAGAATCATTACACCAGCAAAAACAGAGTCAAAACCGGGAGGTCAGAAAGCAAAAAGTCGAGGGAAACACGCCAAAAGATGCCAAGTCTAACACATGTCCCCTCCAGCTGAAAGTAGGGAGAACTACCCAACCCCATTGGAGTTCTCTTCACTAAGGCGGAAGAACCTGGACAGACCATCTGCGTTGGCGTGTTCTGTACCAGGACGGTGTTCCACCGTAAAGTCCATTCCCTGTAGGGAGATGGACCACCTCAGCAGTTTTGGATTCTCACCCCTCATTTGCATCAACCATCTGAGGGGCCTGTGGTCTGTCTGAACCCGGAAGTGAGTCCCAAACAGGTATGGTCTCAACTTCTTCAGCGCCCAGACCACAGCAAAAGCTTCCCTTTCTATGGCACTCCACCTCTGTTCCCTGGGGAGTAGTCTCCTGCTAAGGAAGACTACAGGCTGATCCAGGCCCTCTTCGTTCAGTTGTGAGAGCACCGCTCCCACACCATGCTCTGAAGCGTCAGTCTGCACGACGAATTCCTTAGAGAAGTCAGGTGCCTTGAGCACGGGCGCCGTGCACATGGCTGCCTTCAGGGCATCAAAAGCTTTCTGGCAGGACTCAGTCCAGATCACTTTCCTGGGCTGCCTCTTAGAGGTCAGCTCTGTTAAGGGGGCAACGATGGTGCCATAGCCCTTAACAAATCTCCTATAGTAGCCGGTGAGACCTAAGAAGGCTCTCACCTCTGTCTGGGTCTTGGGGGCTCCCAAGCCAGAATGGTGTCAATCTTGGGCTGTAGGGGCGCCACCTGGCCGCTTCCTACCTGGTGTCCCAAGTACACCACAGAACCCTGCCCGATCTGGCACTTACTGGCCTTGATCGTGAGGCCTGCACCTTGCAGAGCCCTCAACACTTTCTCAAGGTGCTGTAAATGTTCTTCCCAGCTGGAACTGAACACAGCAATGTCATCCAGGTAGGCGGCACTGAAATCCTCCAGCCCAGCCAACACCTGATTGACCAACCTCTGAAAGGTGGCAGGGGCATTCTTCAACCCAAAGGGCATCACCCGGAATTGGTAATGACCTTCTGGGGTTGAGAATGCCGATCTCTCCTTGGCCCCATCGGTTAAGGCAATCTGCCAGTACCCAGACGTCAAATCAAACGTGCTGAGGAACCGGGCAGCTCCCAACCGATCAATGAGCTCATCAGCTCTGGGGATGGGGTGCGCGTCAGTCCTGGTGACGGCATTGAGCCCACGGTAGTCCACACAAAACCGGAGTTCTGGAGTGGCACCGGGCGCAGCAGCCTTTGGGACCAAGACCACTGGGCTGGCCCAAGGACTGTGGGAGGGCTCAATCACCCCTAACGCCAACATCTTAGAGACTTCCTCCTTGATGCTGGCTCTGACCCGGTCAGTCAACCTGTAAATCTTGTGCTTTACAGGAGGGCTGTCACCAGTGTCCACGTCATGGGTACACCAGTGAGTCACACCGGGGGTCAGAGAGAACAGTGGGGCGAACTGTCCCAACAACTGGTGACAGTCCCCCTGCTGCTCCTGAGTCAGAGTAGGGGAGAGGATCACACCTTCTACTGACCCATCATGCTCCTTGGTAGACAGGAGGTCAGGGAGAGGCTCACTCTCCTCTTCCACCCCATCATCTGTCGCCAAGAGCATACTCACTTCGGACCTCTCGAATTGGGGCTTGAGGCGGTTCACGTGAAGGACCCTCAAAGGGTTCCTTGGAGCCTGCAAATCCACCAGGTAGGTGACGTCACTTTTGCGCTCCGTTACCTCATATGGCCCAGTCCACTTGTCCTGCAAGGCACAAGGTGCCACTGGGGCCATGACCCACACTTTTTGCCCAGGTTGAAATTCGACCAAAGTGGCATTCTGGTCATACCATCTCTTCATTTCTTCCTGGCTTGCTTCTAGGTTCGCCTGAGCGAGTTTCCTGAAGCGGGCAGTTTGGTTTCTAAAGGCCAGCATGTAGCTAAACACATCCTGGGGAGTTTTCCTAGGAGCTGCCTCCCAGCCTTCCTTTACCAAACTCAGAGGTCCTCTGACAGGGTGGCCATACAGGAGCTCAAAGGGGCTGTACCCAAGAGACTTCTGAGGCACCTCCCTGTATGCAAAGAGTAGGCATGGCAAGAGGACGTCCCACTTACGCCTCATGGGTTCTGTTAGACCCTTGATCATGCCTTTCAAGGTCTGGTTGAATCTCTCCACCAGACCGTTTCCTTGTGGGTGGTAAGGAGTGGTGAACTTGTAGGTTACACCGCACTCCTTCCACAGGGATGTCATATACTTGGATATGAAATTGGTCCCCCTATCAGAAACCACCTCTCTGGGGAATCCCACATGGGAAAAGATCCCCATTAACGCCCGGCCCACCACTGGCGCCGTCGTTGTCCTGAGAGGGCTTGCCTCCGGGTACCGGGTGGCATGGTCCACCAAGACCAGGATGTACCTGTTGCCCATGGCTGTCTTGGGATCCAATGGCCCCACAATATCCATCCCTACCCTTTCAAAGGGTGTTCCAACAACAGGAAAAGGTTGGAGAGGAGCTTTGACCTTCCTCCCACTCTTACCACTTGCCTGGCAAGTTTGGCAAGACCTACAGTGTGCATCTGACTGCCTTCGCATTTGGGGCCAAAAGAAGTGGGTGACAAGCCTGTCAAAGGTCTTGTCCTGCCCCAAATGTCCTGCCAAAGGCACGTCATGAGCCAGAGCCAGACCCAGTAGGAAGGTCCTGAAGCGCTGGGGTACCACCAGCACACGGGCTGACCCAGGCTCAGCAACCTTAGGCTCACTGTATAGGAGACCTCTCTCCCAGTAGATCAGATGTGACCCGGACTGATTACCAGCTGCCTGGTCTGCAGCCTGCCGCCGCAGACCCTCCAGAGTAGGGCACTCGTTCTGCCCCCTGCAGAACTCCTCCCTGGTGGGACCCCCTTCTTGCTGCCAATGGGTCAGCTCAAGATGTCTCCCAGTTCGGCTACCTGCTCCCCTGTAGGCACCGGGGCGTCCCCCTCGAGGTCCGCCTCCTCCCGGTCCGTGGGAACTTCGGGGGCCGGTTTCCCGCGCCCCTGCCCTTTCTCTTGGCAGGGACTTGGGCCACTGTTCCAGGCTCCAAGTCCTCTTGATCACCCTTTCTGGCTGCCATTGACCGAGTAGACACGCATGCCCACTCTGGCAACCCAAGCATCTCCAAGTGAGACCTGAGCTCAACATCCTTCCATAAGGACTGCTCCAGGTCGTTTCCTAGCAGACAATCTACAGGCATGGTAGGGCTCACAACCACCCTCAAGGGACCTGAGACCCCCCCCCACCCATTCGAAGGGAACCTGCGCCACCATACACTGGCGCTCAGAGTTGTCTACAGCAACTACTTGGTGGAATGCCCCTGGGACTACCTGCTTCTCAGAGACCAGGTGACACCGGACTGAGGTCACACTGGCTCCAGTATCTCTGAGAGCCTCTACCCTGTTCCCATTGATGGTCACCCAGGTGCTATATTTCTTTGTGTTAGGGGGCACCTGGTTTCCTGGGACAATCTCACTGTCCCCTAGTGAGACAATGGTCATTTCTGCGGGATCCCCACCCTCCTGTGGGCACCCCTCCTCCCCAAGCGCTACACTAGCCAACACTTTGGACTGTCCACCGGTGGGTGGCTGTGTCCCCTTTGGGCACTTGGGGTCCCCCTTAAAGTGACCTACCTGGTCACATGCATAACACTTGCGGGGGCCGGTCTCAACAGGCTTCCCTGTAGAGACCCCTTTCTTCTTATCACCGGGGGGCTGGGAACCTTTACCCTGGGTACCAGTTTGGGGCCCTTTAGAGAACTCCTGTGCTTTACCCTTGTCACCCCCACCTTTCTGCTGGGGACCCTGCCCACCTTTGGCTGAGTCTCCCCCAAACGCTTTCTTGTGGACCCTGGTACTCACCCAGCGGTCCGCTTCCATAGCAAGCTTCCTGGTGTCAGTTAGCTTACTATCCACTAGGTGCTGGCGCAGATCTGCAAAACATAGACTAGACAAGTGCTCCCATGCAATCAAGTTGTAGAGCCCCTGAAAATCTGTTACACTACTGCCCTTCACCCAACCATCCAGCGACCTGCAGAATACATCCACACATTCCAACCAAGTGTTGGCATCAGACTTCTTACTGGACCTGAACTGATCCCTGTACTTTTCAGGAGTAAGACCATACTTAGTGAGAAGGGCATCCTTCATGTCAGCATAGGTGAGGCGATACCCCTTACCCAAAGCTATCAGAGCATCCCTTGCTTCTTCAGGGAAAAGTGGCCACAATCCTGCTCCCCAATTCTCCTCAGGGACCCCATTCATGTGTATGGCTGCCTCATAACCCTGAAACCACCTTTGTATGTCATCCCCCTTCTTGAACTCCTTGCCTACATTGTTGGGAATGTGCACAATCCGGTCTGCCTTTCTGGACAAATTGCTGCCACCATCTGAGCCTGACTTACTCCTAAGTTCTAGCTCCTTCAGTTCTCTCTCATGCTCTAAGAGCATCTTCTTCTCCTACATGGCCAATCTCCTCTCCTCCCTCTTCTCCTCCCGCTCACCCTCCAGCCTGAGCTTCTGCAGCTCAAACTGCCTTGCCTCTCGCCTGTCCTCCAGCTCCTCTGGGGACAGACTGCTGCTGCCTGACCTGGCGGGTTCCCCCCCACCCAAAAGCACATCCACCCTGGAAATAGGCTCCTCCACCTCCTCACTGAGATTACCAGGCTGCCCACTGGCATGTCTGGCTGCTACCCAGGCCCTCAGCGCCTTCTGTAGCTCCTCCTTCCTTGTGAGGCCTTTAATTTGGACTTTCAGGTTTTTACAAATGGCTCGTAGTTCCTTTACGGCGTAGGTTTCCAACCTATCCTTCTCAAAGATAACTTCCAGGGATGCAACGGATGATGCAGCTGAGTCAGGCATGACAAAAGTAGTGAGTTTAAAACTGGCAAGATCAAAAATAGGCCAAAAGAAAAAGAACCAGTATGTGGTACGTAATGGTCTGCGATATGGTAGTAGTGCACACCAATCACTGTAAGTCAAGTGCAAACACAAGTCCTATCCTCACCGCTGACAACCAATGTTAGAAATGGGATCTCTAGTTGGCAAGGGCTTGCACCTTTGTCCAAGTAGGGACCCTTCTTCCTAGTCAGGGTAAGGGTGTTACACTCGTGAAGTAACCCCTGCTCACCCTCGTGGTAGCTTGGCACGAGCAGTCAGGCTTAATTCAGAGGCAGTGTGTAAAGCATTTGCACATAACCAACAGTAATACAGTGTAAGCACTACAAACGGACACCACACCAGTTTAGAAAAATAACCAATATTTTATATAGTCAAGACAAGACCAATTACGACAAAAATCCACAGTACTGTACTTTAAAAATGAATGCTTGATAAGGTAACTTCTTCTTTGCAGGAATAGTTCAAAAACAAAGTTTGTACGAGTCGGTAGCTCCGTCCGAGTCTACCGCGATGCTGAATTACACAGAGTCTAACAGTTCCAGCCGACCGCGTCGCTACGGGCCAGCAGAGTCGTGAACAGACTCGGTCACAGTACCTTTCTCGTTGTGGCTGGTACGGAGTGTACGAGCCGGTCGGTGTTCGTCGCGGTTGCGGTGCAAGACGGAGCGATGCAAGGTGCGGTGTCCCTCGATGCGGTGCAGGCAGCGGCTCGATGAGCGTCGTGCAGACGGTGTCGGTGAGTCCAAGGCGTGCGATGCAGGGTGAGACTATGCTCGATGCGGTGCTGACAGGTTGCGATGCAGGCGACCAAGCCGGAGTGCGGGAGCTGGCGTCGGACAGCGGTGCGAGTCGGAGCGGTGCGTCGCAAACGTGCGAGCGGTGCCCCAAATGCGATGCGGTCACGACTGTTGAGCCAGTTGCAGCGTCCGCGTCGGTCGGGTCCGGCTGGTTCAGTGAAGCGATGCGATGCGAACTGCGGTGCCCACAGGTCACGGTGCAAGCAGCGGCTCGGTGTTGGCGGCGTCGGACGTCGCCCACAGTGAGACCAGGGTTGCGATGCGGGGCGATGCGGTCTGCGGTGCAAACAGGTCACCGGCCAGGGATGGATTCGGTTGACGGAGTCGGTTGCAGTTCCCTTCCTCTGTGGCAACTGAAACAGCGTTCCAGAAGCGGTACCCAGAGGTTTGTGAAGTCTTTGTAGTCCCTGAGACTTCTTAACAGGAGGCCAGCTCGGTTTCAGGCCCTTGGAGATACTCAGCACAAGTTTGTAGAAAGTTCAGTCCTTTCACTGCCCAAGGCAGAAGCAGCAGCTGCAGGCCAACCCAACAAAGCAACAACACAGCAAAGGGGCAGTACTCCTCCTGGCAGCTCTTAGTCTTGGCAGGTTCCTTGATTCCAGCGAGATCTAAATTCATGGGGTCAGGGCCCCAATATTTATATCCCAATTTCCTTTGTTCTCTGAAGGCAGAGAGGCCTTTGCCTAGTCCAAACCAGTTCTGGAGCACTTTGTTGACAAGTCTCCGCCCTTCTTTCAGAGAGTAGGCCAGGGACATCAGACGCACCACAGGAGGTGGAGCCAGCATTGTGGAGGGAAGGCACTGTCCTATTCAGGGCCCAGGTGCAACTCCTCCCACCCATCTACATGTAGATCTTGCTATTCAGCCCTGTGCTGACTCACCCCGTCTCCTGGCATCCCCCAGCCCCTGTCACTCACACTCCAGACAAGGAATACACAACCTAGCAGAGGCAGGCTTGGATGGTTTAGACAAGAAAATACCCACTTTCTAAAAGTGGTATTTTCAAACACAGAAAGTTAAAACCAACTTCACTAAAAGATGCATTTTATCATTCTGAGTCCAGGCATACTAAACTCGAGTTTCTACCATGTTCCCGGGGTCAGTTAGGATTATAAGCTGTAATAATCAAAACTGCCCGTTCTGGCCTAGGGGGAACAGGTAGCCTTGCAATAGTGAAAAACGAACTAGGCTGTAATTCACTATTAGGACATGCCACACACACACCAGGGCATGTCCTACCTTTCGCATACAACGCACCCTGCCCACAGGGGTACCTTGGGCCTACCTTAGGGGTGACTAACATGTAGAAAAGGGAAGGTTTAGGGACTTGCAAGTGTGCGCACTTGCCAAGTCGACATGGCAGCCCAAGGCTGCGCACAGGCTCTGCGTTGGCAGGCCAGAGTTACACTTTACAGGCTGTTTGCGTGGGTGGCACAATCCAGTGCTGCAGCCCACCAACAGCATTTGGTCTATAGGCCCTGGCACTCGCAGTGCACTTTACAAGGGACTGACACATAAACCAAATAGGCCAATCATGGAAACGCCAATCCATAACACATTTTATACAGGAGCACTTGCACTTTCCCACTGGACAGCAGTGAGGAAAGTGCGCAGAATCATTACACCAGCAAAAACAGAGCCAAAACCGGAAGGTCAGAAAGCAAAAAGTCAGGGGAAACACGCCAAAAGATGCCAAGTCTAACAGTATCTTATTGCATGAATGGTATAATAACCGCCTTTGATGAAAGCTCATGTTCAATGATGTCAAATTATAACCGTAACGCACTGTTATATAGTTGATTTCCCATTGCATGCCTTTTTGGGATCGTTTTAAAAGGTATGCCTGCGGGAAATCCACGTGTACGGTTTTTTCACCACACATTGCACACACTTACGCCAAAAGTCACGTTAACGATGAGCAGTGTTATTTTATTTTTCAGATACAACTTATGGGGTACTCCACCACACATTGTGCCCATTTACGCCAAAGTCACGTTAACAATGATTAGCAATGTTATTTTGTCTTACAGATACAGCGTATGTGTACTAGAATTTCACTAGGCCTTTTGAACTCAAATCACTTTTGGTCCTGAAGAAAGCCTATCAAATTACGGTACAAAGGCTGAAACATGTAGACCATCACCAGGATATTCAAGACCAAGCCTGTCTTAAAATATCCGCCTTCTCCTTTTTTAATCTTGTCACAGGACCTCGGCATTAAAGTACCTCAGGTTTGGAGGAGGATCCTAGAGACAATTTTAACCTTTACACCGATTTCACGTCTGTCACAAAACCACCCGCTCCGCTGTAATCAGGCGTCAAAGCACACCTAGGATGCACTCTGCATCCTAGGTGGGAACCCGATGATGAAGCATGCCACCAAATAGGTTGGTGGGTGAGGGTTCTTCTAAAAACCCAATGGTTTTCCTTATAGTTTGGCCTGTTGATGCAGTAAATTTGGATTTCCTCCCAGGGCCCGTCCTTATTGTTGCTTTATATTGTTTTCAGGGGAAAAGAACGTGCCCCCTTTTTACCTCGCTCTCTCATTGTTTATGCTACTTGCTGTGAGGCAGCAGGACTGGCACATGAAAGTATGAACGAGTCCTGCAGGGTCAGGCCCACCAGTATACTCGTGGTCCAAATCCATAGAACTTGCACAAGGGTAATCATCTTGAATTTCTTCTTCTGGAGCAATAAGTGCAGGATTCTGAGGTCTAAGATCAGTCTCAAACCTCCATTCTTGTTGAGGACCAGGAAGTATCAAAGCAACAGTCCATTTGCCAGTTCCGTCTCAAGTACAAGCTCAATGGACCCGTTGGCTAACTATCAACATTTGCTTGAAAAGGTGTAGGGTCTGATCCACTTAAGTATGGGTTTACAAGGGGAATGTGAGGAAGAGTATTCCAAAAAGGGAAAGCATAACCACCTTTAATTCAGAGAACCAATAAGTTCAAAGAGGTGCCAAAATGGGGAATGCAGTACTAGGCCCCCTACCAGACCCAGATTCCCATTCCACAGTCACAAGGGACTTTACCCCCAAGATTACTGGTCCCAACAAAGGTCTATCCATCAACCAAAACTGGCAATCTCCGGAAAATCTGGCACAGCCAGTCAAGTAGTCTGACAAGGACCCTGTTGGCCGCTGCACAACCAAATCAAGTTGGGGGTGTACCGACCAGAACATAGAATCTGCTCATCAGCATATTGTCCATCATGGACCATTTGTGCGAAGGTAGTAAACACGTCTTTAGGCAGTGCAGGTAAAGCCTTTGTACGTGAATGAGGGTTTTTTTACAGACGGCAAGAACATCGAACCCTGGTTACACAGGTACAAGTGATCCATTCCCCTCTGATTATTTGGTTACGACAAGGAAGCTGAATGGATCACAGCTCCTTCCTCCTCCCCCCTTTTTGATGAAATATAATTTAAGCAGCGGACAGCTGTGGGAGAATATCCAAATCGGAATTTGCCAATCCACTTGGTAATTTCCTCTCTCAAACGCCACCAAATCGGAGCTGCATACAAGAGGTCTTTTGTTTTTTTGGAAACACAAAATGGCCGAAAACCTAGGCCTGAGCTATACAGCTGAAGAGATGAGTGCAATTCTTTCACTACCCTCACTACTGCAAGAAAGTGATCGGACTCAGACCCTAGCACAAACCAACGACTGGAATGAACTCTCGGAGATCAAAAAAGAACAAGTGAGAACTGCCATTCATGGAATAATCATGACGGAATACCTCCGCGCCAACGCTGCACCCAAAGGCCTGTGGGTGCACAATGCTCCCCCCCGTATTTTTCTTCAAGATTTGGCCTTTCGTAAGGACTGGTCAGCCATCTCATGGAAGTGTACCAGAGACTACCTCGTCTTGAGCATAAAAACTGCAACGAGACTCACTGAAGCACTAACGATTAAAATACAAGTGAGTTGGGGCGTGGCTAAGCGCCGTATCAAGATGGCTGCTTAGTATAGAAGCTCCGCACCTCTGATACCCCTGCGTCTATCCGACAATTAGATCCGTGTCCCCAGAGGTCAGAAAAGTGAACCGGAGGCCCGGTGGCGTTATATCCCGCAACTTCCAGGTCCATCGGGTTAATATCGACGGAGCTACAACGCCCGGAAGCTGGGGCCTAACAGCAGCGTGGAAGCCGGGGAGTACAGTGCCGCTGGAAGCCGCGATGGTGACGTGGAGGTGCAGCCTGCCTTCCGCGTTCGAATGCCGCTAGCGCCCGCCGCAAAGAGGACCAGCTGGGGTCTCTCTGGGAAGCCAACGGGCGCCGAAGATTAGACAACCTAGAGTCCCGTGGGTGCACGCTGCAATTGCACCGGGACACCGGTAATTGGAGCGCCGAGTCCTTGTGCCCGCGAGCGCTTGGGGAGAGGGCTGTAGAGCCCGCCCGGGGTACCAGCACACAGCAGTGGATCGCCAGTGATTCCTCGCCGGGGCGGGGAGGAGCCAGTGAGCTTCGAAATACGGCCCTTGAATACATAGGGAGGGAAGCAAAACGGAACACGGGAGCGGTGCGCCTCGCGCCGCCACCCCCTCCGCGGGCAACTCGGAGGAACGATAACGGCCGCCATAGCCTGGTCTCTCTGAAGCAACGGCATCAAGTGTAAATCAGGTGGGTGCTGGGACCCTTGCATGGTGAAGCGGGAAAGACGCCCGGACCCATTTACCATCCTACGAAAGGTGGCACTGGCTGAAGGTGGGAATAGCATTATTGTCTTCCTTTCCCCTCTTGCCCGAGGCGGGCCCGACGACTGCGGGCGCAATGGATAAATCCAAGAGCACGGGGTCCCGTGGGCACAAGACCGTACAGTCCAACAAATTGGACCGATATGCGCTGCCTAAAGACATGCTGCAGAGCCGTCAATCCGAGAGTGCTTCCCCCGGCGACCACAGGGAAGATGATCAGGGCCCGTCTCTGAAGGATGTGATGGACGCTATCGCCGGGGTCAAGACCTCCCTGGAGCATAAAATGAACGCGATAGATATGACCCCGATTAAGGCAGATATGGCCAAGCTGAACGAGAAGGTCAAGCAGGTGGAAATCACCACATCCAGTTTGACAGGGGATGTCGCGCAGCTTCAGGGAGAAGTCCAGGAGCTGCAGAACTTCCGTAAAGCCACGGAACTTAAGCTGGATGACTACGAAGGGCACCTTCGGCGCAACAACCTGCGAATCCTGGGGGTCCCGGAGCGGGCTGAAGGGCAGTCCCCAGATCTCTTCGTTGAAGACCTTGTTCTCAAACATCTACAACCTAAGGGGCTCAGCAGGTTCTTTGTTATTGAGAGGGCTCACAGGGTCCCCGAAGGTCGACCGAAGCCCGGGGCCCCCCCGCGCCCGTTGCTGGCAAGAGTGTTAAACTTCCGGGACAGGGACGTGATCCTCCAAAATGCCAGAAGAGGGGCCCCCCTTCGTTATGAGAATGCGGACATAACCTTCTTTCCGGACTTCACACAGAGGGTGCAAAAGCAGAGGCGAACATTTCTGGCAGTTAAAAGACCTCAGAGACATGGGCCTGAAGTACTCCATGCTGTTTCCGGCACGGCTCCGGGTCGAGGCGGAGGAAAGGACATGGTTCTTCGACCATCCGGAGGCAGCTGCAGACTGAGTCGAGACCAGAAAGGACCGAGTCCTTCGTGAGCACAGTGGCGGGAACAGGGAAGCGACACAGCCTCCGGGTTGACGAGACCGAGCCTCCGGCTGGAACTGAATTGAGTGCGCCACGCCAAGGGTGAGACTGGGGGGGGAAATCTCCAAAGGCGAACCCCCCCTAAAACAGGGAGTCCTTTTCCATCGCCACTGACTCCCAGGCAATCGGTGCACCAATTCCTAAAAGGGACTACAGATGTAAGTTCTGGTGGGGGTTGAGGAGCGGAGCGCTCCCAGCCCCCCTCTTTTTTCGTACTACTTTTAGTTTACTAGGGGCGACAGGCACTCTGCAAGGTTTCGATGGGCAGTTTTACGCCCAGAGTGCAGGGCAGCGGGGTGGGGAGATGTTGGGTAGGGGAATATTGTTTGTTTTTTGTTCTGTTTTTCGCATCGGCAGAATGTATGATAACACCTACAGAGGAGGCACAACCCCTTACAAAACTACATGGGTACACAATGGGACAAGAATCTTAAGATACTAAGCTGGAACGTCAATGGGTTGGGGGATAAAATTAAACGCAGTGTGGTCCTGCAGTACATAAAACGCCAGGCCCCAGATATTGTCATGCTCCAAGAAACCCACCTGATAGGTAACGCGTGTAAGGCAATGCATAGGTGGGGGTACACGATGCCGGCACACGCAGGGTTCACATCCAACTCAAGGGGAGTCGGCATCATGATAAAAAAGTCCCTTCCGCTCACAATTCACGCTACCTGGGTGGATGACCGGGGCAGATATGTCGGGATTTCGGGTGCATGGGAGGGTTACACCATCACACTCATGTCCATCTATGTTCCACCGGGCCTCCAGGCCACCACCTTTAAAGATCTTGGTACTATCCTATTGACCATGCCAGACGGCCTGATGGTTTTGGGGGGGAGACTTTAACTCCGTGGTTTCCGGTGATTTGGACCGACACCCCTCCCGGGAGATGAGACCAGCTGTGCGCTGGCTCCCGGATTTTCTGGAGGCCATGGGATTGGTGGACGGGTGGCGGACCCATCACCCGGGCGCCAAACAGTACACCTTCCATTCCGGGGTACACGGGAGCCTCTGTCGTATAGACCACATGCTATTACCCGCCTCCCAAATCACTCATAGTCATGAAATCAAACACCTGGCGAGGGGTATCTCGGACCACTCCCCGGTGTGGCTTACCCTAGTCCTTGACCATAAGCAGGTGGGGAGGGTGGCCCCAATCAACCCATGGTATCTGCGGGACCCCAAAATCCGTAGGGAACTCATTAAAGCCATCGAGAATTACGTTATAGAAAATGCTGGCACAGTGACCTCCTCACAGACACTGTGGGAGGCCTTTAAAGCGGTGATTCGGGGACAAGCCTTGTCCCTAATCTCTGGCTCAAAAAAGGAAAACCAAAAAGACGTAGACAGTGTCGAGGCGGAGATCGGCCGCCTGGAGGCTGACCTGGAGTCGGGAGTGTCTCCGGACAAACTCCACATTCTGAGACTCAGTCAGCATGAATACAAAGCCCTAGTGACCGACAAAGCCAAAGCCCTAGCTAGAGACAAAATGGGACGGGTATACGATCTAGGGGACAAGGCCGGTAAACTACTAGCCTGGCTTGATAATAAAAAATAAAAATAAAAAAAAGAGTGGGCAAGCAGACTGGTACCCGTACTCCGCAGTGGAGACGACGCTCCTCTCACTGACCCACAAGCTATTGTAGAAAAATTTGCCGACCACTTTAGGACAGTCTACTCTACTGTTGCCCCTCACACTGTAGAGGATTCCCGAGAATTGCTGAAAGATATCATACTTCCCCAAATATCGGCAGAGGAACGAGACTTCCTGGAGAGCGCAATCTCTAACGATGAAATAGCGAAATCAATCCGATCATTAAAACCAGGGAAGGCCTCGGGCCCCAACGGACTTCCTATTGAATTGTACAAATTACGCCCTGATAAACTCGTCCCGCACTCGAGGACCATGTTCGAGGAGTCCAGGGAGAGGGGGGGGGGGAAACTACCAAGAGATCAAAGGATTGCAACCATTGTCACTATCCACAAGGAGGGGAAACCCAAAACCGAATGTACATCATACAGGCCGATCTCCCTTTTAAATGCTGAACCCAAGATTTTGGCGAAACTGTTGGCCAACCGCCTGACAACTGTCATAGGAACTTTGGTCCACCCAGACCAGTCAGGCTTTATCCCTCACCGCAATACAGCCCTCAAGCTGCGTCGAGCCCACGGAGTGTTGGTGAGGGTGGCCATGATCCAAGAACCGACCATAATAGTCTCCCTCGATGCCACCATGGCCTTCGATACCATCGAATGGCCCTACCTTTGGGCTGTACTGGAGAAACTGGGGCTCGACCCGGAATATACCCGATGGGTACAGCTTCTATACGCCAAGCCGCTGGCGCAGGTGGTAGTTAACAACAGAAAGTCAGCCACGTTCGCACTCAGCTGTGGGACCCGCCAGGTATGCCCACTATCCCCTCTCCTGTTTGCCTTGGCCCTGGAGCCATTGGCGGCGTGGGTGCGTCGTAACCCGGTGATACGGGGACTGCGGTGGGCCCCGGGGTGGGAGGACCGCATTTCACTCTATGCGGACGACATCTTACTATACTTAGCCTCCCCGAGAAGGTCTCTTATAGCGGTTCTGGACATCCTCGCAATCTTTGGTAAATACTCTGGATACTCCGTTAATTGGAGTAAGTCTCTATTATATGTCCTGACTGGAGACCCGCCTGAGCCGCCGAAGGGCTGCCCCATACAAATCAGTGTGGAGGGCTTTAAATATCTGGGCATTTTTCTCTCCCTGGACCCATCACTTCGATATGCTCGGAATCTTCTCCCGCCCCTGGCCAGGCTGAGAAGAGCTATAGCTAGCTGGAGGTCTGTTCCCCCTCTCGCTGCTGGGTAAAGCGGCTCTTTTTAAAATGATGTCTCTGCCCCGATTTTTATACGCCCTTCAGAATTCATTAGACCCTGTCCCGATGACCTATTTCAAAGAGATAGGTTTACAACGAGACTTACTGTGGGATGGCAAACCACGTATTGCCCTAAATAAACTGACTCTGGATTGGTATGATGGAGGCATTAGCCTCCCTGATATCAAACGTTACTACTGGGCGGCACACTTAGCTATCAATCATGGCACCTATGCCCGGCCGGACAGCCCTGGCTACGCCATGGATGGCTGGCTCCTCCCTGGTGGGAATTACAAAAGAGCTCTCTATTCCAAGCCAGGAAGTGCTCGGCTGACTGGCCCCACCAAACATTCAGTCCATGTGTGGCATGCCGCAACCAGGAGTCTTGGTTGGACTGGTCGGTTAACGTTGGCAACTCCGCTGTGGGACTCGGCACAGCTGGGTAACTTATGGAAATCCAAAGGATTCGATAAGTGGGACCTCATAGGAATCTCACACATTAAAGACCTATGGGATAAGACTGACATTAAGCCATTCACCTCCCTAAAGCAACAATTCGACCTTGCTGACACAGAACACTTTCGCTACATACAGGCCTGGCATGCACTGCGATCCCACCTGCCACCGGGCACTACCCTTCCCGAAGCCTCCCCATTGGAAGACAGGTTATTAGATTGACATCTTCCTAGGAAAGCTATTTCCCTGACATACAGGAAGCTAGTAAACATGGCTGACCCTCTCCAAACACTGCGGGAGAAGTGGGCGGGAGACGGGGTCGAGATGGATGACGAGGAATGGCAGGACGCAGTATCCTCGCCGAGAATGGTTGCCATACCGGCGCGACTCAGGCTAGTGCAACTTAAAGTCCTCCATAGGATAAATATGACAGGACCCCGTTTGGTACAAATGGGAAAAGCAGAGGGGGGAGATTGTAGAAGGGGGTGTGGTCAAGTGGGCACTTTTATGCATATAATCTGGGAGTGTGACCTCATCCGTTCCTATTGGCGTAAAATACACGACATCTTTAATACAGTACTAATCGCACGCCTCCACCCAGAGGCCCGAAGGTGCCTACTGAGTGTCTGGGAGCCTACGGACCTAAATACATCCCAGACGCAGTGGGTCACTCTGGGCCTTACCCTAGCTAAAAGGAACATTGCACAGCTCTGGGATGCGTCGCACGCACGCACCCACTGTGGAGGCTTGGGAAAAAGACTTGGACTGGTGCATGCACAGGGAGAAGACAGTGTTTGTGGCTAGAGGCTGCCCCAAGAAATGAAATCGCATTTGGGGTTTGTGGAATTCCTACCGTGGGGACATAGGTCAACCGCCCCGCATCGTTGACCAGGGGGGGGTCCCCCTTCCCTCTAGACTTTCCCAAGGATGTCATGTTATTGTCGTTTTCACCCTTTGTTGCCTGATACGCGAATGTGACATTGCCTCTGTACTGATTTATGATGCCGATGTTTGTTAATAAAAAAATGTATATAAAAAAAAAAATACAAGTGAGTGAAGCCAAGCTAAAGGGTATGGTACACATCTCAGTCTTTAAAAAACGACTGGAGGAAATCAACCGCGAGATGAACGAGACAAAAGAGTACAAAACAAAATACAAAAGTTGGGAAAGGATCTAAAACGTTTCTCAATGGAGAAAATGCACCCCTATATCAAGGATGATTACAGGGCACCAGACCAACAGTCTGGACAACGAATCGATTGGAGGGAACTCTACAGATAACTCAGACTGGAGTGGTGACTACCCTACACTTCAACGCAGGGACAGGGGACAGAACAGACGCCAACAACGTCGGAGACCCAACACGTGGCGCACACCACACTACGGATACCAACCACCTCCTCCTTTCCAACCATTCACGCAAAGTTACCGTGGATGGATGAACCCCTATTTTCAAGGACCACCACCGATGGGACCTATGATGGGACCAAACTACATGCAGAGACCTCCTTTTTTAGTGAGAGGCCAGACCAACCAAAGGGGAAGAAGAAAAGGAGTCACGTGGACAGACCAAGAACAACAGGTCCTGACCAGGAGCATGTCCAAAGAAAAACCGGGACCGAGCAGGACACACTCAGTGAACCTGACGGATATCACCCTGACCAAGAGAGTCCTGAATAAAGGACTAGGCTACATACCAACACCACCACTGGACACGTTCAAACTGCAATGTGAGATGGCGGAATTTTGCAGAAAACTTAAACTTAAAGCCTTCAACAATAAAGATGAATACATTACAGAAGGCGATACCACAGTAAGACGCAAGTCCACCTTCTGCCCTCTGAATCACCAAGTACCAATCGACATCCAAACTTTCGAACAAGCAGTCATGAAGGAGGTGGAGGACATCAAGAAACACACCAGGAAACCATTCATAAATACCACAAGGTTGGAACAGCAGGCGCTAAACGAACTCAGACAACATGAAAACCTAATAATCAAACCAGCTGATAAAAGGTGGCGGGATCGTCTTACTGAGTAAAGACAGATATGACCAACAATTTCTCGAACTCCTTTCGGACAAGAAATTTTACAAAGTAATCACTACAGATCCAACCAAAAAACTTCAGAGAACGATAGAACTGATGGTATTTGAAGCAGAACTAAACAATTGGATCTCAAAAAAATGAGGCAGACTTCTTGAGGACAAGATCACCTAAAGTACCCTACTTCTATTCACTCCCCAAAACCCACAAGGAGCGGAGACCACCACCAGGACGCCCTATAGTCTCAGGTATTGGTTCAGTTCAAGAACCACTCTCACAATTCGCTGACCAGTACCCGAGACCCCTGGTACAAAAACAACCAACATACCTGAAGGACACCCATGATTTGCTAAACCTCCTGAAGGATCAGACATTCTCGGACGAAAAGATGCTCCTAGTTGGACTAGACGTGGAGAGCTTGTATACTAGCCTCCCAAAAACAAAAAAACTCTAGAAACCTTGGAGGGACTACTTTTCAACGAACAATGGGACTTTAAAACACCGAGACATTTCATTCTTGAATGCTGCAGACTAGCCCTCACAGAAAACTATTTTGAGTACAACGGTACGCTGTACCAACAATGCCACGGAACATCGATGGGCAGTACTTTTGCTCCTAGCGTAGCAGGGCTCTACGTGAGTAACTTTGAGGACACCTTCTTACAGAATGACACCAACCCCTTCCTTTCCATGATACGATTCTGGAAACATAGACTACGTCATTGTGATCTGGGAAGGCACGCAAGAAAGTCTACAGAGTTTCCACAAGTGGATCAATACCAGGGACCAATGTCTGAAATTCACATACACTGCAGACAACAAAAAACTGGACTTCCTTGACAAAACTATCTATATTGAAAACAATACGCTCAAGACAAGAACATTCTTCAAACCTACGTCCAAGAACAGCCTACTCTCGTACAAAAGCTTCCATCCTCGCCCTCACAGAGACAATCTTCCGTACAGTCAATTTTTACGCCTCAGACGCAATTGTAGCGACCAGGGAGAATACAAAGCTCAAGCAAAAGATCTTTGTGAAAAACTGACAAAACTAGATTATTCAGTAAAACAATAAATGTCAGAAGAGGGCGAGAAATCAACCCAGAGAGAGCCTACTGGAGACGACACCCAAGGAACCACAGCAGAATGTCGTAACCTGCGTAACTACATACAGTGCAGCTACCAATCAAGTGAAGAAAATCATAAACAAAAACTGGAGAATCGTAACATCAGGTTCACTCAATTGGCCTAAACCTAGGTTTGCAAATAAAAGAACCAAGAATTTCAAGGATATCCTTGTTCATACAAGACCGCCACAAAGAACTAAGAAAGATCTTACCACCACATTATGGAACATGCCACCCATAATTGGGCATTATCCATGTGGTTCATGCTCTGTATGCAAACTGACAAAAGCAACCAAAACCATCCAACTCCTGCCTGAGCTTAAATGGACCATAAAACACCATACAAACTAACTCCATACACATGATCTACATGATCACGTGTCCCTGCACACTAAGATATATTGGAATGACGTGCCGCAAAGTGAAACAGAGGATCTGTGAGCACAGAAGCAATGTGAAATGTAAGAGAGGTACGACTAAGATGAGTACCCATTACATTGAACTACAGCACACCATTGAGGATTTAAATTGGGTGATCCTAGAAACTTTAGAAATAAAGAACCAAGATGCCGAACGAATACTGTTTGAAAAGGAACAGAGATGGGTGCACCGCCTTAAGACAAATATCATAGGTTTGAACGACAACATCCCCTGGCTGAGCTTGACACAGCAGAGAGACTAGACACTACACCTACCAGACCAGTATTTCCCATGAACCGCATAGTACCTGCATCTACCAGAACATGTGGTTTAACTGAAAGGACGGATTTCAGTATAGAACTCACATTTAAGGAGATTATACCGAACCAACCAAATCAGATGTGTTCCACTCACTAAGAACAACCAATCACTATCAGGACCCCTAGTATATCTAAGCGGCACATCGAGACCAATTCCATAACGAGAAGCCCCTTCATATATAGGTAATATATGACTTCATGACCTTTTTATGAACTCCACTATTTGTGGACCGTAAAAGAATCTTCAAAAACCTTGTGTTATGTAAACAAGAACCAGCAGCCTTTAAAAATAAAAACAGTGAACCGCACTTTTTCAGCACGATTCGGCAATAGCAAAAGCCGTTATACATGCAGGAATGACATTTTGATCTATTGAGCATTACAACCTTCGGAATTTAGAATAATTAAGCACCACACATAGTCTGTCAACTATGGCTACGGATGAGTGAATACATAATGAACACTCCTGACGCGCCCGCGTTACCCGGGGCACCGTAAGGAGAGCGAGCACAAGTCGCTTAGACCAGCCACGCCAGGTACTACACGAGGAAGACGGATGTCCCATCTACAAGCCGGCGAACACGCATTGTATTAATTTACTTATACATTATCTTTAATGTGGTTCTCCCCCCGCTTTCAGCAGGTCAATACGCCCGCCGGCACCCCGAGGAAGCCCGCATTTAGGGAATTAAGGTATGCTCAATACATGCAATCTGCCTGTGATCCTATTATGCGCGCCCGACCCCTTAGCAGTGTTTGTGAATTATGTTTTAGGAACGCGATCACACGCGCACTTTCTTGGATGAAACGCGCGCTTCCCATGCACATTTTCGTAATGCACCACGTCCTATCGAGTGACTTAAGGGGCACAATGCGCATTAAAAAATGAGTAAGCACACACTCCCGATCCCGGCAGTTACTATTAACTTTATTTGGGGCTTGTGACTATGCGCACTCGCCAGATGTATTTTATTTTAACATACCATCAACTTGACGAAACTCTTGAGGGGCACCTAACCATGCGCGCTCACAACAATATGCAGAACACACGTATTCCTAACGTGTCAAGACACATTTCTCATGTCAGAACGATTGGTGTTTTACCCTACACTTAAATAACACACCACATAGAACGGTCTTAACTACCCCCGGAACATGACATCTACCGGGCTATTTAATCACGTTTCTACTTTCATCATGCAGGGTTGCTAACCCCGTGGCACCCCTGGCATTACCAACACACCAACGGGGGTAGAGAATTGCCATTCTTTCAGTTGCTTATCACGGACTAGCTTCTACAAGAATAACGCATCAGTTCCCTTGTATTTTGCTTACGTAGTCTTTACGCGTGTTTTAAATTAACTATGAACATTAAGATAGCACACATCATTGTGAGAGTATCCTTGATGTAAAGCAAACCTCTCTATGTTTCTTTTTCTTTAACACAGTTATAGGTACTCTATGGCCAATGACTAACAAGTAACCTGGTGAGCTAAAACTATACTCACCCAGCCTCTGACAATATTCAGCCTCCACATTTTTTAGGTCCTGAAGGCGGCCCCCCGACCCGTCCGGACAAATGTATGGGGCTGAAACATGTCGACCGATCACATGGACAACTCAGTGCGTTAGACAAATAATTTGTCTTCCCACGCACGCCACTGTTTTTATTTCCATCCATTCCGAACTGAATAAAGATACAGTTCAGGCAATGTGAGGCCCTTTTAACTCACCTCACTAGAGCACCCCCACTTTTTATATCTCTGATCACTACTGCTATAACCAGCGGTTTCTCCTCCGGGTGGAGGATAGCATACAACAAAAAAGAAACCCAATGATGATGCCGTCACGTTTTTAATAAGGCGGAGAATCAAGATATACCGCCTCACGACCTTTGTACGTGAATGAGTGTTTTTTTTTACAGACGGCAAGAACATCGAACCCTGGTTACACAGGTACAAGTGATCCATTCCCCTCTGATTATTTGGTTACGACAAGGAAGCTGAATGGATCACAGCTCCTTCCTCCTCCCCCCTTTTTGATTAAATATATGGTGTACCGACCAGAACATAGAATTTGCTCATCGGCATATTGTCCATCATGGACCATTTGTGCGAAGGTAGTAAACACGTCTTTAGGAAGTGCAGATAAAGTCTGAATTTGCCCAGGTCCCAAAAGGTAGGCGGTATTTAATGAACGCACTGTCACATTTCCTGAAGAAAAAAGGTTTCCTGCCAATTACAGCAACTGTTTTGGATTCACTAACAGAGGTAGCAATTGCGATACAGTTCATTCCAGGTATACATCCAAAAAACAGCAGATTGCATAACAATACGATATGAAGTAATATAAAAGAACAAATAAAAATAGCACATTAATCATAAAAATAGTAATATGCAGTACAATGAACCTAAGCATGAATAATTTTTAAAAAAATAAAGAAGCTGGATTTAGTATTTCACACAATGCAAAAATTACAAACAATTTCTAAAGGTAAATGACAGCCTGACTCCATACTGATCTAATAATAAACAGAATAATTATAAATCGGCCATAAAGTGCAAAGTGCTAGTAACCTTTTAAACAACCTGCCCAGTACAAGTAGTGGGCAAAGTTTCACAGAGAAGCTTTATGTCACACTTGAGGGATAATGAGACTTGGTTTTCCACATCAGGAAGATTAAGTGGGGCACAACAAAGACTATAAAATCCGATGCATCAGACTTCATACTTAGGGTTGGTATCGAGTTATGCCCATACTCATAATAAGGGAACTAACCACTTTGGTCAACATTAGTGATTATGAGGGCAAGAGAGCAAAACATGAATATTTGTTTCATCAACTTGCTATAATAGGGGCAACATTTTGAGGTCACTAAGCTTGAGGCCCACATAGAGGTAAAAGTGGTCACTGACAAAATGCCCTTTATGAACTGGATATATAAAAGCTTATGCGATTGTCATTCATGATCAGGATACTTTTCGAAACAAGGGTAGAATTTCAAATTTAGAAAAGCCTCAGCAGGGCCAACCCACGGAGCCTTCCATAAATTAGTAAACAGATTTAAAGTCACAGTAAGATTTTTTTTTTATTTTTTAACAAAGAAATAAAGGAAGAGTTAATAGATTATGGCTGAGATGAGAAATCAGATAAGTGCAAAGTTGTAAAACTTATGTCATACATAATTGAACAATGATAAAGTGTATTTATTCTTCATTGACAAGATCTCAAAGGCCATTTTTTAAGGCTCTAATGAAATGTCTGTCCAGAAGAGAACCCAATACAGAAGCGGTCTCTGCTTTGTGATCTCATTAATGCTCTTGATCTCCAGCCCCACGAATAAAGGGACCATTTGGGTATGCTATGGTAACTTCAATAAAGAGGAAACAAATTCTCCACAATTTTTAATTTGCCATAGGTCCAAACCAGAGTGCTGTGGATTGTGCTTGAGCAATCGTAGGAGGGGAAACGTGATCCCAGCGCCTGTGCAAATCCTAAAGAGGTGCTGCCCTTTGTTTTAATTAAAGTGATTTTGTCCACTTGTTTGAATTAGCAGCCAGCCTAATCCCGAAATAATTCAATTTAAACCTTTTCTAATCTAACTTTCTCCAGAGGGAGAGAAAGATACGTAAAGACTGAAAACCACCAACTTTGTTTATGCTTCAATTATAACAAGACCTAGATTACAACAGAATTCTGTGAACGTTTTCTTAAGATTTGAGGCCCACTATAGATTGATAATAAAAGGCTATAATTGACAAATAATAAAGTTCTAACTTTGACGGAAGTCAATACAGTGGCATCATGTGTGCAATTATCAAGTAAATTAATTACTCCTTTTATAGAATAAATAAGGTTGGTATCAAAACAAACTTGGCACACACGTTTGAGGGGTATGGGTTTTGTTAGTCTCCAATTGTTCCCATCCAACTCTTGGAAAATGCAAATGTAAGCAGGAAATTACATCCAACAGATTTTTTGGGCAAGAACTTTCCATAATAAGACACACAGGTCAAGATTGAATGCTGATGTTAAATCACAAAAGACCACATATGGGAGCTTTCGCTCAAACATTGCATATTTCCATAGTACTAGATTTACCCTAAGGGCCCGATTACGAGTTTGGCGGACGGGTTACTCCATCACAAACGTGACGGATAGCCCGTCCGCTGTATTACGAGTTACATTATATCCAATGGATATAATGGAACTCGTAATACAGCAGACAGGATATCCGTCACATTTGTGATGGAGTAACCCATCCGCCAAACTCTTAATCAGGCCTTAAGAGTGCAATCAATATTATTAGTGTTCTCTTTGAAGCCATCTTGAGATGGTGCAGACATTTTCTATCCCTTTATTTACCTTTGACAATATGAGAAACATCCATCAGGCTAATCTGTCTATAGTCCATTTGGTCCTTATGACTTCTGTTTTTGAACACTCAGTAAATTCATACACAACTGTGTGCGAAGAATAAGGGCGCCTGAGTCAACATTTGAGATAACTTTAATATAAGGACCCAAGATCAGTGGTTCTGGTGTAAATCGTGGATTTTTTCCCAAAACTGGGGCCATTTGTACGAACACGTTCCCATAGACACAGAATGGGTAAAACCGTTTGATATATCAGGACGCTGGTGCTTTAATTTAAGGCTCATTAGGGCATCATGAACGGCACAACTAGAGAAGTGAACGCACATTTTTATTAAACTCAGACAAAGGGAAAGCCGCTGCAAAAGTTACACAATTCATCTTCTAACCAGTAATAACTATATTCTAGAGTAAACCATTGAGTCCGAACCAGTGGACGTATTTAGTTTTTTGAGGGGGGATTTACTGCAGATAAACTGCCTTGGTTCATGATACATAAGAAGGCTCTTGTTCCCTTTGGCAAAGGAGAATTAAGTAAATCTGACAACTGCTGCAATTCCTATTGCTCTCTACTATATTTTATTCTTAAAGTATATAGAATATGCCCCTGCCATTCTTCCTTTGGGTGTATTCGTATATGTAATTAGGCCGTTTTCCTTTATTTACCCATCCTCAGGAACTCCTCATTGGGAAACACATCCAGGATACATATACTGTGAATAGGAGGGATTATTTCTGGACACAAGATATGTGCAGTCTTAACTGTGTGTCTAACATTGGACCCTATTGAATCCCATTCGGGACGGAAATACAACCGGATTTAAGGTTGGTTTCCCGGTCAGATTTGGTCACCTTAGCACGATAAACTTGCTCTTACAGGGCTTTTATACTTAGCATTATTTTTCTCTCTTTTTTTACCCGTCTCTTTTCCCCTAGGATCTTCATGTATGGAGTATAGGTATTTTGTTTTTTATTGCATACCTTCGGGTACCAGGCAACATTAAGGGGGTGTCGTTATGTTAAATTTACTTTAGCAAAGTCACTGTTGACTGTTTAGGTTCATATGTCACAACTGGGCTCACAAGGAACAAGCATGCCTTAACTCCGGACCAGTTTATTTTATCTAAGTGTTATTATAATTTTTCTTAAATTACACTAGTTTGTCACTAAACAACCGAGGTGAAACGTTTAAGACAGCATGGGTTTCCACAGGCTCGAGTAGGCAACAGGAGCTGATCCTTCAAAGTTAGTCTGTCACAATGGGAAACTGACATTGGATGCTATTGTTGCATACCTTTCATTCCCAATTTTGTACTATTGTTTGTTTCTTAGCCCTGAAGAAGTCGATGCGCACAACCGTAAGCGAGACGAAACACGTGTTGGCTAAGGCTGTTGTGAATAAACTGAAGCGCATGTTCCAGCAAAGACTCAAGCTTTTGTCACACTGTTTTTGATATAATGGATATACGGTTAGCGTGTGCAGGGGACTGTTGTTCTGTTTTACCAGTGGATATCCACACGTTGGGGAGGAGGGTGGCTCTCCCTACCCTTATGCACCGCAATCTTCACTCAGTACTAGAGTAAACTTACCTGCGTATTGCCCAGGAGCGCCAACACCCTATAGACCCACCTACCAAGCAGTTTAATTTGAATCTATAGGATATTATTGGTTGCCAGCTTGCTGCACCTTGAAGCTCTCTACAAGAAGGGAAGTTTGTAAAGGGACTTCAAATTCATATATAAAAAAAAAAAAAAAACACCATGTATTCTACTCCATACCGATGAGGTTGCTTATAAAGATAAGATGCAACGAACATCTTATGGACAGAGTTGTCTAATATAGTACGAAAATAAAATTGAATCTTGCTACACACCCCTGCTTGCAACAAGATACAAGAGCAGAAACAGAAGCACAACACCTTAGACACATCCTGCCAAATAGGTCACCTCAATATCCTCTTCTCCTTCCTCCTCTTCTGTGTCTGAAGGTTCAGTACATACAGCCAGCTCCAGGCGTTTGTTCTTAGCTAAACCCATGGCATCATCAGCTAATTTCATTGCCTTCTCAATTTCTGGCTTGCCACTGTAGAATGTGCCCCCTTTCTGTGCTTCCTTATTGCCTGAACCTGAAAAACACATGTGAGAGATATTAAGTCCCCTCGACCAGTCCAAACAATTTACATCTTGCTAAATGACAGAAGCTTAACAACTGTTCATTTCAACATCGGTGGCAGAACAATTTGCTGCAACCCCCCCACCCCCCTGCAAAAATTACCTGCTGGACAGCTATCCGACATCTTTGACTTTACCATCCGCACAAATGTGCATTATCTTTAGCAACAGACATTAAAAGCTAGCATCAAAGTGTTAACATGGATATCGATGCGTCTGTCAACACAAATGAACTATCGTCCTTATTAATAGAATCACCCATTCTGAACTCCACATCTACCTCAACACACAAGCACGTGGTTAGGCAGGCCCTGTGACCTAGGCCGGGATCACTTATTGGTGGGTCACAGGTAGGAGGGTGTATAGCTGGCAGGCAAACACGTGAGCGGAAAACTCACAATCAATTCCACAAATAGGCGCAGCGACATTACAATTGTCCAGGGAGATTTCCCCAATAAAACACATATGGCTGGTGCAGGTACACGCTCATAAAAACTCCATAAAGTCAGATGCCACACGGGTTAGGAACATTTAGCCAATCAGGGCCTAGAACACATGGTGAACACACGCTCCCCATCCGGACATCAAAACACATACACCACTGACCACACTGTGTTCACGCAGGTCACGACCCACCTGTAGTGACCTTGGACCATTAATTTATGACCCTAAAGGAAGCAACCAACATTCCTCACCACATATGGTACGTCGAAAAACGTATGGCTTTTGTAATATTGTATTTAAAGAAGCTTCAAACTAAGTATATTGAAAAGGTCCTCACATCTAGTTCCTGTAACTGTTCTCCCGGCCGCACTATTTAATTAAACAAACTATTCCTGTTTTGCCAAACACCTCGTCTTCTGTTTAAAGAAATCCGATTCGAGCAACATTTTGGCAAGCCACCCTAGTAGGATTGGGACCTCGTAACCGACTGCAGCCGAAGGAGGGGACTACGCGCGGATGGATTCATGTTGAACAACAAGATAGGTGGGCAGACACCGCAATTGATTGGAAGTTCTGCTGAATTCCTGGGGCAGAAGACCGCCCTGATGCAGCTGTCAGAGGGTAAGAGACTACATACGAACCCAACATAGTCTAAAAGCATATGGCGAATGGCAAACGAGGGTAAATCGTAAAAAGATAACCTGAGCGCCACTGACTGGGGTCTGGCATATTACCTATCTTATATGTCCCAACAGTATGAGTCATAAGGAGGCCTCGAAGGCATTCCCACAGAAGTGACCTTTGCTCGATAGCTGACCGCTACCTTAGGTGAACATAGTGTAATACTATGTATAGCCATGATAACTCCCAGGACGCTGATTTTTGTGATATAGCTAATCCTGATTGGGTGGAGTTGACACCTCAGTCTCAGTTTTTTTAATTCAATGGTTTCCCAGTGGCAAAGTGTTTTTTTTTTTTAAACACCCATAGTATGTGGAAGGAGCGTGGGAGGTGCATCTAGCTTGACCCTGGGTGCTACAGGGCAGAGATCGTAGAGGGAAAACTTGGACACAGGAAACTGGACGCAAGTTGTGTGTAGCCAAGAGGGGCTGGTGACTCCAAAGTTATTACTAAACAGTGTCTATGATTACTACCTTTGTTTAGGAACGGATAGTGGCAGACTATCCAGCTCACTTAGGAACCTGTTACACTCTAGTCATCCCTTGCTAGAGGATAAATTGCAATGAACAACTAAGTTTTTTTGACAAAGTAATTTTTCTGTTGACAGTTACTGAAATGTGTTATTGTATGTGATGATACTGCCTTGGTTGTCTTTGAAAACTTTATTACGTGACAATGAGTTTATGCAGGTTTTTTTCTAACGTATAGCATATTCGGCATGTGTTACAATACAACATATGCAGTCTTATCTTGTTTTATGGAAATGCTCGTTCAAACTGTTTGTGTGAAAAGTGTAAGCACCGAGCTCGTAGTGCGTAACTTGTAAGAGTGCACCACGTACGAATTGGCCCTACGATTTAACAAACCAAAATTAGGATGACATCAATTGAATTGTATTATCCAAACAAACGGTCATGGATTCCCCACTTAAGCACATGGAGACTAGGTTCCCCAAACAAGTAAAAAGACTTAATATGTTTTGCCAAGAGTGGCATTCACACAGGAAGGCACACATTTCCCTGGCCTAAGGAGGGAAAATTTAACACAAACACAATTGAGCACGCTAAAACGCATATAATAACCAGATTTTCAGGTCAGAAAAAAAAGACAAAAGGGAGGCAGTGTTAGAATTGTGGACTATCTTTGAAGAGGTTCAATCCGATAACCCCACAATGCCGATACCAAGCAAGGCATCAGCACCTCCCGCACCATATGCAGGGATGGATGTGCTCACACCCGCTCCCCTTCCATTAGGATATTCAAACCCAATAGTAGTAGGAGCCGATTACCCCCCCTCACCACCACCACATCCCCCCACACTGGAAGAAGGTCAGACCGGTCCAAGCCCAAGAAATCTAAAAAGGAGTCCAGACTCCGCCAGCACAGCCCACATTTCTAGGCAGGGTCCCCAAAAGCTTGACTCCCGTCCACCACACTTGACACCACACCTCAAAGGCGAGTAAATTACGCATTCCCAATAGGTCAGGCAAGCATAAAAGTGTGTCAAAGAAGTTTGTGGCAGTCCTCAACAGTGATACAGCAAGCTCAGGAGATGAATGGGACGATGATGGGATCAGCCAGACAGTAGAGGATCCCACCCCAGAAAATGAAGCACTGTTTGACGGATCCTCTATGATAGACCACGAGGCAGGGGTAGCACATACAGGGGCAGCGGTAGTGAAAGCTCTTAGTCACGCACCTTCGGAAGCGCTGCAAGTCACAGCACAAATAACTCTCCTATCACATCTCCGTTCAGGCGGCAGAATTGGTAGCGCCGATTGAAGCCCTAAATCAGAGCATGGGAAAGACAGTAAGACTATACTCGGACTCCACCTAGGTCACCACCACAGAGGTGGAAAAGGCTAGGCTTCCTGAAATCGGACGGTATGCACCTCATGCATAAGGACCTCCTCGAACTATTAATCAATGCACTAACTCTAACTAAATGCGCAGCTGTAGTGAAATGTGCAGCGCATACTGTGGGCAAGGAATTTGTTTCACGGGGAATTCACTAGCCGACCAGATGGCAAAAGGGTAGCTTACGGAGCAGTTGGGGAGACACATGTACTCCGCTTACAGCGGGCAGCAGAGACAAAAAAACGCACTCAGGACAAACATTACACAAACGGCAAAATTATATCTGAGGGAGTTACAAAACACAGCATTCTCACACGAGAGAGCGCTATGGGAGGCCAGGGGCTTCACACAGACAGCACAACCTCATATCGACACACCCAAGGGAAAACTAGTCATGTCCCAGAGCTTAGTAAACATTGCACCGCCCCAATTGCACCTTCTAACACACACACACAGCAAAAGAAAACCTGTTGGTGGAGATTCAGACTGGTTCATCCCCAACGTCAGGGAGATGGCAACGATGTACTTAAACGAGTGCGCCGTTTGCCAATTATACTCACCCAAACCCACACTCAAGGTCACAGCATCATCCATCCCTAGACCAACTGGACCCTTTAAGGCGTTGCACATCAGCAGGATTGATCGATGTGCTAACTACAGGTATTTGATTATAGTTTGTCTGTACTTTAGATGAATCGAAGCCAGCCCTTGCGTGCACTGTGATGCCAAAGCAGCGGCAACCTTCCTGGTTAGGGACGTAATTCCTAAGTGGGGGGGTGCCAGACATAATAAGATCAAACATGGGAAAACACTGTCAACACCCTGTGCGACAACCTCTGCAACCTGTTAGGAATCACCCATATATTAGCATCAACTAACCACCCTCAAAGTAAAAGGGCTTAATGGCCTGTTAAAAAATAAAATAAAGTAAAATTTGCACCACCCTTAAAAAGAAGTGGCTCCACTGTCTGCCCCCATCCTTATTTGCACTAAGAAACATAACTAGCAGATAGCACCATCTCACACCACACCAGATCGCGACTGGTAGACTGATGGGGACACCCATCCCGAAAACAAGGACCAGGTTAAGTTCTGAGGCTAGACCCAGAGCATCGGGAGATGAATTGCATGTATACCTGTCAGAACTAAGCAAAACCGCTAGGTTCTTATCTAAACAGGTCAGCCACCGATCACCCAAGTGCACCAACACTAAGCTGCCATATCAAACACCTCAGCCCGGACAAGAAGTGCACTGTAGGAACTGCTTTCATGGTCACCCCCACTTTCTGCTGGTGTTCTACTGTCTCTGACTAGTCCGACTAGGATCCTGCTAATCAGGACCCCAGTCACTGTACTTCCTCCCTAAATTGGTTATGGGGAGTACCTTGGTACACTCCTATTTGGCTACTAGGGCACCCTTGTAAATCCCTAGGGTGTGGTACTAAGGTACCTAGGGCATGGGTACACCAGGGATCCCCTATGGGCTGCAGCATGTATTATGCCACCCATGGGGGACCCTCCAAACTTCAACTATGGGCCTGCCACTGCAGCCTGCATGCACCTCTCACGAAATATGTAAGTTTCCTTATATCTTACATCACCGCACTTGAAAGCTAGAAGTCACACCTCTAGCAGGCCTTTCAGTCCCAAAGACAGGGTGCGCGGTTCCGAGCGCGAGGGTGGCCCTGCATGAGCAGACCACCCCTACAAACCCCGGAGTCCATTCTCCAGACTTTGTAAGTGAATCAGCCATTACGATAGAGAGGCAATGCGTCATTACGCGAGGACCATCTCTTAACTGGCTGCAACAAACCTGGGCATGTTTGCATATCCAGTGCTGGAGGTATGATTCCATCCACGGTAGGGCCCCTCCGGGAAGCCCTCCATGCTCCCGGGACTGATCTTACAGAGCCCGACAGCAACCTAGGGCGGCTGCTGACCACAGACCCGATTCTGCCCTCCTGCTGCTGGGCCAAGCCAGAGCAGGGGAAGGTAGGACAATAGGTTTCCTGTCACACGGAGCTGTGACCACCTCCCAGAGAGGATTTAGTGTATTAGGTCGGGGTGGGTGCGCTTGTCAGCGCCACAGTCTGCTAGAAGGGCACATTTGGTGCACTCCTTGCATACTCCAGTTCAAACCAGCTCAGGGAGCCGCTGGCTCCCATTCGGCTGCGAAACTGAGCAAAGGACATGGGAGTATCCTCCCCTCTGTCCAGCCCCTCCTCTAGGAGGGACCCCTGAATCATCCCAACCCTTTCCTGAGGGTACTTAAGGGCTTACCTGTGGGTGGGACCCTAGATTCGTCGTGGGATTCGATTCAGCTCCAACTCCACTTCATCTTGACCGTCTGGACATCCTGGCCGAGTCATGCTGACCGTGCCGGACTGTTCGCATCATCCTTTGCTTTCGGACCGAGACTGCAACTGAGAAGACTGTCTGCTCCAGACGTCCTGCAAACCTGCTGCAACATCAGTGTCCGTGCTCCATACAGGTTCTGTCCTGGGCCTGTGGACATCTAAAGACATCCAAAGTAATCTCCCTTGGGGTGAAGGAGTCACTCCTCTGCATCCGCAGGCACCTAAACACAGTAAACTGGCCTGCCGAACCTGGGCTCCAAAGTAATCCAAAAGGCTCAGCAACACAGGTGGTGGTTCTGCGTTCCCTCGAGGCCAGAGTAGTCCTCTCGTCGAGTTAAGGCCAGCATCCCTCGTTGAGTGTCCTGCAACCGAACCCCTGTGCACCGCATCGCTGCATCACGCAGTAACCGCATCGGTTACCACGACCGACTCGTGCCAACAGAGTCGGACACATCCAAAGGTTCTGGCGACGAGTCTGTCCCCGCTATAACTGACTCGTACCGACGCGGTTGGTTGGACGGACTCTGTTGTCTTCAGCGTCACGGTGGCTCGGGTAGAGCTACCCATTCGGTGTACCCATACTTGAAGCCTCTTTTGTCTACAGACCTGTCTTCATTGAACTCCAATGGCCTTCGTCTTCCGTGCCTCCTGGACGTCCCGGAGTGGCATAGACTCGGTCCCTCTGCTTTCAGGTACTTTGACACAAACCCGAGCCCGCGTTCCAACAGACTCTTTCATCCTTCTGCAACAGCGGTCTCATCCTGAAGTCCTCGATTGTGCTTAACAGTGGTTGTAGGTATCCTGAGTCCGAGGGTATCCACGGTAGGGTGGCTCCTCAACCTTCTTTCTTCCACGGGGTATCTTAGGGGTCCGCTGGGAAGGGTCTTTCCGCATCAAGACTGCAACCGCAACGTACTTTGAGTAGTACTGAGTACGCGATCATGTATCCTCTTGGCGTACGACTATTGTGGGGTACCTAGAGTCGCACCTGGGGTGGTATCTTGGGTGCCCGAATCCCTGCACTCTCTGGGTCCAATCTCATCCACTATCGTGGTTCGAATTCCACTTTTTTGATATCTGGTGTGGTCTGCCCATGGGGACCACTGTGCTTCTTACTGTTCTATTGTGAAGTATTGTGTGCATTGACACTATATCTCTAGGTAGGAGATATTGTATAGTGTTAGTAAATGAATGTAATAAATATCTATTTTTCATAAGTACACTGTGTGGTTCTTTTTCACTTAGCCTATACTAAGGATTGGATACTCGTAAACCGAGCTGCTTTACACTTCTCCTAGACTAAGCTTGAAGGCTGCTCTCCACAGCTACCACTTAAAGAGCCTTTATAAGCTTGCCTAAACCACTAAAATCACCATATGGGTCGTCTGGATTGGTGCAGGGTGCTACACTTACATAAGTGAGCATCATATACTAAGCCAGCCTCTCACATATACGTTCAGATCTTTATAAGAAAATGGAGCGGCCAAGTTTGAGGGGCCCTACCAGGCAATTGTTGCAACACCCATGGCCCTCAAAGTCAAGGGGAAGAGTGTGTGGGTCCATCTCTCCGACGTGTGGTTAAAACCTTCCACGACGAACCCTTCATGTACTAAACCCCACAAACATTTTTTGGAACTGATCAGAATGAACACAGTTATCGGAGGAACACAGAAGACTCCCAGGGGACCAGCACCACGAGCTACAATATCACAACAAAAGTTATGTATATTACTGTGTAGATGTACCCTCTGTCTACTATGGGAAGTCCCACACCTACGGGGGGGGGGGGGAGGAGGAGGAGAACTATAGAGCCTGCATAAGGACCACTAGTACGTCACCTACAATTACACTAAACTTAACACTAGCATCCCGCATGATCTACCTAGCGCCCTCCTACACAACACTTGGTACCAACACATGACCTCAGTCGGATCCCAAGCATCAGCTAGGTCATGTTGTCTGTGCGCTAATCCCACATGCGGTAGGCTCAGATAGGTTTTCCCTGTCCTATGAGGTAGCCCCCGAAAAAGCAAAGTGCCTCATTCACCTTTGCATATGTAGGAGAAGGGTCAAGATCCAGCCTAACAAGATAGAACCACATAGGGTTGTTGTAAACCTGACCCAATATGACACCAGCCCAACAGCGTTATAACTCTTCACTGAACCCAATGATATCCAAACCGAGCTGGATAGAATGCATGGGAAGGACACCATAGGGGAAGATACTGTTTGGCCCCGAGATTTCACAGAAAAGAGATTCTTGGAGGTAGCAAAACCCCCAACTCTGTGCACAAACATGACTACGCCAGCAGCCATCTGTGGGCCAAATGTAGCCCTTAGAGTATCTGGGGGCGGTCTTTAAAAACAAGTGGTCTCCCGACATGGAATTCCTGTGCAGGACCGCACAGCTCAGGGATAAAAAGGGGAATGGGTCACATGGGGAGGGTTCAATGAAAGTATGGCTAATCCTTGTCAGGAAATCTAGGACACCAAGGTGGGTGGATACACTTGGCACGAAGGGAAGTGTCAACCCCTGATTGTACGGAAACTTACAGTGTATTCCTTATGTTTCAGAGGAAAAGGAACGCTTCCAATGGGCACGAATGCGAACTGAGAAGTGATTTTTGACATTACAGATATGCAATGGGGAACCTCCACGCTGATGGATTTCTACTGGCAGTGCGACGAGAACTCCTGCACCCAACTGGTTACCGGTTGGAGGGGACTGTGTTCCCTTGTGACCTTGCACACCCGACCCTGGTCATTCCCGGAGAAGAACTAACAGAGTTGTACCAGCACCCGTTAAAGAAAAAGACCACCTTGCTGCACCAAGCTTGCGAAAAGAGAGCGGTGGACTATTTTGGCTGGGCTCAGTTCAAAGACATTCCAGAAGAATTCAGGCTGTTCACAGAAGCACAGCTGGGGGCAGGGGGCTGATTGTTTGCTTTTGTCTGTAGGGTGAAAAAAACTAACGCTGGCTCCAGATCACTCAGTGGGAAATGCTTAAGATAAAAAGCACTGACCTCGGCATCAATTTGATCAAGGAAGAAATGCGAGCCATCTGCCTCATGGTAATGCAGCACAGATATGTGCTGGACTTAATGACCTGCCTGTTGCACATTTATGCCAGGGAAAAATATGGACAATGGAACACTGACACTTACCATCCAAGCACTGCATAACCTACAGAGAAGCATGCGTGAAAAAGGAGGTGCCCCGAGCAGGAGTGGTTCTCCAATTGGTTCTACTGGCTCCCACAGTGGATATCTTGTCTGTGTAAATCACGGTTGCCAGTTATCGTTGTGTTTCTATTGGTTTGCAGGGTTGTACAATTGGGGGATCACCTGCTGTGAAAACGGAGCCCTCAAACTAGGTAAAATGCAAGTAAATAGAAAAGGTTGTCACAGTCAAGAGCGAGCTAGGGAACAGCAGGACCCAAATAAAATAATGGTACAAAGGCATGAGTTAGATCGTGTAGTTGAAGAATCAACTAGAGGGGGGAATGTTAATATGGATATCGATGCGTTTGTCAACACAAATGAACTATTGGCCTTATTAATAGAATTCTGAACTCCACATCTACCTCGACACGCAAGTACGTGGTCAGGTAGGCCCTGCGACCTAGGCTAAGGATTACGGATTCATGGGTCACAAGTGGGAGGGTGTATAGCTGGCAGGCAAAATGTGGCAGGAAACTTGATCAATTCCACAGATAGGCACAGCGACATTACAATGGTCAGGTGAGATTGCCCCAATACACACATGGCCGGTGGGGGGTATGCACTCCAAAAAGCACCATAAAGTCCGGTGCCACATGAGTTAGGAACACTTAGCCAATCAGGGTCTAGCACACGTAGTGAACATGCGCTCCCTATGCTGGACATCTGGACACATACACCACTGACAACACTGTGTCCACGCAGGTCAAGACCCACCTGTAGTAACCACTGACCATTCATTTATGACCCTAAAGGCTGCAACCAACATTCCTCACCATATATGGTACACCAGAAATCTTTAATGGCTGTTGTAATATTATATTTCAAGTGGCTTCAAACTCGATGTAAATTGAGACAGTCCTCAGACCTAGTGCCTGTAACTGTTCTACCAGCAGCACTGTTTAATTAAACAAACTGTTGCCGTTTTGCCAAATGCCTCTTGTCTTTGGATTTTTAAGAAAATCAGATTTGAGCAACAAAAGTCATGGAGAAAAGCTGTAGATCTTTTAAATAAAGACTCACTTTTGCCACAGTCAGGACTCGTCACTCACCAAATTGTATTGTTATGTGAAGAACTTACTAGCCCAAGAGGCAGACGCAGGGTGGTGGGGTTTAGAAGGTGGAGGAAGCGACGATAAGAAAAAGTCCATCATGTCAACATGTCAAAGCAGTAATTACCTACACAGACAAATATTAAGGCACTAAAACTTTTGGTCAAATTGCTTAAGCACTTTATACCACTAGTCAATATCAAGGATTTGGTCATCTCAGTTAATGGTTAGCAAGAACAAAAAAAACCTTTTGCTTTGGCCTAAAAGTCAATGAGGAGGAATTCATGTATCACGAGAAAACAGATTCCAGGAAAACCAATTTTGATAGAACAACATAATGCAATGCTTCTCAGTGAATAGTTCTGAGTGCATATATCTAACATCTATAAGCAAATTTATGCAAATGATTGCGATGATTCAAAGTTTGGGCTTATTTTACACTTAAATCAGATTTCCATTTAGTTATCTAATGGGAAAGATAGCAAGAAAAGCGTTGGAAATTAGGTTAAGTATACACATGGTGATGATGCAAGAATGCAGTAAAAATCGATCTGTAGGTCGTTGATCTGAAATAGAGGTTTAGATTCTTAGAGTACTCCGATTTCAGAACACAGACTGCAACATGAATACTTTAACGAGAGGGCATAACAAGCCATTCTAATTCTATATTAACACTCGGACTATCCATTAGTTACTCTAAATGGGTCTGCCTCTGTTGATATGTAGTAGACGAACCACTTCATATCGACTACGTGGATTTTATTTTTTAGACCTTTGCCTTGTCATGTTTATTTAATAATTCTGATATTACGGACTTTTCAAGTTACCTTGCACAATAAATAACCCACCTGAGTTTGGGTACTGCGTTCACACCTTGCTTCTTCACTGGTGCATAAGATAGCACCAAGTTAGATCACAGAAGATCCTTGTGGCCTTCATATTTCTTTGACAAATACTAATTCTTCTAGGGCAAAAAGAGGCTTTCATCCTTCCACAATGTTGGGAAAACAGTTATTAACAATGCTAAAAGGGCACAATGTGCAGCAGCAAGCACCATACAATGAAGAGTTAAACTGTCGTACAATCCAGTCACAGATAAAAGCCACATTTTATTGATCAGAGCAGAACCTCCCTGAGGGCCAACCTGTGTAACTAACCATCAATGCTGCCAAGCCAAAAAGGTACACCCTACTCCTGTCCATAACACTGACTGACTATGATGTGTCTGTGCAGCACCTGTTATTGCTCAGCAACAAACACCTCCCTCCCCTGCCTTATTTCACATCACCTTCAAACGTGGCCAAGAAAACCTCAACCGGCGTAACGTTTCCAAACTGTTACTAAAGTACCAATGTGCATTTATTATAGGGAAGGGGGCAAGGCTTTAAAATCTAAAATAAGTAACTGAACATCTACCCTGCAGGCCTTTATGCGAACCAATCTAGCTTCATCCTTGTACAGCAAGGGGCTAGCAAGTCCTGGCCCTCAGGATTAGGAAAAGAGCAACCTCTATACTAATTGACCACTCAAGCTGCCCCTTCAATAAAACAGAGCGCAACATACAGTAGCGGTGGCAGTTTTTTTTTTTACCGATCTATTGGACTTACATGCAGGTACCATGTCAGAGAAATGATGCGGTGAACCTTGATTGATGCCTCATTCCTGCCTGCTGACCTCTAGAGTTTAAGGATCAAGCCACTGGAGTGAGAGCAGAGTTCACTAGCACCAAAGAATGGTTGATGTCACTTGGTTGAGGGTGTCTGGATCTCTGCTGGGGTTAATGATCGTTGGTAAAGTCTGGGCTTCAGATTTCTGTCCACGGGAGTAGCACCCTGTGCTGGCTGGCCATTAGGAAAGCCCCTTAGCAAGAACTGGAAAGTAGACTGCAAGTAAAGTGGTCTGGATTGGCTGAGCGTTATGGACAAAGGACTGCATGAAGGAAATTGATTAACTGCAAATTACTATTCACTGATGCAGAAATTTGTAATTTACAAGGGGAGACAACAAAAGGTTAGTGGTTCATTTAATTCTGGTACCTGGATGATTAGTGACCGCTAGGGGAAATCCAGAAGCAGGAGTTATTTAGGCCAGCTCACAAGGTACCATTGTGGTTAGTCGGAATCCACAGTTGTTCCAATAACAAGAAAGCTATCTACACAGAAAGCGGATTATAGCTCCCGGACACTCAAAATATTTGCCTCTGAATAACAGAGGGCTCTTAAGTGGCATCTCTGTATTATCCCAAGGATTAGTAAGAGGCCGGCTACCGTGTCAAAGAGTATGAATCCAACACATTTTTTCCAGACAACATAGCACATACATCACAAACCAGTGAGACGGCAAACTTTTTCAGGATGTAAGGCGATTACTGCAAGGCCTATACCATATTCCATGGTCATATCCTATAGTTGGCAGTATTCGGTTCTAAACGTTACGATTCAAATTTCAATCAGGAATAAATCCATTACGGTCCTCTCCAAACAGCATACGTGGAAGGCGGGAACTATGATTAACTAAATATGAAGATGTCATTATGTCTACTGTATCAATCAGATGAGATGAAAAGAATGTGTAAAATGTACGTGTTTAAGAGAGAAAAAGTGCAAATTGGGTGCATGATCTGCCCAGGACGGAGGAGAGCAGGGGCTGGATCCAGAGATCGGATCCACTTCTGAGACTTACTGGACATGCATCTTTGTGTGTGCACGTTTATGATCAAGTAAAAGCCACACAGCCTAAGGAACAAACTCAATATCCCATAGCCTCAAATGTAGATTTTCTTACCTGTGTATGCCTTTACGTTCTTCACTCCAACCCAGCCCCTCATTGGTGGGTCATCAAAAAACTGCATATGCACCTTAAGCAACTTCCTTTTTCCTCGGAGATGGGTTGATTGAGTAGGGTGGTTGTATACAAGACATGGCCACCAGGGGTGACCTGTCATCTTAGCCCAAACCAAGTCACCTGGTGCAAAGAGGCACAAGATACTGAAAGAAAAAAAAAAATGGAGGGAAAAAAAACTATTGGTACCGGGAAGTAAAAGTTTAAGGTCCCCTCCCCCCCTCCCCCATCTCAAATATTTTATTTATAAGAAATAAATTCTTACAGAAATATAACAAATTATCCAATTCATTGAAACATAACAAAAATATCACAAAATCTCCAACAAATAAAATAGCATTATTGCAAACAGCACGTGACAGACCTACAAGCGGGCATAAATCCATGTTTAAAATACCCTTTCCGAGAAATACACGGGGGGTGGAGGTCTGCAATAAAAACGCTTCATTAACATACATATCATATTCAGGATGTACAACAGTTAAGCCTATTGAAATATGAGCAGCAGATAATTACAGTTACTTGTGTAGATACTAAAGTGCATTGGCAGAACCGACATGACAGACCTACAAGCAAACAAAAGTCCATATTTAAAATACCTTTTAGAAAAGTACACCTTGGGTAAGTTTGCATCAAAACCCATTCATAAACATGCATACCATATTCAGGATATGGAACTGTTAAGACCTATTGAAATATAAAGCAGCAAATAATTTAAATTACTATATATTATATATATAGAAAGGATTTCTCGTATTATGCCCCAATGACAAGAACAACAAGATGCGGAACACCAGAAGAAGCACAAAAATGTATTGTGCACCAACAAAAGGGCGACGCGTTTCGGGGTTAAGCCTTTGTCAAGCAATTTCCTGTATCTCTATAGCCTGTAGAAATACATCTAACAGTTGGACGACATAGAAGAAATACTCCTTGTAGTACATCCAGCGCTGCTTATTCTCAACACGGAAATCAACAAAATGCCTGCACAATTCATTATACATCCCAACTTGTCTCAATTTTAAAATACTAAGTTTACAGTGTGAATTGCAACAAAGCATAATATATTCTTACGCTTACAAAATTGCAGCTAAGTGCTTGGAGTCATGATTGCAATTAATAAAGTTTTCATACAAAATATCAACATATCAACATTCCGATTGGCGGAATTAAATTTGTTGCAACATCTCATTAAATCATACAATGATCACACCCCCAATAGGCAATTTATATTGTAGTGCTATCAAATGCAATATAGAATCTACGCTGGAAAACGGCACTACGGTCAGCGGATTTAAAATCATTTCGCCGTCCCGTACAGCCCGAATTGCAACCAATAAAGTTTATTCAAAGTTGCAGCAATCCGATTCATGTAAATACATGTTTCTAATATCTGCGGCAGACCCCATGCACATAAGGACGATTTGAAAAGTGCAATAATCAAATGAGCCGAATGCAGATAAGCAATAATTAATTTATATTGGGGCAACAATACCTCAGTGCGGTGTCTGTCCCAATATATCTCTGCTGCGGCTATTTCATAAAGTATCGGCTAATTCAAGGCAAGTGCCTGAACAAGTATATCTGGTGCCTATACATTGCAACAGAATAATATACTTCTATTTAATACTGGGCAAATGTCCTTAGACCAGATACCTTATAGTGGAACATAAACTCTATATTTTACATATCGATACTAAGATGTAATGTACTATGTCGTCATACTTAATCAAATATTTCTTGAGAACAGGAAAGTTGACCTTATGAGAGGTGCTAACAGAAAAAGGGGACTGTGAAGGGTACGTGTACATAGGATAATAGTGACAAAGTAAGGACCTGGAGTGTGGGATCTGTAGATTAGATACCTTGGGATTTCTTAGGGTACCAAAGTAGTACAGCCACTATTGAGGCCTGACTATTTTTTACTTGCCGGCAAAGGCATTTTGAATTGATAAACAGTACCCCAATATAAAGGTCCACATTAAAATTGTGAAGTGACAAAATCTTCCTACCACTGGAATAAAAACCACTTAAAATAACGAAGAGCAGTCAATTTAGCGAGGCTATGGTCTATCGGCCTATATGCGTGGCAAGTTCCTCTCCTCCATTTAGACCCTTTGGTATTTTGCAATCTAATTCGATGATGTATTTGGACTCCAGAACCCTGAGATTTTTCTCCCTGTCTCCTCCCCGTATATGTGCTGGAATTCTGTCTATTCCATAGAATAGTAGATGGCGATTATTGCTTTTATGTTTCACGGCAAAATGTGGGTGGATTATCAGGGGGGTAGCTGTGTACTAGGCGATCCCTCAGCGATCTAGCTCGTTTATATGTGACTTGTGGGCTATTGCCTACACTGTTACCTATTATGGGATCTGCCACTGGTAGGTTCCAATGTGCCCTCATGGCTTTCTTTAAGGCCCATGCACCTCTACTAAAGGTAGTAATCATCCTGGGTGCTAAGTTGTCTTTCTGTGCGAGTTTCTTGATTTTACTGGTCGATGGATTAAATAACAATTCGCTTTGTGTAATATTGCTGACCTTATGATTAGCTTTTTTTATAACACTTTCCTTATAGCCTCTGTTTCTGAAACGTGTCGTAATGATATCTTGTTCAATCTGAAAGCCCTCATTTGTGCTGCAATTACGGCGTGCCCGCAACACCTCCCCATACGGGATGCTATGCACCAAAGGGGTTGGATGGTGGCTCGCCGCATGCAGCACAGTGTTTCCAGCTGTTTCCTTGCGAAACAGACGTGTCGTAATTCTATTCTGTTTGATCTCAACTATTGTATCGAGGAATTCACAGGAATCTGTGCTGATCTTATGGGTAAACTTAAGATTTAAATTGTTTACCCCTAGCTCTTGGATGAACTCCTTTGCCATAGATTCTGATCCATCCCAAATCAGGAATAGGTCATCGATATACCTGATCCATACAAGTATGTGACCGGTATATCGCTCAAAGTCCTCCGTCCAGACTACCTGTTCCTCCCACCAGCCCAGGAACAAGTTCGCCAGGCTGGGGGCGAAACAAGTACCCATGGCGGTACCAGATCGTGGTCGATAAACAGATTTCTCAAAGAGGAAAATGTTCTGTTGTAAGCAGAACAACATCATTGTCTCTAACATCTTATTATGTTGCCAAAGGCTAATGTGTCTGCTCTTGAGGAAATACATACATGCAGATACCCCCATAGTCTGTTCAATGCATGTGTACAAAGAACAAATGTCCAATGCTATCATGTGATAGCCTTCTTCCCATTGGACATCGTGTATCCTCCGCAAAAAATCAGAGCTGTCCTTGCAATATGATCTTAAATTCAATACATATTTCGAAAGAAAAATATCCACAAAAAAAAATGCATTTTCCAACAAGCCTCCATTGGAAGAGACTATGGGGCGCCCTGGTGGATTAATGGCATCTTTATGTATTTTTGGCAGAAAATACACACAGGGGATCCGCGGATTATCAGTTCTCAAGAATCTGTATTCCTCAATGTCCAATAGGCCTTGATGGTACCAGATCGATAAATGTTCATGAAATTTATTGATTGTTCCCTTATGTCTCCCAATTAATCAGTTCATAACAGGTCTCATCCGATAATTGCTTCATTGCCTCGGCTCTATAGTTATTAATGTCCATGATGACAACATTGCCCCCCTTATCGGAGGGCTTGATAATGATGTTAGGATCCTTCTCCAATCCATTGATAGCCTGTCTTTGTTGTTTCGATAAGTTGTCTTATCGTTGTTGCCCCGCATCTTTTTTAATTCAATCATCATTGCTGTACTGTATGCTTCGATATTGTCATACGGAACAATTGGATTGAATTTGGATTTCATTTTTAGTCCACTATGACTGGTCTGGTTAGTGGTGACTCCACAGGCTCCCAACATTTGAGAGATATCTTCTCCCTGACTTGATTGGTTATTTGTGTCCAGATCATACATATCTCTTAGCAAATCCATGTCCTGGATCTGTAAATTTGTATCATCCCCGTTATCATTAGGGTCCTTTGTGACTTTGTTTGATCCAATATTCATTTTAAACAGTTTAATAAGTTTTAACTTACGAATGAAAAGAAACAAAATCAATTCGAGTGTCCGTGTAGTTGAAATCATTGGTTGGACAGAAAGACAAACCTAATTGCAATACAGATATTTCTTCTGCAGTCAATATTCTGGATGATAGATTTATTACTGATTTGACATGGGATTATCCTCATTAGAAATGGCATTTCTTGTTCCTCCTCTTCTATTGCTGTTCATTCTGCGTCTTTTTTGGTTCCTTGCCTCTTCCTCTTCTTGCTCCTTTGAATCAGCCCCTGCCCTTTGTGGGCGGTTTGTCTGATTGATTCTGTTCCTTCTTTTGCTTCAAAATTTGAAATTCGTGAAGGAATGTCAAAGGACGTGCCCCTAAAGGGCCCACTGTGTTACGATCCTCTGAGTCTGTACTTAAATCCGAGCTAGATCCGGTTGACAAGGCTTCACCTTGACGAATGTTAGAGGAGACTTTGAAGTTTCTCTGGGCCCAATCGAAACGTTTGGCATATGTAAGAATACGTCCTTCTGCGTAGTCTCTCTTAGCTCTGAGAAATTTGCGCTGTTTTTTTGTTTTTATTGCATCCTCGTATTCCTTCAATTGAGTAGGCAGAATTTTCATGAATTCCACCACTACTTTGTCCGTTTTGATTTTATCAAGTTCGACTCTTAGTGCACACAGTTCTTGCCTGGTGGAATCCAGATCAATTTGTGCATATTTAATTAGCATTTCAAGCATGCCCTTGCAGGTTCTGGCCATGAATTCTGCCCATTCCGTAAGAAGATCTTGATTCGGATTTTCATAAGTGGGTACAATGGATATTCTAAGCCCTTGAGGCACTCTGCCAACCTCCACGTAGTTTGTTAATGAGGCAACTTCCCACCATTTATTGATTTCACGTTTGCTTAATTTCTCTAGCAAAGCGAGTTTCTGTTTCACTGTTGAATCGACCCCACTTGTACTGGCAGTGATCGATGGTCCACTGTTGATTAGATCTTGGTCCTCATTGATTAGTGAAATTGCGACTGCTCTTCTTTCACTCTCCCATTCTGACATATTTCTTTAACGTTCTTCCGACGCACACGGTCAATTCAAGACCGCGACAGTTACGCCTGTTCCCAAATCATGCTTGAGTGCGAATATGGGCAGAGGCAAAATTGCTTGGGCGAGCAGGGGAAATGACAGGGGCAAGCGATCACAGTCCTCCGACATAGACCCCCCCACCTCCACATAAACCCCTGTTTTGCCGTAGCGTCCGCTTACCCAATTAATCCTCCTCGTCTTCAATTCGGCTACGGGAACGGCAGGAACCACTGCACGTTCGGTAATAATTCACAGATGCTGCGCTTCGTAGTTCCCCGCCTTCGGCGTTGGTGCCTGCAGACGGCGGCAGCAGCCGTATAAGATGCAAAGGATTTCTCGTATTATGCCCCAATGACAAGAATAACAAGATGCGGCACACCAGAAGAAGCACAAAAATTTATTGTGCACCAACAAAAGGGCGACGCGTTTCGGCGTTAAGCTTTTGTCAAGCAATTTCCTGTATCTCTATAGCCTGTAGAAATACATCTAACAGTTGGATTTATTCCTGATTGAAATATGAATCGTAACGTTTAGAACCGGATACTGCCAACTATAGGATATGACCATGGAATATGGTATAGGCCTTGCAGTAATCGCCATCCATCCTGAAAAAGTTTGCCTTCTCACTGGTTTGTGATGTATGTGCTATGTTGTCTGGAAAAAATGTGTTGGATTCATACTCTTTGACACGGTAGCCGGCCTCTTACTAATCCTTGGGATAATACAGAGATGCCACTTAAGAGCCCTCTGTTATTCAGAGGCAAATATTTTGAGTGTCCGGGAGCTATAATCCGCTTTCTGTGTAGATAGCTTTCTTGTTATTGGAACAACTGTGGATTCCGACTAACCACAATGGTACCTTGTGAGCTGGCCTAAATAACTCGAAGATCATCCCTATGCCCCCATGACATGACATAGAAACACTATTTGAGAGCAGCTCGGGAAGGAAATGTCCTAGCATAAGATGATACAATTTTGCGCAGATTTTGGCCAATAGCATTGGCCTCATCCTGATGCATAATACCACGCACCAGATTTAAACCCATTTCTCTTGACCAAATCCCATATTTTTTAAAGATCAGTTGAAGGATCTTCTTAGTTTCCTTTAGGAAAAATACACAATCTACTAATAGGTGGCTCACTGAATACCCTGAACCCAGCTTGGGTTGACATTGACCACGGTTCTCAGCTATATATGCTTTTAAACCTGGCATCTGCCACCCCGGGTTAATTTCCACTCTCAAATGAAGAATTTCATTTAGCAGAATCCTGTCTGGTATTCTATATAGATACGGAAAGAGGGTGTTAATAAAAAGGAGGCAACGATCACCTATTCCTCAAGAACTGTAGGTCAGCATTCCGGCTGGTTTCCTCAGCACAACATCTGAGAATGCTCTTTGACAATTTTTTTTCCAATTCACCCCCTTCGAGGTGCATATTTGGAGCATCTAAGCTTTTCATAATGATTTTCACTGGGTTTCTCTTACCAGGGAAGATTGCCATTACCTTCTGAAGGATTTGCACCGATAGTTTTCACTAGGAGTTCCATTTTAATCAAAAAATAGTATTGCAGCGCCCTTGCATCCACCAGAGCACCCCAAGCTACAGATTTCAGCTGATGCCTTATGGCTTAAAGCATTGTGTTTTCTGGTAGATCAAGCACTGATTTCAGAATACTACCTTCTAGCACCTCGCATGCAACCAGTCCATCCATAGCCAGCACATCTGCTCCATGCAAAGCCTGAGGTACTATCTTACCCAGTGCAACTTTAATAAGTGGCTCATGAGTGGAACTACTATATTTGTGGTCAAACTGCTTCAGACCATTCACTTCAGCTAGCAATGTAAGCCTCCGACTGGCCAAGTGCTTATCCCATCTTAAATTATCTTTAAAAAATCATCCCCCAATATTTCTAGTCCCACACCTGCTCCAGCCACATGTTGATTAGGAACCAAGAAAATCTCCTTTTACACTTTGCAAATAGCAACGTTTTGTCTTGTCAATTTTTATTGTCAACTCGTTCTCTAGACAATAAGTGCTTAATGCATTTAATTTGTGTTGGAGCCCAATGGATGCGAGTTCCATCACCACCAGATCGTCAACATATGCGAGACGGCTCGTATGCTTGCCCCCAATCTTAAGAGAGAAACGGTCAGTGGCACTTAACACCTGCGGGAGGTCCGCAATGAATAAGCTAAACAGGGGAGCTAAAACACATCCCTGACAAACCACTTGCTACCAGGAGTTTCCTCGAAAGGCTGCCTACCCCACCAAGATCAATCTGTTTAAGAGATCAAACAGGGTCTTGGGTATATTCCATTGTTGGGGCGTCAGCCATAACGTGCCTCTGTCCACCCTGTCGAAGGACGCCCGGGTGTCACATAAGCAGCAACAAAGACTACCTACCAACTCCATTAACCTCCTTACGACCCCCCCCCACCCCAGAGTGAACCAGTGGTCCGTTGTTGAATAATCTGGCCCAAATCCACCCTGCTCCACAGGGATAATTTCAGTGCCAAAGGCCCAGACAGCTGGATGCTTCAATAAGGTCTAGGGAAATAACTTGGCGGTGATATCCAATAAAGATATCAAGTGATAGTTAGCCGGTAGGTAAAAGTAACAGTTCACCAGCCCCAAAAAGTGCTTCCTATTCTTCTCTGCAATGGAAGATAGCGTTAGTCCACAGTTTATTTTGTAAAACTCCCTTTTTTTGTAGGCACAGGTTCAGTCTCTGGTACGGAGCATACTGGCAAAACATATGTTAGGACAAACCACATGTTCCTTGGTGTACTTGAGGTGGGTGAAACATTCAGTAGGAATGCAGCAGCACTGCTGAGAACACGCCAAGCTGCCCCCATACATCAACCATCATCTTTAGACATTTCTCTGTGTCAGACATGAGTGTGGGCGGGTACTCACTGGAGGCATAGGTCCTAATTTCAGTACCTTCGGAAAAGAAATTCTTAAGGAGGCAAAGAGTCAAACCAGGGATGGGGAATTCCTATAGCCCAATGCCCGGGACATATTGTTTGGGGTCCAGGGCAACAAGTTTTCATGTGTATTTTGTCCTTGGGACAAGTAGGCCCAAACCCCTACATCACAAACCCTTTGACTGCTGGTTTACAGTACCACATTATGGATCAGGGAAAGGCATTGCCTGCAGTTAAGGTAATATTTGTGTCCATGTGTTAACGCTGTTCAAACTTGTATTTATGGTTAATTAATGCAAAACCTTTATTATTAGGGTGAGCGATCTAAGTACATGTTGTAAGCTCAGACTGTACTACTGACAGTGTTTCCAGTATAAAAATGTGTACACACGTTTTCAATGTTTAGCAATATGAGGCTATGCATGCTGCTCCCAGAATGCTCTCTGATTAGATGCAAATATATGCAGAAGCTTGAAAGCTAGATTGACGATTCTTTGCTTTCAAAAATAAAAAGTTCACAAAAAAATGCAAAAACATTTTGTTAAACTAGTGTAACATTTTAGGTACCTTTTTTGCAGCATCATTTAGTAAAATATGTTGATGAATGCTAGTATTTCCCAAAAATATTCATAATGGAACATCAGTGTAACCAGTTATAATAAGAATATGGGAAACTTACAAATAAACAAGGATTGCTAAAGCCAATAGGTCTGAAATTGTTGGTCAGCCTTTTGGTTTTGTCAATGCGTGACTTGTTTTGGCATGTTTTTTGCAAAGCCTTATTGATGTGGGAGCTGCCTGGACCTAATCATTATAACAAACATTGGCAAAAGCAAAATTTGTTTTGGTCTCAAAAAGCACACATTTCCAGAGTAGTTCCTGGCACTGAACAAAACTACTGCGAGTCAATTATGCTCCTTGTAAGAGAACAGAATGCTGTCACTCACAGCCAACACAAAAGGTCATGGTTAACGCCAGACCTAATTAGGGGCCCAGTTATTAAATAAAGTCTCAAAAGTGCACTCATGTTCTTGCATTAAGTGCATATATATGACTTTTGTGAATTCACAAGACATTACAGAAGTAGGCCAAGAATAGTACTCCTAGAAAATATTTGTGAACTGCATTTTAGCATGAGCAAATATGCAGGTGTAGATTTGCTCATGCGAAAATCTGAGTGTTTGCAAGTTCACTTTCCCTCCAAACACTTTTTCCCAACCCTGGAAGAAGTTTTATGTCTGCAATTGTCAGGAGTAAATTTCCATCCTCTCTCAGTATGGGAAAAGATTAGAGAAGAGTTGGTGAAAACACTTAAAACATGCAAGTTAGTAGGTTTTCACAGACTCAAAAGGGCATTCCAACCCTGAAACTGTTGCTTACCTTCAGCGCCAGTCAAACCCCCCAGGATATTGCGGCATGGATTCGCAAATTTAGCGGCACAAATATGGAAATTTAGCGGCACAAACATGGAAATTTAGCTGCATTTTTGCGGCACTTTATTTTACTCAATCATTCATTTTCAGCCTGAAGTCAATGGAAACTGTTTTAGCAGAGTATTCCACTTTGAAATGGGCATGTTTAGTAGGGCTAATAAATGCCCCGGAGAGAAACTGATACAAAGTATCCCTCAGGAGCACTATTGAGCCAGTTCCTGCCTTCCCCACCAAGGACGGCTCTTGGGGTCCTTACGAGACCAGCCATTTTGAGGCCAAGCAATCGTCTCAGTGTAGCTCTCAAGTGTTTCCGAAAAACAGGGACAAAAACATGAAATTCGCACCACTAAAGCAGCACGCACCACTAAAGCAGATACTAGGACACAATTTAATTTCAAAACCGCGCTGTACTTCAATGAGAGTCACATGTAAAGTACAGCACGCAAAAGGGAAATTGGTATGGCAGATTCTTCTTTCTAACAAACGTACATTAAATGTAAAAACTCATAATACTCCTATCCGAGGTAGGAGTATCTTCTGTTACTAAAACGAAAAAAAAAAAAAAAAAAGAAAGTGGGGAGGTGTAGGTTCCTTTTTGCAGTTATTGTGGGTGCAGTGGCACCAGTGCTTAATTTGTAACCGTTTAAGTGCCAGGGCCCTCGTCAGGAGGGCACTTCACCCACTGCCCCTGCCAGAGCCGCCAATGACAGATCAAACACAACTACTAAACATTACCCTACAAATGGGACAATTCAGACTATTCGAGGCCCCCAAACCTATAAGAATGGCTTGGGCAGCAAGTATTACTCAATTTTAATGTATATTGAATTAAAAAACAACTGTTGTTGTGCTCATCTCTAACTTAGACAAACAGTGCCACCATAAGTGCCTGTGTTGACAATTAAGTGCTGATGCCGAGCGCCAGAAACCACGAGCTCAAATTAAGCACTGGGGTAGACTATCCACCAGCAAGCACTTGACCAAAGGTAAGGTAAGTAGTGTGTGAACACCAGTGGATGGACTATTTGCAAGCATTCCTCCCATCACCTTTTGTTCGTTTGGTGTTAGTTTAAGTCCCTACCTCCATTATTTGCTAGCGAAAGGTGTTGCAGTACCAGTGGTTGACAGTGTGTGATGCTGGACTTACTATTGTTTCGGTCGTTTTTGCCTTCGTAACTTTAAAAGTTCAATAGGAAAGGGCTTAGCTCTTTTGTGGACGAGTGCATGTCCCTCCCTCAGTCGGGGCAGAGAGCTCAGCAGTCAGGCTACAGATCTCCAAGCATAAGATAAAAGAGGCGGAGCCCTTTGAAGCATTTTGTAGTACATGAGTGGCCCTACTGTAGTACCACTAAACGTACTACAAGAGGTGGTTTGTGAAAAGGCCCTAAAGTGCGCACCAGTCGCTTCCTCCTCCTGGCCTACCCAGACACCACCTACCCTCTCCCACACACATTCCTCAAAAAAAAAAAAAGTCGCTCCACAAGATGCCACCAAAGCAATGGCAAACTTGCCCCCCACTGAACCCTCTTCTGCCTGCTAGCCTTTATTTTCAGCATTCAGTCCAACCTTGCGAGAAACACTGCGTGAGTTTTCCATTCATGCACTTGAAATCAAAAGGCCAGCTTCTGTGGTATAACAGCCAACTGGCCAGATCGGTGCTATCGCCAGTCCCACCTACATTGGCCAGGCTGGTACATCGAAGAATCGGGAACGCTATTACAACTGACCGCGATGGAGTACGGAGGTATACTGGGACTCCATGCCATGCAAAACTTGCTAGCAGACCACATCACTCCGGCCTGGTTTCAGCGTGTCTGGACTGGAGAGAGAAAGTATATCCTGGGGCTACGCAGAGTCTATGCGAGGAGTCAGCAGCAGCAGAGGCACGAGGACCAGCTAATCTCACAAAACGGAGCCAAGAGAGGGAATCAGCGCAGTGGGCGGTGCTGGCACAGCCATAGTGGCAAGCGCCTAGAACGTGGTGGTGTGTGGGTGGCCGCTAAAAAGGGTGCGGGTCACATTGCTACAGGTGGGGACAGTTGCTTGGGGCTGCATCCGGAGGCGCAGTGTGTACAGAGGCCCGGGGAAGGGGGCGTGGTGGTGCAGGAAGGCGCGGTTACCTGGGTGTGGAAGGTCGCGCTGCCTTTCCTCCAGCATCACCTTTGCTCGCGGCCGCCCCTGGCCTCTTTCCGTGCTTGTGGCGTTGTTGGTGAGCTCCTTCCCGTGGAGTGAAGGAGCCAGGCTTGCCCAGGCCGGGGAGAGAGGCCTCGGTGGGAGAGGAGCTGCTGCGGCCGGGCGGTGGAGGGGACTTGGTGAAGAAGTTGAAGAGGGTGCTTTGACGGGACATGGCGGCGGCTGCACTCAAGCTCCGCTGTGGCAGCACACGGGATCTGACCCGGGAGCGCGGATCGGGAGTGGCGGGAAATCAGCAGCGAGGAGGAGGGTTCTGACAGAGCAGCACAGCCAATTAGCGTCAGCCTGCATGTCATAGTCCTGGTCGCACAGCCAATCAATGCCCGGTCGCCCTCCCAGACAATATGGCGGGAGACGTGGTCCTCATTACTGAGTTTCGACTGCCACCAGCTGGATGTAGCTGAGAGTGCAACGTCGCTGTCGAGACTGAAATTCCCAAATAGTCCGCACATTAGGTAGGCTGCCACCGTTTTTTCACGTATAAACCGCAACATAAAGCATTATGTATATAATACATGGAAGCAGCAGTTCTGAGGGAAAACTTTTACATCGTTGGCAGGAGAACTGTGCTGGCGGAGACGCGAGGACAACGACAGCATATACATTTGTATTTATTTACTTTTTTCTGTTTAGCATAAATTGTCCAGATGGATGTTAGACAGGCCCGCTCCAGGATTCTCGATCTGGAGGGGCATAAAGGAACATGGGTGGGCTAAGATGATGGATGGGGTGGTGGGCGAAAATCATCAAAGCATTTAAGAAGCTGTGCTGCTTAAGACACTAGCGATATAGGTCCAAATTTGAAAAGCCTACAAAGTGAAAGCCATATATATTTACTAATGTTGGATCTAATTGAATTTGATTTTGATTTGGCATTTTTGTAGAGCGCAAACAATTACTCAAAGGCATCAAGATGCTGTAGGCAGCTGTCCGGAAGGGGCCTGCTATACACCCAGATACTGAGAAAAAGACTAGAGAGGGTATAGCCAGGTCTTGAGTGCCTTCCTAAAGGGCAGGAGTTGAGAAATAGACCTAAGGCTTTGTGGAAGGGAGTTCCAGAGTCTGCTTGCGGCCGTTGAGAATGCTCTGTCGCCCCATTTCTTCTTTTTACTTCTCAGCACCCTGAGCTGGTATTGATGTGCAGAACGTAAGTGTCTACCCGTATGTACCCACTAAGCATAGCCTTTATTCTCGTTGGGTATGGGAGATAAAGAGCCTTATGCACAATGCAAAGAGATTTGAACATAATACGCTTTCTGATTGGAAGCCAGTGTAGGGTCTCCAAATCCATGGCAACCGACTGGCGCCTGGGGATATCCAGAATTAGTCTGGCTTGTGCATTTTGCACCACCTGGAGTCTGTACTGCATGTTCTTAGAATATTGGTCCTTCTTAGTACCCAATTTATTCTGTGTTCAGCGACACAGAGCATAGGGCATGGGTGCATATCATGCCTTGTGCCTACTGCCCTCAATCAATCAATCAGTAGATTTGTAGTGCGCTACTTGTCACCAGTGAGGGTATCAAGGCGCTGGCAGGGTCCATTTGATTAGTCATATAGCCAGGTCTTCAGGGACTTTTGGAACACTGGAAAAGATGGGTGTAGTGTCCTCCCCAGCCCGGGTACTTGTAAATGATCATGTTACACATGGAGCTTGATATTACACATCTTTATTCTTCAGAATGTAACTGTTAACTGCTCGTACTACGTAATTAATTTTCTTAACCACACCCAATCTCTTACGTCAGTATTCTACGGAGTCCATCAGGGACCAGAGGGGTCCCAGCTATCTCTTACACACATGACACTACACCTCCTCCCTCGCTAAATAAAAAGTGCACAAAAATACATTTATACATCATAACTCTTCAATGTGTCATCGAGGTGCTCAAATCAATCTTCCAGATCTCGTTGCGTGAGGTTGAGGAGACACAGGAGCGGCATCTGCGGCAGGCACAGGTGACACAGACACAGGTGTAGTCTTTGGACTCTCCTGACTCCCAGATGGAAGGGTCTCACTCTAAACTTCTTTGTCCGTGAACCCCAGATGTTTGAAATAAGAAGAATCTCTTGTGATGGACTTTCCACTACAATAAGCAGTCACCATGTGTCCTTTGCTAGTCACAACCCTTAGTGGGTCAGCAATCAAAAGGAGCATCAGACTTGCATTTCCGTTTCTGCCTGACAATGGCTTGGTCTCCTCTTTTAAACACAGTACTCAGAGCACAGATGCGTCTTTCCGCATAGGTCTTCATTTTGTGTTTGTGAGTCAAATCAGTGGTGCAAAGTTTATCAATATCAATAGATCTTTCAGTGGTCCATTGTGGCTATTTGGTTCCCATGGCTCTCCCAAACATGAAGGTTGCAGGGCTTTCATCTGTTGTGGAATGGGGAGTTGACCTGTATGCACAAAGAGTAGAGTGAAGAACTGATTTGAGTTCAAGTCTTTCCAGCACAGTGCGCTGAACGGTCTTCATGAGGATGCTCATAAATCGCTTGATGACACCGTTTGCCTGAAGGCAGAGAGGTGTGCTTTTCTGATGCTTGACATTTGGGTGAGTGAGAAAATCTTTACATTTTCTACTTTTGAAAGGCGGGCCATGGTCAAATTTCAAAATCGAAGGAACTCCCCATGTTGCAAAAATACTGTCTAATTTCTCAATGACTCTGTCGTGAGTGGTTGATGACAGATCTTCCACAAGGGGTAAACAGGAGTGTTTATCAACACTTACTAGTAGATGATGTCCATTGTCAAGGGGTCCAAAGAAATCAATTGCAATCTTCTCCCATGCATGCTTTGGAAGATCAGACATGTTTAACGGATGTGGTGTTGATTTGGATGACAAGCAGTTGCATAAATGTCATGCCCTGAATTCCTTCTCAACTCTTTCATCAAGGCGAGGGAATCACACTCTGTCCAGTAAGGCTCGTTTAGTGGCAACAACTCCTCAGTGTCCCTCATGTGTCAGTTCAATGACTTGTTGTCTCAGGCTCTCAAGTATACCAATTCTTGACCCTCATAATATAATGCCTTTTGGAGTTCATGCACATTTTTGAAAATCTGGTATTCAATGTCATCATGAAGAGGTAAATTATGTGTTCTCCAAGATTGATGTGTAGTAATGTCTTTGAGTATTAGCAATCTCTGTCAATGCTTGTGGCAGCAATGATTTGTTCCACTGATATGGCAGCAGGGGTACTGGATTTTACGATGAAGTTAACATAAGCATCAGCCGCTTTAAAATTGGTGCCATGACATGGTGTTGGTACATGTGAGAAGTCGTCAGCAGGTTTTTTATCTTTTACTGGACGATGCACAACCGTATAATCATACTCCTGCAGTCGCAACCCCTCCCCCTCAATGCGAGGGGGCATCTTGACTTTAGGATTGCTCAAAATGGTGAGTAATGCATGGGGGTCGGTGACAACCGTGAAGTGCTTTCCATACAGGAACACGTGAACATGCTCACAAGCCCACACCACAGCGAGGCTTTCTTTTTCAGGGTGTGTATAAGCACGTTCAGTCTGTGACAAACTCCAGCTAGCATAAGCCACAATGTGTCTTGGGGCATTAGGAAGTCCATCGTGCTGGGCAAGTATGGCACCTAATCCCACTGGGCTGGCATCAACAGCAATCTCTGTTTGTAGTTTCAGATCAAAGTATGCCATTTCGGTGGCATTCTCCATCGCATATTTCATTGTCTCGAAGCTTTGTTCACCTTCACGTGACCATGGAAATGGAGAATTTAGTTTAGTTAAGTCTCTCAATGGGGCACTCACAGTGGCAAAGTCATGTATGTACCTTGAACAGTAGCTGGCCATACCAAGGAAGGAACACAGCATTGTTGCATCATGTGGGGAAGAAGTGGATGACAAAGCTTGTACTTTATTTGGATTTAGATTTCCCCCATCAGAAAGTATATGACAAAGAACTTGAGTTTTGTTTGTTTAATGAAACTCACACTTTGCTGCATTGAAAGTGAGACCTGCATCAGCAAGTATACAACACACTTGTGTAAGAGCTTTATCTTGTTCCTTTTGTGTGGCCCCAAAAGCCAATATTATGTCATCAGTGTAATTGAAAGCATTTGTGACTGGCTGTATTATGTGACAAATGACAGCCTGAAAGAGTTCTGCAGCTGATGACACTCCGAAACGTAGTCTTTTATATCTAAATAAACCAACATGAGTTGAAAAGGTAGTAATGTACCTGCAATTTTCTTCCAGTTCGAGTTGGTGATACCCTTTGTTCAAATCAAGGCGGGAAAAGACTTTGTCTCCATTCAGCTGCGTAATCATGCCAGCAATATGCGTACCTGGATGTGGTTCGCTTTCAATCGCCTTGTTACCTTGCCGCATATCAATGCAACTCCTCCAATCTCCTTCTTAGACACTACCACTGTGGGTGACACCCATGATGTCAGACCAGTGGATCGCTCAATGCTGTCATGCTTTAATAGTGTCTCAATTTCTTTCTCAACAACCTCTTGTAAATAAAACGCAATTCAACAATGTTGTTGAGCAATAGGACTTATGTCCTCATTTATGTGCCATTGCACTTTCATTGTCTGAAGGCCTCCTAGTCCATGAAACAAAGATGGAAACTTATTCACTCTCTCAGGATAGACATTGACATTGTAGTTTACAGAAATCAGCCCCATGTCAGCAGCAGTGCTGAAACTGAGTAAACATGCACTCAATGAAGTGCCCTGCAAGATGTGAATTGGTGCTTGTACTGCCATCTTTTTATGCTTAACGGTTGCTAGAAATGAACCTTGACTTTCCAGTGGCATTGAAGCAGCCCACGTATACACTTTGATTTTCGATAGAGTTAAAGGGGCTCTGGAGACAGTTCATTGTACTTTTCTGCTGGCATAATGTTTATTGATGTGCCGCTGTCTATGATAAAATGTATGGAGCACCCATTCCCCTTCAGTGTGATTTTGGGACAGTGTCCAAATGAATTTCACACTTTCACTTGTCGATCACGCTTCAACCGGCATTCTTCCTTGCAAGAAGCTAATCCTACATACGCATATTGGTCAGTGGACGACATTGACATTGCACACCCATCCTCCTCACTGTCGCTTTACAATGACAGTGACGAACTTGTAGCTGAGGAATTTGATGACAATCAACATTGCTCCGTTTCTACTTGCCTCAACTGATGTTGCCGCTTGGCCATGTGGGTGCAGTTGGAACATTTCTGGAACTTTCTGGCATCCATTTTGTTTTCTCGACCTGACGCACTTGGTCTTTCCTTTGCAAACTCTTACAAAATAGTTCTCTTTTTGTAGCCTTTGCATATCTGTCCAATGATGGAACATTTACCTTCATGTGGAAAGGAAAATCCACATCAGAAACACAACTTCTTTTTCTTTGCAGACATTACTTTGTGGCCTTCTACCTTGTGTTTCGGTTTACCTTTCACACTCAGCGCTTATTCATTTTGGTCTGTTCCAGCCTCCATGTTAGCGGCTTGTCTATCAGCTCTTTCTTCCACCCCAACAGCCATGATTACTCGCTCCAAACTGAGTGTCTCTTTCAGCATTTGCCGTCTGAAGGAATCGGAGAGACAACCATCTATTACTCTGAGAGGCATGTCCTCTTCATCGTTGAACTCCTTGAACTTCAAATGCTTGATGAGCGAGTCAAGTCTTTCTACAAACTCCTCAATCGTTTAACCAGCTTTCTGCCTCTCTTGACTGAAAATGTACCTTTCATAGTCGACATTTGGCATTGGATTGAACTTGGTGTTTAAGGCCTCTTTGATTTGACGGTACATCACTTCATCACTGTGTGGTATTCTCTTTATCACTTCTTTTACTCCTTCACCCACCAAATTTCATGGGATATTTAATGATCTTTTTGTCATTTGCTTCTTCCAGTTCATCAATGAAATCTTCTATGGTTACGATCCAGACATCTGTCACCAATATTCTGCTTTTTGGAGGTATCGAAAGGAGGCAGGGGTTTTAAGAAGGGGGCAGCTCCATATTTAGCACTCTTTTTTCAGCAGCCATTGAAAAGTTTCACTATTCTGAACGCCACCCACCGCCTTTCAGTTGGTCCGACGTGATTCACCAGCCTCGTAAGCACAACCCCTGTGCTTCTGCTTGGGTTATGGCACCTGGTGCTGAGGTTGGATGGTTCTCTTTAGTCCAGTTGTGGTAAGCATAATCATATTCTCTATGTATCTGGTTATCGCCGCCTCTAATATTTCTCTGCACTTATCTGCTTCTACGCACAGCGTTCTCTTGCACCTGGCTGTCACTGCTCGTTGCATTTTCAGTACCTGATTGTTACTTCCTTTAGCATTTCTTTGTGTCAGAAAGGTTTCTGCTTTTAGCACTCGGCAATCACTGCCTTTAGTGCTTCGCTGTACCTGGTTGCTGCTGCCTTTAGCGTTGTCGTACTGCATAAATGACAACTCTGTGTTAGGCGGTGGCGCAGTATCTCTTGTCTCGACTTTACAAGCAAATTTCTAGCCAATGACAAACAAACTTTCTGTAAGGCCTTTACTTTGTTCACAGGCCTTGCACTGGCTGGAGTTCCAACCGTCATTTTTTTTTCACTTCGACTGAGGCACACGTGTTCGCACTAGCAGTTTGCTGAACCATGCAAAACTCTCTGGGAGTTTCTTTTTTTAATCAAAAGGGGTTGTCCCTATTACGACAACTAGAAAGGGCCTAATATTGAAGACAGCAAAATAATCTAGTCATCACATTTGTCAAAAATATTGATTAAACAGAAAACCATGTAACAATTCTATGGTCTGGAGTATTTATTTACTCAATTATTCTCAATGTTTCAAAAATAGTCATTTATATCCTTTTAGGGTGTTCAGAACAAGGGAAACATAAATATCTAGACAATTAAACAATCAACAACAAGTTTTAACATGAACACATTACAATGCACATTTACAATATGTAAACTCAAAGCCAGTCATGGTTTCAACAAAGAAAAAGTAACCTAAATGGTAATCCATTAACCACATTAATATCCAAGTTGAGGGGTTGCTACCAGTGGGAACACACTTTATGTATCTAGGGATAGTCTTATTTAAACAGATAGATATTCCCTAAGATAAGGTTCAAATCCAATAAAGGTATCACACTGGTGAAAAGGTGCCAACGTGTTTCGAACCCCTACACCATTTGTGGGGTTCTCATCAGGGCCGTGACTGGGTGTAATCTAAAAAATGAAATAAAATTAAGTGAATTAGTGCTAGCCCTCCCCTGTGTTTATTAAGTGATTTTAGACCAAAACGTACTAATAGTACCTGTGATTAGTAATTTGAAGTAGCCTGTGCTGATATTTCTGTAAACATGGCTTGAAATGTCTTCGTTCTATGAATTAAGGAGTAAAATGCATTAAGGGTACATGTGCGTTTAGAATACATCAGCGTAATGCATTAGAATCAGAGGCAGGACAACGCTGCCGAGAGCTTCATGACTTAGTTATTAATGGTAAATGTAGATGGAGGTTATGATTCCAAACAGAGTCCGTGTCACTAAGTATCATGATTTTCTGCAGAGAATAATCAGAAAGACTTGAGGCGTGTGCACTAGTTTTTCAAACCACTTGAACAAAAGCCCCACGATAAGCCGACTTACTCGCTCGTGCGTCTCTTTGTTGCAGTTCACCGGCGTTCCCCTTGTCAAACCGCAGTTGCGCGGCACGCCGGGGTTCCGGTTTTTGAGTCAATCGGGGCATGTGGACCTGAGTGCAGAAGATATTGCATTCTGGGGATTGAAGTTTCCCCGCGTCAGTGCGGGCTGTCTTACAGTTAATTTCTGCATTGTTGATACATTGTAAGGCGGGTTCTTCATAAGTGTAACAAGCATAACCAATGCTTGTGGAAACATTTTGGCACTGTTGCGACTCAGAGTTGTAAGACGCCTCCGGGGTTTATGAATCCATTAAATTCTGCCTATTTCAGACAGTTCATTTAGCCCATTGATGGTACTATTGAATTTTAAGATTAGATACACCTCTTGCCATAACAGTGTAGATTCAGTGTCACCTCCCTTGGGTTCGGTTTTATGACACATAAAACCGTCCACTTGAATTCTTTCTCGGTGTGATTTTTGTCAATAAAGTGATTGACCATATGCGTGGACACCACCTTCATTTTAATTCTTGAGCGATGTTGAACAATACGCTGTCTGACCTCTTGATTCGTTTTGACGATATAGAGCTTTTGGCACGGGCATATAATGGCATATACCACGTTCTTAGTTTCACAGTTCGAAAACTCTTTCCGTGACCATGTGATATTATTATGTATAAATTCTGTTCCTTCCATGGTTGTTTCGCACACAGAGCAATTACCACATTTATGGTGGCCTACTATCGGTTTAAGGTTCCATTGCGATCTTAAATCTTTCTTTCTCCCAGGTAACGCAATCTCTGCTCAAACTATTTGCTGTCCGATGCTGGCATTTTTCTTCATTGCGAAGAGTGGTGGTGGAAGTGGATGTTTCAAATTTCTCATAAGGTGCTAGTTTTTCAAAATGATTTGGCGAAATTTGTTAGTATCAGGTCCATAGGTGGATACACAAACAAGTTTATCCAATTGATGTTTTGGTTTCTTCGTTAGTAAACTGTCTCTGGGCGTGAACCATGCACGTTTCATTATGCAATTTCTTTAGGTAACCTCGAAGTTTGAGTTGATCGCATAGTACACCAGCATGGATTTCGTAATCTTCCTTGCGCGAACAATTTCGCCTTACTCTCAGCAGTTGTCCGTTCGGCAAATTGTCTTTTAGACATCTTGGGTGGAAGCTCCTGTAGTGTAACATGGTAAATCCAGTAAGTGCAACACCTAGAGATGGAAAAGTGAATTTATCAAAACAAGAAAGGGCCTGTTTTGATAACATAGCGCAAGACGGTAACAAGATTTACGAACCCCAAACGGAACAAGACAAGATACATCAAATTGGAATTCGCCAAAGTGAGCCTGCAGAGTCATCTAACAAATTGATCTTCGAGCCAGAATACCTAACAAAGGGTAGAATGGACTCCTTAAACAGGGGAAACCTAATGAGATTGTTTAAAGAGATACCAAAGCTGCGTAATATCACATCAGCAGATCTCCTGACTGTAGAATTCCTGCAAATGGAAAAAAGATCTGAAATAGAGGCGACCCATACAATCTGGTCCTCAAATGAAATAACAGCTTTGATATTCTCAGCAAGAGCAAACTTTGAAGCATGGGGTATATCAATATCTTATCCAACAAGCCCAAAATATCCATACCCCCTTTTAACTGACATAGTGACCCCGTATACATCAGGAAATGAGTCACGTCCAACATCCTGCCTAAGGGGGGCTAGAAGCACCACTCCTAAAAACACAGAGTCACCAAGTAAGAAGCTGGAAACATCAAACCAGAGTCCAACACATTTAAAACAACAGTTAGAAGAAGTGCAAGATTGGTCATGGGTTCCCCAATTTCTGAGCCAACAACGACCCTGATGTATTTAAAGGGCCACAAAAGAAACAGCCCACAGAGTTAGACTTAGGGTTGCCCAAAGAAGACAAAATCAGAATCTGCTCATGGAACATTCACGGGTTCAGCGAAATGGGCCAAGACCCAGAGACCCTAGCCTTTCTTCAAAGTTTCGACATTGTCTTATTACAAGAAACGTGGAACCTGACACCAAAACCAATTACGGGATATGTAGAATGTCATGTCATGGTGAAAAAAATTTACAACTATGGGCACCCAAGGGGTGGGCTGTCAACTTATGTTACAGAAAAATTAGTTTGGCAATCAGAGGAACTTGACACGGGAGAAAACTGGCTTCAAATCATCAAACTGGAGAGTAATAATCTTGTAAACACAAACCCTGGCAGCTATTGATTTTAAATATATACATCCACCCCAACAAAAAGCGGAAAAAGGATAAATTGGTAAGCCTGATAAACTTGATAAAGGTTCTGCAAATTAGCCATCAAAGTTGTGAGATGATAATTACAGGCGATTTCAACTTGAATATAATAGGGAGCAAGGTAAACAAGAGACCGAGCCAAAATGATTTGGAGGTTAGTAATCTAAAATGCGATTTGGAAACCTTGGGTTTACACATTCTAAATGGGAAAACAAAGGGAGACCAACCAGCCGGCATCACATTTTTGAGCGGGAAAAAACAATCAATCATCGACTACACCATGGTCAGTAAAGAATTACACCACACAGTTGATTCGTTTCGAATACAACCCCGCCCGGAAAGTGACCACCTGCCACAAGTTTTGTCTCTCAATGCAAAGCTGTTTCAGAAAAAGAACACAACTGCCTTAACAGAAATGCCCGTAACATATAACCTGAGGAAACTAAAATGGCGCGGAACAAATATCACACAAATAATGGACGCAGTGCACAAATACATTAATGATAGTGGGTCGCAGTGTACCCAATCGTTAGAAGACGTTTGGGAGAAACTAGGAAGGATTTTATTAAATAAATTTCCGGTACTCCCGGGACGTCAAGGTACGCTAAGAAGAACTAATGACTCATGGTACAACATACAGCTGCGCAATCTGAAAAGGGAAATCACAAGGGAAGCTAGAATAACAGCCATTGCTGCAAGAGCGGGAAAAACTGAAAAGAGCAATAAAATTACAGACATGAGGAAGAAATACAAGGAGAGGTGTAGGGTAGCAAAAAAGGAATACATGGAAAACCTCTGGGAGAAATTACTTTGGGCCAGCAAATTGCCAAACAGTTGTGAATTTTGGGGCATAATAAACAAGTTAACAAAGGGAACAGGAATGCTCCAAAAAGCAGGACTAAGTGAGAAAATCTGGTTACAACACATTCAAAACAAATTTCTATGCTGGAAACTCCGTGCCTCGGAACCTGGCTCCATGAATCATCTATGCTGGACAGAAATAAAGGCCCAGTTAGAAGGAAAAAAAACGTATTTATGCGGCGAACACTTAAGATCAGCTCTGATGGAATTTGACATCCAAGAGGAATGGGACAGTAAAATGGAGAGGGTGGCGTTCAACAGAGTGTGTAACGGCGCCGCAAAAAAAACAATCGTTTTTTGAAGATAAAAATTCATTGGTAAAACGTAGACACTCTTGGACAGTGATAAATTCTTATGTAAATTTTAAACCGCAAGCTTACCTAGCAGCACACTTCAGATTGACACTAAAAAAGAGGTATATGCTGTATCGGTTTGGAAACTATGAAACCAAGGACTTGCGACCGACATGGAAAGGGAAACACCAAAACGCAAACTGTCGTCTATGTGGATATTATAACGAATTATGCCACGTGATGTGTGTCTGTCCTACAGTCAAAGAAGCTAGAAGGACGCTTTTAAAACCAATTTTAAAAGAACTTAACATTCGTACATGCAGGCAGACTATAACCCGCTGGACGGGGGGAACATCAAATATCTTAATTTGCCGAGGGGCGAAGCTCTTAACTCTGATTGACTCACTTTTAAGAAAGGTGGACATAGAACCTGTAAATAAGGTGGCAAATGAGTTGGAAAAGTCTGCATAACAGAGACATAATGATGTACTTTTTCTGATATGTCATTTTAATTTGCATTTTGTAAAAAAAAATGTTTTTAGTACTATGCTTTACGGTTGTAAAAAACCAAATAAAGGTAGGTTTCTTATGCAGTGACACTGTCAATTCATTGTCAATAGGCTTGACCTCCACATCTAGAAATGTTAGACAGGTGGTACTTCTAGTAAGAGTAAATTGGATGTCGGGGTGTCTGTGATTTATCCAATCATGGAACCGCAGAAGATCAGTTTCAGTGCCATTCCACAGACACCAAATATCGTCAATGTAGCGATACCACTGTGTTAGACGCGGGGAAACTTCAATACCCAGAATGCAATATCCTCTGCACTCAGGTCCACATGCCCCGATTGACTCAAAAACCGGAAGCCCGGTGTGCCGCCCAACTGCAGTTTGACATGGGGAACGCCGGTGAACGGCAACAAAGAGACGCACAAGCGAGTGAGTTGGCTTATCGTGGGGCTTTTGTTCCAGCGGTTTGAAAAACTAGTGCACACGCCTCAAGTCTCTCTAATTATTCTCTGCAGAAAATCATGATACTTAGTGACACAGACTTTGGGGGTCATTATGATGGCGGGCGGATCGTCACCGCCGGCCCGGCGGGAGCGATCCGCCCGCCATCCACACAGCAAAGACCCCCCGCCATATTATGATGGCGGGGGGGGTCCGCGGCGACGGAAAGACCGTCTGCCGCTTTTCCGCCGGTCGACTCGTCGACTGGCGGAAAACAAGGTTAATATGGTGGCGGTGTCTGCAAGACACCGCCATCCATATTACAATGCCTGCGGTGATCAGCCTTTCCATGGCGGCGTTGCCGCCATGGAAAGGCATACGGTCTTCGCTGTTGGAGGCCTGTAGCGGGCCCCCAGGATGTTTGGGGGTGGGGGGTGCACATGGGGGGTACCAGGTACCCCCTGCATTTGTATGCACAAGGTGGCAGGCACCGCGCGGTGCCTGTCACATTGTGAATACAAATGCATGACGTGCATTCACAGCATTATGGCGGGCGGTGCTGTGAGCACCGCCCGCCACAATGCTGGGAATAGGGTGTCCCACCGCCACGGTGGCGGTGGCATCCTAATTTCAGGTGCGGGACCGCCGCACCCCTTGCGGACAGCCCCGAATTCCGTTACGGTGGCGGGCGGACTTTGTCCGCCCGCCATCATAATGACCCCCTTTGTTTGGAATCATAACCTCCATCTACATTTACCATTGATAAGTAAGTCATGAAGCTCTCGGCAGTGTTGTTCTGCCTCTGATTCTAATGCATTATGCTGATGTATTCTTAACGCACATGTACCCTTAATGCATTTTACTCCTTAATTCATAGAACGAAGACATTTCAAGCCGTGTTTACAGAAATATCAACACAGGCTACTTCAAATTACTAATCACAGGTACTATTAGTACGTTTTGGTCTGAAATCACTAAATAAACACAGGGGGAGGTCTAGCACTAATTCACTTAATTTTATTTCATTTTTTAGATTACACCCAGTCACGGCCCTGATGAGAACCCCACAAATGGTGTTGGGGTTCGAAACGCGTGGGCACCTTTTCACCAGTGTGATACCTTTATTGGATTTGAACCTTATGTTAGGGTATATCTATCTGTTTAAATAAGACTATCCCTAGATACATAAAATGTGTTCCCACTGGTAGCAACCCCTCAACTTGGATCTTAGGGGCCGATTCCGATCTCGCTCGGACATCCCTCCGAGAGCTGTCCGTAGCCTTACCTTGCGACCGACTCGTACTGGGAGCCGGTCCGTCCGGGCGATGAAGTACGATGCGCAAAAGTGCCACAATTCCGAACGACACGTAGGCTTCGATTCCAGCAACATTTCCCGTCCGAGCCGCTTATCCAAACGCCCATCCGAGTCGCCCGGAAGCAGTTTCCACAATAGTTTCCGGCCGGACAAGTACGATGCGCAAATCCTACGCGCCGAACGGGTCGCCACTAGCAGCACGTCACAGCATCCGGGAGAGATGAATAGCAGGTCCGATTCGCGCCACAACACGATCCACTGCTACGAAACGGACCAACTCACAACGTGTACGAGACGGAGCAACAATCCGCAAGTACGAGATGAACCAATGATGAATCCCATCGCGCAGGTCATCCCAGTACTGTATATCTATGACCGGATCATGAACAGACGCGTACGTCGCAGACGGTAAGTCAGACACCCACAGAAACAAACGTCACGAACACGCAAAATGCTACACACACATAGGGGGGGGACATGCCGTCCACCAGCAAAAGCAAAACCACAGGGGTAGCATGGTCCACACCACCAGCAGTGCCCACACCTAGGGGGGGGGTGCCCAGCACCACTACCATCCCCACTCATAGGGGGCTGGATGCCCTGCACCACTACCATCCCCACTCATAGGGGGCTGGATGCCCTGCACCACTACCATCCCCACTCATAGGGGGCTGGATGCCCATCAATACCAGTACCCCCCACTCATAGGGGGCTGGATGCCCTGCACCACTACCATCCCCACTCATAGGGGGCTGGATGCCCTGCACCACTACCATCCCCACTCATAGGGGGCTGGATGCCCTGCACCACCAGCATTCACACGCATAGGATCACTAAGCAAACCCCCACCCCTACCATCTTTGCAAGATTCTATGTATGTGTGTGCCAAATGCCCACAACACTGATTCTGATAGTGAACATACAATGTGACTCCCATCACATGTGTGCCCAAAAGATGACTGTGGGGTTCAAAACTCCAGCATCTCAGGAACATTGTGGTAATGGGTTCCAAAGCCCACATCACTACAGTGACCAGAAGGTGAGTGTGGACAAAATAATAGCAGCATCACCAGACCAGCATTTGTGCTCACTGGTCCCAAATTCACAACCAATGTAGTGGCAATGTGGTGGTTGTGTCACATACAAACATAGATTTGAGAGGCAAAGATTGCTGTGTATCACAAGAACTCCCTCTGCCATGTGCAGACAAGCATTGGCCATGAGCCCTGACAATGCCCACAGTGTCCAATTAGACTATGTGAAAAGTGAGCATCATGATGCATACACACATATCTCTACGAACAGACACACAAACTGAGGAATCCTTTGGAGACTGTCGATGTTAGGTGACAAAGTCCCATACCATGGCAGCAATGGGACATACCAAACATGAGCAATGTGCAGGATGATGAGCTACAAGATGCATGGACATTAGGGAAAAACCTCCAAACTACATCCACACAATGGAACGCAAAAGCAATACCAATGCAGAGGTGCAGATGCACAAACACAGACAGGCAGACCCACACTGCATATCATACACAACCCGTGTGTCTGTCTCAGTGTCCCCAGGCTAGTACACAACACATGACGGTGGGATAAACTCCAATCACACAGATGTGTCCACAGTGCCATACAAAAAGTAACTAATGAACTGGGCACCCCTTTGTGGTCAAGCATACATCGTCAGATGAGTGGTATAGCAACGTATTCATGTGACACAAGCTGGGTGGAACAGCAACCAACACAGCAAGAGACAGACCCACTACAGCACTACCCTCTAGTACCCTAATTTGTGGTGACAGTAGCCTGTACGCCAATCCCACTGTGATGACAAAGGTCTGTTTTGCCTATACTGTGGAGCACAGTCAGCTGTGCATACTGGGTCATGTGTCCAGAACAACAAACTCACATCACACCTCCATAAACACAAATCACTGGCCATGTCCTGCAACCAATGTGCAAAATGTAGGTAGGGGCCTAGACATGAAACAACTCACATGTGGCCACCCTCAACACCACACACCCTGATCTGCAACAATGTGCATCAGCTAGGCACACAGGGACTGTTGACATTGCTCAATCACCCATTACAATCCCAGGGGTGGTGGGGGGATCTAAGATACACAAAAATCAACACACATGGCCTGTCAACAACACCTGTGAATGTCTGCCACACTGCACAGTATGCGGAACATGGGCATAATGTGAAGACAACACGATTCATTGGGAACCCTGCCACACACCTACACCAATGAGGAACCAAAGGAGACCCACAAAGAACACATGTTGACACCTTCCAACATTGCAGCAATGACCCTGATGAGTGGGAGTAGTCACACACACATACGAGTGAGCCTCACACTGACAGATACCACATAGGGAAAACAACATGATGTTGGAAACACATAAGTGCCAATGGGAATCCTGAATGTGTCCCATGTGCGTTTGACAACATCCCCTGAAATTACAACTAAAACAGCCATGGATGACAACCTAATGACCAGTAGTCTGCCATGCACCTACATCCCAGTAAACCCAGGGAAAAGAAGTCTGATGAACACAGGACAACTCAGCAAGTGCACATAACAGGAACATCTGCATGGAACACAGGCTGAGTCGAAAAAGGGAAGGCAACACACACAGACATGCTCACACAACACACACCATGTGCACAGGCAATGCCACGGAATGACACAATGCCATGAGGGGTCTCCACTCCTGGGGAATGTCAGCTGTGAAAAACGTTGTTTGTGCAGGGTCCTGTCATGCCAGCACACCACTTGCACAGTGAGCCAACAATTACAACACAATGAAAGCTCTGGTCACAGCAACATGTGTACGGGAGTGTCCCTTCAGTCATCTGCACATACGCAATACACATGTAGAGATAGTTGCACTGATGACACAGATGACTTGTGTACCATGGATGCACAAACCTGCCTGTCCAGTGTAGATGGGCCCAGTCAGGGAATCTCACCATGTGCCCAAATGTAAGTACAACATATGTGCAACAGTGTATGCCAAAGATGTGAAGTAGCAAACCCAAAGAGATAATCCTGGTTACAACATTTTGCAATCATTACACCCTGTAATTGCAGCAAAGGATGTCATGGATACATAGCAGAAAAGTACACATATCCCATGGACCACATGGAGTCCATCACATCAACAAATCATCCTGTTGTACCTTCAAAACACAAGTACAACATCAAGTCCATGATACTCATCATCAACATCATGTACATTAGATGCAACAACAATGGATAACAACAATTTGCTTTATTAAAAAATAAAACTCCTCAAAACTGGTAATTCGAGTCCACAATGTCAAAAGGCCAATGGCCAGTCCATTTCTCAATTCAACCAGGGTGACATGTGACAAGTTGTCACCCATTGCTTGCCTGCACTGCTACGACCAGGGGACATCTCCCCTTGGAGGGGCATACATGGGGCAGGCCAGGCACCGCAGGGACAGGATCAGGGGACAGCAGAATGGGGCAGGGGAGGGGTGGTGGGTGCTGGAGTGTCACTGGCAACTGCAGTGGAGGTGTCTGACACAGTGGGCACCGTCACAACTGCAGGGATGAAGTCAGATGGGGTGGTTGCCGGCACCACAGCAGTGGGCAGGTCAGATGGTGTGGACGTGGTCTCCACTGCAGTGCCAAAGTCAGACGGGGTGGATGAGCTCTCCACTGCAGTGCCAACCTCCAAAGTAGTGTCATGGGGTCCAGGTGAGGTGGGCAGGACAGAGGGGGAGACACGGACTCCACACCAGTGGCAGGAACAGGCTGAGCGTGTGAGGTGGGGGTGGAAGTGCATGTGGTAGGGGGAGGGCCTAATCATTTTGGGGATGCGGTATCGGTGTGTGGGTGAACCAGGGGCAGGGTGTGGCTGGGGGACCTGTGGAGTGGTGGCCTGGGGGCTGCAGGACGTATACTGTGTGGTGGAGCTGCGGGATTGTGGTGGGGTCTTGCTCTTCCTAGTCCGGGGGGGACTTGCAGATGGGGGCCTCAGTGTCCGTGCGCCTGGGGGAGGGTGTCCGTGTGGCAGGGGAACTCCCCCCTGTGCGTGGTGACTTCCTCTTCCCCTTGTGAGTTGGAGCAGATGGATCGGTGGGGAAGAGGCCAAGGTCACAGAGGAAGAGCTGCTGGGAAGCGGGGGTTGCAGGTGAGGCAAGGGAAGGGGTTTTGGAGGGAGAGGCATCTGAGGACTGCGGAGTGCTTGTGGATGTCTGTTTGTGCGTCTGTGACCCATCCCCTGTGTGTGTGCCATCAGTCCCCGGAGTGTGCGTGCCTGTGGCTCTGGATTTTGGCTTGCGTGGCTGTGTGCTGCTTGTGTCTGTTGTGGTGCGTGCCGGTGCTGGTGTGTGTGTGCGTTGGACAGGTAGGGCAGTGGGGATTGTGGATGTGGCAGAGGTAGGAGGGGTGAGGGACTGTTGGAGGAGGGACACTGCTGACGTCTGTGTGGAGGCCATGGCCTGAATAGTCCGATGTAGGGCAGACATGTTTGATGAGATGCCCTCCATGAAGGACACCAGTTGTGTCAACAGACTGGTGTGGGAATGGAGGACACTCAGCATCGCTGTCTGCCCTACATGGAGCTGCTTCAGCAAGTCCACAGACTCCACACTCAGGGCAGCAGGGGAGACAGGGGCAGGGGGTGCGGTGCCTGGCACAAAGGAGACATGCTCCCTTACACGGGGGCCTCCACGGACCTCTGGGATGGGAGCAGATGGGAGGGTGGAGATGGTGGTGGTGGCGGGGACAGACTCGCTCGGTGTTGTCTGGGGTCTGCTGACACCCGCCTCCACAAGGGAGTCCTCACTGGAGATGCTGTGTTCCTCAGCCGAGGTGGTTGTAGCTGAGGTATCCTCAGTGTGGCTCCCCTCACCCTCTGTGCCACTGGGTCCCTCCAACTCCTCTCCAGCAGACCCAGTCTGGCTCTGCGGCTCCTCTTGGTCCGTGGAGCTGTCTCCTCCAGTAGCCGAAGATGTTTCTGCAAACAATCAGGATAAACAGATACACATAAGTCACTTGTTTCACCTGAGACATCACAGTCATTACAGCACATTACAGATGACGCATTTTCCGCATTTGCTAAATATTGCTAGAAGTGCTGGCACATATTGAAAAATACACCTGTCATTCTGCCAGTCAACCATGCCACTCATACACTTCCCCTCCATGGACCCATCTGTCTGGTGCATGTAGTATGCCACTACTTATATGTGCACACATGCACCGCATAGACATATCTCAGAACATCTTAAATTGTGAATGAAATGTGTCAGTACACACATATCCCATCTCCTGCCACTGACTCAGTACATGTGTCAGGATAAGGGATGGCCAAACTCATTGTCAGTAAAATGGATATGCTTCCTTCACAAGACACCATGATGTGCCCATGTATTGATGGTCAATGCCACAATAGAGTGTATGCCGTACAACTGACATAACGGCAGGATACACATTAGCAAGTGGGATACCATGCTACGGGCCAGTCTGGCTAATCAGTCATCACTGGATAAAGTCACAGGGGCAGTGCATCCATAAATAAAAAAGTCTGCACTGTGTCACAATCATAATCATTTTGGGGAATGTAAGCCCTGCAGCTGTCAAGTGCACATGTTCCACTACTGCTACACACATCTTAAGGCATATGATGATCCCACGTAATACAAATGCGACAGTTGAGTGACTGCAAGCACCAATCTGTGAACATGATAACATCACAGTCTGATGAGAACGAATTGAGGCTGCCTGCACTATTATGTATAATACATCATTATGCACCGTCAAGTGATCACACACCTATGTTTTTCCCCATTGTGATGATCCATTAGCCACACCTCAGCTAGCTGCCAAAACCAAAATGCTCAACACCACAGGAGTCTAAGATGCTAGGCCACTCCAGAATGACACCGAGGCAGACACCATATTGCATATTTCACAATTAACTAAATGTAGGCTGACACACAGGAGTAGGAGCACAGAGTGTTCCTCATGTCCGGAGTAGGCATACCTGTCCAGTTCCATGTGCAACATGGGATTACCCTGAACACTAGGCATGTGTTCATGCATGTGTGACACACATGATGTACATTATTATGAGGCCCCAAGATTGTCTTACCTGCTGCATGGCTGTGTGGTAAATACCACAGACACATATGGTGAGCCAAAGCATCAATTGGAACACATATCATTTGCCCACATAGAGTACATGTCTGATTTCTGGCAATGTGCAGACACATGGCAATCAATTTCCTCACTCATGAGGACAAAACAATGCACCGGTAGCAGATGCTGTTTACAACCTTTAATTTTGGACAACAGCAGGGACACACAACACAAGTGACACAAGTCACAGACTGAAAGGGCCACACCTGTGTATCAGATGAGGATGGGCCATGAACTAATTTAGGAACATGACTCCTGTTCAAGCAGACCGGAGATCTGTGGGAGTGTAACCAGGATGAAGGAGTGCAAAGAGCATGTGAGACATAGTTCACAGAAAAGGCATGCACTTACCCCCTCCTTGCTGCTGTCTGGCCTTTAACTGCCCATCCAGGTCAGGGAAGACCACCGCCAGGATCCGGTGCATGTGGGGGTCAGTGTCCGTCGTCCGCCCCTTCTGCGAGGAGGCGACAGCTTCAGCTGGACTCTGGCGATCCTCCGGGTCCAGCCACGAAGGTCCTGCCACCTCTTCTGGCAGTTGCGGATGCGGCGTCTGTAGACCCCCACAGAACGAACAGCCCGGGCAATGGTCAGCCATATCTCCTGCTTCTGATGGGCATCAACCTGTGAGGATGACAAGGATAAAAGTCCATTACCAGAAATGCAACATGTTTGTGCAACACACAGTTGGATATACATGTCTTCATCACAAGGGCATATGATGTACACGGGTAGTGCAACTATGGTGATTGACAGTTGTCCTGCATTTACAAAATTGAAACATTGCCTGAGTATAATAACTGTGTTAAAATGCCCTTTTCATGCACAGTACCTGTCCACTACAGGTACATACACACTTTGGGGGTAACAACTACTCAGTGAGCATGCTAGCCACTGGTGTACACAATGCCATTAGTGCCAGTAAGACAACATGCACAATGAAAAAGGGATGTGGACTGCACACTCACCTGCTCCCCTGGTGTCCCATACAGCTTGCTGTACTGTGGAAGGAGGCTGTCCAGCAGGGCCTTGTTCTCCTCCTCTGTGAAGGCTGGGGCCCTCTCCACAGTACGTGCCATTCTTTGAGCCAGAGGATGCAGAGACAGCAGCAGTGGTAGCAGAGATGTCAATCTGGAGCATGTAGTGCAGGCAAGTGAGCTCTCAGGGGAACAGACAGCCTTATATCTGTGCTGCAGAGGCAGATTCTGTCCCATGCGTCCAAAGCGATAGGTCCAACACGTTTGCATCCTATGAATCTGGCCAATCCATCGCATTGCACGGCTCGTACACGCCTTCCGCATCGTTCAAATATTTCAAACCCATTACACCAACGAGTCTGATACATTGTTGTAGGGAGCCAACTGATTTTTCACAACACGAATCGTACAAGGGCCAAATCTGCGTCAGTCCCCATTGCAGTCAATGAGCAAGGCATGTGTGCAAGGCGTGCGCTCGCCTCATTCCCTAGGTGTCTGACGCGTCTTTTGAATTGGTCACCCGCATCAGTCCCCATTGCAGGCAATGTGCAAGGCGTGTGTGCAAGGCGTGCGCTCGCCTCGTTCCCTAGGTGTCTGACGCGTCTTTTGAATTGGTCACCCGCGTCAGTCCCCATTGCAGGCAATGTGCAAGGCGTGTGTGCAAGGCGTGCGCTCGCCTCGTTCCCTAGGTGTCCGACGCGTCTTTTGAATTGGTCACCCGCGTCAGTCCCCATTGCAGGCGATGTGCAAGGCGTGTGTGCAAGGCGTGCGCTCGCCTCGTTCCCTAGGTGTCCGACGCGTCTTTTGAATTGGTCACCTGCGTCAGTCACCATTGCAGGCAATGTGCTAAGTGTTCCACCCACAATAGCTTTCCATGGACTCATGGGCACACCAACAACAATAGAGCCTGTGACACAGTATATCAAGGGGCATGTCAGGCTGCATTACCTGTGTGTGCATATGTGGGTAAACATGGGATTTGCTATGTGTCACTTAGTGGCACCCACTCCCAGGCAGGGCAAGGTGTCATGGGGACAGATACCGCTGTGTGTTGGACACATAACCACTGTGATTGACGACGGTACAGTTCAGGGCATGAGGCATGTACACAGTTCCCGGGGTACATTGTGTATGACATGTGACATACACCCTGACTCTTAGGTGGAATGGGATGTGTGTCACAGGGTGTCCCAGTGCCACAATTGTGATGTTCATCCACAGTATGTGTGCATTTAGCTACGGAGATTACTCTGATTTCATGTGCTCAATGTCAAACGGTCACCACATCCATGTGTATTGTCAATGTGAGTTGATGTGGCGTCTGTGTGTCACAGACACCATGTGTGAGATGCAAAAAAACGTTGTGGCACTTCTTGTGTGTGTCATGTGTGCGTTGTGGTGTGTATATGAGACGCTACATCATGATGGTGTCCTTGTGGCGACACAAGGTCCCTGTGTGTGTCTGTCAAAAACCTGTGATGTGTGGTAGACATCTGTCCTCACTAGTGACTGTGGTGTGTGTCTGGTATGTGACACTCATACTGATGTACTGTGGCAGAGCCCATAGATTGGTCACAGCACAACATGGACCTTGTTGTGTGGACCTGTAGAGCTGAGATTTCAGATGATGGGCATGTATCTGACATGTGTGCACATACACTACAGCACATACATCATGTCTTTGTGTCCTGTTGTTTCATGTGCTATTTAGCATGTACACTGGCACCTAGATAGGGGAACTGACAAACTGTCTTTGCTCATCTATGTACTGCAGGAGACCAGCTGTCCACAGACCGTTCCCTGACCTTGCCACCATGGTTGAACGTGACTGCATGCGACGGTACCGCTTCACTAGGCCACTGATTGAAGAATTGGCAGAACAGTTGGCACCACACTTGCAACCTGGCCGGACATACCCTACTGCGCTGACCCCCAAGGTGAAGGTGATGGCAACCCTACACTTCTTCGCCACCGGTACCTTCCAACACACAGTTGCTACTGCTGGTGGGATGTCACAGACCATGTTCAGCCGTGTGCTACGAGATGTGTTGGAGGCGATGTTGCATTTCCTCAACCACTACATCCATTTCCCAACACCACAACGACTCTCTGACATCAAGGGTGACTTCTATGCCCTGGGAAGGATGCCGCATGTCATTGGCTCCATTGATGGGACACATGTGGCTTTGGTACCACCACAGGCACATGAGCAGACCTACCGGAATAGGAAACATTTCCACTCAATCAATGCTCTGGTGGTATGTCTGGCCGACATGACCATTTCACATGTTTGTGCACGTTTCCCAGGTTCAGCGCACGACGCTTACATCATGCGGAGTAGTCGCATCCCAACGATTATGTCACAGATGCAGCACCAGCGTGCCTGGCTTGTCGGTGTGTACTGACTGTTTACTATTATGTGATTTTGATAAAGTTTATTTACACCCTCTTTTAAGACTCATCTAATGTGCTATTGTCTTTATGTAGGTGACTCCGGATACCCCAACATGCCGTGGTTGCTGACACCCCTCAGGAACCCTGTGACACCGGCGGAGATGCGCTACAATGAGGCACATGGTCGGAGCAGGAGAGTGATCGAGCGGACATTTGGTCTCCTGAAAAGCAGATTCCGCTTCCTGGACAAGACAGGAGGGTCCCTCCCATATGCACCTGCTAAGGTGTGCAAAATCTTCATAGTGTGCTGCATGCTACACAACCTGGCAGTGAGGAAGGAGTTGCCTCTGATCCAAGATGACGATGACCAACATCCGCCAGCCATGGAGGATCCTGCCCTGGGGCATGATGCCAGTGATGATGAGGGTGAGGATGATGTTCGTAGCCAGCTGATCCTCAACTTCTTCACATGAATGTGAGTATACACTGATGGGTCTTCAAAGTATTGTGTTTGCCTGATATCTGTTGGTGGTGCACTTGTGCTGCTTGAGTGTGACTGTGTGCTACTTGTCAGGATGCTTGCTGTGATGTGTCCTTTCAGGTAGTCTGTACTCCCAAACAGTGTTTAGCTGATTGGTATGTTGTGTGTACGTAGTTTTGTTACATTTGTGGGCATGTATATTGTTGTTGTATGCTGTGATTCAAGGTTTTTGATTGTGTTTTCTGTCTGTCCTTCACAGGGTACTTTGGCTGCTGTATGGTGAGGTCTGAACCCCAAAACCCAGATCCTTGTTCCAGAGTGCAAGTAGTCGTTGTCCCAACCAATGATGTGCCACACACCCCTGGACTTTCCTTGTTTACAACTTGTTTAATGTTTGCTCACTGTTACGTGAGGTTAACTTGCATCAGTTGTGGGTTTTTCACGTTGTGAATCTGTAATAAACCTGTGCTTCACTTTGGGATGTGCTCCGTGTGTATCTACACATCAGACAGTCATTATCATCCTGTACCTGTGGATTGCTTGCCACTGACCCAGGATGGGTGTGGTGTATGTGCATTCCACTGTATTTCCTGTTGACATCACTTAAGAGGATGAGTTAGCTGGACATGGTGAGTATGTCTTGTGTTGCCCTAGTGGTGTGTCTCCCTCATATGTGTCACATTACCATGACTCACATTACGGTGTTCACATTGCTGTGGTAGTTTGCATGCACAGTGTTCCTTATCAGATCATCATCGCCATGACACAGACAAAGTATAAATCACGACAGAGGCAAGTATTGTGTGAATGTGATTTTATTTACAGACATGTGTAAGGATGTTGAACGGAATTTGAAGTGCTGTACAATGTGATGGTAATCCAAAGTTCACAGGTGAGTTGGTAGTCTTAAGAGATGAAATGTCCAGAGTAGAATCCACAGTCATTAGCTGCATTGTCACATCTTTGACCCTCCATGTCAAGTGGGAGATTTGTGTGTCAGTTGACAAGGTTAATTGGTTTGCACACAAGGGACAACATACAGAACAGGTGTTGAGTTCCTGGGGGATATGCATGGCCATCAGCATCTCAATTCCCCTTCTTTGGACGACCCCTCTTCTTTCTCGGGGGACCCTCATGTGCAGGCAGCTGCGGTGCAGAGGACTCTCCGCCAGAGTCCTCCTCCCTCCCTGTGGCAGTTGCGGATGTGGCAACAGATGTTGTGGGCGCACAGGGAGGTGTGGACATGTTGGTGCTGATCTGGCGGAGGCATGTCAGTATGTCCCTATGCACCGCTGTTAGTTCATCCAATTTGTCCCACTTGGACTCCATCCGGGACATGTGGGAGTCCAAGCGGGCATGATGTGCAGCCTGCTGTTCTTTGATGTCCTTGAGGATCCCCACTACCTGTCCAAATCCTCCGGTGCTTTCCTGGTACGCATCTATGATGCGTCCCAGGTGTGGCTCATCATGCAGTCCAGCCCCCTCTGCAGGCCGTGTCCTCTGCCTGCCCACCCTCCCACCGCCCCTACCCACACGGGCAGGACCTGCCGTGGCCGGCACAGGCAACACTGGGACCACTTGAGTGTTTGCGACAGTAGTGTTGTCCCTTGATTCCAGGGTGCCCTGTGTACCTGTTCCGTTGTTGTTCAGTGGCCTCGGCCTGTCCGTGTCGGCAGGGCTACTCTGTGTGGTATCAGATGTGGCAGGTGTGGTTGCAGGGGGTGCTGATGTTACTGCTGCTGGGGCTGCACGATGAGTCACACCGGAGGTGCCAGGTTGTTCAGGGTCGTCGTCCGAAGAGGACAGGGACTGATCCACACCGGTGAGCTCAGGGTCCGCCAGAGTCTGGGACTGGGACTCTTCTTCAGGTTGTGCTGTGTCCCCAGCATCCCCTGTGTTTGGAGGAGACACACAATATATGTTATATTTCTACCAACATCAACGTTTCACACACATTACATTTGCCAATGGACATCATAATGAGAGTCTGTACATTGCATTGTCAAAAGTTGTGACAGACTGAGGTTGATATTGTTGGAGCACTTTGTCATGGCAACCTGAAGCATTTCGATGTGCGCGTCAAGCTGTGTGCATGACCAGCTCATGTATTGATCAATTGTCTGTACATGTCCATTGCTACTCAGGTTCCATCACATTCCTGACACAGCTGTATCATCCCTGTCCACATTTGTGCTATAACGATGACATACGTACAATTACACTTAGGGTATGTATCAAGCTTGGTGCATGTGTGGTGGAATTTGTTGCGTTGCTCTGTGCGTCACATTGGTGGGTCTGTGCAACATGGTCACAGTCCGGTATGCCTGTGATCCAATGTGAGATAATTTCTGGTTATCTGTGTTCCTAGTTCACATCTCATTACAAACAAGTCATGATGTTACCGTGCCTACTGATGTTGGTGCAGAGTTTTGTCAGTGCTAACGTCTTTTATCTTGTCTATTTCCTCCACAGTGAGAGGGATTGGGCACAGCAGCACTCTTTCTTTTCCATGCTCATGACAGTGATGGGCAGAGGTGTGTGTGTTACAGTTCTGCTGCTGTGAGTTGCATGCGTCATCCGATGCAGTCCAGGATAGTCATTGTGTTTGAATTGTCCATGACAGTGAGTGATGTGTTGTGTGAATGATGCGTACAACGCAGACCGATGTGGTATTGACATGCAGCTCACAACTGCACATTTTGTGTATGACACCATGCTACAGTGTCCGCTATATGTGCGTGTCCATTCTAGTCACTGTCAGGTGTCCACTGTCAATGATGTATATGTGACATTGTGTGTGCTTGGTGCTATGTACTATGTCTGCATCTCCCCAATTGTCATCTACGAAATACACCTTCACAGGCAGGTCAGGGGACACCCCAGGGACACTGAATATCCAGACAGTGGGAGGATACCTACAGTTCCAATGGCTGTGAGTGTAAATGTGTTTGAGTTGGCCAGTGCGTAGGTGTGACTTGCAGCCAATTCATACATCTGGACCATGTGTCAGACATCTTGCCAAGGCATTTACTTTTGGAGTGACTGGTCCCAGGGTGCAATTTGTTCGAGCAGAGAAGGTGTGTTTTGATGCGGCATTGATGGCATTTGGAGTCATTGCAGGACCTCCTTCACCCACAGTGGCCAGGTAATCCCCCATGTGGCATGCTTCCATTGCAGGGAGTCAGAATTTACGTTCAGGCTGTCAGTCAGTAGTTTCCTGTTGTTTGTTTGAGCACAAGTCCCAGCAGGGCCTTGTGCTCCCCACAGCAGAGGCCATTGTCTGTGTTCTTGGTAGAGACTTTTCACTCACTCTCTTGTGGAGCATAATTCTAGGTGTGTATTTTGGTGTTGGTGGGAGGGGTGTGTGTGTGCAAGTACCTGCTGGTAGATGTGGTCAGAGCAGGCAGTACTCCTCCCCTAGTCCAGTTATCCCACCATGCAGCATGCTTCCATTGCAGGGAGTGTGAGTTACCTTTCAGGCTGTCAGGCATTGGTGTCCTGTTGTTTGTTTGAGCCCAAGTCCCAGCAGGGCCTTGTGCTCCCCACTGCAGGGACTAGTGTCAGCCATCTTGGCAGTGCTTTTGCACTCCCTGTGAGGTGAGCATGGTTCAGTGGGAGCTTGCTGGGACATGTGGGTGGGGACTGTTGGCTGTGACTTCAACTCCCATCATGCTTTTGGCTACACCCACCTTCCCACAATACCTGACCTTACTTCCTGTGAAGCTTTTTCCCTATGTGGTGGTGTGCCTGTGTTGACAAGTTGGCAGGCAGTGTTGTCCTGGTGTTTGTTTGCACAAAAGTACCAACAAGCCCATGTGCTTCACACTGCAGAACCCAGTGTGTTTAATCTTTGTGGGATATTTAAATGGATTCTGAGGAAATGCATTATACCAGATGGGTTGTGTTGCGTTTGTGTTAAGGGGGGGTGTGTGCAAGTACCTGCTGGTAGATGTGGTCAGAGCAGGCAGTACTCCTCCCACAGTCCAGTTATCCCACCATGCAGCATGCTTCCATCGCAGGGAGTGTGAGTTACCTTTCAGGCTGTCAGGCATTGGTGTCCTGTTGTTTGTTTGAGCCCAAGTCCCAGCAGGGCCTTGTGCTCCCCACAGCAGGGCCTAGTGTCAGCCATCTTGGCAGTGCTTTTGCACACCCTGTGAGGTGAGCATGGTTCAGTGGGAGCTTGCTGGGACATGTGGGTGGGGACTGTTGGCTGTGACTTCAACTCCCATCATGCTTTTGGCTACACCCACCTTCCCACAATACCTGACCTTACTTCCTGTGAAGCTTTTTCCCTATGTGGTGGTGTGCCTGTACTGACAAGTTGGCAGGCAGTGTTGCCCTGGTGTTTGTTTGCACAAAAGTACCAACAAGCCCATGTGCTTCACACTGCAGAACCCAGTGTGTTTAATCTTTGTGGGATATTTAAATGGGTTCTGAGGGAATGCATTATACCAGGTGGGTTGTGTTGCGTTTGTGTTAAGGGGGGTGTGTGTGCAAGTACCTGCTGGTAGATGTGGTCAGAGCAGGCAGTACTCCTCCCCCAGTCCAGTTATCCCACCATGCAGCATGCTTCCATTGCAGGGGGTGTGAGTTACCTTTCAGGCTGTCAGGCATTGGTGTCCTGTTGTTTGTTTGAGCCCAAGTCCCAGCAGGCCCTTGTGCTCCCCACTGCAGGGCCTAGTGTCAGCCATCTTGGCAGTGCTTTTGCACTCCCTGTGAGGTGAGCATGGTTCAGTGGGAGCTTGCTGGGACACGTGGGTGGGGACTGTTGGCTGTGACTTCAACTCCCATCATGCTTTTGGCTACACCCACCTTCCCACAATACCTGACCTTACTTCCTGTGAAGCTTTTTCCCTATGTTGTGGTGTGCCTGTGCTGACAAGTTGGCAGGCAGTGTTGTCCTGGTGTTTGTTTGCACAAAAGTACCAACAATCCCATGTGCTTCACACTGCAGAACCCAGTGTGTTTAATCTTTGTGGGATATTTAAATGGATTCTGAGGGAATGCATTATACCAGGTGGGTTGTGTTGCGTTTGTGTTAAGGGGGGTGTGTGTGCAAGTACCTGCTGGTAGATGTGGTCAGAGCAGGCAGTACTCCTCCCCCAGTCCAGTTATCCCACCATGCAGCATGCTTCCATTGCAGGGAGTGTGAGTTACCTTTCAGGCTGTCAGGCATTGGTGTCCTGTTGTCTGTTTGAGCCCAAGTCCCAGCAGGGCCCTGTGCTCCCCACAGCAGGGCCTAGTGTCAGCCATCTTGGCAGTGCTTTTGCACTCCCTGTGAGGTGAGCATGGTTCAGTGTGAGCTTGCTGGGAAAGGGGGGGGGGGACTGTTGGCTGTGACTGCAACTCCCATCATGCTTTCTGCTACATGCACATTCCCAGCAGCCCAACCTTCCTTCATTTTGACTCCGCTTTCCTGTGAGGTGGTGTGACGTTGTTGGCGAAATGGATGACTGTGTTTGTTGTGGATTTATGCTAATGCCTTGCAGTATTTGTCGTTAGGTTTGTACATGTTATGTCGTAGTTCCATTTTACTGTGGGATGGCAGGTATTGTGTTTGGGTAACTGGCATACACATCACAGGAGACTTGCCTTTATGTTGCTATGGCTTTGCTGGCAGGAATTGGTTTAACAGTCCCCTTGAGAGTGATATATATGTGTATTGCCGCACAAAATTGAGTATATTGTTTGTGTACTCACCAGGCTCTGGTATTCCTGTTAATCCATGGATGCTCTCCGGTGGTAGGATGGCACGCACCTTCTCCTCCCAGGTCCTGAAATGCGTTGGTCTGGCAGGAGGGCCACCGCCAGTGTCTGTGCTCAAGGTGTGATCCCTGTTGATGAGCTTCTTGACCCTCCTGCGCACATCATAGTACCTATTCTGTATGTCGTCCTTTGTGCGCCGACAAGGAGTTTGTGCGTTAACCTTGTCGACAATCCTCTCCCACATCTTGGTTTTCTGTGACATGGGGGTCTGTTGGACCAATGTGCCAAACAACTGTGGCTCTACCCTGAGTATTTCGTCTAACATGACTTCCAACTCACTATCTGTGAACTTTGGATTCTTCTTGGGGGGCATGGTGCTGGGTGGTTGTGGGGATTGATGTGTGTGTGAGGGTGTAAGTGAGTGTGGTGGGTGTGAGTTTGTCAGTGGATATGTGATTTGGTTTTTGAGTGGTGCAAATGGTGTAGTTGTTGTGTTTTGTGTGTGTTGTGGTGTGTCTCTGCAGTGTGGTGGGGTTGTCTGCTGTCCTATGCCTGTATTTTGCAAAGGATCATGGTAGGGATTTCTGGCCTTTATATAGTTGGAGTTGTGGGTGTCTTTGTTCCTTATTTTTTTTATTATTTATAAATTGGCTGTCATTGCGTTTTTTTTTTGTCTTATTTCCTTTGCTTGTGTTGTGCATGATGGAGACGTTCGTTTGACCGGGTCGGACGCTGCCTGTGGCTCACGCGGGGTGATCCGAGTCTGTCACACTGACAATCTGCTGTGTTTCGACGTTGGTGTACGCCTCGGACGCGAAGGGCTCTATTGTTTGCTAGTCACTATTTGCTGTACGTCTCGGTTTTCATGCTCGTGCTCCGTGAGAGTCGGTCGCGTTTCACACGTATTGCATCGTACTACGCGGCTCGTGCATCGCGGGTAAGTTTCGCTCGCGTCAATTCCTAATGCGTGTCGGTCGGTACGATTCCCGGTCAATTTACGGGCGAATCAATGATTTCCGAACGGGTCGGGCGTGCGGCTTGTGTTCCGTGCGGGTGGGTTGTAATACACACACAAGGCATCGTACTGCGCGGGTCGTACGGCGCAGGTCCGTGTCGGTCGGTCTCCATTCCAGGTCCGAGTCGGTCGGTACGGTTTACGACCGGAATCGGAATCGGCCCCTTAATGTGGTTAATGGATTACCATTTAGGTTGCTTTTTCTTTGTTGAAACCATGACTGGCTTTGAGTTTACGTATTGTAAATGTGCATTGTAATGTGTTCATGTTAAAACTTGTTGTTGATTGTTTGTTTAATTGTCTAAATATTTATGTTTCCCTTGTTCTGAACACCCTAAAAAGATATAAATGACTATTTTTGAAACATTGAGAATAATTAAGTAAATAAATACTCCAGACCATAGAATTGTTACATGGTTTGCTGTTTAATCAATATTTGTGACAAATGTGATGACTAGATCATCTTGCTGTCTTCAACTCTCTGGGAGAGCACTCTTGGTTCTTCTGGTTGCATTGTTTATGTAATCCTATTACGAAGTAGCACAACAGAGTTTGGTATGACGTTTTATTCAGCACGAAGTACAGCCTCTGGCCACATGCGCTCCACGATCTTCTCACCACCACATTCCAACTGTCACTTCAGGCTCGTGGGGCAAGGAAGGCACCAAAGGGAAAGGTAAAGTGGGGTGGGAGCGGAGGAAGAAAAGAGGGGAGATAGGGAATGATAGCAAGAGTAAGAAAATGCTTAGTATAAATTACAGCACTTCTCTCTTCAGTAATAAAATGGGAAGAATGCAAAGAGAAAATATTTACAATAGAACGAAAGATAAACTTGAATACACTATAACATAATGCAGACAACAATAGCGTCATTAGGAGAATACAAGTAAAGCAAGTCTCGAAAGTGGAATAAACTTATAAGGCTATCATCGAATAACATAATCTTTGTGCCACACAGGAAGTCTGCGTGGCCTGGTGTTAGAACAACTTGCGTGAAAATCAGTACTATCTTGAGTACCTTCAGGGTTAGTATGGCGATTCAACATTTGCGGAGAGGCCACCAGAGGGTCAATAATAATATAACCAGAGTAGTCATGAGAGATCCTATCCATACTCCAGGTTCTGCCGTCCTCCAGAGTTACCACATTCTTTTTCACATCAATTACTCTCATGGGCTTGGAAAATTTGCTTTCACTTTGACAGGAAGATTAACCACCACTCTATCCCCCACCTTCCAATAAGTCCTCTTAACTCCATGTTTCTGATCATATCTTTTTTCATACTCTTCCTGGTGTTGTTTAACATGATACTCCATTTCCTCCCTACACACCCACCTGGGTTCTCCTACCCCCAACCAGTTCAGGTTCATTTTCGTTCCTGGCAACCTACTCGTGAGGGCCAGAAATGGAGAAATCTTAGTGATAGAATTAGGTGTGGTGTGGTAAGACCAAAGCATGTTTTTTAGAGCCTTATCCACAGGTCTCCCAGACATATGGGCTAATTCAATACATTCTTTAATTATGCGATTTACAGGTTCCACTAGTCCATTAGCTCTTGGGCAATATAAGGCAGTCTTAAAATGGCATACAGACATTCAACTCAAGAAATCCTGCATCTCATCTGAGGTAAATTGAACACGATTATCAGTTATGATAGTACTGGGCACACTTTCTGTCATGAACTCCTCTGTCAAAAATTCGGTAAACAGACATAATATCGAGTTTTTATTTTCGACCTACAAAAATATCGAGTTGTTAATATCGGAGGTACAGAATATCGACATCAAGAATATCGGTGACCAGAATATCGACATGAAGTTAAGAAATATCGTTTTTTTTATATCAAAGTTAGTAATATCGTTTGCTAAAATATCGTTGTTAATAATATTGATATTTATATTAGTGTTGTGTATTTTAGTGTGTATGTTAATAGTATGTTATTTAATGTTTTTTGTATAAGTATATCTGTTTTTTAATGTAAGTGTGAAATTTTTAGAAGTTATTTATTTTATGGAAAATAATTATGCCTATTTTAGTTATGTAGCAGGTTGTGGGTTTATAGGGGAATAGGGTGGGAAGTAATTTAATTATAATAAAGAAATTAATAATTTTTATTAATTAGTATTTATAACTAATTTATTATTAATTAATTATGAATTGGTTAATAATTTTTTATTAATTAATTGATAATTATATTAATTGTGTTATTTTTTTTAGGAGCGGGTTGTGGGCTTATAGGGGAATAGGGTGGGGAGTAATTTAATTATAATAAAGTAATTAATAATTTTTATTAGTATTTAAAATTAATTTTTTATCAATAATTATTAATTGGTTATTATTTTTTAATTAATTAATTGATAATTATATTAATTGCGTTATTTGTTTTAGGAGCGGGTTGTGGGTTTATAGGGGAATAGGGTGGGAAGTACTTTAATTATAAGAAAGTAATTATTAATTTTTACTTAGTATTTATAATTAATGTATTATGAATTAATTATTAATTGGTTATTAATTATTATTAATTAATTAATTGATAATTATATTTGGGTTATTTTTTTTATGAGCTCATCGTGAGTTTATAGGGGAATAGGGTGGAAGGTAATTTAATTATAATAAAGTAATTATTAATATTTAATATTATTTATAATTAAATTATAATTAATTAATTATTAGTTGGTTATTAAATTATATTAATTGATTAATTGATAATTATATTAATAGTGTTATTTTTTAAAGAAGTGGGTTGTAGTTTTATATGGGAATAGGGTGGGAAGTAATTTAATCAAAATAAAGTAATAAATATTTTCTATTTATTGGTATTTATTTTTATTTCTATTTTATAGTGTTGTTTGTGCTAATTTATTTATTAATAATTAATTATTAATTCTTTGTAAATTATAATTAATTAATTCTTAAATATATTAATTGTGTCAAATATGTAGGAGTTTTTTGTGTGTTTATAGGGGAATATTGTGTGAATTAATTGATTTAAAAATTATTAATAAGTAATTTTTTTATTATGTTGTTAATTGATTTTGTAATGCGCGTAGCTACCCAAAAAGGGTTTCCCAGCGCAGACCGTGAGGAACCAACAAATAAAAAAAGAGTAAGTACTATTGGTTAAACAGCCAAGCTTTCACTAATTTACGAAATTTTAAGTGAAGTGTTTCTTTGCGGATCGCTATGGGAAGAGAGTTCCACAAGAGAGGACCAAGATAGGAAAAAGAACGGCCTCCCATTCTTGTGAGTTTGATCCTGGGAACCATGAATAATTCCTGTGTCGTAGAGCGTAACAGTCGAGAGGGCTGATAATGGCTAACCAGATTTTGCAGGTATTGAGGGGCAGTCCCAATCTTAATCTTAAACATATAATCCAGGGCTTTAAACTTAGTCCGACTTTCCACTCTAAGCCAATGTAAATCTCTCAAAGCATTGGAGATTGAGGTCATTCTAGGGATTTTATAAAGTAACCTAGCGGCGGAATTCTGCACCACTTGGAGCTTGCGTAGCACTGTCTTTATTTGCTCCCAAAGAAGAATATTTCCATAGTCCAGTCTAGATGTAACAAGCGCCTGGACTACCGTCCTTTGAGTAGCATTGGGGAGCATCCAAATGATTTTCTTCAACCATTTTAAAATGGTGAAGCAGGTGGCTGCAGTTTTTACCGCATGTTGTTTCATGGATAATTTATTATCCATAATGAATCCCAAATTACGGGCTTGAGCGGTGGGCGAGGGTAAGGGTCCCATTTCGCTGGGCCAATGTTGGGGGCCCCAAAGGTCCTGATCTTTTCCAAAAATAAGGACCTCCGTTTTTTCACCATTTAGCTTGAGCAAATTAGCTCTCATCCAAGATGCAATGTTGCTCAAGCCCATTTGGAGAGTTGAGGGGCCTTGCACATTTCCCGCAGATAGGGAAAAAATTATTTGGGTGTCATCAGCGTAAGAAAAAGAGACAACCCAGCCTCCTCTGCAATCGCAGCCAAAGGTTGTAAATAGATATTGAACAGAAGGGGACTTAGAATTGATCCCTGAGGTACCCCATAGGGAGAGAAAAGAATTTTAGAAGAAGCACTTGATGAAAAAACTTGGAAGGTTCGTTTAGATAAAAAGAAGTCAGCCAGCCAAGTGCTGTTCCGGTAATGCCAAGTGACTGCAAGGATTTGATTAGCACGGTATGAGAGACCGTGTCAAATGCGGCGCTCAAATCCAACAAAATGAGGGCCACCGTGTCACCAATATCTAAATGTTGGCGCAGCATTTCGGTAACGCCAAGGAGAGTCGTCTCAGTCGAGAAGCCCGCTCTGAAACCAGACTGGGAGTGGTGTAAAAAGTTCGAAGATTCAATAAATTTGGATAGTTGCAAATTAACATGTTTTTCCAAAATCTTGGAAAAAATAGGAAGTAGGGAAATGGGCCTGAAATTAGATGACTGATCAGGATCAGCATTAGCCTTCTTCAGTAATGGGAGGACCATAGCATGTTTCCAATCGGGCGGAACCAAGGCCTCTTGAAGTGAGGCATTAAGTAGTTCCATAACAATTTCCAGTGAGGGCTGCTCAAGTTGTGAAAGTATAGGGGCAGGAAGAAGATCACAGGGGGACCCTGATTTGATACTGCCTAAAATTTTTTTGAAAGAAGTAATATCAAGGGGCACCCATTTTTCCAATTTCGGCGGAGGTACCACTGTAAAAATGGATTTAAAAGGGGAAGCTAACTGAATCGGCACCAAAGGCCCAGTTTTATCCAGTGTCTGATATATTTGCTCCACTTTACTTATAAAAAAATTGGCAAGAGTATTACATTGAAATTCATTTAGAATAGGAGAAGTAGGCTGCGTATCCGAGCCAGCCAATTTTTCACCATTGCAAACAAAGTGCGAGAGCAATTTTGTGCATTGGAAATAGAGGAGGAGACATGATCCGCTCGAGCCAGTTTACATAGAACATGATATTTTTTTAGAGCAGTTTTATATATGATTTTAGAATCAGGGAGTAGTCTCTCCTCCAGGATCTTTCCAAGGCTTTACATTTACTTTTTTCAATTTTTAATTGTTCAGTAAACCAGGGAGCAGGGGACGGTGATTAGACAGTTTTTGGTAGAAAGTGGAAGGCAGTAATTAACTGCATTAGAAATCCAACTGTAGATCGTATCCAGAGACGATAGTGATAGTGAACCAGTATTTGGGATATTGTTGGACAGAATTTGATTAAAAATTTCCAAATCCAGTTTTCCCCAATTTCTAAATTGCGATTGTGCTTCAGTTGCAGGTATGAACAAGTTAGGCGGAACTGTACATTGAAACTTAATCGCAAAGTGATCTGACCAGCATAATGGAAGAGCGGGAAAACTTTGAATATAAGGTAGATTAGAAAAAATAGGATCCAATAAGTGTCCAGCCGTATGCGTCGGGCCACTATTGCAAAGTGATAAATTCATTGCAGAGAGGTCAGAAATTAATGTGTTGCTGATATTACATTCCGTATTATCAAGATGGAGATTTAAATCACCCAAGATATAATTAATTTATGTAAAAAAATAGTTTAGTAAAATGTTGTTTTTAAACTTTTATAAATTAATGTTTGTAGTTATTTTTTAGTATTTTTTTAATATTAAATAATTTTTCTATGTTTTTGAAATTTTTAATATTTTTATAATTGTTTTTATTTTTGTGTTATCATTAATTTTTATATTGTAGTTGCTATTTTGTTTTTTTTTAATTTTAATTTTAATTTTTGGGAAATATTAATTTTAACCCTATGCTATCTAACATTTTCACCACTGTTGCACTCAGTGGAGTGGGAATAGTAATTTTTACCCCTCCGCTATCCAACACTTTCCCTACTGTTGCACTCACTGGAGTGGGAATAGTAGTTTTTACCCCTCCGCTATCCAACATTTTCCCTACTGTTGCACTCACTGGAGTGGGAATAGTAATTTTTACCCCTACGCTATCCAACACTTTCCCTACTGTTGCACTCTCTGGAGTGGGAATAGTAATTTTTACACCTCCGCTATCCAATACTTTCCCTACTGTTGCATTCACTGGAGTGTGAATAGTAATTTTTACCCCTCTGCTATCCAACAGTTTCTCTACTGTTGCAATTTTTGGAGTGGGAATAGTAATTTTTACCCCTCTGCTATCCAACACTTTCCCTACTGTTGCACCCACTGGAGTGGGAGTAGTAATTTTTACCCCTCCGCTATCCAACATTTTCCCTACTGTTGCACTCACTGGAGTGGGAATAGTAATTTTTACCCCTACGCTATCCAACACTTTCCCTACTGTTGCACTTTTTGGAGTGGGAATAGTAATTTTTACACCTCCGCTATCCAATACTTTCCCTACTGTTGCACTTATTGGAGTGGGAATAGTAATTTTTCCCCCTCCGCTATCCAATACTTTCCCTACTGTTGCACTCACTGGAGTGGGAATAGTAATTTTTACCCCTCCGCTATCCAACAGTTTCTCTACTGTTGCAATTTTTGGAGAGGGAATATTAATTTTGACCCCTATGCTATCCAACACTTTCCCTATTGTTGCACTCTCTGGAGTGGGAATAGTAATTTTTACCCCTCCGCTATCCAATACTTTCCCTCCTGTTGCACAGATTGGAGTGGGAATAGTAATTTTTACCCCTCCGCTATCCAATACTTTCCCTACTGTTGCACTCTCTGGAGTGGGAATATTAATTTTTACCCCTCCGCTATCCAATACTTTCCCTACTGTTGCACTTATTGGAGTGGGAATAGTAATCTTTACCCCTCCACTATCCAATACTTTCCCTACTGTTGCACTCTTTGGAGTGGGAATAGTAATTTTTACCTCTCCGCTATCTAATACTTTCCCTCCTGTTGCACAGATTGGAGTGGGAATAGTAATTTTTACCCCTCCGCTATCCAATACTTTCCCTACTGTTGCACTCTTTGGAGTTGGAATAGTAATTTTATTCCCTCCGCTATCCCATATTTTCTCTACTGTTTTAGTTAATGTAGTGTAAAATGTATTTATAAAATATTAAAAATATTTTAATATTTTAATTTATTATGTATATATTTCATTTTAATTTTTATGTTATTGGTGGATGTGTATATATAAGTATTTATAGTTTTTAATATGATTGTAATAATTAATAATTTATTTAAATAATTATTTTTTAATATTATTAAGTAAATATATATATTTTAATTTATATATGAATGTATGTTTATTTTTTTTAACATTATGGGGCCGATTCTGATGCGGGTTGGAAAAGCTTCCCGACCGAATCGGTTGGGAAATGGTGTCCGACCCACTCGGATCGGGAAAGTCCGACCGGCGGAGTAGGATGCATCCGGATGCTTCCAGATACGATTTGGTTGAACTCCCATTGACTTCAATGGGAACATTTGTTCCTAACCGCATCAGAATTGGGCCCTCGGTCGGGAAGACACGTTCCCGATCCGATTTGGAAGGAGCAAATGCCGTTAGGAGGCCTTCCTAACCGCATCAGAATCAGGCCCTCGGTCGGGAAGCTTTTCCAACCCGCATCAGAATCGGGCCCTATATGTATTACTTATAATTTTAAACATTTTCTAATAATTCTAACTAATTTTTTTTAAATGATATGTATTATTTACTTTATTTTACATTATTTTTTAAACATTAAAAAAAACGATATTTTTAACAACGATATTTTTTTCCCGATAATTTTGTACTTACCATTATGTAGATAGGACTTCGATATTCTGGACATCGATATTTCGGGTCCGATATTTTTGTCGTCGATATTCTGTCAGTGATTCCAAAAATTCTATCAAAGATATAGGGCCCCATCAGGATGGCGGGTGGACTTCAGTCCGCCCGCCATCCTCGCGGTGCTGGGACCGGTGGCCAGACATGCGGCGGTCCCGCACCGCTGATTAGGATGCGACCGCCACCCTGGCGGTCGCATTCCGCATATTTGGCATTGCGGCGGGTGCTGCCTACAGCAGCACCCGCCCATGCCAAATTGACATGTTGTGCATTCCCATGCACAACGTGGCAGGCACCGCGCGGTGCCTGCCACCTTGTGCATGGGAATGCAGGGGGTACCATGGGTACCCCCAAGTGCACCCCCACCCCCGGGGCCCCCAAAGCACATCCCCGCTAGCCTTTCCATGGCGGCATCGCCGCCATGGAAAGGCCTTTTACCCCAGGCATCATAATATGGATGGCGGTGCCTTCTAGGCACCGCCACCATATTGTGCCCCAGCTCCGCCCGGCCGGCAATCGGAACGATTGCAGACCGGCGGAAAAGCAGCGGACGCACTTTGCTTCCGCCGCGATACCCCCGCCATAATAATATGGCGGGGGTTAAATCAGGTTGGGATGGCGATCCACCCGCCATCCTAATGACCCTCTATGTATTGATTTTGGTGGCCACTTTGGTTGTGACCCAATGCGAATGGTAATCCGCAAGCACCAACATGAATTTGGCTTCCCACACATAAGCTTTAAGAGGACCGATAATGTCTAAGCCAAGTTTGTCCCAAAGTTTAAAAAGAACACTCACAGGAGATATAGGGGCAGCTCTTGTGACCTTGGTTTTGTCGCATAAGGCACAAATCAAACAATCTCTGACTTTATTCTCTACAATCTTATCCATACCTTGAAACCAGTAGGAAGCTCTGACCTTGGATTTCGAAAGATTCCTCCCTAAATTGCCATCATGAGCAAGCTCAGAAATACTATCCCAAAGATCTTTAGGCAGTACAAGTTTATCCCTTCTCATAACTCTGTCATCAACGATGCTTAATTCCTGGCGAACCACCCAGAAATCCTTAAGATCATCCTCTAAAGATCCTGGTTTAATGGGCCAACTCTGAACAATTCTTTCTTTCACCTTTTTGAGAGACAAATCCTTGACCATGCCAGCTTCCCACTCTGCAATTAGATATTACAGAAATCTACACTAGCAAAATGGAATCTGTGATGTTGTCGCCTTCCGCTCCTTCCTCTATACAAGGTAATCTAGATAAGCAGTCAACCACTACATTCTTTGTGCCCGGTACGTAATCAACTTTAAAGTTATAACCTTCTAAGCCAATGAGCCATCTGCCTATACGAGGAGTGGTATTTTCCCTGCCCTTGGTAGAAAATATGTATACAAGTGGCTTGTTCTCCGTGCTTACTGTGAAGGGTAATCCCCATAATAAGAATTTGAAATGAGCAATAGCCCAGGCACAGACTAGGGCTTCTTGCTCCACTGTGGAATAGTTACACTCAGCATCTTTTAGTGCCCTAGAGGCAAAGGCCACAATCCTCTCCTTACCACCCACAACTTAAGTAAGAGAGACTCTGTTGGAAACGGGGTTACCGATTCCGGCACGGTAGCTTGGCGCGAGGTAGGAAGGCACCCGAAGGCAATGTGTTAAGCACCTGTGCAGCACACTCTCACACTGACTCAATAATGCGCAACAATAAAGGGGGACACCACACCAGGCATGTGTATTAAAAACAAGTTCTTTTATATAAATCAATGCAGCATCAGATGAGGCAGATTAATTCAGGGCAACATTTCAACTCCTTGAAATACTTAATTAGTGCATCATCTCATTAAAGCACCATAGCTCATCAACATTGTAGGCCACTAAAAGGCCGCAGGAATCATCTCCTAAACGTAGCACCAATAATGATTACAGGGTGCAGGAATAAAACATGGGCCTAAAACATGCAGTTCACCTCATGAGTATTCAATCACTTGTAAATAGGCATTTCACACTACATTTAAAACAGGGCCTGCGTTAATCTAGGCGCACCCACATTCAGTACAGTGGGCGTCGCAAATCCGGTACACCTGCAACATAAAACACTTCAACTCTTGGCGGTGTTCACTCCAGCTCAATTCAGTTAAGCACCTTTACACTAGGCAAAGACATTTCATTAGTGTGGATCTGCATCAGGCCTAAACAGTAATTAAAGCAGGCAAAACAATTAGGCTGGTGAATAGCTTAGGGAACCCCTCAACATGTCCTTCCCTCTGGGGCTTCCCTGGTAATTAAGGCTTCTGTGTCTCTCAGGGTTATTCAGGGGTTAATGTAGGCCAGGCCCACTCCTCTCTGGGGCCCCGTCTCGTGGGGATAGTTTCTGTTGGCTTCCCCCTTTACTCCACAGGCTATTGATGGCCCCCGGCCCCCAGTGGCGTCTCTGCATGCCCTAGGGGCCTCCCGGGCTCACCTGCGGTCGTTTCGTTGGTCGCTCTTCGAAGCGACTGGCTTCTGCCCGGGCCGGCCCGTGTTTGGCAGGGCTGGGCCCGGACTGGGTTCCTCGGCCTTCCGGCCGGAATGGCGGGACGTTGGGGGGATGGAGGAGGCCGGTATCACTCTCCTCCGGCCCCCGTAGTCAGCGCTGGTAATGGAGGTCGTCGGGGGGCCGGTATCGCTCTCCTCCGGCCCCCGTAGATAGCGCTGGATGCGGGGAAGGGAGCGGGGGCCGGCAGTCCTCTCCGGCCGGCTTCCCGCCTCCCTCTGCTTACACGGCGACTCTTCTCCGGCTTCCGTCGGCGCCCAATCACTGCGCGGCCTTCCCGGGGGCGCGGCCGATGACGCGGTCGGCGTCCCCGGTCGCGTAGCAACTGCGTCGGCGGGGCCTGGAGGCCTCATTCTCCCTTCTAGGCCTCAGCGGTGACTCCTGGCAGTAGCGCGCTTTCCCCACCACAGCGCGGGGCCGCGGCGGCGATCTACGGCGGCAGGGCGCCTCTCCTCGTTCAGCGCTGGGCCGCGGCGGTGACCTGGACACTGGCCGACTTCAGCCACGAGGTCAGTGGCTTAAGGGTGATTCCTCCCACTTGGAGGCACAGCGCGGGGGCGCGCCTGCAACAGGCTGGCAGGGGTGGGGCTGATTTAACAGTGCTTTGGCAGCCCAGCAGCAGGGCAGCACTGCATCAGTTAGGAGTGGATGGGGTGAAGGTCTAGCGCTTCAAGGCACAGCGCTTTACCTGGTGATCCCCAGTTTGGCAGTTCAGGTTTCTGGCCTTGCTGGTCTGTCAGGCCTTGCAATTTCAGGTTACTTGCGGCAGTTCTTTGTTGGTTGCTTCTTGGGGTTTCTCCGTATGGGGGAGGGAATGAGTTGGTGGTTCTTGGGGTGCTGGATGGTACTTCCCAGCACGCTGAAGATGGTTCCCTGGGTCCCCTCACGCTGGGCAAGCTCAGTGGGTGGTGGGCGTTCCTCAGCTAACTTATTACAGCAGTGCCTTAGCCCTGTCAGTAGCAGTAGTGTAGGTCTCCCCCTAGGCCCTAAAGCCTGTACTCCGGCAGAGGTTCTCCCAGGATCAGTGGTGCCCCAACTGACTAAAGATTTCCCTCCAAACCTCTTATACCCCTAGGTCAGATGACCCTCCTAAAGGCGGCAAAACATAACTCCTCCCACAGCCCGGAAGGTTCTGGAACCTTCCACCATGTCTGGCTATGTGGCCCAGAGGCGGGGCGGGATGGATACTGTATCCCTATGTCCCAGCCTGACCCTGGCTACTAGTATGTGTATGTGTGCAAGTCCACTCTGCAGTAGCAGGGGCCTGTGGCAGCCATCTTGGGTGAGAGAGCACCTGCACCTCAGCACTGGTTGGCAGTGGTAAGGTGCCCGGAGACCTAGGTCCAGTAAAAATACGGTGGCAAAAATGAGGCGCAAAAGGGAAAAAAACAGGGCAAGACCACCCTAGGGCTGACAGGTCTAACAGACTCCAATCCATTTTCCACAGGCATCGGTGGTTAACACAGTCTTGCGCATAAGGTAGAAATTTCCTAATGATGGTGTATCTATGATGGACTTTTTAGTGTGCTCAAAGGATTCTTGGCATTCCAGAATGCAGTGATGTCTCCAAAGTTCCTCACAAACTTCGCCATGCACTCGACCAGGCCAAGGAAGGACTTGACTTCATCCTTGTTAGTCGGCTCTGGTGCTTCCCTTACAGCTTTTACAAGGTCTAACTTGGGTTTGACACCAGTTCTTGAAATTGTGTGCCCCAAATAATCAACGGAATCTACATCAATTTTGCATTTATCTCTCCTGATTGTTAAACCGGCGTAACTGAGTGCCTGCAATACCTGTCTTAAAGTATAATTTTGATGAATGCTCGATACTCCATAAATCAGTATATCGTCTTGGAAGCAGAGTACATTTTATATCCCTTTAAGTATCTAGTGCATGACTTTTTGAAATACTGCAGATGCAAGGCCGAACGGCATTCTGCAGTACCCAAAGACGCCAAAAGGTGTTATGAATGATGTGAGTGATTTAGAGTCGGGATGAAGTTCTATTTGGTGGTATGCAGAGGAAAGATCTATAACGCTATAGAGAGTCGTAGACACCGCAGAATGGCGTGAAGACACTCGCGCAGCAGGCGCAGTGCTTAACGTGAGGCTAGAGGCAGACAGACGTGGTAACTACAATGAAGCTACTAGGCATGCCAAACAGATGCCAAACTGTAAATATCCCTGCAGCGCATACTAGGGGACAGCGCGACTCCGACTGCTTGCAAAATGCCTTACACCAGTAACTCCTTCGCCGGCAAAACGTCCCCCCTTCCGCACCTCACCTTGTCTCCGTCCTTTAGACAGTTGCCGAAGGTCCAACTCTCCTGCAGCGCGTACTAGGGGCAGCATGACTCCAATTCCTTGTGAAATGCCTTACGCCCATAAGTCTTGTGCCGGCAAACGTTCCCCCTTCGGCACCTCACCTCGTCTCAAACCTTGAGACAGTTGCAGAAGCTTCGACTTCAAAGTGGGAGAAAGTATAAGAGAACCGGAGCCGGAATCCTTTGTGGCACTAAATATCAGGGGAAGAGGTTGTAAAAGCTGTCCCCGACCAGCATTTCGTCGCCAGTATTACGAAGTAGCACAACAGAGTTTGGTATGAAGTTTTATTCAGCACTAAGTACAACCTCTGGCCACAAGAGCTCCACGATCTTCTAACCACCACATTCCAACTTTCATTACAGGCTCATGGGGCAAGGAAGGTACCAAAGGGGAAAGTAAAGCAGGGTGGGAGAGGAGGAACAAAAGAGGTGAGATAGGGAATCATAACAGGACTAAGAAAATGCTTAGTACAAATTACAACAAATTCCCTATCTCGTCGCCAGTTGTAGCCTCCTTCTCCTGCCCGGGTACATGTAAATGATCACGCCACACACATAGCTCGATATTACACATCTTTATTCTTCAAAGTGTAACCGTTAACTGCTCGTACTACGTCATTAATTTTCTTAACTACACCCAATCATTAACGTCACTATTCTATGGAGTCCATCAGGCACCAGAAGGGTCTCGCTATCTCTAACACACATAGCACTCCAATGGGGAGGTCTGTAGATGAAAGGGTAGATCGTTCCATGTCTTCGCTGCTAGGTAGGAGAAGGAGCAATCTCCGCATCTGCTACGTCGAATATGGATGCGGGGTTAGAGAAAGGGACACGGCGCGGAGGTGTCTGGTGAGCTGAAGGAAGTTCTGACAGTGGTTCAAGTTGGCAGGTATGCAGTTGGTAGGGCCTTGTATGCATGGGTCAGGATCTTGAACTGGGATCTTTTCTGTACAGGGAGCCAGTGGAGTTCCCTGAGGTAGGATGTGATGTGGGTTCTTCTAGGGAGATCCAGAATCTGGATGCAACATTCTGTATGGTCTGTAGTCGTCAGAGGAGGTGAGCTGCGATCCCTCCATAGAGAGCGTTGCCCTGTCTAGTCGGCTGGAGATAAGGACATGGGTGATTGTGAGTCTTGAGCTGTGGGTTAACCATTTGGATATCTTACAAAGCATGCGGAGGATAAAGAAGCAAGAGGAGGAGACCTGAGTCATCCTGGTTAGCTTGTTGTCCAGAATGATGCCTAGGTTCCTAATGTGATCAGTGGAGGTAGGAGTATGTCCGAGTTCTGAGGGCCACCAGGATGTGTCCCATGGGGAGCTTATGTTTCAGAAAATCAGCACCTCTGTCTTGTCCGTGTTGAACTTCAGACCGTTGTCCTTCATCCAGTTGGCAATGTCTATCATGCAGTTGTTGAAGTTGGTCTTGGTGTTGGTAGTGGTCTTCGGAGAGGGAGAGGATGAGTTGTGTGTCATCGGCATAGGATATGCTGTTCAGTCCGTGGGTTTTGGCGATGCTGGCCAAAGGTGTCATATAAGTGTTGAAGAGGATGAGGCTTAGAGAGGATCCTTGGGGTACCCAACAGATGATTTCTTTGGGTTCAGAGGGGAAGGCGGACTTTTTGCGTTCTTCCAGTGAGGAAAGAGGTGATCCATCTCCGAGTAGCTCCTTGGATGCCTATGCTGTGCAGCCTTATGATGAGTGCGTGGCGGGAGCCTGTATCAAAGGCTTCCAAGAGGTCTAGGAGATTCAGAGGCACTGCTTCTCCCCGGTCGATTAGGGCTCAGATGTTGCGATGAGGATTGTGCCGGTGCTGTGGTTGCTGCTGAATCCGGATTAAGAGGAGTTGAGTAGGAGGTTCCATTCCAGATGTGAGGAGAGTTGCTGGTTGATTGCTTTTTCTAATACTATGGCTGGGTACGGGAGTAGAGAGATTGGTCGGTAGTTGTTGAGTTAGCTGGGGTCTGCCAATGGTTTCTTTGGTAGGGCGTTGACTTCTGTGTGTTTCCAGTCCTCGGGGAAGATGGCCGTGGCAATTGAGGTGTTGAACAAGGTGGTGAGTATGTGGCTGTTTCTGGCTTCACCTAGGCTGAAGATATGGTGAGGGCATGGGTCAGTTGGGGCCCCTGAGTGGACCGAGTTCATGATGGTGGCGGTGTCCTGTTGGGTGAGCTGGCTCCATTCGGTTAGTTGTATATCTGTGGTAGTAGCGGGGTCATTGTGTTGCTTTAAGAAGTTGGTGGCCTTGGCCTGGGGTTTGAAGATTCTGTACATGTGCCCTCTGAGCACAGCTGCAGGAAGTGGGTTCTCGTAGCATGGTTGTTGGAGGGCAAGGGCAGTGATGATTCCCTGTGCTCTGTGGCATCGAAGCAAGAACGAATAGTTTATTTTAGTTAAAACATACATAAAACATGTTAAAACAACAGAATTCAAGTACATTTTAAAGATATATAGTGCATTTGTGCAGAAGTGATTGGTAGATTACCTAGATGTGAAATATTACCAGAAGAGAGGCTAAATGATTAGCATAAGTTCTCTTTCAGGGGTTCAAAGGGTTGGCTTAGCTCTGGATGGGGTGGGGTTTTAACAGTGACGCTCGTATGTAGTATGATTAATGCAAAGAGGGGAATGGGCGCCTTTACTCTTACATCTGGCTATCAACTACCCCCTAAGTCTTTTTGAAGTCTTTATGTACCTTTGTCAATTTTGGGAAGATTTCAGGTGATCCGTCAAGCCGGAGCGAGAAAAAGGGGGTCTCAAAACATGCTTTCCCCAAGCAATTTCCCATAGAAATTTTGAACATGGCCGTGGCAAAAATGGCTGAATGGAATTACCCAAATTTGGCAGAAATCTAGATCTTTACCCAGAAATAATTTAGTGTAAATCAGTTCAGTAGTTTATCAAAAGTTAAGGTTCAAAATGTATCGATATCTACCAGAACAATACTACCACAGCACTGGCAGGTCAAAGGACAATGATCTGATTGGATGCCTTCAACATCAGCAAAGATGTTTGGCAGACATTTTAGGACTTGGAGACTCATTCCCCATGTTGTAGGCTGGAAAAAAAAAATAGGGGTCAGGTTAGGGATAACCTGGCCTCTAGGCATTGTAGATAGGCAATAACCCCAAAAATATTTTCGTGATACCACAGTAACATAGCATAACCTAACATGTGTACTTGTAAAGCGCACGTTCACCCGTAGGTATCTTGGCGCTGAATAACAGATGTTTATTGTTACCCAACTCAATGGTACTCATTTTATCAACCTCAGATGGATGAAAGGGTGAGTGGACCCGCCGGGATTTGAACCTGTGACCATGAGGTCGAACACAGGCCCCAGCAGTGGACGCATTAGCCCACTGAGCCACCAGACCCGGCTAGTATCGTGGTAAATGATAAAACATTTTAAAAACAGGGTGGGCCCGGCCCACACCTCTCTTTTGATTAATAATCCCCCAGAGTGGTCCAGGGCCTAGGGGGTCAATGGATTTTTATTTTATTTTTAATATGGGGAGGGGAGCCATGTGTGGGGCTTCCCCCCGCCTCGCGCCATCAAATGCCCTGGAGACCCTATCTCTGGGGCCGATGCATTACATATTTGTTTGGGGGTTACAAGGGGCCTCCCTCCTCAAGCAATATAATGATCCTGGGGACACCATCCCCCATGGCCCACCCCAAAACAGTTTCCAGGGATACCATCCCGTGGGACACTGTGGGGTCGATTCCGATTCGGGCCGGAAAAAGCACCGACCGACTCGGATCCGGAAAAAATACCGACCGACACGTACCCGTGGCACACGACACGCCAAGTACGATGCAAGGCGCGAAAAATCCGACCGACACGTACCGAAACAAAGTCGACCGACCGAGCCGCACGGAAAACAACAATCCGGCCGGAAAAACACGCAAATCCAACCGACCGACACGCACCCGGAACAAATCCGACCGAAACGTACACGCGAACTCCAAACCGCAAAGTACGATGCAAGGCGCGAAAACCACGACCGAGTCGGACGGAAGACAAGCCGTACGACCGACACGCATACAAAACCGAGCCGAAGCAACACAATACACCGCGACCGACGCGTACGCAGCATAGAAAACTGCACAAACACAGCGTGAACGAAGCGGAGAACACCGTACGAGACCAATGCAGGGTCCGACTCGGTCACAAGAACGTTTCCAACATACACAAACAGCACAAAGGAAAAATCACCCAAAAAAAGGCCAAACAAGCAATTACCAAGCCAATAAATACTGGGGGGGGTGGGGACAGAGAACAAAGACACACCCACAACTCCACCTATATAAAGGACACAAATCACTACCATGAGCCTTTGCAAATGCCATTCCACTGCCAGCACCCAAGAGAAAGCAACCACACACCCACAGCTCATCCCTCACACAAGCCACACACCATCAGCACACCAACAAATACCTACCTCACATACACCCAGCAAAACACACACTCACACACCCTCACCTGCACACCAACACACACATCACCCACCATCACCACCCATCACCATGCCCCCCAAGAAGAATCCCAAGTTCCTAGATAGTGAATTGGAAGTCATGGTAGACGAGATCCTCAGGGTGGAGCCACAGCTGTTTGGCACACTGGTCCAACAGACCCCCATGTCGCAGAAAACCAAGATGTGGGAGAGGATCATCAACAGGGTGAACGCCCAATCACCATGTCGGCGCACAAAGACCGACATCCAGAACAGGTGGTATGACGTGCGCAGGAGGGTACAGAAAATGCTGACGAAAGACTACATCAACAGCCAACACACCGGCAGTGGCCCTCCTGCCAAGCCAATATACCTCAGGCCCTGGGAGGAGAAGGTGCAGGCCATCCTTCCGCCAGTGAGCGTATATGGACTAGAGGACATCCCAGAGCCTGGTGAGTACACAACAAATGTACACAATATACTGCCACAAAACACACACATCACTGTCAAGGGAGAGTCAAACCATGCACTCATAGCAATTACACAGCAACTAGAACAGAATCATCCCAAAATGTGTATGTCAGTCAGATAAACACAACACATGCCATCAAAAAAGTCACATCCAACTGTGCCAACACATGTACAAACACAACCACAACTACAGCTAGGCAGTGGCACAAATAGAACTAACAAACACATCCACACATGTAGCCACCACAACAACACCAACACACAGTGAAGACCACTCAAAGGAAGGAATTCTGTGTATGCTGGCCAAGTCAGTGTAGCCAATAGCATCATGGGAGTCGCAGTCACACATATTGCCCCCCACAACTGTCCCATCAACACCACCATGAACCATGCGCACATCACAGGGAGTGGAGAAGGACTCACAAGATGGCTGACACTGGCTACTGCAGTGGGGAGCACAAGGCCCTGCTGGCAACTGTGCACCAACAAACAGCAGGACACCACTGACTGACATCCTGAGAGACAACTTACACTCCCTGCAATGCAAGCACGTTCCATGGTGGGATATCTGGCTAGCTGGGTGGGAAGGGGGACTTGCAGCACTGACCATAGTCACAAGCACCTCCCCTCACACCCCCCAACACAAACTCCACAGAACCCACCTGGTAGAATGCAATGCCCCCCATCCTAACACAAGATCCCACAAAGAACCACCACCCTGGGTTATGTTGTGTGAAGCACAGGGCCACTCTTGGGACTCCTAGCCAAACAACTGCCAGGACAACACTCCCAGCCATCCTGTCAGCACAGCCAGCCCACCCCACAGGGAAGCAGAATCAAAAGGAAGGAAGCATGGGCATGCTGGGAAGGGGGTGGAGGCAATAGCATGATGGGAGTCGTAGTCACTGATATTGGTCACCCCCACAACTGTCCCATCAACACCACCCTGAACCATGCTCACATCACAGGAAGTGGAGAAGGACTCACAAGATGGCTGACACTGGCTACTGCTGTGGGGAGCACAAGGCCCTGCTGGCAACTGTGCACCAACAAACAGCAGGACACCACTGACTGACATCCTGAGAGACAACTTACACTCCCTGCAACGCAAGCACGTTCCATGGTGGGATAACTGACTGGCTGGGTGGGTGTGAAGGAGGGCCGGCTGTCAACCAAACACAACCAATGCAGACCATGTTCACACCCCAGAAAATACATAGAAATGCCCAAATAATGCAGGACAATGTGCCACACCAATATCAACCCCTGACTGTGACGACTTAGGACAATGCAATGTACAGGCCCGCACCCAGAGGCACAGTCACAACTGTCATGTGTGTCAACCATTGATGCCTGCAGAAACATAACATACATTGTTTGTGTCTCCCAAAAACAGGTGATGATGGGGACACAGCAGCAGACGCTGAGGAGTCCCAGTCCCAGGCTCAAGAGGATGCCGAGCTCACTGGCGTCGTACAGCCTCTGTCCTCCTCGGACGATGAAGAACAACCTGGCACATCCGGTGCAAGTCAACATGCAGCACCAGCAGGACCACCAGCTGCAGCACCAGCAGGACCACCAGCTGCACCCCCTGCACCCACCCCTCCAACGACTGTCACCACGAATACCATCCCTGCCGACATGGACAGAACAAGGAGCAACACCAGCACAGTGACCCTGGACCAACCTGGGGCCATGGACACCACCACCACCACCAACCCCCAAGGTGGACCAGGGTTATCTGTGCGTGCCACTGCACACACTGCACATGTCAGCAGGGGTGGTGGGAGGGGTGGGAGACAGAGGTCGCTGCTTGCAGACGTTGCTGGTGTGCATGATGACCCACAACTGGTACGCATAGCTGATGCGTACCAGTCCAGCACCGGAGAGCTCAGCCAGGTAGTGGGGCTCCTCAGAGACATTAAACAGCAGCAGGCTGCCCATCATGCCCGCTTGGACTCCCACATGTCCCACGTGGAGTCACACATGTCCCGTGTGGACTCACACATGTCCGCGTGGAGTCCAAGTGGGATGCACTGCATGAGATGACGGCGGTGCACAGGGACATTTTACAATGCCTCCGCCAGATGAACAGCAACCAGTCCACACCTCCCTGTGTGCCAACAACATCTGGTGCCGAACAAACTGCAACTGCCACAGGGAGGGAGGAGGACTCTGGCGGAGAGTCCCCTGCACCGCAGCAGCCTGTACTTGAGGGGCCCCCCAAGAAGAGGGGTCGTCCGAGGAGGGAAAAGTGAGAGGCCGATGGCCAAGCGCAACTCCCAGGAAGCCTGAACCTGTTCTGGATGTTCACCTTTGTGCACAGACTGTTCACCCTGTTGACGGCAACACTACTCCCACACATTGCATGGGGAGTACAAGTTGGACCAATGTGTCAGACAACTGTGGCCCGATACTGGGGATCCTGTCTACCAGGACTTTCAATTCACCTAGGAACTTGGGATTGCAAGATTTATGTACAGCACAACCCATCCTATGCACTATTAACACAAATGTATCACAATAAACACACTAATACACCATACTTGCCTCTGTCGTGATTCCAACGTGGGTGCTGTTATGGGGATGATGAACTGCAAAATTACACTGTGTATGCGAACTGCAACAGCAAGGACAACACAGGCATGTGAGTACAGGCAACGTGACACACATGAGGGAGACACACCACCAGGGCTACACAACACATACACACCTAGGCCATCTGACTCATTGCCTACACTGATGTTGCCAGGGAAGACGGTGCAATGCACAGACACCACACCCATTCACAGTTGTAGTCAAGTAGCCCACAGGTGCAGTAAGCAAATGGCAGTCAAATGTGTGACCACAGACAACGCACATCACAAAGTGAAGCACAGGTTTATTACACAGTTGCAACATGCCGTAACCACTACAGATGCAAGGTAACCCCACCTGGCAGCGGGCACACAGTCAACAACTGTAGACGGAAGGAAGTCCATGGGTGTGGCGCACATCACCTGTAGGGACACAACAGCTACCAGCCTGGATGTGCAATCACGTCGTCGGTGGACACAGTTGACCAAACAAATCTGAAAGTACCCTGTGAAGGACAGAAATGACACACAGTCAAAAGCAATGGAGTACAGGACAGAACAGCAAAACGCATGCACAATACATGTTACAAGATACCCACCCAGAACCAAGTTAGCATGTCAACACTGTTGGGGAGTACAGCCCACCTGTCACCACACATCGCAACACACATCCAGTCAAGTAGCCCATGGACACACTCCAACAGCACCAGAGCACCACCCACACATCATGCCAACTCACATCATTGACATGACACCTCAGGATACTCACATTCAGCTAAAGAAGTTGGTGATGAGCTGTGTGCGGACATCACCATCACCATCATCATCATCATCGTCACTGGCATCGTGGTCCAGGCCAGGATCCTCCACAGGTGGCGGATGTTGGTCATTGTCATCCTGGATGAGAGGCAACTCCTTCCGCACTGCCAGGTTGTGGAGCATGCAGCAGACGATGATAATCTTGCACACTTTCGCAGTGGCATATGGGAGGGACCCTCCGGTCTTGTCCAGGCAGCGGAAGCGGCTCTTCAGGAGACCAAAGGTCCGCTCAATCACTCTCCTGGTCCGACCATGTGCCTCATTGTAGCGCATCTGGGCTGGTGTCACAGGGTTCCTGAGGGGTGTCAGCAACCATGGCATGTTGGGGTATCCCGAGTCACCTACGGACAGACAAGTGCACATTAGCTGACTTGGAAAAGTGGGCGGAATACTACAGATCAGATCACACACAATGGCACAAAGTCAGTACACACCGACAAGCCAGGCACGCTGGTTCTGCATCTGTGCCATCATCCTGGGGATGCGACTACTCCTCATCACAAAGGCATCGTGTGCTGAACCAGGGAAACGGGCACACACGTGTGTGATGGTCATGTCTGCAAGACACACCACCAGTGAATTGACCGAGTGGTAGTGCTTGCGGTTCCTGTAGGCCTGCTCCTGGGCCTGTGGTGGTACCAAAGCCACATGTGTCCCATCAATGGAGCCAATTACATGCGGCATCCTCCCCAGGGCATAAAAGTCACTCTTCACGTCAGTGAGTCGTCGCATGATCTAGGGAAATAGATGTACCGGTTCAGGAAGAGCAACATTGCCGCCAAAACATCGCGGAGCACACGGCTGAACATGGTCTGTGTCATCCCACCAGCAGTCGCCACAGTATGTTGGAAGGTACCAGTGGCAAAGAAGTGTAGGGCTGCCATCACCTTCACCTTGGGGGTCAGCGCTGTAGGATACGGCCGGCCAGGCTGCAAATGTGGGGACAACTGCACTGCCAAATCCTCAATCAGCTGCCTGGTGAAGCGGTACCGTCGGATGCTGTCCCGTTCCACCATCGTTGCCAGGTCTGGGAATGGCCGATGGACAGCAGGAGCCCTGCAGTGCAGAGGAGAAGTAAGCAAGATTGTCAGTCACCCCACATATGCGGCATTGAACACACTCAAGATCCCAACATACATCATTATGAGGCACAACTACATGAAGTGTGCAGTACCGGAAGGACATGTATGGTACATACATGGCCAACATCTGTCAACACGGTCCAACAGGTGGCATCAATTAGTCCCAGGTTGGCCCATTGGATATCATGAGGCCGTGTCACAGTTCCCATCTCCTGCTGCCGTGTCACAATAACTCCCCACAGTGACATGTGAGGACAGATGTGCCCCAGGCACCACAGCTCAACGACAGGTACATTCCCAGGGACCCTGTAATGCCACATGGACACTGGCATTACATGGAGTATCATGTATACACCACAGCAAAACAACCATGACCCCCACAGGTAGTGGCCCCACTTGCCACGGCAGGACAGACATGGACGTCTGTGACACACACGCACAACATCAGAGTCCATGCACACACAACGTGGATGTGGAGACTGTCTCCCATTGTGCACATGAAATCAGAGACATTGTAAACACTACATGCACAAAGACTGTGGAGGACCATCACTATTGTGCCACTGGGACACCCTGGCTCAAACATACCGTCCCACATGGGACTCACGGGGTATGTGACATGACATACACATACACCACTGTGAAATGTGACCATGCCACATGCACAGATATGAACAGTTGCACATCACAGTGGTCATGTACACGTAACACCCAGGATCCTGTCCCCATGAACACGTGCACAGCCTGGGGGTGGCTGCCCACAGGTGACACCCACAGGACAACATGTACACCAACATACACACAATAGGAAATGCATCCTTACATGCCTTATGATAAAGTTTGGACAGGCTGTCGTGATGTAGGTGTGCCCCTCACTCCCTGGGAGCTATCTGTGGCTGGCATATGTCCATCTGAGACAGGCATGCTGACATATGCCAGTCACATGTACAGTGATGCGTTGTACCGCAATGGACCGATCGGTGCCTCCGGCCGGCCCATTGCATTCAATGTGTGCGGGTACGCGTTGTACCCCTGTGCGCGTTGTACCGCAATGGACCGATCGGTGCCTCCGGCCGGCCCATTGCATTCAATGTGTGCGGGTACGCGTTGTACCCCTGTGCGCGTTGTACCGCAATGGACCAATCGGTGCCTCCGGCCGGCCCATTGCATTCAATGTGTGCGGGTACGCGTTGTACCCCTGTGCGCGTTGAACTGCAATGGACCGATCGGTGCCTCCGGCCGGCCCATTGCATTCAATGTGTGCGGGTACGCGTCGTCCCCCTGTGCGCGTTGTACCGCAATGGACCGATCGGTGCCTCCGGCCGGCCCATTGCATTCAATGTGTGCGGGTACGCGTTGTACCCCTGTGCGCGTTGTACCGCAATGGACCGATCGGTGCCTCCGGCCGGCCCATTGCATTCAATGTGTGCGGGTACGCGTTGTACCCCTGTGCGCGTTGAACTGCAATGGACCGATCGGTGCCTCCGGCCGGCCCATTGCATTCAATGTGTGCGGGTACGCGTCGTCCCCCTGTGCGCGTTGTACCGCAATGGACCGATCGGTGCCTCCGGCCGGCCCATTGCATTCAATGTGTGCGGGTACGCGTTGTACCCCTGTGCGCGTTGTACCGCAATGGACCGATCGGTGCCTCCGGCCGGCCCATTGCATTCAATGTGTGCGGGTACGCGTTGTACCCCTGTGCGCGTTGAACTGCAATGGACCGATCGGTGCCTCCGGCCGGCCCATTGCATTCAATGTGTGCGGGTACGCGTCGTCCCCCTGTGCGCGTTGTACCGCAATGGACCGATCGGTGCGTCCGGCCGGCCCATTGCATTCAATGTGTGCGGGTACGCGTTGTACCCCTGTGCGCGTTGTACCGCAATGGACCGATCGGTGCGCACCCATTGACAATGGGCTTGCCTGGCAACGGACGCGGTTTCGAATTTCGAACGAGTCGGTTGCTGGAAATTCAGTTGGTCACCCACAACAATGTTGCAAAATCATGTATGCCATGAAGTTGAGGATTTGAAGGATGCTGTGGGCGTGTTTTGGTGCTGCTATTCCATGGATTGGCCAGATTCAGAAGATGCAAACGACTTGGACCTATCACTTTGGACACAAGGGACAGTATCTGCCTCTCCAGCACATATATATTGCTGGCTGTTCCCCTGAGAGCTCACTTGCCTGCACTACATGCTCCAGGACGACATCTGCCACTGCACTGCTGCTGTCTCTGCCCCTCTGGACCCTGCAATGGCACGTACTGTGGAGAGAGCCCCAGCCTTCAGCCTTGAAGAGAACCAGGCCCTGCTGGACAGCCTACTTCCACAGTACAGCAAGCTGTATGGGACACCAGGGGAGCAGGTGAGTGTTCTGTGCACTGCCTTTCTGAATGTGCATTTTGTGTGACTAGCAAGGCTGAGAGTCTGCACGCCACTGGCTAGCAGGCTCACTGAGTAGTTGTCACCCCCCATAGTGTGTAGTGACTTGCACTGGACAGGTATGGTGCAGTGATAGTGCATTTGAACATGGTTTTACTTCCCATGCAATGATACCATGTAGTGACGTCTGGCAAACTGTCCATGGTCAGCTTTGCACTGCCTGTGTACATCATGTGCCCCTGTGATTGAGACATGTATATACAACTGTGTCATGCACGGATATGTTGCATGTGTGGTAATGGCCTTTTCACTTTGTCATCCTGACAGGTTAATGCCCATCGGAAGCAGGAAATCTGGAAGGACATCGTCCGGGCTGTCCGGTCCGTGGGGGTCTACAAGCGCCGGATCCGCAACTGCCAGAAGAGGTGGCAGGACCTTCGGGGCTGGACCCGGAGGATTGCACGGGTCCAGCTGTAGCTGTCGCCTCCTCGAGGGGCGGAACACGGACCCTGACCCCCCACATGCTCCAGATCCTGGCGGTGGTCTTTCCAGACCTGGATGGGCAGCTGAAGGCCAGACAGCAGCAAGGAGGGGGTGAGTCAAAGACTGCACTGTGAACTCTGTATTACATGCTTTGTGCCCTCCTCTGGCCTGGTTCAACTGCCACAGTGCAGCAGTCATGTTGTCCAGGAGCCATGTCCCTCTATTGTGCACTGCCCACTGCTCATCTGATACCCAGGTGTGGCCCTTACATTCAGGGAATTGTGTCACTTGGGACTGTGTCCTTGCAGTTTGCTTCACTAAAGGTGGGGGACAGCATCTGTTTCCCTAACTCTGTTGTGGGCATCAGGGGTGGGTCCATTGTTCACACAACGCCTGGGTTTGGACATGTGATCTGCGTGTTGCTTTGATATGCGGTCCACTTGCTGAGCTGAGCCACCACATGTGCCTGGGGTATGTGGCACACGCCCATGCAGCGGGTGGGAACAATGTTTGGGCCCCAGGAGTGTGCAGATTACGTGTGTCACACATACATAGCCAGCTATCCACTGTCCAGGGCACATCCCTCATTCATGTGGAGCAGGACAGTCATGCCTACTCCAGGCCATGCAATGCACTCTGTACTCCCACTCCCGTGTATCAGCTGACACATTGTGCACAGTGATTTGACCCCTCAGGTGTCTGCCTCTGTGTCAGTGTGCTGTGGATTAGTTGCCAGGACTGCTGGGGTGTTTCTTGGTAGGGGCTCAGCATGCCCCTGGAGATGTGACCATAGGAGACGATACTTGTGTGTCACATAGGTGTTTGATCAGCTGCCCGTGCAGACTGGGGTATGCGAATGTGAAGTTCAGGCAGCTGTTCCCCATTCACAGCAAATTGTGAGGGGCTCAGGTTCCGAGGGTAGTGTCACAGGTCTCCCATATGTCCAATAGGTGTGACCTGGACAGATGAGGGTTGAGATGATGTGTTGTGTGGGGGATGTACATGTGCACTTGTGCAGCTCCAGGACTTGCATTCCCCATGACCTACTATTGTGACACAGTGCATAGTGTTGTTGTCTGGCTGCCAAGTCATACATCACTGAGATAGTGATGTATGACTTAGCAGTCATGCCTCTGCCATAGCATGTGTCAACTTATTGGTGGTCCTGCAGGGGAGTGACATGTGCTACATGCACACCATAGTGGCGCTGGCTATCAGGACATGGGTGCATCATGGTGTCTGTCGCTGGTATGCATCACATGCATTTCCTATTTGACTCTGGGCATCCCTTTCATCCGGAAACCTGTACTGACTCAGTGGCAAGAGCTGTGATGTGTCCACACCGTGTCCTCTGCACTGTCCAACTACTGTGTACTTGGTGCATGTGTCCACACTGGGGTGTTGCAATCCAACAGACACCAGACAGATGGGTGCAAGGCCATGTGGGATGTGAGTGCCATGCTTGGCATCAGACTGACAATTGGCTTCTCCTGTTCAGTTAGGGCACTTTTAGCAATGTACAACTAATGATGCCAGGGCTTGCTCTGTAATGTGCTGTGCTCACAGTGGTGTGTGCGTTTGGTGCAGGTGACTGATGTCTGTCTGTTTCCCCATTGTTTGCAGATACATCCACGGCCACGGAAGGGGACAGCTCCACGGACCAGGAGGAGCCAGAGAGCCAGACTGGGTCAGCAGCCGAGGAGTGGTCGGAGGGACCCAGTGGCACGGAGGGCGAGGGGAGCCACACCGAGGAGTCCTCAGCACCATCCACCTCAGCTGAGGACCAGAGCAACTCGGAGGATGACTCCCTTGTGGAGGCGGGTGTCAGCAGCCACCACACCCCAGCTAGTGTTGCTGTCCCCGCCACCACCAGCACCACCACCGCCCTCCCATCGGCTCCCATTCCCCAGGTCCGTGGAGGCTCCCATGTTCGGGAGCGTGTCTCCTTTGGCCCAGGCACCGCACCCCCTGCCCCTGTGTCCCCTGCTGCCCTGAGTGAGGAGTCTGTGTACCTCCTTCGCCAGCTCCATGTAGGGCAGACAGCCATGCTGAGTGTCCTCCATGCGCACACCGCACTGTTGACTCAGCTGGTGTCGTTCATGGAGGGCATCTCATCGGGCATGTCTGACCTACAGAGGGGCAACAGGTCCATGGACTCCTCCCTGACGGCAGCAGTGTCCCTCCTCAGACAGTCCCTCACCCCTCCTGCCTCTGCTCCATCCACACTCCCCAGCACCTTACCCGTCCCAAGCACACACACACCGGCACAGGCACACACCAGCACACACACGTCCAGCACACAGACACACACGCCACAAACTAAACGCACACGCACGCACAGTCAGGGGACTGAAACCAGACTCACAGGGGATGGGGCCCTGGTACACACACACGCATCCACGGGCACTGCGCAGTCCTCAGTTGCCTCTCCCTCCAAAGCACCCTCCCTTGCCTCACCTGCAACCCCAAAGACCCAGCGCCTCTTCCTCAGTGACCTCGGCCTCTTCCCCTCCGATCCAGCTGCCCCAGCATCCAGGGGGAAGAGGAAGCCCCCACATGGAGCAGAGTGCCCCTCGCCCCCGGACACCCTCCCCCAGGCGCAGACAGACTGAGGCCCCCACCCGCAAGTCCCCCGGAGTGCTAAGAGCAAGACCCCGCCGCCGCCCTGCAGCTCAAGCACCAGGTCTCCTTCCTCCATCCCTCAGGCCCCCACTCCACAGGTGCCCCCACCACACCCTGCCCCAGGTTCCCCCACCCACAGATATACCATCCCCAAGAGGCTCCGGCCTTCTCCCCCTGCCACTTGCTCTCCCGGCACCACACCCCCGCTGCGCTTGTCTGTGCCACTGATGTGGTGAGGTGTCCTCCCCCTCTGTCCAGCCCACCTTGCCTGTTCCCCATTCTACTCCCCTGGTGGTAGGCACTGCAGTGGAGTCCACTACCACCCTGTCTGACTTGGGCACTGCAGTGGCGGACCTGTCCACTCCATCTGCAGGGTCCACTGCAGTCGTGCCGGCACCCACAACATCTGAGCCATGCCCCCAGTTGTGCCGGCACACACCATGTCAGACACCTCCACTGCAGTTGTCAGTGGCTCTTCAGCACCCACCACCCCTTCCCTGCTTCCTCCTGGTGAGCCCTGATCCTGTCCCTGCGGTGCCTGGCCTACCCCCCCCGGCTGCCCCTCCTAGTGGATTGTCCCTAGTTTTGTGCAGGCATGTGTAGGGTGGCATCTGCCACTGTCACCCACTTGTGACTTTGTTGATGGACTGGCCATTGGCCTTTGTTTATGTTCTACCGGACTTCTACTTTTAATGCCACATATGCTGAATAAAGCAACTTTCTGTTCTCTAGTGCTTTTGCTTCTGATGAACATGATGTTGATGATGCTAACAATGCCCTTGCTGCAGTGATGGTGATATTTGGTCTCATGATAATGAAGTGTTACTGTGCAGGAACCCATGTGGTCCAGGGGGAATGTGTCCTATCCTGTGGTGTATCCATGTCATCCATAGCAGCATCTGAGGGTGTCATGTGTTCAGTATTTGGCAATGGGATTTCCTACTTAGATTGGCAATTTCACATCTGTGGCTTCCACCCCTGCACATCTGTTGTGCCTGCCATTGTTCTATTCGTCTACTTCCCTGACCGTGTGGCCATCTCCAGTGAACATGCAGGTTTGGGTATCAATGGGGAAGGACTCATCTGTGTTGTCAGTGCAACATTGCTATACAAGTGTGTTGGATCTGTGCTGATGATTCCGTTGGCACTTCCATGACTAGGCTGATGGGACGGGAGCCCTCATTTGGTGCTAATTGTTGATTGTGTGTCCCATTGCTGCCATGGTATGGTATCTGTTCGCCTCACATCTGCAGTCTCCACAGGGTATCTGCATGTGTGTGCCCATTGGTGCAAATATGTGGGTCTGCATTCGGATGGTCACTTCTGTCATTGTGTCATTGATGATTGTTGACGGTGTCAGCCCCCATGGGTGTTGTTTGTCTGCACATGGCCAAAGTTATGTCTTATTTGCACTGCAGGATTTGGCTCCCCCAATTTATGTTGCAATGGGACACATACACTACTTTGCCACTGATGTGTTTGTTGTTCTGTGACCAGGAATCATCCATGCAGTTTGGCAGTTGCACCTCTTACTTTGTCAACACTTACCTTTTGGTCACTGTGATGATGGGGGTTTGGACCCCATTGCCACAATGTTCAAAATGTGCTGCAGCTATGGACCCCACACTTACCTTTTGGTCACTGTGATGATGGGTGTTTGGACCCCATTGCCACAATGTTCAAAATGTGCTGCAGCTATGGACCCCACACTTACCTTTTGGTCACTGTGATGATGGGTGTTTGGGCCCCATTGCCACAATGTTCAAAATGTGCTGCAGCTATGGACCCCACACTTGCCTTTTGGTCACTGTGATGATGGGGGTTTGGACCCCATTGCCACAATGTTCAAAATGTGCTGCAGCTATGGACCCCACACTTGCCTTTTGGTCACTGTGATGATGGGGGTTTGGACCCCATTGCCACAATGTTCAAAATGTGCTGCAGCTATGGACCCCACACTTACCTTTTGGTCACTGTGATGATGGGTGTTTGGACCCCATTGCCACAATGTTCAAAATGTGCTGCAGCTATGGACCCCACACTTGCCTTTTGGTCACTGTGATGATGGGGGTTTGGACCCCATTGCCACAATGTTCAAAATGTGCTGCAGCTATGGACCCCACACTTGCCTTTTGGTCACTGTGATGATGGGGGTTTGGACCCCATTGCCACAATGTTCAAAATGTGCTGCAGCTATGGACCCCACACTTGCCTTTTGGTCACTGTGATGATGGGGGTTTGGACCCCATTGCCACAATGGTCATGGCCTGCTTGCATTGTGTGTGCCACACACATATTTGTGTGGCACATGTGCTAGGGGGTCACATTGTATGTTCAAAGTCATGTTCGGTGTTGTAGGCATTTGACACAGTCTACACACGCTTGTCATGGTGTTGGGGGGATGTCTTCTTCTTGCATTCCCTAGGTTGTGGTGTGCTGGTTGTGTCATGCATTGTCCATCCTATGGGTGGGGGTGGTAGTGGTGGTAGGCATCCTGCCCCCCTGGGTGAGGGTGGTAGTAGTGGTGGGCATCCTGCCCCCCTGGGTGAGGGTGGTAGTAGTGGTAGGCATCCTGCCCCCCTGGCTAAGGGTGGTAGTAGTGGTAGCCATCCTGCCCCCCTGGCTAAGGGTGGTAGTAGTGGTAGGCATCCTGCCCCCCTGGCTAAGGGTGGTAGTAGTGGTAGGCATCCTGCCCCCCCTGGGTGAGGGTGGTAGTAGTGGTGGGCATCCTGCCCCCCTGGCTAAGGGTGGTAGTAGTGGTGGGCATCCTGCCCCCCTGGGTGAGGGTGGTAGTAGTGGTAGGCATCCTGCCCCCCTGGGTGAGGGTGGTAGTAGTGGTAGGCATCCTGCCCCCCTGGCTGAGGGTGGTAGTAGTGGTAGGCATCCTGCCCCCCTGGCTAAGGGTGGTAGTAGTGGTAGGCATCCTGCCCCCCTGGGTGAGGGTGGTAGTAGTGGTAGGCATCCTGCCCCCCTGGGTGAGGGTGGTAGTAGTGGTAGGCATCCTGCCCCCCTGGCTAAGGGTGGTAGTAGTGGTAGGCATCCTGCCCCCTGGCTAAGGGTGGTAGTAGTGGTAGGCATCCTGCCCCCCTGGCTAAGGGTGGTAGTAGTGGTAGGCATCCTGCCCCCCTGGCTAAGGGTGGTAGTAGTGGTAGGCATCCTGCCCCCCTGGGTGAGGGTGGTAGTAGTGGTAGGCATCCTGCCCCCCTGGGTGAGGGTGGTAGTAGTGGTAGGCATCCTGCCCCCCTGGCTAAGGGTGGTAGTAGTGGTAGGCATCCTGCCCCCCTGGCTAAGGGTGGTAGTAGTGGTAGGCATCCTGCCCCCCTGGGTGAGGGTGGTAGTAGTGGTAGGCATCCTGCCCCACCTGGCTAAGGGTGATAGTAGTGGTAGGCATCCTGCCCCCCCTGGCTAAGGGTGCCCCCCCTGGCTAAGGGTGGTAGTAGTGGTAGGCATCCTGCCCCCCCTGGCTAAGGGTAGTGGTAGGCATCCTGCCCCCCTGGCTAAGGGTGGTAGTAGTGGTAGGCATCCTGCCCCCCTGGCTAAGGGTGGTAGTAGTGGTAGGCATCCTGCCCCCTGGGTGAGGGTGGTAGTAGTGGTAGGCATCCTGCCCCCCTGGCTAAGGGTGGTAGTAGTGGTAGGCATCCTGCCCCCCTGGCTAAGGGTGGTAGTAGTGGTAGGCATCCTGCCCCCCTGGGTGAGGGTGGTAGTAGTGGTAGGCATCCTGCCCCCCTGGGTGAGGGTGGTAGTAGTGGTAGGCATCCTGCCCCCCTGGCTAAGGGTGGTAGTAGTGGTAGGCATCCAGCCCCCCTGGCTAAGGGTGGTGGTAGGCATCCTGCCCCCCTGGGTGAGGGTGGTAGTAGTGGTAGGCATCCTGCCCCCCTGGGTGAGGGTGGTAGTAGTGGTAGGCATCCTGCCCCCCTGGCTAAGGGTGGTAGTAGTGGTAGGCATCCTGCCCCTCCTGGCTGAGGGTGGTAGTAGTGGTAGGCATCCTGCCCCCCTGGGTGAGGGTGGTAGTAGTGGTAGGCATCCTGCCCCCTGGCTAAGGGTGGTAGTAGTGGTAGGCATCCTGCCCCCCTGGGTGAGGGTGGTAGTAGTGGTAGGCATCCTGCCCCCCCTGGCTAAGGGTGGTAGTAGTGGTAGGCATCCTGCCCCCCTGGCTAAGGGTGGTAGTAGTGGTAGGCATCCTGCCCCCCCTGGGTGAGGGTGGTAGTAGTGGTAGGCATCCAGCCCCCCTGGGTAAGGGTGGTAGTGGTGGTTGGCATCCTGCCCCCCCTGGGTAGGGGTGGTGGTGCGCATTCAGGCCCCTGTGTGCATATGTGGCATTGGTGATGGGCATCCCGCCCCTATGGTGCTGCTGTTGCTGGTGTAAGTATATTCTGCATCCCTGTGTGTGTGTGTGATGTGTCGTGTACGTGTTGATTGTGTTTTGTGGTTGGTGTCTGGCTTACCTTCTGCGCCGTACGCGTCCGTGCCTGTTCCGGTAGTATATGTAGAATATTGGTATGATCGGGACGAAGGGATTCATGGTTGGTTCGTGTCGTTCGTCCTTCTCGTTGCTTCGCGTCGTCCTCGTTGCTTCGCCTCGTTGCTTCGCCTCGTCCTCGTCGCTTCGCGTCGTCCTCGTCGCTGCCGTGTTCGTCTTGGAGCCGTGGATCGTGTTGTGGCGCAAATCGGAGCTTATGTGCGCCTCTCCCGGATGCTTTGACGTGCCGTGCGTAGCGACGGGTTCGGCGCGTACGGAAAGCGCATCGTACTTGTCCGGCCGGACGGGGCTGCATTTTTCCTTCCGTGCGACTCGATTCGGCGTTTCCGGATTCGCCTCGGTCGGAGAACAGGACCTGGTTTGGGTGAGTACGGCTCGGCCGGATTCTTTGCTGTTGTGCGCATCGTACTTGCTCGTTCGGATCGGTCGGGAAACAGGCTTTCGCATGGCTTTTTTCCCGACCGAATGGTATTGGGTGCGCCTCCGACCGAGATCGGAATCGGCCCGTGTATGTTATGTCTGCCTGCAAGAGTGTGGGTAGCGAAAATTGGATTGCTCCAGCCCGGGGGGAGCAGAAAGAAAAGCTGCTCACAGTGGGTAGGAGCAAACAACTGAAGATGGCAGGGCGACAGGGGCCTTGGGGCTCCTCTAACAGCCCTCTAAACATATTTACACATGTGGGTGTCCCAGATGGGACTGAGACACCCAAACGATAAAATAAAAAATGCAGCCTGAGGTCACTAAAATGAAACAATAAATAAGTAGCTGAACACGCTTATTTGTTATTCACTGTTCCCGGTAAGGAGTGCCTCATAATGCCCTTCATGGATAATTTACCTATTTGTTCTTTTTTTGTGGTGCCACAATCTGGGCAGGAAAATGCTGTGCAAACAAATGATTGACAGAATGCTGAAGAAATCAAACATTCACCCCCGTCAAGAGATCTGGGTTAAATCCATAGTTCTTTCACTCACCATGCCACCCTAGTTTGGACCAAGTCATATGCAAATAAGTCTTGACCCTGCTCCTCATGGGAGGATTCCAACCCGAACTGCTTAGCCAGGCCCTCCCTGGACCGGAAACAAGCATCCTAGGACCGGTTATGGGGTATCACCACTCATCAGCCAGGCTAGCTTGAATCCAGTGAAATAGCAAGCATGGGACCCACGTCTGGGCATACCCATCCCACTTAGGGTGAAAAATGCTGCGCAAACAAATGATGGACGGAATGCTGAGCAAATCGAACTTTCACTCCCAGTCAAGAGATCTGGGTTAAATCCATCGTTCTTTTGCTCAGCATGCCACCCCAGTTTGGACCCAGCCATATGCAAATCAGTCATGGGAGCAGCCCGAACTGGCAAGCCAGGCCCTCCCAGGACCAAGAAACAAGTATCCTGGGCCCGGTTTTGGGGTATCAGCCAGGCTAGCTTGAACGTAGTGGCACAGTGAGTATGGGACCCACGTCAAGGCATACCCATCCCACTTAGGGTGAAAAATGATGAACAAATCAAACATTCACCCCCAGTCAAGAGATCTGGGTTAAATCCATCATTCTTTTGCTCACCATGTCACCCCCGTTTGGACCCAGACATATGCAAATCAGTCTTGACCCTGCTCCTCATAGGAACAGTCCAGCCCAAACTGTCAAGCCAGGTCCTCCCTGGAGACGAAACAAGCATCCTGGGACTGGTTTTGCGGTATCACACCTAATCAGCCAAGCTATTTTGAATCCAGTGGCACAGCGAGCATAGGACCCACGTCTGGGCATACCCATCCCACTTAAGACGAAAAATGCTGCTCAAACAAATGGACAGAATGCTGAACAAATCATACATTCACCCCCAGTCATGAGATCTGTGTTAAATTCATCATTCGTTTACTCACCAAGCCATCCCATTTTGGACCCAACCAAATGCAAATCAGTCTTGACTCTGCTCCTCATGGGAACATTCCAGCCCGAACTGCCAAGCCAGGTCCTCCCTGGGGGTTTTAGGGAGTGCAACAGCCCCCAGAAATCATTTTCAACAGTAACCCTGTCTTTCCTGGGGTGTATATAACGTGACCCCAGGAAATGTTTATAGGTTTTTTTAAAGCATTTTCAGAGCTGCAGCTTTTGGTCTTCAGCTGAGGATTGCAAGGTACCCTTGTGGTTAGTGTTATGGCTTCATTATGTGACTAGACGAGTATAAAAGAAAGGCTCTAGTCCCTGCTTCATATTGTTGACAAAGCTAATCTTCATATGAAGATTATGAAGACAAAGCTTGTCTTAATATGTTGATGAGTTGACTCCTTGACAAAGCGAATAGGTCTGTCTTCTCTAATTAAGAAGTCCTCCTCGAAAAAGCTGATAGGCTTCTCTTCATATAATGATGTAGTGACCGTTTGAAAAAGCCAATCAGCTACCGATGTATATTGATGTGGCTACTCCTTGACAAAAGGCTTTCGTTCATATAATGATGTGGGTGAACCCTTGACAAAACCAATAGGCTTACCTTGTATATGGATGTTGTCCCCCTTTGACAAAGCCAATAGGCCTGCCTTCATAAAATGTTGCTGTGTCCTTTCGACAAAGCCAATAGGCTTGCCTTGTATATTGATGTGGTCACCTCTTGACATACATGTTGATGTGGTGATCCCTTGAAAAAGTCAGTAGACCTGCCTTATTTTAAATAATATTCCTTTATATTATGATGAGCGCTCTCATTTGCTGGCTGTGTACGGCGGTTGGTTGCCCTTGGTGCGGTTGGGTGCAGGACTTGTTTGCATCAGGCCAGTGACGTTATAGTTAAATATGGTGGTAAGATTATAATTTGAATAAACAACCCTAGACATTTACTGAAAAAAAACCAAAGGTTAAAATTATGTTATTGTTAGGTAGGGTAATAAGATCTTACTTTACATTTAGAAAAAATTTGGAAATTCACTGAAAAAAACTAAAGTTGAAGTGATGTTATAGTTAGGTCTGGTAATAATATATCACTATTACATTTAAAAAAACTGTAGAAATGTTAAAGTGACGTTATGGTCAGGTGATTAGATCAGTTAAAAAATGCAGTTTTAAACTAAAAAACTCACTGAAATTCACCAGTTATAGTTTATTGGGCTAACTATAATGTGCACCCCCGCTATGCACTGCTTATGACCTCACATATTACATCATTCATGACATGTTCAATGATATCATTGATGACATCACTGATGACATCTCAAATGACATAATTGATGACATCACATCACTGATGATTTCATATCATTTATGGGCATGACGAAATGGAGACTACAGCCATGGAAGACAACAGCTTCCAGGGTATGGGCTGAAACACGCTACCCCAGAACCAGTGGGGGACCAATAGTTAACTATTCAGTCAGAGTGTCGGGATACGTACCCGTTAGCACCTTCCTGATTATTTACACTCCTGTTGGACTACCTCTCCCAGAATGCTGTGGGTGAGAGGGGAGGAGTAATGCTATAAAGTATTCGGCTGCATGCCGGCCGGTGTGCAAAATTCTTTTGTTTCCGGGAACTCGTCTCGGCTGAGCGAGTTCATTTGCACTAGGAAGCCTTCATGTGATTTCGTTCGTGGGCTTATTGGAGTTTCGTGTAATGTGGCTGCTTTTTGCACGAATGCGTCTGGCGGTGGAGTCTTGAACCGCATTAGACGTTTGTGCAGCTAGCATCCGGCGGTGCTGGTGGCGAGTCTCCTCTCCCCCTTCCTATTCATTCGCAGTACTGTGGCCCGCACATTTCCCTTTTGCTGTGCCTCTCTTCATTTCAGCGGTAAGGAAGTATTACCGTTGGAGATACATTGTTGCCGGTGGGGAATCTTCGCTTCCAGGTAGGAAGTCTGCTCCTTGACTCTTCAATGACATTGGGCTCATTTAGTAAAGGATCTTTCTCCTTCGATTATGGAATTTTGAATTTAATGACGTTTTGTGAAAGCCTTTTGTTTCCTCTCTGGTGAAAATGTCTATTATCTTTCTTATCCTCGCTGATGTTGGAAAGAAGGTCTTGGTTCAGTGAATACTCCAAGCTTTAAGTACATTGTGCTTTTGAATTAAGAATTGGCACTCACTGAACTCTTATTTTTTGTTTACCATTATTTTTTGGACATTCTCTAATTATTCTATTTTTTGAAGTAGTAAATTTGGTATGTATCTGTGTAGTATGATGTATAGAGGTTTACAGTTCTGATTGAAAGAACAGAGCAAGATTAATCATGGGTTTGTACTTTTTAGGTGTATTGACCAGGAGGAATTGTAGCCCTCCATGTGAATGAAAGACCAGGTGTGAGATACGTCGGTTTATAGAGGTATAGTTTGCTCTTAGTGAGACATATGAGAGTAGCTATAGTGAATGTATTTCTTCATTGTATTATTCTTTGTCTTCCAGGTATCCTATTCCCAGTGGTTCCCTTCCTAATTCCTTCCCTCGCTTGATCGCCCTAATCCTCTGTGAAATTACTATCAGAGTTGGGGATGTCAAGAGGTGGACATTTTTATGCATCTCCCGGATTCTGAGGAGTTTTTCATCTTATGGTTTATGAGAGCCTGACATAATTACACAACCACAAATTTACACTCCTCCCGATCAGGGTGATGCATTAAGATGGCGTCTATGGAAGATGTACTCCACGCATTAGTATTAGTGCAACAGGAGTTAGCCTCGTCCCGAGCTGAAAAAACCGCCCTTCAAGAGAAAGTTGATAAACTATCTAGAAACCCTTTTGATGCTACAGCCTCAACCTCTCAGATCCAGGTTAATGTACCACCCCCATACCTCTAGCTAATGTAGAGAGATATGCAGGGGACCCACAAAAGATTCAAGTATTTTTGACACAAATCATGTTAAATTTTTCTTGCAAACTTGCTTCTTTCCCCAACAATCATTCCAGAGTTGCTTTTGCCATTTCTTATTTAGTTGGAGACCCTACCAACTGGGCTCTGCCTTTGGTTAAAAATAATGATCCTGTGTTGTCTGACTGGAATGCTTTCCGTTGTGAATTTGAAAGAGTCTTTGATAGACGTGCCACTATCAGTGCTGACAGAGAATTGTTAGAATTAAGACAGGGGAAACTTGATTTGGTGACGTACCTGACTACATTTAATCGTTTGGTAGCAGAAACAGCGTGGCTCGAAGAGAAAAGCATGTCTCTTTATTATCAGGGACTGAGGGATGAAATGAAGAACATCTTAGCCCAAATCGACCCTCAACCTACCAATTGTACAGACTTAATGAATTTGACTTTAAGATTGGATCATCGTTTGTCAGAGAGAGGGGGAGAGAAAAGGAAAGGAGACAGATCATATGCTAGGTTAGACAAGAACGTTAGAAGACCCGTAGTTAACAATGAGATAGGGGCGTAACCTATGGAAGTAGGGGCAATAAGAGCTCCCTTGTCGAGAGAGGAAAGAGAGAGCCGTCGGGTACATGGGTTATGTATGTTCTGTGGGAAGAAAGGACATTTTGTGCGAGACTGTCCCACTAAACCAAAGGCTCAAGGCTCGTTCTCTGTGAGTAAACAGTTAGCTATCTCTGTATTAAGTCCAGAACTAGACACATCAGGGATGCCAGGGTCTTTACCTCCCATGGAGCATGATTGGAAACTTCCCTCTTTATCGATCACCGAACTTAAAGACACAGAATCTCATATTTTGCTTCCTGTGAGTCTTCAGTATAACGATTATCGACATCCTGTGTTGGATATGATAGATTCGGGAGCCACTGGGAATGTCATTGATTGTGGGTTGGCTAAACGTTTAGCTTTACGGAGTATTCCCCATGAAATACCAGAGAAAGTGTTGGCCGTGGATGGCAAACGTATGAAATCCGGTCCAATCACTGACCAAACTGAGCCGGTATGGTTATCAGTAACAGATGACAAACAACAGCATGTGGAGAGTCTGTCGTTGAACATTATTGAGGTCCCGTAATATGAGATTATTTTGGGAATGCCTTGGTTATGGCAGCATCATTCCACTATTGATTGGAAAAATAAAACAGTGAGATTTTTATCTAAAGATTGCAGGGAACATTGTAAACAAGATATCTCCGGCTGCAGCGCTGGCATACCCATTTTTTATTGCTACTGCAGCTGAGAAAGTTGTTGTATTACCTCCAGCTTATGGGCATTATTCCGATGTTTTTTGTGAAGTGCAGGCAGAGCAGCTCCCTCCACATAGACAATATGATTGTCAAATTGATTTGGTGGAAGGAGCCACTATTCCTTCGTGCAGAGTATACGCGTTATCAGAGCCTGAAACTAAGCACTTAAGAGAATATCTAGATCATTACTTAGACCTTGGGTTTATTCAGCCTTCCCGTTCCCCTGCAGCCTCTCCTCTTTTTTTTATTTCTAAGGCGAATGGCGAGCTGAGAACTTGCATTGACTACCGCATGTTGAACAAAAATACTGTTCGGAATAGATACCCACTGCCACTCATCCCGGTGTTGTTAGACCAGGTGAAAGAGGCAACCATTTACACCATGCTAGATTTAAGAGGGGCTTATCACTTGGTAAGAATGAGAGAGGGGGATGAGTGGAAGACTACATTTAAAACTCAATACAGTCTTTTTGAATATACTGTGATGCCTTTTGGGCTGTGCAATGCCCCAGCGGCATTTCAGTATTTTCTGAATGATGTCCTCAAGGAATATGTGGACAAATTTGTAGTGGTCTACATAGATGATATTTTGATTTATTCCAGTTCTACTGAGGAGCATGAGGGACAGGTCATTCTAATACTGAACATTATTTGTTCTGTACATTGAGCAAATGCGAATTCAATGTGCGTGAGGTTGAATTTCTAGGTGTAATTTTATGTCCTGATGGTTTGCGTATGGCTGACCGCAAGGTACAAGCAGTGCAAGAATGGCCAATTTCAAAGAATGTGAGAGACGTCCAATGTTTTTTGGGATTTGCTAATTACTATCGCAGATTCATCTTACATTTCTCACAAGTAGTGGCTCCGATCACGAGACTGCTCAGAAAAAGAGTACCTTTTGCTTGGACCAGTGATGCCACGGAGGCATTTTTATTCTTAAAAAAAGCATTCACTACCGCTCCTGTTCTGAAACATCCACAAACAGAGATTCCCTTTGTAGTAGAAGCGGATGCATCAGATGAAGCCATTGGAGCCGTTCTTTCCCAAAGAGACAAACAAACCGGACAGCTTCATCCAGTAGCGTATTTGTCCAAAAAGCTGAATTCCGCTGAAATAAACTATACTATAGCGGAAAAGGAATTGTTGGCTATCAAAAAGGCTTTTCAAGAGTGGAGACAGTATCTATGGGGAGCTCAGTATCCAGTTACAGTGTATACTGATCATCGGAATCTCCAATACATGAAGACGGCAAGGCAACTCACACAAAGGCAAATGAGATGGATGCTGTTCTTTGCTGACTATGACTTTGTTATTACATTCCGACCCGGAACAGAAAACAGAAAGGCTGACTCTCTATCCCGACAAGACTCTGGTGAGGATTCCAAGAAAGGGCTTACCGAGGCCATCATCAATCCCACAAAGGTGTTATGTGCGATAAGGGTGGAAAACTTCTTGGAAGTGGTGCAAAAGCACAAACCAATAACGTTCTGGGAGAAATGGGCTGATCAAGAGATCCATCCATGACTAAAACAAGGATTACCTTTTTACAAAGACAAACTATATCTGTCATCCCAGGAACTTCGAATAAAGGCATTTAATTGGTGTCATGAGTCCACCCTTGCTGGCCACCCCGGAGTAATCAAAACAACTCATTTATTACAACGACATTTCTGGTGGAATACTCCATTAACGGATGTTAAAACATGGGTGGCTCGTTGTGAGGTATGTGCCAGAGCAAAAGGGGAAAATGCCAAGAGCAAAGGGAAACTTATACCGATGCCTACCTCAGTCCAACCCTGGCAGAATATCAGTTTGGATTTCATAACCGGTCTACCATTGGATCAAGGATGTACAGCCATACTAGTGGTGGTAGACAGTCTCACTAAGATGGGTCACTTTATACCTTGCAAACATTTACCTACTGCTGGCCAGACCGCTCAATTGTTGTTAACTCATGTAATTCGTATTCATGGACTGCCAAAAGTAATTGTGTCCGACAGAGGACTTCAATTTTTGAAGATGTGGTGTAAAGCCTTACAGATTGAATCAGCCTTGTCTATGAACTTCCATCCTCAAACAGATGGTCAAATGGAAAGACTGAATCAGACCCTTAAAAAGTACTTACGATGTTATACCAAAGAAGCTCAGGAATCCTGGTTGTCATTGTTGTGGATGGCTGAGCTGGCCTACAACAATGCTCTGCACAGTTCTATAGGAGTGACCCCCTTTTTGGCTAATTATGATTTCGATGCAAGGACACTGCCCATATCTATACCCAGTGAAGTGGTGGATCAGCCCACCGTTATGAGACACATCAAAAATCTCCAAGCTATTCATAAGAAAACACAAGTCCATTTGAATCAAGCTAAACAGGTATACAAGAAATGGGAAGATCGACATCGTAGAGAAGGACCTCCATATCAAGTTGGAGATCGTGTATGGCTGTCCACAAAAAATATACAATTCAAGCTGCGCAGTGTGTTTCACCCCAAATACATTGGCCCATATACAGTGCTTAGACAAATCAATCCAGTGACCTACAAGTTGAAACTGCCCATCAATCTCAGAATACATCCTGTATTCCACTGTAGTCTGTTGAAACCAGCTGTTGGGGCACGTCGTCACGCTGCCCCCCGTTGTGTGTGATGGGGATTTAAAGTATGAGGTCCGTAGCATATTGGATTCCAGGTACAGGAAGGAAGTTGTGGTACCTTATCTCATGGAAGGGCTACACAGCTGAGGATGACTCCTGGGAACCCTGCACTAATGTACATGCCCCCTCTGCAGTGCGCTCTTTTCATTTGAGGAATCCATTTAAACCTGGTTGTAGGAGGTGCCCGGGAGGCGGGCATACTGTCGGGATACATACCCGTTAGCGCCTTCCTGATTATTTACACTCCCGTTGGACTACCTCTCCCAGAATGCTGTTGGTGAGAGGGGAGGATTAATGCTATAGAGTATTCGGCTGCACGCCGGCCGGCGTGCGTAATTCTTTTGTTTCCAGGAACTCGTCTTGGCTGAGCGGGTTCATTTGCACTAGGAAGCCTTCATGTGATTTCGTTCGTGGGCTTACTGGAGTTGGGTGTAATGTGGCTGCTTTTTGCACGAATGCGTCTGGCGGTGGAGTCTTGAACTGCATTAGACGTTTGTGTGGCTAGCATCCGGCGGTGCTGGCGGCGAGTCTCCTCTCCCCCTTCCTATTCAGTCGCAGTACTGTGGCCCGCACATTTCCCTTTTGCTGTGCCTCTCTTCATTTCAGCGGTAAGGAAGTAATACTGTTGGAGATACATTGTTGCCGGTGGGGAATCTTCGCTTCCAGGTAGGAAGTCTGCTCCTTGACTCTTCTATGACATTGGGCTCATTTAGTAAAGGATCTTTCACCTTCGATTATGGAATTTTGAGTTTAATGACACTTTGTAAAAGCCTTTTGTTTCCTCTCTGGTGAAAATGTCTATTATTTTTCTTATCCTCGCTGATGTTGGAAAGGTCTTGGTTCAGTGAATACTCCAAGCTTTAAGTACGCTGTGCTTTTGAATTAAGAATTGGCACTCGCTGAACTCTTATTTTTTTTTTACGATTATTTTTTGGACGTTCTCTCATTATTCTATTTTTTGAAGTAATGAATTTGGTATGCATCTGTGTAGTATGATGTATAGAGGTTTACAGTTCTGATTGAAAAAAGAGAGCATGATTAATCATGTGTTTGTACTTTTTAGGAGTATTGACCAGGAGGAATTGTAGCCCTCCATGTGAATGAAAGACCAGGTGTGAGATACATCGGTTTATAGAGGTAAAGTTTGCTCTTAGTGAGACCATATGAGAGTAGCTATAGTGAATGTATTTCTTCATTGTATTGTTCTTTGTCTTCCAGGTCTCCTATTCCCAGCTGTTCCCTTCCTAATCCCTTCCCTCGCTTGATCTCCCTAATCCTCTGTGAAATAACTATCAGAGTTGGGGGTGTCAAGAGGTGGACATTTTTATGCATCACCCAGATTCTGAGGAGTTTTTCATCTCATGGTTTATGAGAGCCTGACACAGAGAGGGCAGAGCTATATAAAAGTTTTGTAGACACGGAGGACCGTATCTGGCAACATCGGTTGTTTTGATTCTCTCACTGGACATTACAGTTTGCACCCATAATTCGCTTTCCACACCTTTGGTGTTTTCCCCTTTGTTGGTTGCCTTGATCTCCCTTCTCCTGCTTCTTTGAACTGACCTCCGTATCTGTTTTTGACAAATCTTGGTATTTTGACTCAGCTACTGCTTTTTGCCCTTGCTTCAGTTATCCCCTGTGATTTGGCGTATTCGACCAAGAATCTGCCTGTTTTTGCCCTGGGTTCAGATTTCCCCATTTTTTCTGGAGACTACGATTCAGCATTATGGTGAAGGGGAGCACTACTTGTCTTTGGTTTTCAAGCAAGTGTCCTTGTTGCCTTTGGGATAGTTATAACGACTCTCCACCTCACACCAGGAAAGCCACAGCAAGTATTTCTAAAGTACTTATCTGTTATAAAAACCATTCTTGCATTAACTGATACTTGATGTCTTCTATTTTTGCTCTTGACAGTGAGTCATATTGTGCCTCTGTGATGCTGTGCCATCCTGTATCTCCTAGAGAAACGAGTTTTCTCTCTGTGAGAAGTTGGCCTGGTATATGCTGTTCACTAATTAAAGTGGACACCTTGCACCAGGGCAAATCGACTCTTATGGTAGATAGGTTTAAGACAACCTTTTAAAGAAAGCTATCCTAGTGGTAGCTGTGGAGAGCAGCCTTCAGGCTAAGTCTCGGAGGAATGTAAAGCAGCTTGTTTTACCATATAATCTCTTGAATCACCAAATGAAAAGACACCACACAGGTATATATATCAAATATATATGTATTTATTTCTAAATAACTCTCTACTAATCTCTTTATGAGATTAGAAGACAAACATATGCACAAATCAACGTTTCTCAATAAGTTAAGCACAAAATATGGCTGGGGCCCTAGGGGCGTACCAGACCATATACTAAGTAAGAGACTTAGAAACAACGACTTGCAAGGAGACAAGGCCTAGGGCCTTCAGAAGTGCTGGGGCCTCACAAAACCACCCAAGGCAGGTAAGTAAAGGACCCACGGGGGACGCGTGCAGTGTGGATACACAGGCGCGAATCGCCGTTAACTTCAATGGGGCAAGTCGCGGTTGGAAATAAAGAGTTTTAGGATACTTCGGGAGAACCTACAAGCAAGTCACTTACAGGGTAAGTAGTTCTAGGGCCCACACCCACAGGAGCACCGTAGTGCTGGAGTTACCTCACCCAGGGAAGCCGGGTGCACAGGTGTCCTTTGGTGTCGGGTCGCGGCGTCGTTTTCAATGGCGAACAAAGAAGACTTGCTGCTTGCGGGAGCTGAAGAAGTGTCCGGTGGAATCCAAGCCTGGATTCTGAAGAAGGATGACCTGAAAGCAGAGGGGACAGTGTTCAAAGTCACTTGGCAGTGACCCGGGGCAAGGAAGATGGATGCCCACCGTCGTCGGTCGCTTCAGGTCGGTTGCAGGTGCCTTGACTCTTCAGCCACGTGGTCCAGGAGGCGTCGACGACGACCAGGAGCTGGATTCGGTGTGTCCCTCGACGTCTGCAGCTGACTGCGGTGTCGGCAACTCGATCGGAGCCAACAAGCCTTGGCAGCCGCAAGTCTCGGGGAGATGAAGAAAAGTCGATGGCGCAGACCAGCAAGGTCTGTGGAACTCACCCAGCGAGGGTAAGTCAGGGCAGGCCTGGAGCAACCAGGGAGCCCTTTGGTTTCTTTAAGAAGTCTTCTGGGGACCCACAAGCCAGCGGGCAAGGGATCGCGAAGACACCTCGGGCGGAATCACTCAACAGGGGCCCACGGTCACTCGGGACGGTGTAGGCCTCTGATCTTCGGAGGGATTCCTGCTGGAGGTCGGGACCACACGTGGTCCAAAGCACAAGTTCGTAGAACGTTGTGAAGGGGTTGCACTCGACAATAGTGCACGGTACCCAGGGGTCGCGGTTCCTCGTTACTCGTGGGGTCCACTTGCCTCAGCTTCGCTGGGGACTCACGATGGCCTGGGAGAAGTCAGGAAATCCACTTCCTGGGCTGCAGGGACTTCGGACTCCGGCGGGAGCAGCGTAGTTTGCGACCGTCGTTGTCGTTTTTGGTGCCTGCCAAGCAGGGGAGTCACTCCTTGACTCCAAGGAGATTCTTCTGTCTTCCAAAGGTAGTGGAACGTCGAAGGGCCAGGATTCTTCTGTAGAGCGTCGTCCAGGGGTTATCTGCTTTGCAATGGCAAGGTTCCCCCTCTTATACTAAAAAGAGGGGATGGACTAGCTCTATGACCCCACCTATGGGAGGGTCAAGGGAGGGGTGGCTACACCCACTTCCCTTTGTCCAGTTTCGCGCCAGAGCAGGGGCAGGTAGCCCCTGAGCTGGTTTGAACTGGCATATGCACAGAGGAGCCTTCTGCTCCCCCAGTGCAGGACTTCAAAGCACTCTAAGAGTGCACCCACCCAGCCCCAATACACTAAACCCTGTCTGGGAGGTGGTTACACCTCCTTGTGACAGGATGCCTATTGTTGGGCTTCCTCCACTGTGAGTGTTGGTCATCAGCAGGAGGGCAGCCCAGTGTCTGTGACTGGTGGCATCCATTTTGTGATGCCAGGGCTCTTTAGGATTCTACCGCGTTTCCACAGCAGGTACATGTCTTATCCCTCTAGAAGGGTGGAATGCTACCCCCGCCGCCAGGATTGGCGGGGGGTAGTATTCCAAGATGTTTGACACCAAACACGACATGTTTTGATGCAGCCATTCCAAAGTTAGCATTTACCGCGAGGATATAATGCACTTAATAGTATATGGTTTAACCGCATCCACAAACAGCACCAGAGAATAGACTCTGAGAGCTGCAGAGGGGCCCTGCTCAGGCAGAGGCACCCCCTCACATAGAAGCCAAGCACCCTGCCCTCAGGATTGATAGGGCCTGCCTTAGGGGTGACTGATAGGTTTATATGTGTGTGCAGGAGAGATATAGGAAACCTATATCTCAGTGAGGAGTGCTAGCACCACCTCACCCAGGCTGCAGTAGCAGGCCTGTGGTGTCAGATTTAGACTGCTTCCCAGGGGTGGCATAACACATGCTGCAGCCCCTGGTAGGCCTGTGAAGTACCTATGCCCTTGGCACCTAAGGTACCATATACTAGGGACTCATAAGGCACCACAGTATCCAATCACTAGTGCACCTAGAGTGCACTCCATGTCGTTTAGAGAGAGCAGATAGACTGGGGCCCTGAATAGCAGGGTCCCAGTCCAACTAAGTCATAAACCAGCAAAACACCATAAAAAAAGTGGGGGCAACCATATAGTCAGATTCCACCTTCCTACATAACCCCCCCAAACGAAAGGAGATAAGGCTAACCTTGGCCAGTTGAGCCTTTATTGACTAAGTGGCCATATAAGGAAGCACCTGCACTAGCATGGTTGCCCCCTGTCTTATGGTCCACTAAGCAATCCCTCACCCTAAGGGTATGAGAGGGTCTCCACCATGGGGAATCACTACCTGTGGTGTGCTTTGGTAAAGTACCAGGCTGGTGAGGTGTCTGAGTAGGGAAGTGTGGCCCTAGGAATGTTGGCCTCAGCTTTCTCAGCTCACTGGTCACCATGTATGCCTGTCTTTCCATGACTGAGTGGTACTCTGCTCTAAGGGTCAACCTTTGACTGCCTACAGCCGGGGGTTGGGTCCCTTTGGGTGGAACACTGGAGGGACATGGCATGTTTGGAACCTTTTGGTCCCAGGTTTGCCCTTGCCTAACAGAGTCCTTCTGGGGGAGGTCCCTACATAAAGGTATGGGGGATCCCTCAGTGGGTTGAGGAATTTCTACCTGGCTAGGGCTACTAGCCTGGGTGCCCCTAATCTGCTGATGGGGGTTCCTCTGGACAGGGGGCCCTGGGGGTCCACTGACCTCCCTGACCTCTGCAGCCCTGGGCTGACTGAGGCAGGGTAGAGAGGGGCAGGTTACCTGCTCCAGACTGGGTACCACCTTGTAAGGGTCCTCTGCCATCAGGGGGTGGCCAGGCCAGGCCTGACTACCTCTGTGGCAGTTCCTTCACTAGGGGTAGGGTCAGTTCCCTGAGGAGGCTGACCCTTACCTACTGTCTGGAGGGAAGAAGACTTTTCTTCAACCCTTGTGCTCTCTTCTGGGGGAGAGTGGGCCATTCTTCCAGGCTCCATCTCTCCAAAATCTTGGGCTGGGGCTGTGGCCATCACAGCCCCACTAACCTTTACAGGGACACCCAACATCTTCAGATGGGTTTGGTGTTCAATTTCAGCCCAGGCTGAAATTTCCAGATCATTGCCCATCAGGCAATCTACAGGTAAGGTTGGGGACACTGCCACTCTCTTTGGGCCTGTGACCCCCTCCCAGCTGAGATTGACTATGGCCATGGGGTGATCTGTTCTGACACCATCAATGTTGGTCACTTGGTATTTAAACTCAGGTAAAAGCTGGTGAGGGGGGACTAGTTTCCCTGCCACCATGGTGACACTAGCCCCTGTGTCCCTAAATGCCACAGCTTTCTGACCATTAATTATTGGCTCCAGTCTGTACCTGCCCAATGCTATGGGACCCATGGTAAAGGTGGCATATCCTACACCACCATCAGAATCTGAGGAGTCTGTTGAGGGGGTCCTGTCTAAACTAGGGCCCACCTCTGTTCCTCTTGCAAAAGCACCTAACTTTTTGGGTGCACTACTCCCAACTGGAGGATTACTACTGGTAGTACCAGGAGGGGTGGTAGTAGTTGTTGGAGGAACATTTTCTTTATTGCCATTCCTGGGACAACTGGGATCAGATTTCCAGTGCCCAGGCTTTTTACAGACATGGCAATAGGGTTTCTTTTCAGGAGAGGAAGGAGTTTGGGACCCACCCCCAGAAGAGGAATTTTGGGGCCCTGTAGTGGACTTATCCTTGGATTTATCCCCACCTTTCTCTTGGGACTTGGTAGAATCTTTCTTGTGGTCACCACCCTGATTCTTAGGCCTTACCCTGGTTCTGACCCATTTGTCTGCCTTCTTTCCCAATTCTTGGGGAGAGGTCAGATCAGAGTCCACCAGGTACTGGTGTAAAAGCTGGTTTTGACAATTATTAAGGATCTGTTCTCTCATCATTAGATTATAAAATCCTTTGAAATCAGTAACCCTACTGCCAACCAGCCAACCCTCCAGAGCCTTGGATGCACAATCTACAAAGTCTGTCCAGTCCTGAGTCTGTGCCTTCTGGGTATCTCTGAACTTCAACCTGTACTCTTCAGTGGTTAAGCCAAACCCATCTATCAGTGCACTCTTCAGGACCTCATAATCATCAGCATCCTCCTCTCTAACAGTGAGGAGCTTGTCTCTTCCTTTATCTGAAAAGGAGAGCCACAAGATTGCTGCCCACTGCTTTTGGGGGACCTGCTGTACTCTACAGGCCCTCTCCATAGCAGTTATCCACTTGTGGATATCATCCCCACTCTGGTAGGGAGGAACAACCTTGCTCAGGTTCCTATGGTCAGGAATATATTCTCTGCCTCTAGGGACACTGTTGCTGCCACCAGGGGTTCTAACCCCTCTTTTCTAGAAGCTCTCTGGATCTCCAGGGCTTCCCTATCCAGTGCCAACTGCTTGGTTCTGAGGGCCACTTTGGCTTCCTCATACTGGAGCAGTTTGCACCTTCTCTCAGAGGAGGTCTCTCTTAAGGAAAAGTATGAGCTCCTCTGCTGGACAAATTCTCTGCCAGAGTGATAAGAGTGGTCAGATTCCCTGGAAGGGGATCTGTGCCTCTCCTCCTCTCTGTCAGTTCTCTTAGGGAGAATTCCTCTGTCCTTTTCAGGCCCCTTGAAGCCTGGCCCTTCAATCACAGAGTCTTGGTCATTCTGATTTTCATCATCTGACCCAGATACTATGATTGACCCACCCACTGATTCAGACCCCTTAGCTCCTAGAGCCAATCTAAGGTCATCTGCTGTCAGCAGATCTATCAGGTGTAGTGTTGAGGGACTCTGTCCTATCCTCAGGTGTCTGTCAACACACATGGCTCTCAAGTCAGAGAAAGCCATGTCCTTATACTGAGGCTGAGTGGATCCACTGGGTCCACCCTTCAAGGACATTCTAGTGTTGTGCAGTGTTGTACTACCTACACTAGTTTGTGGCCTACTGATCCTAGCTTGAGCTGTGGAAAGGGTGTGCTATCCCTTGGCACACAGCTCTAAGTTCAGTAGAACTTATTGATACTAAGCTTGACTTTATATGTACCTTGAGTACCTATAATGGTTTTCAGTTAGTAATTCAAATAGAGATTTTCTGGTAAAACAATGGCAAGCTGGAATCCCACACGCTGCCCACCAATGTGAGAAGTTGGCCTGGTATATGCTGTTCACTAATTAAAGTGGACACCTTGCACCAGGGCAAATCGACTCTTATGGTAGATAGGTTTAAGACAACCTTTTAAAGAAAGCTATCCTAGTGGTAGCTGTGGAGAGCAGCCTTCAGGCTAAGTCTCGGAGGAATGTAAAGCAGCTTGTTTTACCATATAATCTCTTGAATCACCAAATGAAAAGACACCACACAGGTATATATATCAAATATATATGTATTTATTTCTAAATAACTCTCTACTAATCTCTTTATGAGATTAGAAGACAAACATATGCACAAATCAACGTTTCTCAATAAGTTAAGCACAAAATATGGCTGGGGCCCTAGGGGCGTACCAGACCATATACTAAGTAAGAGACTTAGAAACAACGACTTGCAAGGAGACAAGGCCTAGGGCCTTCAGAAGTGCTGGGGCCTCACAAAACCACCCAAGGCAGGTAAGTAAAGGACCCACGGGGGACGCGTGCAGTGTGGATACACAGGCGCGAATCGCCGTTAACTTCAATGGGGCAAGTCGCGGTTGGAAATAAAGAGTTTTAGGATACTTCGGGAGAACCTACAAGCAAGTCACTTACAGGGTAAGTAGTTCTAGGGCCCACACCCACAGGAGCACCGTAGTGCTGGAGTTACCTCACCCAGGGAAGCCGGGTGCACAGGTGTCCTTTGGTGTCGGGTCGCGGCGTCGTTTTCAATGGCGAACAAAGAAGACTTGCTGCTTGCGGGAGCTGAAGAAGTGTCCGGTGGAATCCAAGCCTGGATTCTGAAGAAGGATGACCTGAAAGCAGAGGGGACAGTGTTCAAAGTCACTTGGCAGTGACCCGGGGCAAGGAAGATGGATGCCCACCGTCGTCGGTCGCTTCAGGTCGGTTGCAGGTGCCTTGACTCTTCAGCCACGTGGTCCAGGAGGCGTCGACGACGACCAGGAGCTGGATTCGGTGTGTCCCTCGACGTCTGCAGCTGACTGCGGTGTCGGCAACTCGATCGGAGCCAACAAGCCTTGGCAGCCGCAAGTCTCGGGGAGATGAAGAAAAGTCGATGGCGCAGACCAGCAAGGTCTGTGGAACTCACCCAGCGAGGGTAAGTCAGGGCAGGCCTGGAGCAACCAGGGGAGCCCTTTGGTTTCTTTAAGAAGTCTTCTGGGGACCCACAAGCCAGCGGGCAAGGGATCGCGAAGACACCTCGGGCGGAATCACTCAACAGGGGCCCACGGTCACTCGGGACGGTGTAGGCCTCTGATCTTCGGAGGGATTCCTGCTGGAGGTCGGGACCACACGTGGTCCAAAGCACAAGTTCGTAGAACGTTGTGAAGGGGTTGCACTCGACAATAGTGCACGGTACCCAGGGGTCGCGGTTCCTCGTTACTCGTGGGGTCCACTTGCCTCAGCTTCGCTGGGGACTCACGATGGCCTGGGAGAAGTCAGGAAATCCACTTCCTGGGCTGCAGGGACTTCGGACTCCGGCGGGAGCAGCGTAGTTTGCGACCGTCGTTGTCGTTTTTGGTGCCTGCCAAGCAGGGGAGTCACTCCTTGACTCCAAGGGAGATTCTTCTGTCTTCCAAAGGTAGTGGAACGTCGAAGGGCCAGGATTCTTCTGTAGAGCGTCGTCCAGGGGTTATCTGCTTTGCAATGGCAAGGTTCCCCCTCTTATACTAAAAAGAGGGGATGGACTAGCTCTATGACCCCACCTATGGGAGGGTCAAGGGAGGGGGTGGCTACACCCACTTCCCTTTGTCCAGTTTCGCGCCAGAGCAGGGGCAGGTAGCCCCTGAGCTGGTTTGAACTGGCATATGCACAGAGGAGCCTTCTGCTCCCCCAGTGCAGGACTTCAAAGCACTCTAAGAGTGCACCCACCCAGCCCCAATACACTAAACCCTGTCTGGGAGGTGGTTACACCTCCTTGTGACAGGATGCCTATTGTTGGGCTTCCTCCACTGTGAGTGTTGGTCATCAGCAGGAGGGCAGCCCAGTGTCTGTGACTGGTGGCATCCATTTTGTGATGCCAGGGCTCTTTAGGATTCTACCGCGTTTCCACAGCAGGTACATGTCTTATCCCTCTAGAAGGGTGGAATGCTACCCCCGCCGCCAGGATTGGCGGGGGTAGTATTCCAAGATGTTTGACACCAAACACGACATGTTTTGATGCAGCCATTCCAAAGTTAGCATTTACCGCGAGGATATAATGCACTTAATAGTATATGGTTTAACCGCATCCACAAACAGCACCAGAGAATAGACTCTGAGAGCTGCAGAGGGGCCCTGCTCAGGCAGAGGCACCCCCTCACATAGAAGCCAAGCACCCTGCCCTCAGGATTGATAGGGCCTGCCTTAGGGGTGACTGATAGGTTTATATGTGTGTGCAGGAGAGATATAGGAAACCTATATCTCAGTGAGGGGTGCTAGCACCACCTCACCCAGGCTGCAGTAGCAGGCCTGTGGTGTCAGATTTAGACTGCTTCCCAGGGGTGGCATAACACATGCTGCAGCCCCTGGTAGGCCTGTGAAGTACCTATGCCCTTGGCACCTAAGGTACCATATACTAGGGACTCATAAGGCACCACAGTATCCAATCACTAGTGCACCTAGAGTGCACTCCATGTCGTTTAGAGAGAGCAGATAGACTGGGGCCCTGAATAGCAGGGTCCCAGTCCAACTAAGTCATAAACCAGCAAAACACCATAAAAAAAGTGGGGGCAACCATATAGTCAGATTCCACCTTCCTACACTCTCTCTCTCTCTATCGCTCTCTCTCTCTCTCTCTCTCTCTCTCTCTCTCTCTCACTCTCTGTCTCTCTCTCTCTCTCTCTCTCTTTTCCAACACCCAGACTCCAACTAGAATCAGCTGTTTCCTACTTTGAGGGAGTTTGATGCAGGCTCTTGGGCCAGCTAGAAAGAGAAAGGCAATATTAACCTCTCTGACCTTTGGCCTGAGTTGCAAAGGTCATAGTAGATTATTTTAATATGGATATTGAGGTTAATCCCTTCCAAGTTATGGCATAAGCAGTTAATAGAATACAAAGGGAACTTGAAACTGCTCACTAAGAGCTTTCCTTTTTGTGAGAAAGATTTCACCAGTTTTCAGATGAAAATATGCTCAAGACATCTATAGCTAAAATACCACCTTATATGGGGCCTAGCACTACCACAATTAATTCTGAAACACTTGCCAGAAATAAATTCCATACCAGCACTTCTTTGTTTTCCTTTTGTTACAACTGCTTTTGTTGCATCTAAAAAGATTTTCTGGAGACCCCCAGCACTTCTAAATATTTTTGGCACAATGCAATCTACATTTTCTGTCCAAACCACTTCAGTTTGTCATCAATCAGACCAAGGTCACGCTTATTCTTTCCTGTTTGATCAAAGATGCCTTATTGTGGGTGAGTAGTAAGGAAAACAAGGGGACCCCGATATGTGAACCTGGGGTGGATTAATGTTTCAGAAAACAATGGTTCTGATATGGCCAAAAAAAGGTCCAAGGAAGGTAGTCTCCAATATGGGGACAAGGTACAAGAGTTGTAATAGATAGTCAATATCTCAGGGAGCGATAAGCAATATGCACAGGGACATGTAAGTCAAAATAGCGTATGTTATTTATTTTAGATTATGCAAAAAAAGAGAAAGAAATCAGGTGTTCACATAGGTCAGTGACAACAAGCGTGACGTGATAAGTGGGGGTGACTTTAAAACATAGACATCGCATTGACAACATATAGGAGAACTCCTCAAGAAATTATACAAAGTGGAAGGGGTTCTTGTTGTAGGGGGTCGACGACGTTTCGATCTCAGCTATTCAAGATCATCTTCAGGACATAGCAATAGTGAGCAAGCTGAATTTAGAACCGGTAAGAGCCGGGGAAAAAGTCTGAAGAATGAAGCAAAACCTCCGCGGGGGCATAAACCTCTGAAGGTAGGATCAGGGAGCGTGGGGCTATACCCAATATGTAGACGTCCTCCCTTGAAGGTGGAATTGAAGAACAATTAGGAAGAGTGCTAGCTCGGGCCTCTTAATCTGGCGTCATCCGAACACACAACGTGTTGCAGCTGGTCAGGGCTGCCATGTGAAGAGTGAAGCTTCGTAACCGGTATTTGCTAGTACAGGACTGAATTAATTAGCCTGAACGCAAAGAGCAGCGCTGCGTGTCCTGCTTCTCTTGAAGGAGCGCTGAGCCGGTTATTTGCTGTTCAGGACTGCATAGTTTAGCCTGAAAACGAAGAGCGGAGCTGCGTGTCCTGCTTCTTCGGAACAGCGGAGCTGCGTGTCCTGCTTCTTCGGAACAATCTCTACAAGAATGATATCAAACCTTCAACATAACATAGTGGATTGCCCAAAGTCCAAGTCATGAAAGAGCGTCTTTGACACAAGGGAAAGGTTTTCATTCTGGATCCAATATTACAAAGACTGATCTAAAATGGGACACAAATCCCTGTGGCAGGGCATTCGGGGATTCATAAAACACAGGAATTTATAACCTGTCAATTTTGGTCTCCTAAAATGAGAGGAGAGATTGAGAATTTTGTAAAGGAATGTGTTATCTGTGCAGATGTCAAGGACCCCCGGAGAAAACCAGTGGGATTGCTGCAACCCTTGCCTACATCTCAGCAACCCTGGTCACATATCTCAAAGAACTTTATAACCAGTAAAGACTGGATTGTTAGTAATTGGATATCTCACTAAGACAGGACATTTTCTTCTGTTAGAAAGACTGCTACAGCCCCCGTTCTTGCATCAGTATTTATAAAATAAATTGTCAGGTTACATGGACTTGCACATTTCATCATTACAGATAGAGGGTTCTCAATTCATAGCTAGAGTTTGGAGATCATTTCTTCAAAAAGCCGGAGAAGTACACTTCATGTCCACTAGCTACCATCCCCAGACAGGCACACAGGAGTGTGAATCAAACACTCAAACAATATTTAAGATGTTTTGTTATGCATCAATCAAAACAGTGGGTGCAACAGATTCTTATCAAGGAATTTTCCCACAATAACACCTTACACACCTCTTTGGGATGCACTCCACTTTTCTCGTCCACAGGACTCCATCCCTATATTTGTCCACACACGTTTCCCTACAATCTCTACTCAAAGACACGCATAAGATCCAAAGTTCATCATTAATCCATTAAGGAAACTCAGTATAATATGTTTGCAGACAGGAAAAGTATTGCAGGACCAGTGTTAAAGACAGGTGAGAAGGTCTGGTTATCTACTGATTGCCTGATTCAATTCGGGGTCCACCCACGTTTGCACTGAGATTTGTAGGACCCTTTCCCATTGATAGACTAATAGGCAAGTCTTCACTAGAATTAAGACTTCCCGATCACTTTATTATACACCGTGTGGTCCATATATCCAGAGTAAAAAAAGGCTATTTCCTCTTTTTTAGTTGCTCGTCCCCCTACTTTAGTGGACGGAACACCTGAGAATAAAGTAGAGGAAGTACTAGGTTCAAGATACCATTTTCGACAACTACAATATCTGGTAGCATGGAAGGGGTATGATGTATCTAATAACTCATGAGAACCAGCACCTTGTGCAATGCCCGATAATTAGACAAACTATTTAATAAAAAGTTTTCCAATAAAACTAGGCCTAAGAGGAAGGGGGTCACTGGGAGTGGTGTACTGTCTGGTTTCAGGGTAAGACATCACCCAAGAGCATTCAGAAACATTCTAAACAGAGGAGATAGAGAGGGGTCTTAGCCAAGGATGCCAACATGGCAGTTGCCTGAAGAGCGAGCTCTCAAATTGGAGCTCCCTTTATCCAATAATCCCCGTTAAATCCTCCCCCTCTTCATTCAGTTGTGAGTGGAGGAGTACTCTGAGGACTTTTCTGGTGGTGGACCACTAGAAAGACACTTTCTTTGCTGCTCCAGAGGAGTTTTGCTTTCTTCCCAACATAGATCAGCAGATCAGAGTGAGACGGGCAAGGAGGAGGATGAAGAGCGGTGCAACCTACGTCTAAGTACCATTACGGAGCCCTGTGGCCCGTGACCTACTTGGACTCCAGGTATCTCAGACGCAGCCCTTCTGCTTGATGGGACATGGGTGGCCTCCATCCCTGTATACATGTTGGGGCCATTCCTATAGACCAGTCATTACAGAAAACAGTGGTGGCAGCTTTAGTTTTATCTTAACTTGATTATTGCAACGGGCTTTTGGTTGGAGTAAACAAAACATTAGTGGCAAAACTGCAGGTACTCCAAAACTCTACAGCTCGGTTGCTCTTTGGCTTAGCCAAATATTCATCGGCCAGATATGCCCTCAACACCTTGCATTGGCTACCTGTAGAGAAGCGAATCAAGTTTAAGGCACTTTGCATCACCTTTAAGGCATTGCATAACCTTGGTCCTGTCTACCTGACAGATCGCTTCCAATGGCATATTCCAGCACGTACACTTCGGTCGGCCTCTCTGAAGCTCGTGAAAGAACCTAAGTTCCGTCTTCATAGATGGGGCAGAAAAAGTTTCACAAGTATCACACCAGATGGTGGAATAAGATACCAATAAAGCTAAAAAAATCCCCCGATTTGCTCTCCTTTAGGAAAGGACTTAAAACCTGGCTATATGCCTTATAACCTTTCTTCAAGCAATTGAGGCATAACATCTCTCTGTTGCTCTGTGTGTTGAGCTGCAAGCGCCTAGACGCCCTCGGGTAGTAGTGCGCTATATAAATAAATATATAAGTCGTGGCCTGCACACTATATTTACCAAGATACCAGACCGCAATTAAGACGCACACCTTTGGGGTCTAACGGGCGACCTTCCCCTCGGCACCACCCAATAAGGCCTACCCCTAGCCAGATATACGCCGCCCTTCCAACTTATCATTGCCTGGACCCCTCTCCAGACTAGAGCCCCACCACACCTCCCACCTGAAGCATTGAGAATGGAGGTGTGCACGGCTGGGACACTGGGAATCTCACCTCTTTAAAGGCTGTCACTAAACTGTCCTTCCTAGCTCTGCTCCCTGTTCTCTCTCTTTGTTGCACATCAATATGTAATTTGTCTCTCTAGGGGGAGACCTCGGCTGCTGGAATGATCCAGATAAATTGCACTGATTTGTCCCCCATATAAGACAAGCTGTTTGAAATGGGGGTCTCTAGTTGGCAGAGGTAGGTACCTTTGTCCAAATAGGGACCCTCATTTCTAACATTGGTTGTCAGCGGTGAGGATAGGACTTGTGTTTGCACTTGACTTACAGTGATTGGTGTGCACTACTACCATATCGCAGACCATTACGTGCCATATACTGGTTGTTTTTCTTTTTGGCCTATTTTTGATCTTGCCAGTTTTGAACTTGCTACTTCATCATGCCTGAATCAAGAGCATCATCAAGTGCATCCTTGGAAGTTGCCTTTGAGGAGGATAGGTTGGAATTCTACAATGTGAAAGAGTTGAAGGCCATTTGCAAAAACCTAAAAGTCCAAGTCAGAGGCCTCACCAGGAAGGAGGAGCCACAAAAGGCGCTGAGGGCCTGGGTAGCAGCCAGACGTGCCAGCGAGCAGTCTGGAAATCTCAGTGGAGAGGCGGAGGAGCATATTCCTAGGGTGGATGTGCTTTTGGGAGGGGGAGAACCCTCCAGGCCAGGCAGCAGTGGCCTGTCCCTAGAGGAGCTGGAGGACAGGCGGGAAGCGAGGAAGTTTGAGTTGGAAAAACTCAGGATGGAGAGTGAGAGGGAAGAGAAGAGAATAGCCATGGAGGAAAGAAAGATGATCTTAGATCATGAACGTAGTCTTAAGGAGCTGGAGCTAAGGAGTAGGCCCAGCTCAGATGGTGGCAGCAACTCATCAGTGCAGTCAGATCGAATTGTGCACATCCCCAAGATTGTAGGCAAGGAGTTCAAGGAGGGGGATGACATACAAAGGTGGTTTCAGGGTTATGAGGCATCTATGCACACATGAATGGGGACCCTGAGAAGAATTGGGGGGCAGGATTGTGGCCTCTTTTCCCAGAAGAAGCGAGGGATACTCTGATAGCTTTGGGTAAGGGGTGTAACCTCACCTATGCTGACATGAAGGAAGCCCTTCTCACCAGGCATGGTCTCACTCCTGAAAAGTACAGGGATCAGTTTAGGTCCAGTAAGAAGTCTGATGCCAACACTTGGTTGGAATGTATAGATTCGTTTTGCAGGTCACTGGATAGCTGGGTGAAGGGCAGTAATGTAACAGATTTTCAGGGGCTCTACAATTTGATTGCATGGGAGCATTTGTCTAGTCTATGTTTTGCAGATCTGCGCCAGCACTTGGTTGATAGTAAGCTAACTGACCCCAGGAAGCTTGTTATGGAGGCGGACCGCTGGGTGAGTACCCGGGTCCACAAGAAAGTGTTTGGGGAGACTCAGCCAAAGGTGGGCAGGGTCCCCAGCAGAAAAGTGGGGGGGGACAAGGGTAAAGCACAGGAGTTCTCTAAAGGGCCCCAAACTAACACCCAGGGTAAAGGTTCCCATCCCCCAGGAGATAAGAAAGCAGTGGTCTCTTCAGGAAAGCCTGCATAGACCGGCCCCCGCAAGTGTTTTGCATGTGATCAGGTGGGTCACTTGAAGGGGGACCCCGTGTCCCAAGAGGGCACAGCCAACCACCGGTGGGCAGTCCAAGGTGTTGGCTAGTGTAGCGCTTGGGGAGGAGGGGTGCCCACAGGAGGGTGGGGATCCCGCAGAAATGACCCTCGTCTCACTAGGGGACTGTGAGATGGTCCCAGGAAACCAGGTGCCCCCTAACACAAAGAAATATAGCACCTGGGTAACCATCAATGGGAAAAGGGTAGAGGCGCTCAGAGATACTGGAGCCAGTATGACCTCAGTCCGGTGTCACCTGGTCTCTGCAGAGCAGGTAGTCCCAGGGGCATTCCACCAAGTAGTTGCTGTGGACAACTCAGAGCGCCAGTGTATGGTTTTGCAGGTTCCCTTTGAATGGGGGGAAGGGGGTCTCAGGTCCCTTGAGGGTGGCTGTGAGCCCTACCATGCCTGTAGATTGTCTGCTAGGTAACGACCTGGAGCAGTCCTTGTGGAAGGATGTTGAGCTCAGGTCTCACTTGGAGATGCTTGGGTTGCCAGAGTGGGCATGCGTGTCCACTCGATCAATGGCAGCCAGAAAGGGTGATCAGAAGGACCTGGAGCCTGAAACGGTGGCCCAGGTCCCTGGGGAAACCGGCCCCTGAAGTTCCCACGGACTGGGAGGAGGCTGACCTTGAGGGGGACGCCCCGGTGCCTACAGGGGAGCAGGTAGCTGAACTGGGGGACATCTCTGAGCTGACCCATTGGCAGCAAGAAGGGAATCCCACCAGGGAAGAATTCTGCAGGGAGCAGAAAGAGTGCCCTTCTCTGGAGGGTCTGCGCCGGCAGACTGCAGACCAGGCAGCTGGTGATCAGTCTGGTTGACATTGGATCTACTGGGAGAATGGTCTCCTGTATAGTGAGGCTAAGGTTGCTGAGCCTGGGTCAGCCTGTGTGCTGGTGGTACCCCAGCACTTCAGGACCTTCCTACTGGGTCTGGCTCATGACGTGCCTTTGGCAGGACATTTGGGGCGGGACAAGACCTTTGACAGGCTTGTCACCCACTTCTTCTGGCCCCAAATGCGAAGGCAGTCGGATGGACATTGTAGGTCTTGCCAAACTTGCCCGGCAAGTGGTAAGAGTGGGAGGAAGGTCAAAACTCCTCTCCAACCTTTTCCAGTTGTCGGAACACCCTTTGAAAGGGCAGGGATGGACATTGTGGGGCCACTGGATCCCAAGACCGCCATGGGCAACAGGTACATCCTGATCTTGGTGGGCCATGCCACCCGATACCCAGAGGCAATCCCTCTCAGGACAACGACGGCGCCAGTGGTGGGCCGGGCGTTAATGGGGATCTTTTCCCCCATGGGGTTCTCCAGAGAGGTGGTTTCTGACAGGGGGACCAATTTCATATCCAAGTATATCACATCCCTGTGGAAGGAGTGTGGTGTAACCTGCAAGTTCACCACTCCTTACCGCCCCCAAGGTAACGGTCTGGTGGAGAGATTCAACCAGACCTTGAAGGGCATGATTAAGGGTCTAACAGAACTCATGAGGCGTAAGTGGGACGTCCTCTTGCCATGCCTTCTCTTTGCATACAGGGAGGTGCCACAGAAGTCTCTTGGGTTCAGTCCCTTTGAGCTTCTGTATGGTCACCCTGTGAGAGGACCTCTGAGCTTGGTGAAGGAAGGCTGGGAGGCAGCTCCCAAGAAAACTCCCCAGGATGTGTTTAGTTACATGCTGGCCTTCAGAAACCAAACTGCCTGCTTCAGGAAACTTGCTCAGGCGAACCTAGAAGCAAGCCAGGAAGAAATGAAGAAGTGGTATGACCAGAATGCCACTTTTTTTCCTTTTTTTTTTACAGAGTTTTATATAGCGCGAACTTGACCCGAATCGGGTATCAGAGCGCTTTACATAGCACCAGTTGCATTACATGAGGACACAGGTCGAATTTCAACCTGGACAAAAAGTGTGGGTCATGGCCCCAGTGGAACCTTGTGCCTTGCAGGACAAGTGGACTGGGCCGTTTGAGGTGGTGGAGTGCAAAAGTGATGTCACTTACCTGGTGGATTTGCGGACTCCAAGGAACCCTTTGAGGGTCCTGCACGTGAACCGCCTCAAGCCCCACTTTGAGAGGTCCGAAGTGAGCATGCTCTTGGCGACAGATGATGGGGTGGAAGAGGAGAGTGAACCTCTCCCTGACCTCCTGTCCACCAAGGAGCACGATGGGTCAGTGGAAGGTGTGATCCTCTCCCTACACTGACCCCAGAGCAGCAGAGCGACTGTCACCAGTTGGTGGGACAGTTTGCCCCACTGTTCTCTCTGACCCCAGGTGTTTCTCACTGGTGTACCCATGACGTGGACACTGGTGACAGCACTCCTGTAAAACACAAGATTTACAGGTTGACTGACCGGGTCAGGGCCAGCATCAAAGAGGAGGTCTCTAAGATGTTGGCGTTAGGGGTGATCGAGCCCTCCAACAGTCCTTGGGCCAGTCCAGTGGTCTTGGTCCCAAAGGCTGCTGCACCCGGTGCCACTCCAGAATTGCGGTTTTGTGTGGATGACCGTGGGCTCAATGCCGTCACCAAGACTGACACGCACCTGATCCTCAGAGCTGATGTGCTCATTGATCGGTTGGGAGCTGCCAAGTTCCTCAGCACGTTTGATTTAACGTCTGGGTACTGGCAGATTGCCTTAACCGATGGGGCCAAGGAGAGGTCAGCATTCTCAACCCCAGAAGGACATTACCAGTTCCGGGTGATGCCCTTTGGGTTGAAGAATGCCCCTGCCACCTTTTAGAGGTTGGTTAACCAGGTGTTGGCTGGACTGGAGGATTTCAGTGGCGCATACCTGGATGACATTGCAGTGTTCAGTTCCAGCTGGGAAGAATACTTGCTGCACCTCTGGGAAGTGTTGAGGGCTCTGCAGAGGGCAGGCCTCACGATCAAGGCCAGTAAGTGCCAGATCGGGCAGGGTTCTGTGGTGTACTTGGGACACCAGGTAGGAAGCGGCCAGGTGGCGCCCCTACAGCCCAAGATTAACACCATTCTGGCTTGGGAACCCCCCAAGAACCAGACAGAGGTGAGAGCCTTTTTAGGTCTCACCGGTTACTACAGGAGGTTTGTTAAGGGCTATGGCACCATTGTTGCCCCCTTAACAGAGCTGACTTCCAGGAAGCAGCCCAAGAAGGTGATCTGGACTGAGTCCTGCCAGAAAGCTTTTGATGCCCTCAAGGCCGCCATGTGCACGGCGCCCGTGCTCAAGGCACCCGACTTCTCCAAGGAATTTGACGTGCAGACCGACGCTTCAGAGCATGGTGTGGGAGCGGTGCTCTCACAACTGAACGAAGAGGGCCTAGACCAGCCTGTAGTCTTCCTTGGCAGGAGACTACTCCCCAGGGAACAGAGGTGGAGTGCCATAAAAAGGGAAGCTTTTGCTGTGGTCTGGGCACTGAAGAAGCTGAGGCCCTACCTGTTTGGGACTCACTTCTGGGTTCAGACGGACCACAGGCCCCTCAGATGGTTGTTGCAAATGAGGGGTGAGAATCCAAAACTGTTGAGGTGGTCCATCTCTCTACAGGGAATGGACTTTACGGTGAAACACCGCCCTGGCACAGAACACGCCAACGCAGATGGTCTGTCCAGGTTTTTCCGCCTTAGTGAAGAGAACTCCCAGGAGGTTGGGTAGCTCTCCCTACTTTCAGCTGGAGGGGACATGTTTTAGACTTGGCACCTTTTGGCGTGTTTCCCCTAAGTTTTTGCTTTCTGACCTCCCGGTTTTGACTCTGTTTTTGCTGGCTTAGTGTCTCTGCGCACTTTCTCACTGCTGTTCAGTGTTAAAGTACAAGTGCTCCTGTTGTAAACTGTGTTATGGATTGGTGTTTCCATGATTGGCATATTTGATTTACTTGTCAGTCCCTAGTAAAGTGCACTGAGTGTGCCAGGGCATGTAAATTAAATGCTGTAAGTGGGCTGCAGCACTGGATTGTGCCACCCACACAAACAGCTTGTAAATGTAACTCTGGCCTGCCATTGCAGAGCCTGTGGGCAGTCTGGGACTGCCATGTCGACTTGGCAAGTGTACCCACTTGCCAGGCCCTTACCTTCCCTTTTCTTGCATGTCAGCCACCCCTAAAGCAGGCCCAAGGTACCCCTGTGGGCAGGGTGCAGTGTATGTGAAAGGTAGGACATGCCCTTGTGAGTGTGGCATGTCCTGATAGTGAATTACTGCCAATTTCGTTTTTCACTATTGCAAGGCTACCTGTTCCCATAGGACAGAATGGGAAGTTTGTTTATAACATCTTATAAACATAGCTGGCCCTAGGAACAAGGTAGAGAAATAAAGTTTAGTATGCCTGAACTCAGAATCTAAAGATGCATCTTTTAGTGAAGGTGATTTTTACATTCTGTGTTTGAAAATACCACTTTTAAAAAGTAGGTGTTTTCTTGCCTAACCATCCAGTGTGCCTCTGCTAGGTTTGTGTATTGCATGTCTGGCTTTTGGATGGCAGGAGCTGGAGAGGGGCAGCGGCTCCAGAAGTCTGATGGGTCAGGGCTGGGCTGAATAGACCTGGGTTGCATTTAGAGTAGTGGGAGGAGATTTCCTTGCACCTGAATGGGCCTGGTCTGCCTTGCACAATGCTGTCTCCACCCCCTGCCTGGAAGCTGCACCAGTGAGGACAGAACTGGTTGTGGCTGGGTACAGACACTCTCTGCCTGAGAGGACAAAGGATTTTGGGCTATAAAAAGTGGGGCCCAAACCCCTGAACTTTAGAACTCTTTTGGACCAAGAAGACTGCCAAGAAGGGCTGGAGAAGCTGTGAGGAGGAACTACCACTTTGCTGAGTGCTTTGCTGTGTTGGCCTGCAGTGGCTGCTTCTGTCTTGGGCAGTGAAAGGACTGGACTGAACTTTCTGCAACTTCTTTCTTTGAGTATCTCCAAGGGCTTGAGGTAGAGCTTGCCCCCTGTTCAAGAAGTCTCAGGAACAGCAAAGACTTCAAGTTCTTCTGCCCTCAGCACTGGGGACTGTGTGTTTTGTGCTGTAACAGAAGAAAAAGTAACCCGACGCCGTCTACGAAGCCACTGCCGACTCCGTGTCCTGAAGGCACCGCAGAGGGCACCGCCGCAACGCCGCTCCGCGACCCTGGTCTCACTGACGACGCCTGCTGATGCCGCCACCGAGCCGCTGCTTGCACCGCGACCTGTGGGCACCGCACTCTGCACCGCCTCGCTTCACGACGCCGCCTTGGCATCCCCGACGACGACGCTCCACGCCGAAATCGACGCCGCTGCTTGCACCATGGTTCCAGGGCACCACTCGTAAAGTTACACAACGCACCACCCTCATCCCGCACTGCAGCCTTGGCCTACTGACGCCGGCGCCATCGACTCCAGTTCGTCAGCCGACGACAGCGCTTCAGCAACGACGCCGCTGCTGCTTGCACCGTGACCTGCCAGCACTGTGACGAGCACTGCATCACTTCGCACCGCGACCCTGGTCTCATGCCATCTGACGCCGCTGCTCGCACCGCGACCTGAGGGCATCGCACGCTGCACCGCTGCACTTCGCACCACAGCACCCGACGCCTGCCGATGCCAGCTCTCCTGAATTCAACCGCGTGGAGTTCGATCTGCAAACGCGTGTGACTTCAAGGGCCTGACAACACCTGCACCGACCTCCAGAACCGACGCCTGCGGACGCCGTGCTTTCGGAAGGTCAACGAGAGGTCGCCGACGCACTGCATTTCTAAAGGTACTGTTTTGCGGGTCTTCCCGACACCGTAGTTGGCCCGCGACGCCGCGGTCAGCCAGAACTGTTTGAATTTGTTTGTTCACGACGCCGTGATAGCCCCAGAGGGAGCTATCGACTTCAAGGAACTATCTTTCAAGGTTATTTTGATAACTGCAGATTTCTAAATACTGTATTGTGGATTTTTATCGTTTTTGGTCTTGTCTTAAGTATATAAAAATATTGGATATTTTTCTAAACTGGTGTGGTGTCCTTTTGTAGTGCTTACACTGTATTACTGTGGGTTATGTGCAAATGCTTTACACACTGCCTCTAAGATGAGCCTGACTGCTCGTGCCAAGCTACCAAGGGGATGAGCAGGGGTTATTTTAGGAGTGTAACTCCCTTATCCTGACTAGGAAGAAGGGTCCCAATTTGGACAAAGGTACCTACCTCTGCCAACTAGAGACCCCCATTTCTAACACAAGCATATCAAAAAGCCTTTAATTCCTTAGTCAGCATCACTAAGCACCTTTTCTCCTAAGCACCCCACCTCCATATGACTTCAAGGGACCACCTAACTTATTGTGGTATGCTGTGGGTGACTCTGGAGCGGCCTGCAAGGAACTCCTGCTCCCACTGGGATCTTTGGGGCAACGGGCCTGCTTATGCTCCCATTGCCCTCTTACTGGAGCTAAAGGGGCCATAGGTGGTAAGTGGGACATCACTGTTACAGTTCTGGATCTGGGCGCTTCGGCTTGGCAACCAAACTACACTTAAGCCAAACCAACTATAGGCCACACTAAGACATTCAAAACGACCTCTCAACCCTTGGGAGTCTGCGAGGAGGCTGCTCTATTCGCCTCTTCAGCTGGGGGATCTAACAAATTAGACATAATCCTAAAAGCAATCACAATGTCAAAAACATCTTTTGAAGCGAAAGTCGATGCAGTTGCCATTGACATTTATTTGCTTCAAGATGATCATAGGACACTGCCTGATCAGGTCACTCAATTGGAAAAACCCTCCTGGAATTACAATCTCACGCCGCAGACCTGCAGCAGCAGATATGGGACCTTACAGACAGCATCCGCTTCCTTGAGGGCAAGGCTGAGGACTTGGAAGGACGCTTGTGGCAAAGTATTATCAGAATAGTCAGTCTACCTGAAGGCTTGGAGGGTCAATCCATGATGGACTACCTGTAATCCTGTATAAAGGTATCTATGACACCACACGACCTCATTCCCTTCTTTTTATTTGAACGAACCCATCATGTCCCGGCTTTCGGACCCTGCTGGGAGCTCTGCAAAGACCTAGAGTTGCCAAACTTTTACACAGCAAAGATTGGGATGCTATCCTAAAGACTGTCCAATTGGCAGGCCATCTAGAGGTAGATAAATATCAGATCCTAGTTTTACCAGCCTATACCATGGCAGTGCAGTGGCAACGTTCATCGTTCCTGGGAGTGAAAAGACAGTTGAGGGAAATGGACCTGAAATATACTTTACTTTTTCCCACTAAATTCAAAGTCACACATCCTATTTCTTTTTAGAACCCAAGAAAGCTTGGGACTGGGCAAAAAAGCAAGGCACATCTTCGCAGCCTGATGCACCTCACCGATGGTTGGACCAACCCTCCAGGGGATGGCTTTGTTGCCCTAAGTAGTGCCGCAACCTCATTGGGCCCCTGCCTGTGGCTCTCTTGAGTAATCAAACCCAGTACAGTCAATGCTTAGCAATGAATGTGACAGCCACCTTCCGAGACACTCCCTAAACTGTTTCTACCACTACATCTGAGGGTTCTGAAGGAAATGATTCTCCGTTATTCCACCGAGAATTATCAAGACAAAATTCCACTCTATTGAACTCCAGGTTTCCACAGAAACAAAGCCTTTTCACCAGTGATCCCTAAAACTGCACCTCAAAATACAAGTTGAAAAACAAACACTTTGTGGAAAAGTATTAGCTCCTGGGGCAAGGGGGATTTGGAAGAGAGAGAGAAAAACAGGAGATATCGGGATGCGCCTTTGACTGATCTCCAACCACAGAGCCTTCACTAATCTGCTTAGGAGACCTTACCCAACGGGTGGTGCAATAGCGACAACCTTCAAAGGAAATGACACATAAGAATCAAAACCATATTAGGTAAACATTTACACTACAATTGAGTAAACTACAGTTTGCATCTGTCTTGGCATTTAACAAAATATCCTTTAGATAAAGGGAACTTTCCAAAGTAATTCACCATAAGTTCAGTCTATCCACTTACTAAATGTTTCCTTCTATTCAATCTTCCCCTGCAAGTGCTACAGTTTAGGCAAATAACATGAGGATTTTACAAAAAGAAAAAAAACCTCTGTGGAACCTCAATATTCGTTATTACATTACATTATACTGTCCCATGGCAATGGTTCTTCTAAATGAGTCTCTCTGGATTAATACCGACAAAACAAATAGTTCTAAGGTCCTAATGTCTCTTGTTTTGTTCACCAACTTTTCTTTTGCAGAGTCTTCCTTTATCGCTGAGTCGAACCCGATAATAACTATCTTACCAGTCCAAAGTTCAAATTGCTCTTCAACTTTTTCCTATTGAGCACAGAAGCAAAACGCAGACAAAAACATAAAGGGTCCATTCAACCCGAATCTATAATGGTTGTGTACATATCAGAAATGCTGAGAAGAGTGACAATATACATTTAAAGCTAGAAGCTGGAAGCAGGTTTCTCTCTCAAGGGAATAGAAGACAAGCAACCCTCAGCAGTATGACGCAATATTTGTAGCATCGCTCAAAATGGCCTCCGCTCCCGAAATGTCACAAGACCTCGGGAGCGTCGCTCTTTCACGGAAAGACAATCCTCCAGACTGGAAGCCTTTAAGTAAAAGGGCCAGGGGTTCAAAAAAGGAAAATAAAAGCCATGGCCCATAAAGGAAAAGAAATTCAATATACCTTGCAACAAACAATGCATTCAGTCTGCAGTGTGATACAAGAGTCGGACTCCCCTCCTGTGGTCACCCCGCAGATGACCTCATCTGAGCACAGCACCACTCCTCCGGCGATGACTGACTGGGAGACCTGCTTATCAGTAGGGTGACCAACTGGCATGGGTGTAAATTCAGGATGGTGAGTGTAAAAATTCAGGACAAAGGGTCAAAATTCAGGACAAAAATTCAGGACGGAGCGTCAAAATTCAGGACAAAAATTCGAGAAAAAGGGCAAGTTTCACAGACACTACAAATTTGGTTGTGCAATAGTATTTAAGTAAATAGACAAACATAAGTACAAGTCAAAATAAGTTTATATTAGGTTAAAAAGTAGTACAGCACACCACGCAAAATTTGTCCACGTAAGTAACAGGATTTTTACTCCAGGAATATTAGTTTTAGTGCTAGTGTTTGAAATTATACTTTTTCTCTGAACTAGCACACTTCAGAAGTTCTTTGTTTTTAAGAGCTAATTGGTAGACGTCTTAAAGGCTCTGTCTAACCAGGCCTAGTGTTAAGTTGAAAACTCAAGTGTAAACACACATGCATTAGGGTAAAATATATAAAAGGGTGCACTTACATTTGGCATGACCTACCCTATAAGTCCCTAGTAGATAATAGGGTAGGGGGATTAAACCTACCTATAAGTCCCTAGTATATAATAGAGAGTGGCTGTTTAGAGGCCAGCAGCCCTTTCTGCACTTGCATGTGTGCACTGCTGAGTGCCTGAGGTCATTTTAAAAGCAGCCCTTTGCTTAGAGCTTACATCCTCTGTTTTCACATGCCCTTTACCAGTACCACCGCAACAAGATTGTCAACTAGTCCACTTTTCTATTATGTTTTGACTGCAAAGTTTGGGAATTTTGTGAACAGCAATCCACATGGTAAAGGTATAAGCAAAAATGTGTCACTAGACAGAAATTTGTCAAAAGACACAACCTGACATTTGTCCTCTGAGCACATAGTACTCGTGACAAGCTGAAAACAAAATGAAGGATATGTGTACTGTGTTCCTGCTGACGATGACAACACTGTTTACATGGGGGGAAAAAATCTCTCTCTAAAGCTGTGTGCTGGAGCCTCATTCCTTAACAACCCACAGAGAAGTTTACACAAATCCCACAGGCTCAGGCCTATGCTAGCAGAGCTAGCTATCCAATGTATTATCTGGATCGTAAAGGGTATTTGCAGCAAAGCTAGCCTTCGTGTTAAATAGATCAGACAGCCTGATAAATATGACAGCAAAGCACAGTCTTACCATCAGGCAGGTAAAAACAATATGGCGAAGGCAAGGATGCTGCTGTCAGTTTGCGGCTATGTTGAAGTGGGTGGCGAGTGAGCTACTTTTATTAGTAAAAAACATACTGATTTCTCAATGCTTAGGTAGATTTGAAATGATTCAAAAGTACTGTTGCACTTTTCGGAACACTTGCCACCCCCCAAAAAAAAGACCCTACAAATGTACACCTTTCAGGCTCCGTTAACCTCCCATCTACTGCTCACTGCATCATCTTTTGGGGCCCAGATTTAGTAAATGTCATGCAATAAATTGAGCGAATGTAAAAACAGAGTGCAGCCCCATATTTATATCAAGTCCACAATAAAAAATATTGTGTGATGCTAAGCACTGACGTTTGAATGGGATTCACAGTGGTTAAGGTGAGTTCGACAAGCAGCAGGAAGCAAAAACATCCTTAGATATAAGTAAGTAAAGTTCAGGACAAGAGGCGGTACTACGCAAAGGAAGAGCATGCTCTCCCACAATACGTCTTTGAGATACAAAAATGCAACTTTCTGAAAGTTTAGCAATCCAAAAATAACACCCACTTGTATTACACTCCGCACACAACAGGAGTAGGTATGTTGGGTGTAAGGCTAATAAATTAAGGCATTCGGGACACAGCGTAATGCTGGGTTGAAAGTGGCATGTTCATATGTAATGTGCTGTATAATTTAATAACGGTTATGGTGTAATTATGGCTTTTATCCAATACAATAATGCCCTATTCAAAATGCAAATCATTTACATGATTATGTTTATTGTGTCCTCTAATATCCATTGGTGGGGAGAGTGAGGCATAGTTTGAAGGTGAATCACGGCGGTTCAAACTAAGCCTCACCCTCAGGTGCACAGAGGCGTTTTAGACATATACAAGTGGGCCCTGGCCAGGATGCCAGCCTTTCAGGGGGCACCCTGATAGAGCCAGCACTGCCCTTGCCCTGATGACCTTGAGTATGTCTCAACAGATTGGTTTTGGTGGGGAGGGGGGGGGGGAAGAGACACACAGAATATTTATTAGCAACAACATTAGTGACCTGCTGCTGAATTATAATATTGAAAACACACATCACTACCCTGGGCTGAACATTAGATGTAAACACATTTAGAATTTGTACCAGCCTGCCTATTTCAGTGACCTCGCCAAATAGGGCATGAAAGAGCTGAAATTGATGATAAATTTAAAGCTGTTGTGAACAGGGGCCCCCAAAATTCGTTTGGCCCATGACCCCCAAAATCCTTAAGATGTGACTTGGAATTGCACATGAAAGAATATAGTGCAACATGGCTTATCAAAATAAAAATCATCTCAACTGAACGTAAAGTAACTCATCCTAAGTAAATAAAAAACGGAATTAAACATCACCAAACACAACGTTCAATGTGTCACCTCATCCAAAAATAACTCCACATACTCAGCCTAAAGTAATGCAACTCAGCACTCTAGTCAGCACAATGTAATGAGTTTAATATATCATGCACATAACACACAACGCAACATAATACTGTGACCGGAGAGTCAGCTGTTTTTAGGCTGAGCTGGTCACCTGAGACTGAGGCATAGTCTGAAGGAGAATCACGGTGTTTGTAAAACTTAAGCAAACGTGGGAGAAGAGAAAGAGACCGGGGAGTGAGGAGGCATCCTTGAATGTATGCCAAAAGGGAAGAGATAATGAAAGTGCATGTAACCAGAGACACATCATTTTAAGTCTGAAAGTCAAATAAAGCTTTGTTTAGCTAGGGAATTAAGAAACATGGACCCCATAGATGTTCTCTGTTGAAGACAATAAAATAGTCTTGCAATGAAAATCCTAAATCAAAGCTATGTCTTACGACGCATGTGGCCTCAAAGGCATCCTGCCAATGTCATAAGGACACACGCCATTCTGTCCGTGTTAGTTTTTTAGCAGCACTCTTACCCACACTATTTTATAATCATCTGATCAACACATTTAAGAATCCAAAATTAAACAAAAACGCAGAAATATTCAAATAAAAGGTGCACTGAACTTTCGGTTTAATAGTGTTTTCTAAAGTTTTGTTTCCATAAATCACCAGCCAGCCAGTCGCCCGCAAGCAGAGGAAATGTCTCTGGTGACCGGAGAGAGTGAGGCATAGTCTGAAGGGGAATCACAGCATTTGTAAAACTTAAACAAACTTGGGAGGAGAGAAAGAGAGCGGGGAGTGAGGAGACTCCTCACAGGTTTGTTTAAGCTTAACAAATGCCGTGATTCTCCTTCAGAAGCATCAGGGCCAATAAGAACAGTCCTGCAGTGGAGCAGCGAGCTCTAGGATTGGCTGATGGCTTTCAAGCCAATCCTAGATAGCTTTGTTTGTTCTCCACAGCAAGGATTAGTGATTGAAAGGCTCCATATGATTGGGTGTCAACCACCAGCAGTAAAATCATGGACAAATGGCGTCCATTAAAGAATCCTTCACGGACAACGGACAGATGGTCGAAATTACGGACTGTCCGTGAAATTTACAGACGGTTGGTCACCCTACTTATCAGTGACTCAGTCAACATAATTTCAGCTTCTCAAAATGTTATCTTAAGCAATTCCTTTCATTTCCCTAATTCGGTCTAGCTGACCATATGTCCTCTCTGTCCAGGAAGCTCCACTCGCTCTTTAATCCGGAACAACCTGGTGCGATATAGCCCACCGTTTCCTTATGTGGTATAGCACCATTTCTAAATGGTTTGGGCAGTTGTCCGTTTGCTCGCTGCCCTCAGAATTATCACTGGTAGGCCTTAGGCCCAAGTTTTTTCTTGCAGCACCAATTTCAAGCTGGGCAATGCTACATATGCCTACATTTCCGAGCACTTTTGTCACTATGCTTACCGACATGTTTAGTAGGGGGTCAGCATTGGTTGAATATATTTTCCTACTACTACCACACATGCCACATCCCTTACATTATTCCATCACAACATAGAATATTAGACTTGTGCACACCCTGGCTAAGCGCTATAATCCAGTCCTACTTTAAAAGGAGAAGGTTCCAAATGGCCCTCCTCCAAGAATCCCACATAACACAGGTGCAGGGGATCCGCTTCCAGAAGAGGTGGAGAGGCCAACTAATCACTACCAATTACTCTGCTTACACCAGAGGAGCACTCGTGTGTCTTCCGGCTGGGATTCTGTCTTAGTTCACTCACATATTCTAGACAAAGAAGGTAGATTTGTTCTACTTCAAGGTCAACTGGATGGCACCCCCTTAGTTCTTGGGAACATTTATGACCCTAATGTACATCAATCGCAATTCCTCCAGCAGCTTTTTAGTCACTGGGCAAATTGGACACACATCTTGTGGATTTGGATAGGGACTTTAATAACGCCCCCCGTATTGATTTGGACAGGTCTTATCCCCATTCCCCTTATCCTCAATGGTTCTGAATGCAAGTGTGCTTTCTACTTGGTTGACACAATGGTTCCTGAAAGACGTGTGGCAACATCACAACCCTCAACTCCGACTTTAGTCATTTTATTCAGCTGTACATCATTTGTGTGTGTGCCTGGATACAATAGTCTGCTTGGAGGTGCTATGTCCTATGGTGATTTCTCCGCATTACCTGGGCAGGGAACTCTGTGACCACAATTCTTTGCTGTTTCACTTGGATTGTTGTAAGACTCTTTCTATTATACCCACATGGAGTTTTCGACCAGCTACACTTGAAGACACTGTGTTTTGACCAACTACTGAGTAGAGCATCCGTACATAGCTGGAGCAAAATGAAGATATGGCATCCTCCCCATAGGCAGCGTTTAAAATGGTTTTCCGGGGACTTAATATACTCTTCACAGTGAGGGGCCTAGAGTGCTGGAAAGAGATTTGAAGAAACATACATCGAAACTTAGAGACTATTAGTTGATGACCCAACACTATGGGATACCTAGGGAAGATTGCGAAAGAGAGAGGCTTCACTGCTGGAGCAACTGCAATGTCTGGACTACATGGCTTACACAGCCCGAGCGCACTCAGACGGAGATAAAACCGGTTGTTTATTGGCATGGATAGTCAATAATAAGAACAGATTACCCCTTTCCCTCCATGAAGCATCAGTGGTCTTGATTCTGAAACCAGGAAAAGGCCCCTAAGAATTTGCCTCCTACTGACCTATATCTAGCCTTAATGTGGACTACAAGATTCTTAGCAACATCTTCGCAGACTGCATCCACCTGGCATTCCCACACCTTATCCACAGAGACCAAAAAGGTTTTATTCCAGGATGAACTATCTCTTAGAATATAAGATGGCTATACATGATAATCAAACCTGCCTCATTGTTATGACCTAGAGCAGCTTGTGTTGTTCTTTCACCTTAAGGTGGGAGCACTTGTTTCGGGTGTTGACTGCCTTCGGGTCCTGAACTATTAAACTTATAAGGCTGCTCTAACTACCCCATTACCCAGAATCCGACTGGGCATGGGTATCTCAGTTCCCTTAACAGGACATCGAGGGACCGAGCAGGACTGTACCCTCTCCCCTTTGCTTTTTGCTCTGTCCATTGAGCCCCTGGAGGCACATATGTGGGCGGCGGTAGAGACCCCGGGGATTCCACTACCAGAACTCATGCCATAGCACTATACGCTGATGTCTTATTATACTTCTGTGATCTAAACAAGAACCATTCCATTTGGACACAATTGAGGCTCTGTGTAAGTTGGCAAAAATCTATTTTCTCTAGAGCCCTCTGCTTTTCAGGTTGAGTTGGACTTAGGTGGAAGCTGGGTCCGCTGGGAGGGCACCTCCTTCTGTTAAGTGGGAATCTAAATTTACCACAGTGAGCAGGACCTTCTCAATGCTACCCTCATCAGGGTGGTAAATGCCCTTGAGCGCAAGTAGCCTTTTGGAAAATATTACAATTGTTGGTTGCGGGAAGAGTAGGATTAACAAAAATGGTGATGTTACCCCACTTCCTGCATTCCTTTGTCAACTTACTACCACCGTTTATCCCTCTGAAGTTGTTCCAGGGATTAGACTACATACTAGGAGAGCTTACATAGCATACAGGACACCCTCAAAGTGACATTGGTGTTGACCAAGTTCAGATTTCCAGTTTATTTTGGTGGGCTGTGTGCCCCCAACTTTCACCATTACTATTTGGCTGCACTATTACAGTGGCTTTCCCGCTGGATCTCTGAACAAGTGCTTGAGGAACTCTGCACTCTAGACAAAACCGTCCTCGCCTCTTCCCGTGGGTTTTTAGGAGATCCATGAGGGACGCACCTTGAGGCAAGTGTGACTACAGGGGTCCCTCAAATCCCCCCTTCCCATGGGGCATCCCAACCCCTGACTTGGGGTTTCAAGGAAATCCCTATATTTTAGTAGAGATTGACAAAGGTCATCCTACATGGTGGTCACATCTTAATCCTAAGAGATTAGATAGGAGCCCTTATATCTTGTCCTGATGAATGCCATGGACCCTCCGGGACTAGACGGCAGAAACATGTTGACGACACGGATGGGGAAGGGGTACTAAACCCCCAGATCCCCACACTTTACTTTTAATATTAAGCAAAGACCTAACAAATAAATTATATTTGGCGTTTGCATTCATTTTTAACCTCTCACTTTTTCACGGGCCCCCCCACTTAGGGGCTGATTACGATGGCGATCCGCCCGCCATCGTAACCTGATTTACCCCCCGCCATATTATAATGGCAGGTGGTATCGCGGCGGACGCAAAGTGCATCCGCCGCTTTTCCGCTGGTCGGCAATCGTTCCGATTGCCGGCCGGGCAGAACTGGGGCACAATATGGTGGCGGTGCCTAGCAGGCACCGCCATCCATATTATGATGCATGGTTTAAAGGCCTTTCCATGGCGGCAATGCCGCCATGGAAAGGCTGGCGGGGATGTGCTTTGGGGGCCCGTTGCGGGCCCCCATTGGGGAGTGCACTTGGGGGGTACCCATGGTACCCCCCTCCATTTAGTGCCTGCCACGTTGTGCATGGAAATGCACAACATGGCAATTTGGCATTGCGGCAGGTGCTGCTGTAAGCAGCACCCGCCGCAATGTCAAATATGCGGAATGCGACCGCCAGGGTGGCGGTCGCATCCTAATTAGCGGTGCGGGACCGCCGCACGTCTGGCAGCCGGTCCCCACACCGCGTGGATGGCGGGCGGACTCGGGTCCGCCCGCCATCCTAATAGGCCCCTTAGTTCTTAGAAGTGCCTCCCTGTCTTCAGGTGAAGGCCCACTCTCTACCAAACGCGGTTTCTAAAGAGCGAGGACTGCCAATGATGAAGCATGACACCTGGTGGTGTGTGAGGACAGTCCTTCACATTTTTGGAGATGCCTGGCACCCCACATAAGTACGCGTAGTGCGCCTGGTTTCATATATAGAATCAGATATCTATTCAGGGTAGCTTCTTTTGTGTGTACATTAGTTGACTAGTAAACTGTTTTTGCCCTGGCTTTGGATTTACCCTTTTGATTTCAAGACTATGATTCAATTTTTTTGGCAAAGTGGAGTGCTGCTCATCTTTAGTTCCTAGCCAAGTTTCCTCATTTGCCTGGGGGCTAGTTACAGTGACATTTCACCTCATACCATATAAGCCACCTCAAGTATTTCTGTAATAGTTATCTGTTATTAGAACCTTTATTCTATTATCTGATACTCATCGTCTTCTAGGCATCGCATTAAGCCTCTGTGAAAAAGTTTCATCCTATATCACAGAGAGTCCAGTCCAGGTCTTCTACTGACCATCCTGTTGCAAATTAGTGTTCTCTCTCCCTCTGATCCTACAGCCCTTCTTCCCATTTTTAGGACCAGGTGTTCTGTACTTTCTTGAAGTGTGATGCAGAAAGTAGGACCACGAAGATGGAGAGAAGGCAGGATTAACTTTGCTTGTCCTTTGGCCTGAGCTGCAAGGGTTGTGACACTATCCCACACGCATACCTGTGTTATATTTTGGTGATTTAAAATTTACTGTTCTGATTCTGACTCTAAACTCATTGTGGTAGTGTTTAGTTTGGGGGAGTTCATATTTAGTATTCTAACTCCAACCCCACATCCAGTAGGGAAAGTGTTTAATTTTGGGGAGTTCATATTTATATTTCTAACTCCAAAACCCACACCCACTGGGAATATGTTTAATTTTGTCAAGTTACCTTCATTATTTTACCCCAACACCTAGTGGGGATAAGTTTAATGTTGGGGAGTTCAGATTAAATATACTAATTCCAACGGTGTAATTTTGGGGAGCTTAGATGTAGTATTCTAACTTCAACCCTACTGTTATTAATTTTAGGGTGTTTAGATATATTATTCTAACTCCAACCAAACACCTATTGGGGCAAGTGTTTAATTTTGAGGAGTTCAAATTTAGGGGCCCATTAGGATAACGGGCGGATCGCCACCGCCGGGCCGGCAGTGGCGATCTGCCCGCCACATGTCCCTGGTTCTCCCCCCGCCATATTAGTATGGCGGGGGGCACCGCGGCGGATGGAAAGACCGTCCGCCGCTTTTCCGCCGGTCTAACTGTCGACCGGGCGGAAAAGGGTCATAATATGGTGGCGGTGTCTGCAAGACACCGCCATTCATATTATGATGTATGGGTCTGGAGCCCGCATACACCCGAGCCACAAAATGTAGGAGTATAGCAACACACACCCATCGGCATTGCTAATCCGTCCTATGCCACATGTTCACATCAAACAGTTCCATTGCCTTGCCCACGCATACACACATCGTACATCCACACACACGCCTCTGGGAAACCTGTGCACGACAGTGCACGAACTGTGAATGTCAGACAACCAATACATACTTTGCTAGGTGCAACACATTAACCTATCTCATTCTCCCCACAGGTGCCGAACTGCTGGACGATGGAGAGGGAGACAGCAGCCAGCACAGCCAGTCCGCAAGCCCCCGACCCGGACTCACGGATGTAGAGGAGCTGGACACCTCCTCGGACGTGGACCACCCAGCAGGCCCATCTGGTGTGGCAGGGCACAACCGCTCCCCAGGGCCCCTCCTACCCACCAACCCATCACCCAGGGCTGCTGACCAGTCACAGACCCCTGCTGCCACGGTCGTTGCGGCCACCACCACCGCCGCAACCACCACCCCCGCCGCAACCACCACCACCGCCGCAACCACCACCACCGCCGCAACCACCACCACCACGTCATCCCTGGCCACAGCCCCAGCGCAAGGGGTGGCCCGGCCGTCGGGGTCCACCCTGGGAGCCAGAATGAGGACCGTGGTGAGCAATGTGGCTAGTGGGCAGGTCGGTGGCAGCAGTACTGGTAGGAGGAGCAGGGTCAGGCCAACGCCATCTGTGCCTGGGAGCCAAGCCCAGCCGCAAATCGACAGAGTCCTTGGGGCCTATGAAGAGGCCCAAGGAGAATGGGCCAGGTCGGCTAGCGACACGCGGGAGGTCCTTGGGGTGTTGAGGGCCATGGACGCCCATATGGGCCAATTCGTGGCCCTCATGGGCCAGCTGGTGGTGGTGGTGAGGGCACAAGCAAGGCCAGCAACACCACCTCCGCCACCACCTGCTGTGGCGCAGGGTCGTGCAGCATCGCGTTCCCCTGCGTCCACAGCGAGTGAGCACTCCTCAGCCACCACCAGCAGCCCACCAACACACCCCCCCCCTTCCAAACGTGGAAGGGGCCGTCCGAAGAGGAAACAGGTATCCAGAGAGGACTTCGCACGCACCAAACGCCAGTGAGTCAGCCAGCCACCTTGACCACCTACTGCATTGACTTGTAATACGATCCTACCCCACACTGCCATGTGAATGGCATGTGTCTGTTGGACTGTGGACATAGGACTAAATGGGTACACCTTGAGCATCACGCAGCCATGACCGCCAACTCATAGTCACTGCACGCACCACTTTTGTCAACACCTTGCACACAATAACATGTCACCGCTGAAAATAAATACACCTTGATCACAATCTGCTGTCTGTGCCCTGTGTTTATTCAACGATGTGCAACCGCCACCATGAGCAGAAATGCATCTGCTGTGTGGTATGTCGATGGGACAGGAGAGGCTGTAGGGACCTAGGGGTGAAAAACAGAACAAGAGTACATTCAATGAGTGTGTCACACACTCATCATACAGTACTTGTCACCAACTACAAGCAATGTACACACATCTCACAGAGCAACAGGGCACAATGCTACAGCCACTATCAGTGGCATACTAACCTGGACATGGACCATTGACACACAGCACTCAGTGAACAAAAGGCCTCCGTGACAGAGCACACATACACCTGCACAACTACAGCTACTTCAGCCGTCGTAAATGGACACTCACCGTCAAGTGAAGTAGCGGGCGATGAGCTGCTGACGCACATTCACAGCTTCCTCCTCTCCACTGTCCTCGTCACTGGACCCATCCTGGTCTGCAGGCTGGGGCCCTGGATGATCACCGTCATCCACTATTAGGAGGATCTGCTTGCGAATAGCCAGATTGTGCAGCATGCAGCAAGCCACTACTATCTGGCACACCTTCTGTGGGGAGTACGCCAGTGCGCCCCGGTGCGGTCCAGGCATCTGAACCTGGACTTGAGGAGGCCAAAGGTCCGCTCCACCACACGTCTGGTCCTCCCATGTGCCTCATTGTAGCGGTCATCAGCTGGGGTCCGAGGATTACGTAATGGGCTGAGCAGCCAAGGCCCATTCGGATAAGCAGAGTCCCCTGGGTGTGAGGAATACCGAGATTAGTTTCAATTCCAACTGTCCCCAAGACAGCATCGCACACCAGGCACGCTACACGAGTACACATACTCACCAACAATCCAAGCACGGTCCGGTTGCAGATTGGTCATCAGACGTGGTAGGATGCTGTTGCGCATGATGTGCGAGTCATGGGCCGATCCTGGAAACTTCCCACACACGTGTGTAATGACCATGTCCGCAAGGCACACCACTTGCACATTCAGGAGTGGGTGTGCTTCCTATTCCGATAAATGTGCTCCATGGCCTGTGGTGCTACAAGGTCAATATGGGTGCAATCGATTGCACCAACAACGTGGGGGATCCGTCCAAGGGCATAGAAATCACCCTTCACTGCCGCCAATTCACGAGCCCTGGGGAATCTGATGTACCTGTTCCTGTACAGCATCATAGCTGACAGTACATCACGTAGCACCATGCTGAACATGGGCTGGGACATCCCACTTCCACTGCCCACTGTGTGTTGGAATGACCCAGTGGCGAAGAAATGCAGTGCAGCCATCACCTTAGCCGTGGGGGTAAATGCAGTTGGATACACCCTGCGAGGACGGAGGTGCGGTTCCAACAAGGCACATAGAGCGATGCAGGGTGGGTCGGTCCAGACGGAATTTCCGGATTACCTCCACATCCTCCATGTCTGACAGCAATTGGTAGGGGCGATGTATGTTTGGTCTCCTCCTAGGAAAGATGGAAGTGGACACATGTCAAAGCAACACGCCACAGGGCATTTCCACATACACAAAACACAAATGACTGACCAAGCAATTGAATCACAGAACAGCTGACAAGTAGGGACAGCACAGCCACAATACACTTACACAGGTCCCCTGCCAATTGCAATGGGCAGTGACACACACCATTGCTATGAGCATGCACATGGGGATTTAGGCCTTAATAACTTGTAAGGCATGCTGATGGTATCAGACTGCATATTTGGCAAGCGGCAATACCACGGCAACATAACTAGCTGCTGTGCATGACACTGCTTCCGAGGCTGGGTGAGTATGGCACACACCAACAACGCTATGGACACAGGCTGAGCGGTCAAAACAAGTGGGACCTGTAGCACGAGGGGATATGAGACAGTCATTGATGTCCCTACTGCACCCTATGTACAGCACTGTACGGATCACACCTCCAGAAACATTGACAGGTGTACACATTGACAGCTCCATGCCAACACGGCTGTGTGATTGCCAATACACATCACAAGTGACATGTAACGTTGCACGTGCCAGGTGGCAGATGTACATAGTGAAAGATGGCGTGTGTGTGCATATGCATATCCCATGCTCCCATGCCAATGTGTACATGATGATATGCTAACAGACATGTGGAGGCTGGGCACTGGCCGTCACTGCCTATGCACACAGCATGTTGTGGCCCTGTCCATTGTGGACCTGCTCCCACACACAAATCATAGCCACACCTGCAGATGCATTGCGCACATTATACTGTGTGGTGCACATGGCATCAGCGGACTGTACCCGCCATGGGTCAGGCCCTTGCGGCCAACTCCAATGACCCTCGCGGTTGCACCCTGCGTGTTCCACTATGGAGGTAAGCGTCCCGGGCCAGCTGGGAGCAGGCCATCGTCTGCAATTGAAGCTGGCAGACATGGTACACAAATTGCAGCAGCTTGGACCCACTGAACCTGCCCCAGGGGGCTATATGAGTGTGGGAGTGAGACCGGCATTACCACAGCTACCTGGGACTGCAGCCTGGCATCCCTCAACAACACCTGCTGCTGCCACCTGTCCACCTTCACGTCGATGACACTGAGGATATGTCCAGGTCCACTCACCAGCGAGGAGCTGGAGATCCTGGATTACGAGCTCCACGCACACTACACATGGCTATTCCTTGCAAAAGTTGTGTGTGAGAGACAACTGCAGTGTGTGTGGGAGTGCATGTGGGGGACACACATGTCGTTGATCCGCAGCACTATGAGTCAGAGCCTGTGGGGTTCAAACATGCACTGCTCACCATGCTGACTGCAGGTGGCAGGGGTATGTGAGCTCTCGGGCGCTTTGACATGTCTGTCCCTCCCGAGTGGTGGTACATGGCAACTTCATGTCAGACATCCAGTGACACAGACAATTGGCAATGCAGGTCTCAGTGCACTTTTTGCTTGTGTGAATGTCAGGCTGGGGCCATGCTGCCCTTCTCAGTCCCAGCAGGCCTGGCCTGCACATTGACTGCACAATGCCAGTAGGTGACAACACAGACTGCCTAGTGGGTTACATGTGTCTCCTGTTCAGGACCCTCCCGGATAAGCGCAAACTCAGCCCTGTCGATTGGACACACCATGCCTCGTGATAGGGATGTGTGTGAGTTAGTGGCACTGAATGTGACCTCCGTTGCGGGGTGGGCCATGCACAGGGTGAGTACGTTGATTGTTGCGCAGTGTTGGTCACAGTGGGTACACCCACACAGATGTGTTGTCTTGTGATCTTTTGCTAGGTCCGCCTGACAATGGACAGTAGATGTGGGCAGACTACACATTGCTCGATGTGCTGTCTATATGCATGTGCCTTCACACCAGGCACAGCTGCCCCTGCACATGTGACCCCTGCTGCCCTCAGTGCTGGGTCTGTTGAGCTGATGCGCCATCTGTGCGTGGGGCAGACAGCTCTCCTCACTTCCGTCATTGCCCATGACATCACTTTGCCGCAGGTGACATGGATCATGGAGGGCCCACATGTACGCGTTGGTGGACTACACACGACTGTCCGATGGTTGTCACACCCAGTCAGTGCTTCGAATGGGAAGGATGTGGTGCTGGTACTCATTTTTATGTGTCGAGTGGGCGGGTCTAGGTGCGGGCTACATGCAAGACATGGGAGGTTCATCGGCTTATCTACTAGTTGCAATACACACGAGACACTTCTTTTTATGACCACATCAGGGTCATTCCTTAAACTAACTGGAAGTCAGACAGTCATATATTACCCTGTCCTCATGGCCTCCCCTCGCTCACCCAAATATGCGTTTGCACCTGAGAAGCCAGCGCATGCACAAGCAGCTCCAAGCTCGCCCCAGAGAGGCCAAGGAGTGTATGTGTGGGTCCAGTTGAACAAGTGGTCTGTCTCGCGGTATAATAAGTGGCGGGACGCCGTACACCTGCGTGGTGCCCCGACTCGAGACCCGGGCAACATTGACAATGCATGACAGGCTCCGCAGTCCGGATACACCACCTGCAACACACAGAGGCTGTAGCTGCCCTAGCGGCCCAGGCCGCGTCCAACTGGAGCTCATGGACCCACACATTCACTCTTTGGCCTCTCTGGGGCGAGCTTGGAGCTGCTTGTGCACGCGCTGGCTTCTCTGTTGCAATGGCATGTAACGTGTGTGGGAAAATAGGCAATGAGTGAGATGGTGCGAGCAACCTTCCGTGACGTCACTCCTGCTCGTGATGTGTGCGTCACCCCACTACTTCCATTTGACTTGTGCCATACTACATATTGAGGATGTGTTGCCTGCGTGATGTGACCAGGAGGAGCGCGCCATGACCTCTCACCCACCATGCTCCACTGCCATCCCGTGCCCTGGATTGCCTGTGCAGGTGGACAATGTTGGGGATACACCTGGTCGACAGGGGATGTGAGTGCCTTGGCAAGGGCCTGGCGGACGCACAGCAGTATCCAGCATGGCCACAGAGGGTGGGCTGACGTCTACACCTGATGCAGCATTGATCGTGTGCCCGCCTGTTGTGCACACACGAGTTCACATTCATCCCCAGACAGGTGGTCTTTACAAATTCCCAGGAGAGCGGTGATGTACTGCTCCGGAATCCTCCCAACACAGCGTGTTTCAACATTGCATGTGCGCACCTACCCGTCACACCCATCCACCTGAGCCAAGCGTAACTCCCGCTTCACATGACACATGTGTGTCTTCCACAGTTGTGCTACTCATTTGCGTTGACATCCAATGACAGTGGACTACATGGTCATCTCACGTCTGCCGTGTACTTCAAACTCTCATCCTCTCTCATTCGTACTCGTGGACTGAATAAGCAGAGACACATATTTACTTCAAGCCATGTATTAGGACTTATGTCCTCTGTGATGCAGTATAGTGGACACTACTGGCAGCGAAATGCATGTGGAGGATATACTCAGCATGATTACACATAGCATAGGGTGTAGGGGTACATGTGATTAGTTGTTGACTGTGGGATGTGGGCTTCAGAGTTACAACTGCTTAGCCGTTGCTGTGCTAATGTGCATTTGCTAATTACTGTGGAGCTGCTGACTTTGACACAGACAGTATACATTTTGCCTACCAGACCGCTTGACATCATGGGCACAGTACATCTCAGTTCCATGTTACAGGTTTGCTGCTATAGTTACTCATACACACGTGCGTGAGGGGTGTCATCAGGGCATGGGCCTACGTGCATGCAACGGCGTCCCACTTGTTGTTGCAATGTGGTGGCTACTGGACATGACACAGTCACTGGGGTCATGTTGTAGGGGATGCACTTGTTGTCCATGCAAAAGTCCTGGCACGGAAGTTCAGAGGGAGGTGAGGTGACAGCTCTCACATACTACAGCCGACTGATTACTGTCCACTGACCCGTGCATATGTTCATGGGCGCAGGATACATATTATGGCATAGTTGTACGTGCAGTGTTGTCCATGTGGTTGCCATTCACAAATCCCATGCCTCTGCCTCCCCCTGTTCATGCAGAGTTACTGGATGTGATGAGGAACAGAGTGCATGTCCCGAAAATATCCGATATCATGGCAGTGTAGTTAATGGTGTGGTGTTAGTTGCAGGTTGTATGGTATAGTTGTTGTACTGGTAACTGCTCAGTCCGTGCGGAGCCAAGCATGGGTACGGTGTAGGACATCATTGTTCAATTGGGAGTATTGCGTCGGGGTCCGACGAATTGACAGGTTGTCAGGTATGCGATACCTTCCAGCAGGGCTTCCATGGCATTGGTGGTATACATGGATGCCATCCAATGAAGCGGATGGTGGCTGTCAAGGTGTTGGTCGTAAGTTGTCCCTTGTAGGAGCCTGATGGGACATGTTTGATGACATTCGATGAAACTGTGATCCAGAATACGTCGTGTGGAGGCACAGTGGTCCCATTGCAGTGTGGGTCCGATTGCAGCCACATACGCCATGCCCCCATAGGCTGAACAGATCCTGTCGTGGACGTCCAGGGGGTTGAACAGTTGTACCAGGTCCGCCATTGGACATGCCGGGTTGGAGAGACATAAATCCACAGGACAGTGGAAGGGACACCTCCGATAGTAGAAGACGGGGATGACGCAGCTGAACAATGCGATGCGGTAAGTTAGTCGGTAACTTACGTTCAGCAGAGCCAGATTTTCACATCCCAATATCTGTATCAGGTTATGTTTGTACACCTTCATCTGTCCGGCGTAGTTGGGTAGGTGTGGTGCAAGTGCCATTTTGCTGCAGGGCGATGTGATGGCGGGCTCCGGCTGTCTGTGCAGTCTGCAGAGTGCAACCTCCGACGTTGCTGGGAATTCTGTAATGGTCGTAGGGAGGCAGGACTTGGGTTATAGTAGCTTGTGCGGAGGACACGGGCCCTCATCCCACATGCTTCTATGAATGGTCAAGGTCAGTGGTGTCTGACTCCTTCCAGATAACTTGCATGTGAACCACATGGGGAGTGGTATTATTTCTTTTGTCCGTTCGAAATGTTCTTTTGTGTTATGCGCTATCTGCCCAGTGGACGGTTCCCTCTGCATGCCTGTGTTGGGCTTTTTGGGGGATAATGACTGTATTGTCCTGCTTGAATGGTTGAGCTGTGGTTTCGGTGTGGGTATGGAAGGCCATTCAGTGCTATCTCCTCTCCCGTGTGTGGGCGGCACGCTGCGTTTCCGCTATACGTTGGGCCTTGTGTGTGGGTGTTATAATTGGAGCCACCTGTTGTCGGTCCCCGGGATCTTTGATGTTACGTATTGCATGTCTTGGTATTGGGTGCAGTGTGGTATTGGTGTTTCTGTGTGGTACTGGCGTACCTTTTGCCGACGGGGTCCATATTCTGCTGGGTGATATTGCCGCCGCTGTGTGCTTCGCCATGTTTTGCACACAGGGGTGTGTCCTAATTTGGCGTGACATCACTGACATGTTCGGGTCAGTTGTGTGACGTCAGGTTGGCAACAGTGAATTGCCGGTTGGGGACATGACTGTGGCAGGTCTGTCACGTGACATGTGCGTTCAGGGTGGGGCTGGTGTGTGGTGTTTGTGGTGCCCTGTGTTGTTTGTGTGCGGCGCATACATGGCGCTGTCGATGGGCTCTGCATTGTGCGCATGTGTGGCTGCGTCTTCGCCGCTGCGGGGCCGTGACGGGGACGTTAGTTCCTGGTCCCAGGTAGTGTGTGCCCGGTTGTTACGAGTTGTTTCAATTTGCCCGGTGTGACATTTGTGGGTGCAGTGGTGGATGTGTCGTGTACACGCAGGGGTGTCTGGGGGGGCCATGTACAGTTCTTCCGCCCTTGCACTGTGTGCGGTGTTTGCGTGCCCTTGTTGTGTGTCTGCCTACCTGCGTCTCTCGCGGTGCGTTGACTCCTAGGTTCTGCATCAAGTAGAGCATGGGGAGGGCCTGCAGTGCTGGATTCATGCTCGGGGGGTCCGCCTCTTTGGTGTCCGTACTCAGCGATCGAGTTTCCGCCTTGGTTTCTCGTACGGTGTCTCTTAGCCGTGGGAGCTGTTTGTTTGCGGCATCGTAATTTGTACACAGGGCAGTACGTGATTTCGTCGGACGGTGTGTGTCCATTGGGCCGCGCCGCTACGTGAACGGGTGCACTTTGATGGCGGACGGCGTAGCTGGCTTACGGGCGGTGTTTGGCTGACTTTTCACATCCTAATTGGGCGGGCGTGTGGGCCGCGGCGGGCGGACGGTAACTGGTGGTTTTACATCCGACAGCACGGCGGTGGTGCTACCGCCCGACATCCTAATGGGCCCCCTAGTCTCCTAAAACCCCAACAACCCTTTGAAAGGCACTAACATATAAAGCAATGCAACAAAACCCAAAAATATATTAAATACATTTTTAATAATTAAAACATTTTTTAAAACTAATTAATTTTTAAATTACATGAAAATTCTCTAATGCATAAATTATAACATAAAATAAATATATATAAAAATTCTAAAATAATTAATAAACATTCCACATTAAAACATAGCAAAACACAACAGAAAACTAGATTGCAAACAATTATATTTAGGAAAAGAATATTATAAACATTGATTTTTGCAAAGTATAACAATTGATATTCTTACCTTTGATTATGTCCCACAATGTTCTGGAAATTATAAGGTAGTGCAACAATATTATTGTGTCAACATTAAGGTGATACCCCAGGTAAAAGGATCTTCAGCTTGTCATTTCACAATGTTACCTAAAACATTAAAAGGCCTGAGGCACAAATTACCAGCTATTGCCCAGTATGTTGCTGTTGTTCTAAATTGTAGTTAACAAATATCTGCCAGTATTTGTTTTACTGTTGTGGCATGCTGTCTTCAATAGCAGGCAACCAACTTTCAGGATATGGTCTTGCCAAGGAGAGTCTCTCAGACTTCACGATCAATCGAAACTGACATCTAAACTTTATGAGCCGGGTTACATAGCATTTTGGCTGGCGCTATTACATATTATTTCTGATAAGTAATGCAGTGCTTGGGTCAAACACCAGTCTTGTGGCAGTAGTGATATGTGGCAAGAGTATTTGGAGGAGGGTGACTTCTTTCTCTAAATGTGCTCGATGAAGGGTGGTTTAAAAATGTTTATGCACACCTGTACCTCTTGTTGTGCAAACAAATGTTGACATATACTTTCTTTTTATCAACAAATTCCTATTGTCTTTGCTTTCTTAATGCAAGAGGTGGGGAAGGACGGGAAGAGTGGTTGTAACTTATATACTAACTCTAAGTACGCATTCATGGTGCTGCACATGGTCACTAACTAGTAGCAGCTCCTGGCAATGGAAGCACAATGCTGTTGTTAAAAAGCAGTTGGCAAATCGCGGAAGGAAGACACCACTTTAACCTTAAAAACAAAACATGAGGAGCTACAAAAGAAAAGAACATTAAATAGAGCTCCAAGACAAACAATTACTTACCACTGATAAAGGTGGTAACATACTGCAGCTACAGGTCTACCATACTATATGACACCAATCAGTCTAAAACCATGGTATAAAAATGAGTTTTAAGTGGGGTGGGTCGTGGCAGGTTTCAGACGAGGCAGTAATTACAAATTGACTTTGACACAGGACCCAGCCAGACCTTGTATTCATGTATTCAACTTTACGGGCAAAAACACAGATCAATTTCGCAACAATGACTATAAAAACCACTTAAGGTAATCCATGTCAGCGATGCAGTCCCTGTGTACATTTCATGTTTTACTTAATTTTGCATTCCCAAAAGAGTATTTGCTTTCTCTAGATATTATGTTTCTGCCATTTCTTTATAGGCGACATAGGACTCTTGTATGATGCATACTATGAACTGAATCTTCTCGAGGTGTCTGGGTGAGTTCAGGTTGTGGGTGGGTGTTCAGGACAGGGAATGATTGAGAGCTCTGGAGTTGAGGCTGAAGGCAGTGAGAGTCTTCAGTGGATCATAAAGTTGCTCAGACTACATACGCATCCAATCCCTGTACTCTCTGCAGACGGATGGTCACATATGTGCCAGTTGTAATATTACTTTGTGTGAAAGTGTGTGAAGGCAGTATAAACAACTGTTGAAATAGTGACACTGCCAAAGGAAAACAAAATGCTGTGTTTATAGGTGAGGAAACAGAGAGAGAGTGTGCGTGTGTTTGTGTCTGAGAAAGGAGGCATGTTGAATGGGTAGTGAGGTAGGAAGTACATGCAAAAGTGCAGAGTGAAAATAAAGTGATCAAGAGGAAGAAGATGGCATGTAAGGTAAGCAGATGTAAGATTGTAGAAAAGATGTAGTGAGGAAAAGAGTGTGTGTCTAACAAAGTGAGAGACAGCAAAGGAATTTGAAGGGAGAATGAGATGATTGAGACACTCAAAAGACAACTACCCCTTCCACAGATGTTAGTAATGTTTAGTTCACAATCTCATATTTTCAGAATTAAAAGATTTTAATTTCTAATTATTCATAACACAATTGTTGGATTTATCTGATATAGCTAATAAGCATTGGCAAAGCCAATAAGTATGCCTTGTTTTATGCATATGCTCATTCGTAAAATGTAAGTAAGTAAGTCCGTTTTTATATAGCGCAGCTACTCACCCTTACGGGTCTCAAGGCGCTGGGGGCCGTAGTAGAAATTAAGTGAGCTATTGCCCAGAGTCACATGGTGCTGAGCTGAGCTGCCGCCGGAGCCGGGGATCGAACCGTGAACCCTGTGCTCCGAAGTCAGCTTCCCTGCCGCTGCACCACACCTCTCCAGTGATATGTCTGGATATAGTAAGAGAAAACTCAGAGAGGCAACCACATACTGGTCAGGTGGCACTCATTGTGAAGGGCAGGATTCTAGTTTACCAGTTTTAAGCCATGCTCTTACCTATATAGACCCCTTGGAAAGGATTTCAAGTTACGCTTCCCTGGCCACTCCCCCGTAAGACATCGCACTTAAAGCACTGGCGTTAACTATGTCTTAAATTAGTACTTTCAGTGCTCAGATTTCATGTGGCTGATAGAGCACTCGACGCTCTTAAATTTGTATGGGTGCATTATATTCACCTACGAACTGCACTCGCATATATTCTAATGTTTGGTTAAACTTTGTGCATATTAGAATGACGTTTATATCATCATATTAATTCAGTGGAATGAAATTGTGACGCTATTTACAGGACTGATCAGCATTTCGCACGTATTTAGAGAAATCATGTAACTATGCACGTACGTTATGATTATTAGATAAAACAAATGTATTCACTGTTATAATTGATTCATATAAAGGCTGGTGTAACGGGTGTATATTAAAGAACGTTCTGAGGTTAGCCAATTGTAGGCCTAACTTTCGTTTTTCTTAAGTTTCCTTTCTCCTCGTTTGCTCTTGAGTTGGTAGTTAATTAAAATTTATGTGTGTAGAACGTTTTCCTTTCGCCCTACTGCAGGTGCAGGAATTCGACCTCGTTATTTTAGATTTAAGAAGATACATGGGAGGAGAGGAATGTCTTTGAAGAACCTGAACAGAGAGAAGGGAAGACACCTTCCGTGCCAGGTGAAACCTGGGAACCAAGGTCGGCGAACAAGACTGCAAATTAATTGGAGTTTGTGGAAAATTACTCAAAGAAGGTGTTCACGGAATGACCTACCATGTGACCTGTTAGGGGTGTAACTTTGTCTTTTTGTATTAGGCACAGGGACAGATTGGCAGGACTTCTGCTTTTGACTGAGGAAGGAGAGCATCTTAGAACGAGCTCTGTAGCTTTACGCTACTTAACCCATTTAACGTGAGTGCACTTCTTAGGAAGTCAACACGTGCTGACACCTTTTGGGGAAATTCTTCTGGGAAATTAGGAAGGGATGCCACTGTAGAAGTAGAGTAGGGACATATTATTCTTTATTTTGGAAATACAAATGAAAAAGAATTTGGACGCAGTGTCTATACTCAGCTGTGTTTTGATTTTGGAATTCATCGTTCTGTGCCTATTGTGCCGAATGAACTATATTCGTAGATTGGGCTCTGCATTAGTATTCATGTATCTTTACGCTCTGATTTTGAGGCGTGTCTATATTCTGTTGTTTCTGGCTTTGTAATAAATCAATAAAACTTGAATACAGAGTCTGTAGTCCTTTAGCTGGACAGGAGGGGAAATGTATAATTGGTAACTTGTTTTCTTCCCTCTACACTTCTTAGCAGGCAATAAAGACCATCGGCCAGGTATTCTTAAGTAAATTTAGGATAGGAAATTCGGCCCCAACATTACTGACCGATGTGTTTCTGTATTAAGCACACTTGCAGGAAAGATCTCTTAACTTCACATGCAAATGTGACAAAAATAAGTAGAAAACAAATTAAAGTGTGTAAAGAAAATGACTTCAGTGCACCACCCGTGTGTGTTTTGGATTCGAAAGATGTATCACTGTTACTTTGCTAACTGAACATCGCTTATTGTTTCGATTTTTAGAAAAATAATAGCTGATGTCACAGGGACTATAATGCAGATATTGGCCCTCTCGGTTGCAGACAGGCGTGCTGGAGGCACAATAAGCAATTGAGCTATTTTAACACCATATGTCATTAGGGCCTCGTGAGAAATGTCACGAAAAGATCGAATTCTCACAAGTGTTATTTATCCGTTGTCGGCTTCATGTTGTTTACTTATGGAACAAACCTCGTAAGCACAAATACATTCTTACATTCACTTATTATTTTCCAAATCAGACATGTAATATCTTTCAAGCAAAGACCTCATTCTTTTTCTTAATAATGCCGAAATACATTGCTTAGAACAAAATCATTTGTAGCGTTTGAGAAAAAAGATGAGGTTATGTGAGTTTCCTCTAGGTGGCAGGATTGGCACACCTCTAACTCAAATTGGAAGTTTCAACAGCAACCAAATCAAGGCAAGTCAGAGAGATCTATGATTTCAGAGTTCTCATTTGCTACAAAATATGAAACTGTTCAATTTCCACTACTCCAATATCCTGTCTCTCAAGTTGTTTCTATATGAGAAAATGCAAGTAATACCTTGCAGATACACTGTGTTTATTCAATGATCCGTTGAAACTGCATTTTGAAATTATTTTAATTCTTCACCAAAAACAATCCTTGTTCGTTGACAGCTGTGCATTACAAGTCACAACCACCCCCCTAAACCGCCTTCCCCTGCCAACCCGCCAAAATGAGTTTGAGGAGCAGGAGTCTTGCAAATGTTGATAGAAATCCCCCAAGACCGTTCTTCCTGTATTTAGTTAGGCACATGGGCCCATCAAAAAGTCCCTCACGACAGTTGTTGAAAAAGAGCCCCACAGAAAGAGAATCTGATCTGCAGGTACCCCCTCACCCTCAGTTAAATCCTTTAGCGTGGTGAACAGAAGGCTGCCAGATAAATAAGCATTTGCAAAGGCAGTTTGTCTCGCCTTAATTCCCAATGTATATAAAACCTAGACATTCACAAATGCTGCTTACGTGTCTTGCATGCAAAAATGCTGTTAATCACATTAAACCTAGCCTTATTGGCTTTGTCAAAACTGTGAAAAAAGTAGCAAAATGGCGTGGTGTCTGTATAGAACGCACATAGGAGATAAAGAATTGAATGTGATAGTGTGATAATTTAGTGTACTTTGCAGATATGAAATAGTCCCTCATGCATTCCACAGCATATATAGACACAGCCACATTCACTTTATATATATATATCTACATCTATATCTATATATATTTTTGGAAATTTTTTGTGAAGATTTGTCAAACTTCTATTAAAACTCGGTTCTAAATATAACATATTTGCACAGTGCTATCTATCTATCTAAATATCTAGCTATCTATCTGTCTATCTATCTATCAATCTATCTATCTTTCTACGGTTAAAGTGACGCTAAAGTTATGTATGGTAATAAAGTCTTACTTTACTTTTTTTTAAATCCTCAGAGATTCACTGAAAAACCAAAGGTTAAAGTGAGGTTATAGTTAGGTGAAAATGTCAGATAAAAAAATACAATTTAAAAATAAAAACACTGAAATCCACAAGCTATAGTTCACTGAGCTATAACTTTTCCTCCCGCCATGCCCTACTTGCAACTTCACATAACATCATTCGTAAATTGTTCATTGATGAAATCACTCATGACATCTCAAACGACATAATTGATGGCCACTGATGACATCACACCATCCAGTGAGTGTGACAGTTTGCTATATGCTTCTGACACTGAAAGAAACTTAGTAAGCTACATCTAGAGCAAATTTTTGATAGCTTCTGTACTTCTAATACGTGTAACCTATTGTACAATGCTTTGGCTCCCAAGGGGGCTTGTGTGTGTGGAGGATGTGGGCTCTCCTTGAAACGTTGTCCGCAGGGCAAAGTCTGTGAGTAGACGAGCACTCACCACATAACAAGGGTTTGAGAGCCTGTAGGTGGTAGGCTTTCCATGAAAAGTTGTGCACAGGGCGATAGCTGTGCGTAGTAGATGCTTGGCGACCTAATGGGGCTTGGCTGTCTGGAGGGAGTGAACTTTCTGTGAACAGTGTACAGGGAGAAGGCTATGCATAGTATCGGCTTGGCCACCTAGTGGGACTTAGGTGCTTGGAGGTAGTGGGCTCTCCATGGAGCGCTCTGCTCAAGAAGAAGGCTATACATAGTAGGGGTTTGACCACCTAATGCGGCTTCGGTGTCTGGAGGTAGTGGGCTTTACATGAAGAGTTTTCCATAGAGTGCTGTACAAACATCGGTGGGAGGCACATGCTGCTCAGTGCTAGGAGGGACAAAGTGCAAGGACTTTGACGAATATGAGTAGGCCTCAGTATAATGAAGATTACTAGTAGGTAATCATTCTCCAACCACCCTCTTCTGCTTCATTTTTTCCTCATTGTTTCCTCTTCTTCTCCTATTCTTGATATATCCACCAGAAACAAGTACATAATTGAATGACACCCCCTGCTGCAGCTCCCTCTGGACGTAGTGTGGTAAACAATTCAAAACTCTGCTTGAATCCAACAATTAGGTTGGAGTAATTTTAGGGCTGAAACGTGAAACTGGACCAATTCCAATTTTTGTTTTCACTCCTTTCTGACCACCCTCGAGGTTACAACTACGGCCCTGATTACGAGTCTGGCAGTCAAGGGGGCGCGGCAGTGTCAGTCCTGCCACCGCCACACTGGCGGTCGGACTGCCCTATTAGGACTTTGGCTGTTGGACCACCATTGCACCACTGTAACCGCCAGGGAACCGCATTCCCTGGCGGTCCCGCAGCGGTCTGAGAGCTGCAATATGTTTTGTAGTGCCCTGAGGTGCATGCATGGGGGCACATGTTGTGCCCCCCTGTAGATTTTCACCCCCAGTGCCTGCACTGGGAGGAATGTACGACATGGTGCATTCCTTCCCGTGCAGGCACTGGCGGTCTGTGGCGGTGCTGTTTAAGGCTCACAATGAGTCATTAAACAGCACCGCCACACCACCCATCCATCAGACCACAAAATTACTTGTAATCTGGTGGGAAGCAGTGAATTTCGGTGGTCCTGGAGAGGGCGGTGGCATGCCTCCCACTTCAGGACTGCCGAAACTCGCAATCAGGCCCTAAGTTTGAAATGGTCACCTAAGCTTCGTTTGTTGCTTGCTCTATCCTGTAACAAACATTTATTTTCATAACCCGACATGTGCAACTCTGCATTCTCACCAGCAATATCAAGTGGAGCAACTGAATAATCTGGTCTCTGTCCCATTCCACATAATTAAAAGGGACCACAAATGTAAAATACAAAGGCTGCACACCACAGGACTGAGATCTAATTGTTCACCATTTTTCTGAAATATTGTTCTAAATGACATGAACATGTATACTATTTTGATTTTCTTGTTATAGAAGTGTAGCTTTTGGAAAGATACCACACCCAGGAATTTTCTCTTTTCATCTATGTACCAGATGTAAGCTAGAAGCTTGAAAATTACAGGTGAGAGGAAATATAGAAAGATATAGGGGAGTGAATATTTCTCCATGTGCCTTGAGGTGATCCCTGATCAGTACTTAATTAGTAAAAAGCATTAGTGCCAGGGCTCTCATCAGGAGGCCACTGCAGCTTGCACCACGCATTGCCCTTGCCATGCTGCTAATGACAGTAACAACACAACTCCTAACCATCACACTCATACAAGTGTGACAATTCGGTCTATTCCAGGCCCCGAAACCTATAAGAATGGCTTGGGTGGCAGGATTTAATTCATAGTTGTTGTGGTCATCTCTAAATTGGCCAGACAGGGCCAGCTTGTGGCAGGCTGTCACAAGCGCTATTGTGGACAATTAAGTGCCGGTTTCGAGCACCGAAAACCACCGGCTCAAATTTAGCACTGTCTCTAATCCTATCATTAGAGGTTGCAGTGATTGCAGAAAATGCTTTTTCACACTAGCAATAGTAGCTAGGTGGTGATTTTTCCTTTCATTATACGCAGTTAACCTCCTTGTTTACTGTAAGTAGAAAGAGGAGGCATATAGTGTTATTATGGAGAGAATAACTGAGAATCGGCATAAAACTGACATGATTACCCAGAGAATCACCAAAATATTTTTGTAGAGGAAAAGGACCAGAGACTATCGGGAAGCAGTTCTGAGGGTATTGTTTACAACTAAGAATTTGGAGAGCACAGGAGAGCAATACTCCAAACCTGTTTGCTCTGATTTTGCGTCGGAGAAGGAAATGCCAGTGGTCCCTGCATAGTGTTGGTGATGGATAGACTAGGGCTTCCCCTGAGCAGAGAACGCACTAGGTGGCAGTGCTCTGACAACAAACCATGGGGCATATGTTTGCACCCTTTTGCATCACTCCTGCACCACGCAATGTGGTGCAAGAGCAATGCATGTATAAAATGAGATTCTCCATAAATCTTGAGTAATGTAACGTAGCGCAAATCGCTGCTTTGCATTACTCTGCACCAGGGAGGTGTCTTCATGAGTGTTGCATGGGTGTTCCCACGCCACATTCATGGATTTTGATGCATTCCCAGATTTACAAGAACAGGTAAACCTGGAAATGCACCAAAAAGATACGCCTCCCCCGAGAGGCGAAACAAGGAGAAATATCTTTATTTGTCCACTGTTTTTCCTCTTCATATGTGTGTTGCATTCTGCAGCATACCTAGTTCCAGGAAAAAGCTTCTTAGGAATGTATTCGGGCAGGACGGTACCCCTTTCTGCATAAAATCAATCCTGCTACAACACAGGCACCCTTGAACCACAGTGCAAGGGTGCCTGCATTGGAGCTAGTCTGCCAAAAAGGCACTAGCGCAATGAAAAGGAAAGAAAAGCGCCGTATTGGATAAATACGGCGCATTCCTGCCCTTTCCCTGTGATGCAGGGAAATGCAGCAAGGCGACTTGCTGTACTGTCCTGCACCACAAAAGTCATAAATATGACCCTACATTTCTCAGCAGGCCGTGAATTCTTGTGTAGTTGGGAGGTATGGGTGCCATCTTGGATATCTGGGTATAACTTCTCTCACGACCCATGGAGTCTCTGCTAGGCAATCGTAATACAGTGTTGCAGCAGCCACGACTTTGCTACACAGATTTAGAATTTCCTTTGCAAAAGACCTGTTTCTTTCTTGAAGGGCATTGGGAATCCAGAGAAGTATTTCTGAAATTGCGATGTTTGGTGGAAATAAACTTTGAAGTATTTGAACATTTTATATAAACTCTAAGACTGTGAGTTAGTCTCATTTCGCTTAAAGGTCATCCTGTGACAGAACAGGAAGGATTCCTAAGTGAGGATTATGTGTTCATGCTTTGTATAGAAAAATCAAATCAAAAGGTATTCGAGTCCTAGTATGCTAAAAGAAGTTATAACATGAAGGAAGTTGAATCTATAAATCACCTTCCACAAAGTGTGCACTATGACAAAGCCTCAGGTAGTTATTTCATTTATAGTGAGAAGTGTCAATGCACATACATTTAAAGTACCCATTTCTTATATGTTTAGTTTAGAAATTACAAGTTCCGCATAAAAGTACAGAGAGTTGGTTACACAGAGATATTGCTAAGGCATATCAACTCACTGTTAAGTTTAAGTGCAGAACCGTCATGTCAAGTTACTAAAGATTTCTCGTGGCCTTTACATAACCACTGAGTCCTACAGACATTATTGACCAGTAGAAGTGATGAGTCTGAGTGGTGGGGTCCAGTGACTCTATTTTCTCCCCGGCCCCATTCACCTTTTCTACTACTGGCCCCTCATCCAGGGCCGCCTCTAGGGTGGTGCGACCGGTGTCACGGCACCGGGTGCTGACTTGGGAGGGCACCGTGTTTTGAAATATATCCTGCTGCAGCTTCGTTACCGCCAGCAATTTCCAGGTAACAATAAACATGTCAAAATAACTCTAGTAATTAATGTGTCTGCTAAGAGATCGGAATTTTGTCTACAGGAAATTTTGACTCATCATAAGGTAGCACAGAGAGTTAATAGGCCTGCTGCAAAGAACGTGCACCATATGGATCACAGAAGTGCATATAATGTAAATAGTTCAGTGGGTTACTGCTTTTGTCACAGAGATCCTTTTGTTACTTGCAGATTATAAGTTACAATTCTCATATAGAATAGTGACCTATCAACTGTCATCAAAAAGCTTCATGCAGGCTGCAATGTATATGTGAGAACGTTACATTTTCTTACCCAGTCTTTCATTATCCTAATGTTTCAAATAGGGTTAATTTGGGTAGAAATCAATTCTTATTTGTACAGACAACCCCCATGATGTTAAGTTTTAAATTCTGAGTTTCTGCTTCTCCAGACCAAGCACCCTTAAACTATACTGCCTACCAGTATGGATGACGTGACTTCTACACCTTGTAGTCCTCTGTCTTATGTACCATTTCCTATACACTGACTCACACATGTATGATTCATTGTCTCTGTGTAATGTGTGTGTGATGTAAAGTCCTCTGACACCCTACACTGACATGAGTGGTGCTATAAAATAAAAGAAATGCATGTGTGAGAGAGTGGTTACAGAGACTTGAGGAGCACTGTTAAAGGGTGGTAGTCAGAGAATCCGTTGTGAATGAGGTAATTGGGGGTGCGCCAATGACCATTGTCGCACCGGGCGCCACCAGAATTGTTATAGAGGGCAAATATATATCCACTTGTGGGAATCTATAAGTACCATAAATATTCATATTTCTGGTGTTTTGAGGAGTGGTTTAGAAAACTAGTTTGAATATGGTTAGTGAACTGGTTAAAGATGCTTGGCTTTGCTCAAATAAAAATGCACAGGAACAGCATATATTAACCCTCAAATATGGGCAGCAATGACCATGCTTTGGAAAATATATTCTGGAAGTATTAAGGAAGAGTAACTTGTGTGGAGATACAAATCAGATGCAAGGAGTAAAAGAATATATATAATGTGAGTTTTGGGTGAAGAAGGGATGCGAACTGCAAGTCAAGAAAAATGTGGCACATTTCAGAAATAATGGAGTGAAGTCTTAGGGAGGAAAGAAACGTAGCTTAATTTCTGTGATTATGAATTTGCGTGAATGTATTAAATCTTTAGCAATGCCAATTTAAAAAGTGAGTTCAGAATACATTATTTGATGGAGAAAATAAGAACATTTATACTACTTGACTCTGGCAAATGTAATAAATGAGACAAATAATGGTTATCTTGTACACATGCTATTGAAATGTTCATTGTAAAAGTCCTTTAAGAAATAGGTTAGAAATAGGTAAGAAATAGGTTATAGCCCAAAGTAATATTCTGCTAATGGGAGTGTGTTTTAATTGGATAATAATTTCAGTAATGCACATCAAAAGAATTTGGATTTCCAAGGAGTCACCAGTATTTGAGGATTGGTGGAGGGATTTTCTAAGATGTGCTGCATTTGGGATTGTCATTGTCAGGATAGGGTTTTGTTTTCAAGAAGCACACTCTCAAAGTTGGATTTTGTTTCTTGAGAACTGTTATAAATTGAATTATTATGGGTTATCAACTTGGAAGAAGGTGACCTCTGCCAACTTAATATTCACAATCTGATTAGGCTGGAACACATTTCTGAGTGAATCTCTCATCAATCCCTAGTAGCTATAGCACAAGAAGCATGCAATCCCCAGAGAAGTACATGTTAGTTTTAAGCATTACCAACAATTTCAAAGTAGGCAACACAACACAATGTGATTCCCAAACCAATTTAGAAAAATAGAGAAAACAATCAATAAGCAAAAAAATACCAGGATCTTTACAATTGGATAAGGAGACCAGACCTGAAGGTATGTATTTTTACGGTGTTAAGGCACAACGTGCCTAGAAAAGTAAAGCACATTGAAAAACAGCAGTTTGTGTTTGACAGTGACCTACGCATTATTGCAGGTTGAACGTGATGGAGCGGAAGTCGGATACACCAAGAGGGCCATCTCAGTCAAAACGTTAAATTTGGACATAGATTCTGAAATGGAAGTCAAAATTGTTCAGTTGGGCATGGTCCAAGGCTGAGGCTAGTGAGGATAACTTGAAGTCGGGTATGTCCTCATCGAACTCTGAAGCCTTTGATTTTTTCGCTAGAAGCACTGGCAGGAAAAGCTGAATTTCATGGACAGCATGGCTGCTTTGTCAGTTGGTTAGATCTGCTGCCTCATGTCAGTCCAATTGCTCAAAGGCAGGCCATTTTCTTCTGAGCTATGGTCATATACTCTATCAGTCAAGGATGTGTAGTCCAACTTTGGAGATGTGTTGAGTGGCAGAACTGGATTTGAGCCAATTCTGGCTCAGGAAGCCTAAAGTACATTTTTATAAAGTTACTTTTCCACCAAAGTTACCAAAAATCAAAAATTAAATTTTCCCATTAAATTAAATTTTGAACATTAAGTGGAAAATAACTTTGAGTGACTTTTCTAGCTTTTTTCATAGTGAAGATGCAAAATAAATAATTTAATGCTACCTAGGCCTGTCTTATGTAAAAATGTAGCAGAACCTACAGAGCAAATGGCTTTTAGGCCTTCATTCACTGTTAGGGCACTCTTTTTATATATATATATATATTTATTATGTAAACTAGGGCTTTGGCCTGCTTCTATAAAATTTGGTTTTCACACCCACGGGTGCCCAAATTTAGTTCAGCACACCACTGGTGAGTGTGAAAGTCTAGCTTGTTGTAGCCCCACACAACCCCACTTAACATACTTGACGGTGTGGTGTCTGTGCTTTCTGGATTACTAACAGTCCCATAACAGGGTCAGAGGCGCAGTGGTAATTCAAACCCAATTTCGTTCTTTAAAATATCACACACAAATACTGCACTAAGAAAATACACTATATATTTCAAAAGTGTTTATTTCAACAGTCTCATCCTGTTGCTTAGTACATGAGTAACAACTACACACAGTATAATTAGAACAGCACTAATGCATGTTACTAACAGTGAGAATAATATGAACATTTCTAACATGGTTGTAATGTTCTTGGCAAACTAACACCCTAAAAACTAGTTCTATGCACTACATGTTGAAAGTATGGAGTAGTTAACTTGCCTCTAGTGTTTCTTGGGATACAGTGCACTGCATACCTGTTTATAGTATATCTGGTTATCAGATGTTGGCCGGGAGAGAGTGTTCCCTCAATAGGAAAACGCACATCAGTTGGGATCAGCTCCTCTCCTCTCAGTATTGGCTCAGTATCAGCTTTCAGTATAGGAATGGATGCTGCAGCAGTACTACAGTCTGGCAGGACCTCTTGCGATAACCGGGGGCGAAAACCTCTCTAAATCGGTGGTCAATTCAGTGGGTTTTTATAGGGTTGACCACTGACCTTTACCCTACATTGGGGACTTTCCACTTAGTTCAAGACATAACCAGCATGAATTGTAATGACAAATGTATGTCAATTCAGATTACATGCTTACTTTATGCATTTACTGTCCGATCTTAAAACTTAGGTTTCATGGAACTCATATCAGACTTATGTCACCTTAGGGGTTTATCAAAGTTGTTGTTTGGATGATTCGATACTTTCATGAGTTCCACTAAATATAATGACATGTGGCATATGGGCCAAAGGTAGACAGGCTAACTTAACAGGCTCAAAATGGAGTCTAGCCTTGGGGCCTTTACGACATACTGTGTCACTCTTATATATTAGGAACTCCACCTTGTGGATTTACAAGGAACACTTAGGGGTGATGTATTAATAAATACAAATTGGTTTTCCTGCATTGCAAAGGCATGTTTAAGTGTCATGTGTCGCCGCAGTGCCTTTAAATTGCAGCCCAGCCAGGGCACAGTTGCACTCTTCACAGCATATTTTTGGTCACATATGTGTGTGATGTAGATACCCACTTCAGTCCACATGTAGATTTTAACTCCCATACCATTGGTTAATCTTCTGCGCCATTTAATATGGCCATACAGAAAAGTTAAATAGACTAATTGGGTGAAACCAATTTTACCAATTCCATTTTAGGACCAGAGCACACAAATTGCAACAGTAAATTGCAGTATCATAGTGCAGAGTCCTAATGCCAGAAAAAGTAGGACACAAAAAAGTCATAAAATAGAGAGTGACTGTGTAGGAACGGCAAATGTGTTACAGCAAAAAACTAATGGCACTGACATGCAAGGAGTTTTCTCCTAGCACATGGGCGCAATTCGGAAACTTCCCTACCTAGGTGCGCAATTTCTCGCATGGTGGTCCAAAACAGAGAAATCTCGTAACAGTTGCCTCGCCCTAAGTAGGGCACAGTGACTTTCACTATTGTGTAGTGGCCCATTTGTAGTCTGTCAAAAAAATGAGGGAGTGAGAAATTTCCTATGGGTTATCAGAACCTCCGCTTCCCCTGCTTACTAACAAACCAGACAAAAGATCTGATTCTAACAAATTCCAACCTATACCCAACCCCTTACCTAGGGATGAAAAAAGACTGCAATTGTTGTATATGTTCCCTCACCCACATGCTAGCCCAGTACTCACCCTAAGCAATTTTAGCCCCCTTTTTTTTTTAGATTCCTGAATACTGAGGTTGGCACTATAGACAGTGCGGTTGACCCCAGTGTGTGGTGCTTGTTGCAGACCAAAATTCCAGGGAGTTGAACTACTGTGTCGTAAGTTGTTCAAAGCCTGTTCTTGTGGTACGCAAAGTGGAAGTCTGTGCTCCACTGCTGCAACTGTTGAACGAGTTCCCTGGTGGAGAACTGAGAAGAACCGCAGGATATTAAGCTGCAGATCGCTTCTCCTAGTGGTCCTGGAGATTCCACAAGAAGAGCGGGGCCACAGAATGATGGTCGAGTTCAGCTGTTCCTTAGGTTTAGATAAGCCAACTCGTCACCAGTGCCGGACAGATGAACGACACAACACTCAACTAGAAATCCAGGCCAAATTCAATAGATCACTGCATCAGTAGACTCAATAAGGGAAAAGGAGCAGCAGTAGCAGTGAAACACAACTCACCACTCTATTCAAACCACACAACATTCCTGGAATAGACTCTGATATATAGCATGCTATCATTCTAAAAAGGAACAAAGTGTACAGACTACCACCCTTCTGCTTTTCCTAACTATTAATGGCCCTTTACCACCAGTTTTATGGGCGGGAGTAGAAGCATGGATTTTACCAGAGCAGAAGCAGGAGTGACCATTGGGAAGGATGTCCATTGAAAGTTTCCCATTCTAAAAGGTTCTTATCACACACAAACATCTGCAGAAACCGCACAGTAAGTGTGTAGATGTGGTGGGAAGCTTCTCTAGACACCCTGCATATTTCGCGGGATGTAGAAACAGGCATTTCACTTAAAAGAAATCCTAAGGCATACTAAAATAAAAGAAAGATGTGCTTATGTAGATTATTGCCCCGCTTACGCCACACAAGCTAATGGAATGTGTGCCTGATGGACTGTCAATACCAGGACATATATCCGACTAACACACATTTCCATCAACACTACTCGGAAACCTTTTGAAGCATCATACCAAAATCCTAAAATGTGTACATATGCTTGTTTTTAACATAGATATGTGAATCGAGCTCGGCTACTTGAAAAGTGAAGATTCAATTACTTACCGGTAATCTCATTACTCTGATATTTCCTCCTCATCCATATCTCATGACGGTCACGAGGACTGGCTCGAGGAAGTGAAAAAGGAGAGGTAATCACAGCTACAATTATTTCTTGCACAGAACCCACATTTGTGAGTAGGGGCCGTTCTTTGTGCTTCTTCCAAGCCTGTTTTTCACCGGGGTTCTGCTAATCCACTAGCTCTGTAGGTTTTCCTGTGATAAACGCCCTCCCGTTTATCACTTTCATGCCTACTGTAATTCACTTCCCAAAAGTATTTAAGGCTTATGCTTCTAGGAGCTTTAAATGATTGTTTTCAGAACCAGATCTGAAAGTAAGCACTAAGCGAAAATGAATAAAAAGAAAGATAGAAACATCTAACCACACGCAGTCGCTGCATTATCTAATCTAGCATATGTTCCAAATGTAGTCTCGCCGCCAATGTACTTAGGCTAGACGTTTTTGGATGTTTTTCTCATTAAAAGTAAGCCATTGTTCCTGGGGCGCTAATTAAAAATGAAGCAATCAATATCTCTCGTGAATCGATGAAGAGATGCTCTTTTCAGCACCCTAAAGATCCTTATCTTCTTTCTCCTGGTTTGTTTCCGATGCACAGTATGTTTCTATCATTTGTCTACCAAATGACCGTTTCATGACATGGCAACGTAAGCAAAATCCAAATGCACTGTCTACATTCTCAATTTTCGTGAAAGCCAGATTGTTTTTGCCCTGTTTACTGAGACCACAGGATGATATCAAACCGGATCTATGATATGTCTTCTTATGTTACTGTAGCCCCGGAGGCCTGTCAATGCCAATCTTTCCCCAGGCCATAATCAAACAGAATCACAGGAGGCTGAGAAAGTTTAAACACTAAAGGCTTCATTACAGGTATAGGTACTATTTATTGCACCTGGTAAATAGTGATACCACAGGGGCCCTGATTACAAGTCAAGTGATACCACAGGGGCCTGATTACAAGTCAAGTGATACCACAGGGGCCTGATTACAAGTCAAGTGATACCACAGGGGCCTGATTACAAGTTAAGTGATACCACAGGGTCCCTGATTACAAGTTAAGTGATACCACAGGGGCCCTGATTACAAGTCAAGTGATACCACAGGGGCCCTGATTACAAGTTAAGTGATACCACAGGGGCCCTGATTACAAGTCAAGTGATACCACAGGGGCCCTGATTACAAGTTAAGTGATACCACAGGGTCCCTGATTACAAGTCAAGTGATACCACAGGGTCCCTGATTACAAGTTAAGTGATACCACAGGGGCCCTGATTACAAGTCAAGTGATACCACAGGGGCCCTGATTACAAGTTACGGCATTATTTATTGCTTCTGATAAATAACAATACCACGGGGTAAGTTATTTATCGGGTGCGAAAAATAACACCTATTGTGAGTCAATGGGGAATAACGTGCATTTTGGTGTTTCATGCACCAAAATCTGTATGATACGGTAAATACCGTATGTTTAAGCTGCCGAAATTTAAAGAAGGTTGAGTTATTTAATGTATCCGATAATTATCGGATGCTTTAAACACCTTCAAACTCATAATTCTGACCCATGAGTAAACAGGAGTTTAGCCATGGGTTGGAATATTATGAGCAACTTGTAATCAGGCCCCATGTTTGTTATTTATCAGGTGCGATAAATAGAACTTATTATGAGTTTCTGGGGACCAACATGCGGATTTTGGTGTTTAACGTACCAAAATCCGCATGACACGGTAATTACCATGTGGTTTTTCTCATGCTAACTTTCGGCAGGTTTGACCCGCCTAACTTTAACGCAGGTTGAGATATTGAACACATCCGATAAATATCGGGTGCGTTAACTGACACTCAACACTAACTTGTAATTCCGACCCATGCGTAAACAGGGTTTGTACACTGGCAAGAAAAAAATTACTGACTCGTAATTAGCAGGGCCGGACTGGGAACAGAAACCGGCCCTGGCAAACTGCTCAGCCGCCCCCCCCTGGGGTGAGGGGGAGTGCAGCTGAGCAGTTTGCGAGGGCCGGTTTCGGCCGATTTTGTTACAGGGGGCCGATATTGCCGACCCCCGGTAACAAAAACGGCCCCCCAGGGGCCCAAAACCGGCCCCCACCCAGCGGCCTACCGGGGAAACGCCCGGTGCCCGCTATGGCCAGTCCGGCCCTGGTAATTAGTCCCTAAGCAGCAAATAGTGTGATACCCCAAATATTTGTTTTCCTGTGGATTGTTTGCCTTCTTTTGCTTTATTTAAAACCCTTGGTTGGAAAAATAAAATAATTTAAAAGGCAAATTTAATCGAGTTTAATTGAAATTGTTATTTCGTTGGAATGCATTTTTTCTAGGAAAATAGAAGCACGTCAAATGAACTGTAATCAAATATAAATGGTTCAAACGGGGAGACCATGCTTGCCCCTACCACTTAACAGCAAATCTTCAGCCTCTTTATTTTATTGCGTCTTCATTCAAAACACTTTTTTAAATAGCGCATGTGAGAATTTGAGTAATTAATTTAGGAGGAGGGTTTCCACCAACTTAATAAGACAATAACTTGATAGGTTACATCACAGTCCACTAAGAAACTGGTTAATCCCTATGAGCTATTGCACAAGCAGTAGGGGATTTCCCCCCAGAGAAATGCATTATAGGTTCAAACGGTGCTAACATTAATGTCAAGAAACAGCACACAAAATGTACAAATCAATCTAGAAATATCAAGGAAAATAAGCAAAATGACAAAAATATTTGAAATCTGTTATTATTCTTTTTTTGACTCTATAGAATATTTTATTGATGGTGCAACCTCTGGTGACGCTGCACGATACTACACCTTGCACAGAGGTCGACATATTTCGCAGATTTAAATACATAACAAGTGAACAGCTCCCACAGAGCTTCTGGTCCAGGGGAGGGTCCGAGGTGCTGCTCTGATCCACAGGTTCACATTCAATGTTCATGTCCCTCCTCCTCGTAGCCATCAGGAAGTGCGTTGGCATGAGCGTTGTGAAAGAGGTTTTTTTCCCCATCTCCCCAGGGGAATGGCTTTGATCTAATGCGGAGGTGACTATAGGGGATACATTCTGCTCTCTCGTGAGTGGTGCTGCATCTTTAAGTAGGCGTTCAGCATACAGACAGCTACACCAGGGAGAGCAACCACAAAGGTTAGGATCTTCCAGGTACATGCTGCATTCGAGTCCCCGTGAGCAGCGGCAGCAGGCAGAAGCCGGCCCCGTGGAGCAAGAGCCAGCTAAGCACACCAGAGAGCCTTCCGAACGCTGCCATGGGCAACGCGTCATCAACGCGTCAATCTGTTATTATTCTTACCATCAAGGTTATGCTCTTGCTACAATCATTTTAGACACTATAGATTATTGTAAAATAGTATACAATCTCTTATAATTGCTTACTTATTATTGGTGAAGAAAAAGTCCCTTGTATTCATGGCGTTGCAGATAGTGGCAGACGTTATGAGTACTCACATCCTTTAAGTAACAATGACTGGTTCCTGAACCTCACAGGACGGTTTCTTTCTTCTTATGTGTGTCAGACTATGATTGTATGTATCTCTACATTATTGAGGGTCCTCTCATGTTTGTCATACTATGAATGTATGTATCTCTGCATTTTTTTGAGGGTCTTCTCTACTGTGAGCAATTGTAGAATACAGATGCGTTCTTTATCTCCCCGTTGAGTTCAAGGCGACCTGTTTCAGTCCATGAAAGGAGAAGCACCTGATGTTGTACTGATAAAATGTCGGTTAGTGGATGTTTGAGATCTAATTCATGCCACTCTCCTGATATTCAGGCATCTGTATTTTCAATTGTCATTTCAAATGCTGGAGGTGGTTTGCAGGTTAAGAGGGATGTCAAATTTGGGGAATTTTTTCTGGGGAAACCCCATTCTCCAGGAAGCCCTTTGACCCCTCGGAGTTTGCAACCCAAGCGTTTAACAGCCGGGCCCATGGATCAGGGGCAAGATTATGGATGACTTCGGATCTGGGAGTGAATCCATCAACTCGGATAGGGAGCCACCAGCTGACCAGGAACCATTACTGTCAAGGATAAATAGGAAACAACTTAAGAAGCTGAACAAAAGCATGGGAAAAGTGCCATCTTAAGCTAGCAGAGGTTGAGAGCCTGCTCAACAGCTAACCTCAGTACTGACCCTGCGGTCAAGGCAAAAGAGATCGTTATCCCAACTCTAAGGACCCCATCAAGGAAGAATAGCCCTGTACAGAACCATGCTCATGATGATCTTACTGAAGGTCCCCCTGGAGATCCTCAAGAAATAGTGGGAAATTATAGTAATCCCTCTTCAAAACGGAGACCGCTCTTCATTATCCGGCGAGATCTGGAGACCTCGGCTGGCACCTCCATTAATAAGCAAGTACGCGGCACCCAAACAGCACCACTCAATCTATCTGACCCCTGCATAGCAGAGCCCCAAAAGAGCATTTCTGATCCCGAGAACGGCAATAGACACAGACCGAATACATCAGGTCCAGTGTGGCCCCAACAGAGTCAGCTCCCGGTACCCCAGGAGCAAAAGCCGACACTCTCTGACAATATCATAAGAGACAGAAAGACCCCGGAAAATACAGCTAGCTGGGATTAGGCCAGTAAAAGCCACCCTGTTGCGAGGCTCAGCAATAAGATTATCCTCTATCCCGAATGCACATCCTGTGGATAATGGGACCTGCTAAATAGAGGGGATGTCATTAGACTCCACTGAATCCTTCACGGCTAGAATCCTTTAGCTCAAAGGAAATTCAAACTGTGGCTTTTATACTCCCGTCCAGGGGTGAAGCTAATGAATGCTCAGAAATCATCTTCACTAGCCCAAAAACAGTCCAGGCCCTGGAGGAAAATCATGTAGAATTAGAGCAATGGCGTATAACTATAGTGAAGCCAATTGAGATGAAATATCCTGCAATATTTACGCAAGATGCCTCTGCAGCTGGTGGAAGCCCCTGAAAAGAGGCCGGAAATAGCAACAAAAAACATGAAGGTTCATGCCTCCCTGTTAGTTGGTGCTAAAAGTGCCTCCAGGCTCCCCACCGTGATATCAGGAGAGCTGATAATTAGGGCTAGCATATCCGAGAAAGGCAGAATATGCACAGCCCACCGATTAAAAATCACAGACTGGTATTGGCTTCTGGGGGCTCCCACTTGGCGGCCCTAGACACCAGTCCTGTAACCACCCACCCTCATAACAGTGTGCTTGTGCAATATAAAAGGGCTATCAGAAAAGGAGGGCAAAATAAGAGGCAATATCACACCTAAGATTGATGGACATTCTATCACTACAAGAAACCTGGGCATTTGATTCAGCCTCTTCGCCCAACTTCACAACTCATGAATCCCTTGCAATCAGATCAAAAGCGTGTGGCCATGCCTCAGAGGGAGTCTCAATATATGTGGAAAATGTGCTGTCTTTTGTGATGTCTACAGCTGCTGTGGGAAATGGTGATTATATCATCATCACATTAACCCAGGCCAACTGTTGCAACCACAGCAGCACACTCTCATTGGTCATAGGGAATATATATCTACCCCCCTCGCAAAAGATGAAAGATCAGAGACATTAGCCCATCTGTTGCCCACATTGAGAGATCTAAAAATTACGTACCGAAAGACTATGTGATTTATTATTGGCAATGTTGGGAGCATGTAGCAGGAGTATGATAACCAAAACTGGAATATCCCTCGACTCCAGATGCAATTCCATAGATCGGATAAGCATGGCCAAGAAGTGAGTTCTGACTTGAATGATATGGGGTTGCACCTAATGAATGGCAGGTTCAAATCAGACTCCCCAGTGACTTACACTCACTTCTCACACAATAAGATGGCCACTCTTGACTATATTTGGACATCAATAGCACATTTCAATCAAATAGGCAAATTTGAGGTCCAGCCATCATTGGCCCGTGATCATGCCATGCTGAAATGTGAAGTGGCTGCCCTGGTCTCTCACCATCTAATGCAGCGCTGCATTGGTGGCCTGAAGGATCTTCAAGCCATTATGAGAATTAAATGGCTCATAGAGGATCACAATAGGCTCATTACCCTACTGGAGCAGCTTTTCGAGGAATTCTCCAGTATAGCATTAGGGCACCCAACATGCCAGGAACCAAGGGAAGCCCTTATCTCCTGCCTTCAGGTGCCAGAGGAGGCAGGCAGAACGCCAGGGAAGTCCCACAGTAGTACGATGCAGTCTAGTTAGCGCCAAAAGGAAAGAAGCCTTTTGAAGTCAAAATTGAACTGAGCACTCAGAGCCCAATGTCAGAGTAAAGGTGACAATCTGTCCACAAAAAATAAAGTCAAATGCTTTAGATCAGCCTACAGGAAGCTGATACAGGTTAATAAAAAGAAAGATGAGGAAACCAGATGGTCGCAATTCCATTATATATTTAAATATCCAAAGGAAATTTTGGTCATGGATCAGTGGTACGGCGGCTGCTAAACGCCATTCAGTTGGGAAACTTTCATCAAGGTTCTATATGTTGGCCTCACTCCAATCAGCTTTTCGCCATCCATACTCGACAGAGAGGAAAAGAAAATCAATCTTGAAGTAACAAGGAAACAGGTGGAAAAGGTGATCTGCTCCATGAGCTTAAACGGCACCCCCGCAGTCGAATGGTTTGCTGGCCACAGTATTTAAACGGGCTTCCGACAAATGGACAGATGTTTTGTCCCCAGTATTTCAAATCTACATCTTTAGCTGCTCAATTCCTGACAGTTGGAGGGGATTGTTGTTAGTCCCCATTCACAAAAAAGGGGACTTTGCATTCCCAGAAAATTTAAGGCTAATTGCCCTTCTTGACATTGAGGGAAAATGCTATGCAAATATCCTAAACTAGAAACTGGAAAATGGGCTGGTGTAAAACAGCTAATCCCCCCTTTTCAAACAGGATTTCAGAAAGGATGCAATATTGAAGATGACCTGCTCTGCCTCACCCATTTAATAGATGAAACCATGGTGAAGAAAGATGGATTGCTATATGTCAGATTCATTGACTTTTCCATCGCTTTCGATAGTGTATCAAGAGGCAAACTATAGACTAAATTACATAAATGGGGCATTCCATCACCCTTGCTAAATGCCATCATAACACTTAACATAAATCTCAGCTCCCGCTGGGTTACGTCCTCAAAAATCCAGACCAACAAGGGTCGAAAACAAGGATGCATTCTAGGAAGGCGGGGCCGGCATCGGACACGCTGCATGTATGGCGGTCGTGCCGGCCCCGACGACCACACAGGGACGGGCCTGTCGCGCGAAATGGTGACGCGACAGGCGCGCCCCGCCAATGGTTGGTCTCCGGGTTGTTGGTGCGTGCCCCAGAAGTGATTGTAATCACTTCCGGGGCACACGTCGCATCCACGCCAGGCTGGTTACAACCGGCCTGGCCTTATTAGGTTGAGGATAAAAGGCTGGGGAGCGGTGGAGTCTACCTCTTTGCTCGCCGCTCCCACAGCCTGCCACTAAGGACAACAGCCTCGCTAGGAGGCTGTATTTTAATTTTTTATTGTTTTTTCAGGTGTCGACGTCGTGCGGTGTTTGTTGGACGTCCGGAGCAGTGAATGAATTTCAGGATGCTTCGGATTCATCGTACCCAGGGTGGCAGAGCGGCGTTGGTGCATCGATGTCCCTCATCGATGAGGCAGCAAGGGAACTGCAGGGACAGAGCGGCGTTGGTGCGTGCGGGACACAGCGCGATTGGTATGTCCCCATCATCGTTAAGTGACAGGCAGGGTTGGGAGTGAGCAGACTGGGCACGGGCTTGGCGCGCCTGGCGCGAGCATGCGGGGCGCTTCTCATCGGAGACACGTCTGTTAGAGCCGCTGTGGCTGGTTTGAGCTTGGAGGCCTGAACCTTTTCGTACACTGGTGCGCAGATTGATCAGTTGCCGTTTTTGCATTCTAGGCTTGCCAAGGCCAGAACTATTTGTTTTGCCCATGCTTGTTGGTCCTGTGTTTTATTGGTTCTTTTGTATGTTTTATGGTGGGGTAGGATTTAATTCCTTTTCTACATGTGATTGAAATACCATTGTATGGTTTTCCTGATAATGAATATATCAGTTCCTTTGCTGTCACATCGTGTGTTTTCAAGCAAGGGGCCTTGGGTGCACAGGGAGAAGAGTTAGAGGTGGTTGGCTGTCGGAGTGGACCAGGGTGTCTTTTCTGCCGCCACTTTGTTTGTAATTAGTGTGATGCATACCTCGGCCGTGGGTGCCTTGATTCACTGAGCTGCTTTCTGGGCTTCCCATTGCTCCCTGCGAACAATGGCGCGTTGTCCTGCTTCCGAGGACCTTAAATGCGCCCTAGTGGGTTCCACTGATCAGGTATAATATTCGCTTGCGCGTCCCAGGGAGCTCCGGGCCAGGTGCACGCCCACAGCGTGCCGTTTTGGTCGTTGTGGGTTTTAAAAAACAGCTGTGTGGTGTGCGATCTAGTGCAGTCAGCTGAGGGAAGCGCGCGCTATTTGGGAGGGCGGTGGGGGCGGGTTTCTCCACTGAGTATGCTCCTTGTGTGTGCGCTGGAAACAGGGGTGCAGGGAGATTGTGGAGGGCGCGTGTGCGGCGCCGATGTGCAGCGGGGCAAGCGCTTTCGAAGCGTGGTTGAGGCTGCCGAAGAAGAGCTCTTTGTACCGTAATGGGTGTTAAAACTCGGGACACCAGCACGTATTGTTGCGAAAGGTGGTGCGCTTCGTTTTTAGCGCCTTCTAGAGTTTGAGGCAGGGCTCAGTTGTTTGGTGAGAGAGTGGGGAGCCATACAAGGGACAGTTGATGCACCCTGGGTTGTGCAGCTGCGGCTTTTTATACGGACAAGTTGAAGGCGGCCTTGGCTGCAGTGGCGGCGGCACAGTGGGCTGCGGGCTGTGTGTATGGTTTTAGACGTGACCTAATGATAGTTGAGTGAGTGGTTATGTTCTGCTTCAGGATGTTGGCGTGGGCCCCTAATGCATGCGTACATACTTCGAATGATGTGGGCTGAAGCTCTTTTTCTTCTGTCAGAGGCTGCAACAAAGATGGAAGTCGGTTTCCTCATTGAGATGAGCATCTGGGTCGGCTTTGCGCGCGGCGCACTTCCTCATCGGACTTCCAGGAGGCCGACCTTGGGGAAGTTGTGCCCTGGAACAGGGGAGGTGTCTTTTTTCCCAACCTGTGAAACCCAACATTGTGTTGGTGCACCAACACGGGCGCTTTGTCTGGGGGGCAAAAAGGCAGCGGTACGCCTGTTTTTCTGTTTCGCTGTCACGGTTTAGTTTTCACCTCCTGAGTTGGTGCTGGGGGGCGAGAGGTCGGGCTCGAGGTTTCGTGTGGACCGCAAGCTGAGCCAGGCTCATTCACCTATAAGAACAATGTATGATCAGTAGTACCCAAGGTAATATCCCGGTGTCTGACTGTGGGGCCACGGCAATCGGAGGCTGGAGACACCTCTAAAATAGTTGCCAGCGTTTCAATTTTATTGTATTGTATTGTAATTATATAGCGCTTACTATCAGTGAGTAGCACATTACTCCCGGAACCCATAAAGGATTAGGGTTGAATTAGTATAGTGAAATATGAAAGTAATTTGACTGGTGGTAGGAAAGCATGCACTATGTAACCCATCATTTGTGTGGATGCTGCCTTGGTGTTGACCAAACGCTTTTAGCTTCAGCATTCTTTAAGTATTAAGTGCTATTACGCCCAACCCCTGCACTCCAGGAAAATTCTTTTGGGATTCTGCTTTGAGTTTGACCAAACGTTTTTAGCTCCAGCATTCCTTATGTAACCTTGAATGCGCTATTACGCTCAACATGGCACTCCAGGTCCATTCTTTAAGTAGTGGTGCACGCGCACATTTGGTGTACACCTGCAGGGGAGCCGGAGACATGGTATGTGGGGAAATATTAGCCCGTTTTATAACGGTATTGTGGATTGCTTTCCCCTCTCATCGGTAAGGGGAAGGCTATCCATGGGCATTTCACTTCGATTGCAGCTTTTCTCAGGGGGATCCCAGATGGGAGATGGCACTGTCACTTCCCTTTTTTAAGGTTTCATTGAACGAGTCATATCAATGACCTAGAACGCAGGCGAGGTTGGGCAAATCTCTTGTGGCAATGTATGAGGGGGTCCCCAAGTAATGCAGCTGGTGCTATACTAAGCATTTTCACTGTAAGCCTAATGTCTGTTTCTCAAGTCATACGACTGGTGCGATGCTACGCATTCTCAGTTGAGTCTGAGGGTAATCTGAAGGTAATGCAACAGGTACTAGGCCGGGTGCTCTCATTGAAAGCCGGAATTCAGTACTATGTACGTTAAAAAACTGGGGCTTTGCGGGACTCTCACGATAAAAGCAGCAAACCAGTTATACAAACTGAGGCTTTGCTGGACATTCACGATAAACCAGCGAACCAGTTAATCTCCTGTGGAAAAACTAGATGAATGGGTCCCCATCTAATGCAACCGTGGCTGTGCTAGCACACTCACGGTGAGCCTAATTTCACTGTTCCTCTTGTATTGACCAGTGCGATGCTAAAGCGCTCACAGTTGGAAGTCAAATGGTAATGTAAGTGGTTCTATGCTAAATCGCTCTCATCGAAAGTGATTTCAGTTTTATATGATATACCTTATGCTATGCGGGACTCTCTCAAAGAAAAGTCTGATTCCACTAAGTTTTAAAAGCCCAGTTTCGGGTCTGTCAGCCATCGCAGGCCGCGGACCATTCACAATTCAATTGATTGTGTGCCGGTTCACAAGGTACACATGTTATATAACCAGCATATTACTGGTTACTCTTACGGTTGCTCCATGACTCAATCATTGCAGAAGCGGACATCTCCTCATTTGCTAAAGAGCTAGGACAACCGGTTTTGGCTCCCTCGAATTGTCATTCCACATTTGGTGGTACGCCTTACTGAGGGAGTTACGCTTAGCATGTCACAGCAATTTATTCCATGGTTTCAAGGTCTCATAGCGAGGCTGTTGCCCCGGGTCAGCCTGCCATCGCAGGCTGCAGAACTCAGGCTCAGTGTAGTTTCTCACGGGAACTATAGTGCTGATGCAATGGGTTCGATCCTTTGATGTCCACTTAATACGTCCCGGGCCTTGGTGTCACACCTTCAAGAGTACCTCTGCACGCGTGTGCGGTTACACGTATGAATTAGGGGTCTGTCAAAAGCATCTAGGCACTCATTGCAGGTACACCTATGCTTCAGAAGCGTGTTATGGCACGCAGTGCCTCTACACGGGTCCGTTCATACATGAAGGCATTATATGCAGGTGGTTTGTCACATGGTGCATGTGCACCCCCGTGCTCATACAAGTATGCACAATAAGGTATGGTTTGTCGCGCAGTATCTTTGCAACCCTGTGCCTGAGCGCTCATGCGGTGAGATGTCTTTGGGCATGTACAATTCAGCATTCTACTCTTGTGTTGTCACACTGTACTTATTACCCTTGGGGCTTGTGCACATTTGGTGCATTCGGATGCCTATGTTGTCAGACAGTACCTGTGAACAATAGGGTGCGTACAATTGCACCGGGTACAGGTGTAGTATCATGCAGTGTCGGTGCATCTGGTTGCCGGCACATTACATGTCTGCGTTGTGTCGCACAGTACCTATGCACCCTAGGCTGGGGTGCGGGTGGAAAGAATGGGGGACTGTGTCACGAAGTAGGGCTGGCATGTGCACTGTATCTATGGTTCAATGGCACAAGCACTAATCATTTGTGTTATTTTCATTTATGTACGGCGGAACCCATGACGGGGATACCTGGGGAAGTGCTCCACACCGCAAAAGCGGACAGCCAAGGGGTCCGGAGGATCCAGAAAGTGAGTGGCAGGTGACGGCATCAAGCATGATGGGCGATCAAGTCAAGGGCTCAAGAGGTGCCGGCATACATGGGTGTGATGGTGCGGCCCATGCACTGTATTGGGAGGGTATAGGTATGACAATCATACCTTGCGTCTGCTAGGTAATTTAGCAATACACTGCTTTACGGGTAATGGGCGGATGCAACACCTCAACATCCTTGTCTTGGAAATGTATTCTCCTACTACGGCGCTTGTGCTCGCAAGTGCCACTGTAGCGGACACTGCACGGTGTTTGGATGCTCCGCGGTGGGGGGAGAAGCCTATTCCAGAACATAGTGGACTAGGGTGAGTTTAGGTGGTTCACGCATGCCTGAATGTTATGGGAGATCTGGGGCCTCTGGGGCACTCCCTGTGTAGCCTTCCAAAGATTACAATTTTGGGAGTCAGTCGATCATGCCAATATGGCTTCCACTCTCTTGAGATGGGTGCAGTTGCACCAGGAATGAGTATCATCGTCTGGGTCAACGTGCCACTTGGGGCCTCCGGGAGGGTATGTCATCTCCCCTTAGTCAGCCAGCCCTAGCAGTAGTATACCACACTTAGGTGGGGGAACGACTTGGTATGCCTGCGTAGAAGGGGGGGGCGGGTTGAAGCCCATTACTAAAGTAGGGATGGTTGGCACGTCTATGCCCCGGGGTACACCCTGGTCTAGTGACAGATGGGGTGGGGGTTGTTTCCTCGAGGGTGAAGTCTTCAGAAAGGTTCTTCTGGCCTGGTTAGTAGTATATAGGGATAGGGCATGACCTTTCAGTGAGCGTTTTGGGGGGGGCCTGATAGTCGGGCAACTATGCAGGCCTGTGGCGGTAAGGTTATAATTGGTGAGCAGTAAATTTAAGGTCCTTAGAGGGCGGCGCCATTCTTGAATGGGGTCGCCCAAGGGGGAGGGACAAGTGGTCTCTCATAGAACTCCAGGGGCAGTTACAGCCGGTTGGCTGGATGGGTGCGGGGGAGGGGGAGTCACGCTTTTCCAGTAGGCTGCTTGGCCACCCCGCACGTGCACAATGGCGCAAGTAAATTGCGCATAACTGCAAGGGCCCCTTATGGAGATAATTTACAGGGCGTACGGGGGTGACCTGGGGGGGAAGTACCCTCACGGTAAACGGGCCCCCTGCGCATGCGCACTCCAGTTGGAGGGCGGGCATAAGGGCGTACGGGGGCGACCTGGGGGGGAAGTACCCTCACGGTAAACGGGCCCCCTGCGCATGCACACTCCATCGGAGTGCGGGCATAATTTGATAAGGATCTGGCGCCAGTTAATGACCTTGAGTAGGCTCAAAATAGGGATACGCAGAAAATGAAATGTTGTTGTTATGAGTATTGATTATGGAATGTTTAGATTCGGATAGGAATATATTTGTATTAGAGATATGTTAAGGTTAGCAAAATTACATCTGTACCTATCCGAGTAATCAATGTAATGGTTTTCTGCGTATTGTTTAAATATTATAATTAAAAATTGTTGATTTAATTTTATGATAATAAATACGGCCGGGGGTTTAACGACTCCCTAATCCAAAAACTCCTTGTGCTAGGCGTGTTACTGTCTTAGTATTGATAAGGGAGGAGGGGGTCTAGGCTGTACCTGGCCATATAGGAAGGCGGGGCCGGCATCGGACACGCCACATGTATGGCGGTCGTGCCGGCCCCGACGACCACACAGGGACGGGCCTGTCGCGCGCAATGGTGACGCGACAGGCGCGCCCCGCCAATGGTTGGTCTCCGGGTTGTTGGTGCGTGCCCCGGAAGTGATTGTAATCACTTCCGGGGCACACGTCGCATCCACGCCAGGCTGGTTACAACCGGCCTGGCCTGATTAGGTTGAGGATAAAAGGCTGGGGAGCGGTGGAGTCTACCTCTTTGCTCGCCGCTCCCACAGCCTGCCACTAAGGACAACAGCCTCGCTAGGAGGCTGTATTTTAATTTTCCCACCCACCATCCCCTAAAAGCAGGGCTTACAGGGTGTATTGTTCGGAAGTTGATTTTCAGGGAGACATTGTTACGTTGTTCATGTGTGATGATTTTCTTTCCCATTGTTTTAGGAGTTTGTTTCCTTGAACAGGTCATGTTTATTGTTGTATTTTAGTGCTATTCCTTCAAGTTGACAGGGTTATGTCTATTCATGTGTGATTTTCTTTCCCATTATTTTAGGAGAGGTTTTCTTGAACAGGTTATGTTTATTGTCGTATTTTAGTGCTATTCCTTGGTCAGGCGGTAAGGTCATAATTGGTGAGCAGTAAATTTAAGGTCCTTAGAGGGTGGCGCCATTCTTGAATGGGGTCGCCCAAGGGGAGGGACAAGTGGTCTCTCATAGAACTCCAGGGGCAGTTACAGCCGGTTGGCTGGATGGGTGCGGGGAGGGGAGTCACGCTTTCCAGTAGGCTGCTTGGCCACCCCGCACGTGCACAATGGCGCAAGTAAATTGCGCATAACTGCAAGGGCCCCTTATGGAGATAATTTACAGGGCGTACGGGGGTGACCTGGGGGGGGAAGTACCCTCACGGTAAACGGGCCCCCTGCGCATGCGCACTCCAGTTGGAGGGCGGGCATAAGGGCGTACGGGGGCGACCTGGGGGGGAAGTACCCTCACGGTAAACGGGCCCCCTGCGCATGTGCACTCCATCGGAGTGCGGGCATAATTTGATAAGGATCTGGCGCCAGTTAATGACCTTGCCGTAGGCTCAAAATAGGGATACGCAGAAAATGAAATGTTGTTGTTATGAGTATTGATTATGGAATGTTTAGATTCGGATAGGAATATATTTGTATTAGAGATATGTTAAGGTTAGCAAAATTACATCTGTACCTATCCGAGTAATCAATGTAATGGTTTTCTGCGTATTGTTTAAATATTATAATTAAAAATTGTTGATTTAATTTTATGATAATAAATACGGCCGGGGGTTTAACGACTCCCTAATCCAAAAACTCCTTGTACTAGGCGTGTTACTGTCTTAGTATTGATAAGGGAGGAGGGGGTCTAGGCCGTACCTGGCCATATTGCACTGCTAGTATTTAATTTCTACTTAGGCCACCCTAAAGGAGCAGCTGGAAGAAGCAAGTACATTCCAGCCTAAAACAGAAGGCCACAAAATCCAAATGCTGCAGTATGCAGATCACACAGTGCTCATTGAGCAGACACAAATTTGTTTACAGAGACTCTTGGGCTCCCTGGCTAAGTATTGTAGGTCGAACAACCTACTGCAGTGGTGTAACAAAACTTGAGGGGGCCCCCCTGCAAAGTACATGGGGGGGCCCGACTCTCCGGGCCCAGTCAGGAGCTCTCAGGCCCTCCCATGTACAGTCCCGGATGGGGCCCCCTGCAGCTCAGATTCCCCCATCCGCACCGCGGGGGCTATTGTTACGCCACTGAACTACTGATAGATGTTGGCAAGACAAAGGTCATGATCATCGGCTGCAAGTTAATAAAGATAAGGAGCCTGGTTCATTCAAGGGAGCCCAGTTCAGAAGGTGACCACTTGTAAGTACCTTGGGGTGTAGCTGAGTGGCCGAGGCCGAACTAAACCTCATATACATACTCAGCAAACCTTGGCCAACTCACTGACTTGGGCCTTCTGCAGATTGCACAAGTCTCTGCAGTCCCCCAATTTGAGAGCATTACTAAAAGTGACCACAAACAAGCTAATGCCCACCATAGCCTATGGAGCATTGTCATTCAGAGGCAGAATGGCCATCTGGCTGGACAGAGCCCAAGTCAACTGCTATAGAAAAACATTGTCTTTACCTGATCGCACAACTCATGCTCAAGTCTGACTGGAATTCAACTTGACATGCAAGCAGCGGGCCCTGGGTGTGAAGTTCCTGTCTTACTGCCTAAAATAGAAACGAGCACAGGCTGGCACGTTAAACATATCCTGTGGCAGCCTGCGGCTAATTGGGAACAATGCAGCTGGCATCAGTATTTGAGCAGCTCACCGACCGCCTTAGAAGCACAGGATTTATGGACTGCTCATCTCCCCATGGAGCAGATTTTGAAATTACAATCAAAGAGACCAAAACTAATATCCACTGACCGGGACAGGAAGTCTCTGAAGGCGCAGTTTCATGGGATCCGGGCAGTTAACCTTTATGACCCCGGGACACTTCCAATCTATTTGTCCCAACTTCTGGCCAAGGGACCGAAGACCCAACTGATGAAACTAGGAGCTGGGCTGATTCCACTAAAAGCCTATGGTATGACAGAAGGGGTTTGGTGAGGACGGGCAGTGCAGGCTGTGTGCCATGGGATACGAGTCCCTGGCCCACATAATATGCATTTGTAAACCACTACTGCCATATGGAAAATATTGGTTACGACCTATCCTGAGGTCCCTAAATATCAAAACCTACAATTAACGAAAGCAATGCTGTCTAAAGGGGAATCCCCCCAGCTGTCAGCCCGCTTCCTGAAATTTCTAAAAGGGGTGCTCTAAGCCCTCCAGGCAGCTGCGGAGCTCAAAGACTCCGTGAGCCCTGCTCACACCTAGTGCAGCCTTTCCTTCGACGACCTTGGGGAAAGTACTGGGAGAAGCGTCTACAGTACTGCAAAGCAACCTGGCTTGCCATTTAAATCCCGGCGAAAGGTTTTAGGCGGGCACTCACCGCAGCTAATAAAGTAGTTTGGGGCATGTTGAGCAGTGGCGTAACAAAGGCCCCCGCAGGTCCCGCGGTGCTGGGGGGCCCGAGCTCCAGGGGGCCCCCTCAGCACAGTACTCTGGCGTGACAGCACCAGACTGCGTCCAGAGTGTAGGGCCCTCGATGTAGTTTGTAGAGGGCCCCCTCAAGTTTCGTTTTGCTAGTGATGTTAAGCTGCACTTAAGGACCATCCCAACCTGAAGCACCGTAACATTCTCCTCTCTGCGGTGTATTAGCCGGCTCTCCTGACAGTGGGGCGCATTTGAGCTCAATATGAAGCTTTTTTATTTTCCTACCCCCACAGAATACTAGTTGACTGCCTCAGCCGAGGCGCTCCTTAGAGCATTATCTGTAGCGAATATAGCCATCCCCTAATAAATGGTGGACAAAGCTGATCTGGGAATGACAAGAATACCCCTTGTTCTAGAAGCATTTAACAATTTGCACTAATAACCCGGCTATTCGCCCAATCTGGGCAAGAGTGCCTCAGTCGGGCATGCACAGTACTTTATATGCTGCACGAGGCACTTTAAGTTGTACATTAACATGCACTTTAAATTGAAGTAATCCAGTAAAGGCCCCCAGGATGTCTGCCTGCCAGTTGTCCCGCTAGTCACTGGTTGCGTAGCAGATGATAAAGCCATCCCTAGCTAATGGAGGATGCAGCTGATAACCTCCATATGCTTCACCCGCCCAGCCCCCTAGAAGCACTGCAGAGCCCGCATCTCAAGCAAAGCACCAGCTGGGCGGCCATGGTACAAGCCAAACCCCGCCTCCACCCCCTGCCTAAATTGTTGATAATTAAACTATAGCTCCTCTGGGAGGTCTCAACACAAATAACTGGTAGGGACAGTATGTCCACATTTTATTTTGCACAAATGTTAGTGATTATTTTTAAAGTGTCAGTGTTCATTCCAGGTACAGATATCGAATGATGATGGCACATTGCTAACTTTTTAGGTGTGCAATGTTTTTACTTGTATTTTAGTGGTGGCCACCAAGTCATTGTAACAATTTGAATTAATTGCACAATAAATCTAATTCTGATCCTGTCCAGTAGTTTACAGATTGCAATGCTAAAGACTCAACTTGCCAGTCTGTGCTTTGAATCCTACTCAGGATATGGCCAAAGAATTACAACAGCTTCTACTTGAGAATTAATTCTCCAGAGACCAGAAAATCAAGTGGATTCCTTTTCCCTAGATGAAGCCATACAAAGAGGAAGAGCCACTGGGCCACTAACTGAGGACGAGAAGGAAAGTTGGGGATAGGCGGGATGCCCTTTCCTGTAGCCTGACAAGGAATTGAGTGAACATCAAGTTTCTGGGAAAGAAAAAGGAATACAATGGACTCCTTACAATGGATCCTCTATGAAATGCCCTGACAACTAATCATTTTCCTTATAAATTGCTTTGAAAATTGAAGATGGGAAGATTGAAGGATTATTCATGTTCCAGTGCTGCTGGACAGTGGAACATGTGGAATGTTTATTGACTGTTGTTGGGCCCTTACAATTAACATTCCTAAGTTAAAATAGTTGATGGGTCATGTTAGAAATGGGATTTCTGGTTGGCTAGGGCTTGCGCCTAAGCCAGGCAGAAACCACCACTCTAGTCAGGGCAAGGGAGTTACACACTGATGATAACCCCTGCTCACCCCCTTGGTAGCTTGGCACGAGCAGTCAGGCTTATCTCAGAGGCAATGTGTAAAGCGTTTGCACAACACACACACACAGCAGCAACAAACTAGGCACACCACAAAAGAAACTCCACACAAGGTTATATAAAAAATAGCCTTTGTAATATCATAAACACATTAGAAACCTAATCACACCTTTACACTGTGCCAACTGGCACGGGCAATATTCACAGGGGATTATATACAGGACCAGGCCAATCGGGCCACGGTCAGAACCATCAGAACAGGTAAGTAAATGTAAAACACAACCAGTAACTACTGGTACCATAATGACCTAAGCATTATCACATTAGCATTAGCCACCATCCTAAAATATCATATCATGACATTAGGCATAAACCTCCTTAGCATAAACACATTATGCAATAACCTCATAAGAAGCATAGACATCATTAGGGGCATAAACCAGGGTGCATACATCACATTTGGTACTTTAGACATAAATCACATTAGGGCCCTGCGCCCTACCAACTTACAACTGACCCCAGGCCAACTGGCCTTTCGCTGGGGCTCAAATGCCCTCTGTCCCAAAGTGTCAGGGCTGGCTGCCAATGCAGCAGAATCCCCAAAGTGCGCAATTGCGCTGGCACCACTGTGCCTCCTGGGTTCCCACTGGGACTCCTCTAAAAATGCTCTGGCCTAAACATTGCAGCTGCCGCTAATTGCGGTGCAGCTGTGAAGAAAAGCTGTAGGCACTGGCACTCACTGTGCCCTCTGACCTCAAAAGGAAATGCCCCCCAAGTCCCACTCCGGGACTTTTGACCACAATTATGGCCAAACGAGCATACAACAATGCCCCCAAAGCAATGAGCACGGGCACTCAATGTGCCCTCTGGAGTCCCACTCAAGGACGCTGTAAATAAAGCTTTGCCCCCAACGTTGCAGCTGTCCGTGCTTGCGGCGCAGCTGTGCAAGGAAACCGGCACTGGCACTAGCGTGCCCCCTGGACCCCCACCGGGGCCCTAAAACACTGTGCCCCATGTTGGAGCGGCCCGCTCTCCTGCGGGACCGCTCAGAAAGCCTGGGAACACCGACAGTGTACAAAGTAAAGCCCCACTCACCGGGGCTGCTCAGGACTCCTCTCGCGGGGGAAGTCTCTCTGTACTGGGAGACCTGGAGGCTCCGGTCCTTCCGGTTTCTTTTGTGGATGCTCCTCACTGCGGGGTGGGCTCCCGCTCACCGGCAGACTTTGTTCCGGCTGGGCAGCGTTTTCTCTCTTCCCCTCGGCAGAGGGAAGCGGAAATAGAGCCCTCGAGGCTCCGGCTCCGCTACGCAAGCCGGCCCCGCCCCCAGTCAGGCACGAAGGTTGCCTGGCTTCCGCGTCGGGCCGGTGGCTTCACTGTGGCAATGCGGGGTGGGCACCCGCTTCTTTTAAAAATGCATACAGCGGGGTAGGCTCCCGCGCAGAACAAAGGCAATTGCGGGGTGGGCACCCGCTCCTCCAATTAAACACCAATGCGGGGTGGGCTCCCGCTGGCATTAAAAACCCAAAAGTGGCAGAAACGCGGGGTGGTCTCCCGCCAAAGCACACCACAACGCGGGGTGGGCTCCCGCTCGATTCCTGCGCAACTCGGGGGAATCCCTACGCCGGGGATTCCCTCTCTCCACGCAGCGCAGCGCTGCAGACCCAAACCAAACGCTCCTCTGTTTGGTACTTTAAATATAGCGCTCACAAGGTGCTAGGAGCCACAGCTCCAGCAGTCAGGAAAAAGTACTTGGGGCTGGGGACACCCCAGCAGGGCGCAACCAGGCAGGCCAGCACGCAGGGACCCCCAAGAAGCTGCAGCTGTGTCCCATGGTGGTTCCTCCTGGCAGAGTGCCCCCCCCAGCCCAGGTAAGTCCACCACACATGGGGTCACAGCCCCTATATTTATATTAGGCATTCCTTTGTCTGCGCCAGCACAGGGCTTAGGGGAACCAGATGCAACTGGTTCAGGGGGGATTTGGAGCACTCTGTTGACAGGGCTTCTCGTCTCCATTGTTAGGTGGGGGCTCGTCATCAGACACACCACAGGGGGGCGGAGCTAGCATTGTACAGGCTAGGCACAGCCCTATTCAGGGACCAGGGACTTCTCCTCCCACTACTCCACATGTCCCATTCAGCCTAGCGCTGACTCACCCTGCCCCTCCTGGAGCCACACACACCTCACCAGCCCCTGTCACTCAAAAGCCAGACATGCAATTCACATCAGGCAGGCAGGCACATAGAACACAGAAATGCCAGCTTCTAAAAGGGGCATTTCTAAAATAGTTATAATAAATCTGCGCACACCATTGCGTAGCATTTATTATTACTATTTCAAACATACCAAACTTGACCACGCTGCTCCTCTCATATCAGGAATTACCACTAAAACACTTATCAGGGAATCCCCAATACATTCCTATGGGAGAGCAGCCCCACAGTAGTGAGAAACCAAAATGGCTGTTTGTCACTACCAGAACATGTCACACACTTAAGGTACATGTCCTATCTTTTACCTACAATGCACCCTGCCCATAGGGCTAGCTAGGGCCTACCTTAGTGGTGACTGACATGCAGTAAAAGGGGGGTCACAGACATGGCACACACTTTAGGTGCCACGTCACAGCGGCAGTAACACTGCGCGCACAGGCCCTGCAATGGCAGAGGCCTGGGATAGGTTTGAAAGGCTACTTTGGTGGGTGGCGCAATCAGCGCTGCAAGCCCACCAGTAGCATTTAATTCACCAGCCCTGGGTATATGAGATACCACTTTACAAGGGACTGACAGGTAAATTAAATAGGCCAAACAGGTGTAGACCAATCTTACCATGTTTATCACAGAGAGCACACGCACTTTACACTGAACAGCAGTGCTAAAGTGCCCAGAGTCCTAAAACCACCAACACCATGTCAGAAAAAAGGCTAGGAGAAAGGCAAAAAGTTTAGAGATGACCCTGCAAAAAGGGCCAAGTCCAACACAACCCGCTTCCAGCCAAAACGCAGGGTAGACCAATCACCACCACAAGGGACTGACAGGTAAATTAAATAGGCCAAACAGGTGTAGACCAATCTTACCATGTTTATCACAGAGAGCACACGCACTTTACACTGAACAGCAGTGCTAAAGTGCCCAGAGTCCTAAAACCACCAACACCATGTCAGAAAAAAGGCTAGGAGAAAGGCAAAAAGTTTAGGGATGACCCTGCAAAAAGGGCCAAGTCCAACACAACCCCCTTCCAGCCAAAATGCAGGGTAGACCAATCACCACCTTGATGGGCTTCCCTGCCTTGGGTGATAGAACACGGATGCGGGCCCGCAACTGCAGGGACACCCTCCAGTTCTACGCCATTCTGAACCCATGTGGTTCCCTCTGTAAAAGCTCCCGGGACCAACTAAGCTACCCCACTGGTACTCCCTAGTTGTCCTCGGCCAGGACCAGGCCCTAGGCCATCCAGATGTATCTGGTCCTTGCCATCTCACAGAGTGGGGGGCAGTAACCCCTGGCACATAGTGACCATTCTCCACTCTACCCCTCATCAGGGCAGTTCTAAACTGCCACTGATCCTCCAGCCTAGGGTCCGCACACTCAGGCTGACCAGAAGTCACGGGCGAGGCTCTCCTCCCCCTACCTCTCCTTCTAGGGTTCCGCACTCTCCTCCTTTGAGAGGCACCCTCAGAACACAACTCTCCCACCAGTTCAGGACCTCTCTCCAGCAACTGGTCTCCCAACCTAGGGTCTAAACCCCCAGGTTGCACCGGGGTCAGAGGCGAGGACTCCCTCCCTCTGTACCCCCTTCCAGAGTTCTGCACCCTCCCAACTGGAGCGGTACCCCTGGAAGCCAAACCGGTCAGGACACTGGTTACAGATGTCCTTCCCTCCAGGTCAGGCAGATCCTGAACCTGGCCTCATAACCTTGGGGCTGAACCCTTCGGCTGAGCACTTGCCTGGCACGCCAGGACTTCTGGGGACTCACACAGTACCCCCCGGTCAGGACACCACCTACCGATGCCCTTCCCTCCAGGTCAGGCAAAACCTGAACCTGGCCTCCCAACCCAGGGACCAACCCCTGCAGTTGAAGACTTGCCTGGCACGCCAGGACTTCTGGGGACTCACACAGTATCCCCCCGAGGGTAACACATGACTCATGTGTCGTGTGACAGTCTGCCTGGCGCAGATCTCCTGACCCCTGTCCATCTGACAGTGCGTGAAGATCCCCCAGGACAGAAGTGGTGTCACCCTGGTCACTCCTAGGAGACTCAGCCCTTCTGGCTGGTCCCTGACCCACTGGTTCTTCCACTGGGGAACACATTCCCCTCTCACCCCTCAATCTGGACTTCTGCACCCTCCCAACTGGAGCAGCACCGCCAGACACCAGAACCACTGGAGCTTCACTTACAGACGCTCCAGGTTTTCCTGACACTAGGAGCTCCCCCTCAAATGGTCTACCAGTACAGCCTAGGCCCCCAACCTGGTGTTCCCTTAGGGAACCCTCCAGGCCCTGAGACTAGGTTTCGGGCACCTTGGGACACACAGTCCCACACTCACTCCTTCTCCACTGAGACAGGACATGAGCCCCTACACCCCTCCCACTACACTGGGACCTAGCTGGGCTACTCTGAACCTCTTCCCCCACACAGGTCTGGAAGATACCTGAGCCACTTCGTTTGGGATCACTCCCCAATGCCTCTTCAGACCCTCCGGCACACAGCCAGAGGTCTGCCTCCCGTGCAAGCTCCCTGGGATCAGAGAACTCACACTCCAACAGGTGTTGGCGTAACCGCGGAAAACAATTACTGAACATGGGCTCTCTGACAACCAGATTGAACAGCCCTTCAAAATCATTTGCCGTGCTACTTATCACCCAACCTTCCAGTGCATCACAACATTCATCCACAAACTCCCCCCAAGACTGGTGAGACAGTTTCCTACTGCCCCTGAACCTCAACCTATACCCTTCAGGTGTGACACCCTCCTCCTGGGACCTAGGTACCACGCTCTGGGATCTGGGAGTGGGACTTCCTGCACTGGACTCCATATTGCTGCCACCACTGGACCCCACCCTCACTGGTGAATCCAGACAACTAAAACTACTCTCATGGGACGATCTACCCTCCAGAGCTAGTTTCTCCCTGGCGAAGGCCCTCTCTGCCTCCGCCATCCTTTCCTGAGCTAAGATCCTTTCGGTCTCTAGCTTTTGCTCCTCAAGGCCCAATGCCTTGAGACTTAACTCGTGGGCCAACTCCTTGAGCCTCAGTTCCTGAGCCAACAAGGCCTTCTTCTCCTCCAAACCCAGCCGCGCTATCTCCGTGGCATACTCCGACTGGAGCGTGTCCAAAGCCAGCTGATGCTCCCTTTCTTCTCTCCTATCTACCCACTCCTCTGGGGACAGGGAAAGGGATGGGGCACTGGACCCAGCAAGGGACTCCCTATCTATGGGGTCCTCACTATCTACTGGCGTCCCTGCGCTGTCATTTTCTTCCTCTTGTGCAGACTCTTCAGGACCACTCTCAGACCCACCACCCTCTTGGTGTGTGGCCTGGGCACTCTTCCACTCAGAGTCCTCCCGTCTCCATTCATCCTCTTGCCATTTGAGCAGGATTTTCGTTAGGTTTAGCTGGGTGTCTTCCCCACTCGCTGCTAAGCCTCTCTCCTCACAGAACCCCCTCAACTCTAACACACTGTATTCGAACAGATCACGTGCAATAAAGGCAGATTCCATTTTTGACAAGAGACACAACCCACAGTGCAACAGGAGAACACAATTGAGGAATGACACTTTTAGGAGAAAAATAATCAGGAAAAATAATTCCCAAACATGTGATTATCTAATTGCAGAGTTTGTAGTGCAACGAGTTGTCGCTGTGGTACTGGGCAAACACAAGTCCTATCCTCACCGCTGACAACCAATGTTAGAAATGGGATTTCTGGTTGGCTAGGGCTTGCGCCTAAGCCAGGCAGAAACCACCACTCTAGTCAGGGCAAGGGAGTTACACACTGATGATAACCCCTGCTCACCCCCTTGGTAGCTTGGCACGAGCAGTCAGGCTTATCTCAGAGGCAATGTGTAAAGCGTTTGCGCAACACACACACACAGCAGCAACAAACTAGGCACACCACAAAAGAAACTCCACACAAGGTTATATAAAAAATAGCCTTCGTAATATCATAAACACATTAGAAACCTAATCACACCTTTACACTGTGCCAACTGGCACGGGCAATATTCACAGGGGATTATATACAGGACCAGGCCAATCGGGCCACGGTCAGAACCATCAGAACAGGTAAGTAAATGTAAAACACAACCAGTAACTACTGGTACCATAATGACCTAAGCATTATCACATTAGCATTAGCCACCATCCTAAAATATCATAGCATGACATTAGGCATAAACCTCCTTAGCATAAACACATTATGTAATAACCTCATAAGAAGCATAGACATCATTAGGGGCACAAACCAGGGTGCATACATCACATTTGGTACTTTAGACATAAATCACATTAGGGCCCTGCGCCCTACCAACTTACAACTGACCCCAGGGCAACTGGCCTTTCGCTGGGGCTCAAATGCCCTCTGTCCCAAAGTGTCAGGGCTGGCTGCCAATGCAGCAGAATCCCCAAAGTGCGCAATTGTGCTGGCACCACTGTGCCTCCTGGGTTCCCACTGGGACTCCTCTAAAAATGCTCTGTCCTAAACGTTGCAGCTGCCGCTAATTGCGGTGCAGCTGTGAAGAAAAGCTGTAGGCACTGGCACTCACTGTGCCCTCTGACCTCAAAAGGAAATGCCCCCCAAGTCCCACTCCGGGACTTTTAACCACAATTATGGCCAAACGAGCATACAACAATGCCCCCAAAGCAATGAGCACGGGCACTCAATGTGCCCTCTGGAGTCCCACTCAAGGACTCTGTAAATAAAGCTTTGCCCCCAACGTTGCAGCTGCCCGTGCTTGCGGCGCAGCTGTGCAAGGAAACCGGCACTGGCACTAGCGTGCCTCCTGGACCCCCACCGGGGCCCTAAAAACACTGTGCCCCACGTTGGAGTGGCCCGCTCTCCTGCGAGACCGCTCAGGAAGCCTGGGAACACCGACAGTGTACAAAGTAAAGCCCCACTCACCGGGGCTGCTCAGGACTCCTCTCGCGGGGGAAGTCTCTCTGTACTGGGAGACCTGGAGACTCCGGTCCTTCTGGTTTCTTTTGTGGATGCTCCTCACTGCGGGGTGGGCTCCCGCTCACCGCAGACTTTGTTCCGGCTGGGCAGCATTTTCTCTCTTCCCCTCGGCAGAGAGAAGCGGAAATAGAGCCCTCGAGGCTCCGGCTCCGCTACATAAGCCAGCCCCGCCCCCAGTCAGGCACGAAGGTTGCCTGGCTTCCGCGTCGGGCCGGCGGCTTCACTGTGGCAATGCGGGGTGGGCCGCTTCTTTTAAAAATGCATACAGCGGGGTAGGCTCCCGTGCAGAACAAAGGCAATTGCGGGGTGGGCACCCGCTCCTCCAATTAAACACCAATGCGGTGGGCTCCCGCTGGCATTAAAAACCCAAAAGCGGCAGAAACGCGGGGTGGGCTCCCGCCGAAGCACACCACAACGCGGGGTGGGCTCCCGCTCGATTCCTGCGCAACTTGGGGGAATCCCTACTCCGGGGATTCCCTCTCTCCACGCAGCGCAGTGCTGCAGACCCAAACCAAATGCTCCTCTGTTTGGTACTTTAAATATAGCGCTCACGAGGTGCTAGGAGCCACAGCTCCAGCAGTCAGGAAAAAGTCCTTGGGGCTGGGGACACCCCAGCAGGGCGCAGCCAGGCAGGCCAGCACGCAGGTACCCCCAAGAAGCTGCAGCTGGGTCCCATGGTGGTTCCTCCTGGCAGAGTGTCCCCGCCAGCCCAGGTAAGCCCACCACACATGGGGTCACAGCCCCTATATTTATATTAGGCATTCCTTTGTCTGCGCCAGCACGGGGCTTAGGGGAACCAGATGCAACTGGTTCAGGGGGGATTTGGAGCACTCTGTTGACAGGGCTCCTCGTCTCCATTGTTAGGTGGGGGCTCGTCATCAGACACACCACAGGGGGGCGGAGCCAGCATTGTACAGGCTAGGCACAGCCCTATTCAGGGACCAGGGACTTCTCCTCCCACTACTCCACATGCAGATGTCCCATTCAGCCTAGCGCTGTCTCACCCTGCCCCTCCTGGAGCCACACACACCTCACCAGCCCCTGTCACTCAAAAGCCTGACATGCAATTCACATCAGGCAGGCAGGCACATAGCACACAGAAATGCCAGCTTCTAAAAGGGGCATTTCTAAAATAGTTATAATAAATCTGCGCACACCATTGCGTAGCATTTGTTATTACTATTTCAAACATACCAAACTTGACCACGCTGCTCCTCTCATATCAGCACAACTTCGTGGAAGACCCAGAAGAGGATGCACTTGCAAAAGTACTTGGTGTCCAGGGGTCACGGTTCCACGTTACCCACGACAGCTATGGGCCTCAGCTTTGCTGGGGACTCAGGGAAGCCTCGGGGAAGTCTGGAAATCCACCTCTGGTGATGCAAAGACTTCAGCGTCCGGCGGGAGCTTCAGCGATGCAGACTGGACAATTGCTTCTTAGGTGCCTGCCAAGCAGGGGAGTCACTCCTTGACCCCAAGGGAGATTCTTCAGTCCTCTAATCTTCAGGTAGAGCGTCGAAGGTCCAGGATTCAGTGTCAGAGTTTCGTCCAGGGTAATCTAAAGTCCTAAGGACTGGGGTCCCATACTTATACTAAGTTAGGGGGTTGGACATACTCTGGGGACCCACCTATGGGAGGGTCAGGGAAGAGGGGTGGTTACACCCATTCCCTTTGTCCAGTTTTGCGCCAGAGCAGGGGCAGGTAGCCCCTGCAACCGGTTTGAACTGGCATATGCACAGGGACACCAAGTGTGCCCCCAGTGCAGGACTTCTGCGCACCAGAGAGTGCTCCCGCCCAGCCCCAATACACATTATCCTGTCTGGGGAGGTGGTTACACCTCCCTGCGACAGGAAACCTATTGTCCAGGCCTCCCCTGCCGGAGTTTCAGTCAGCAGCAGGAGGCCAGACCCGTGTCTGTGGCAGCGGCATCCATTTTGTGATGCCAGGGCTCTGGAAAGAAGTTACCGGGTAGCCCGGTGTGTACATGTCTCTCCCTCTAGAAGGGTGGAATGCTACCCCCGCCGCCAGGACTGGCGGGGGGTAGTATTCCAAAATGTTTGACACCAAACACGACATGTTTTGGTGCAGCCAGTCCAAAGTTAGCATTGTACCGCGAGGATATAATGCACTTAAGAGTATATGGTCAGGCTGTACCACAAACAGCATCAGAGGAGGGACTCCGAACGCTGTAGAGGGCTCTGCTCATGCAGGGGCACCCTCTCACATAAGAACCAAGCACTCTGCCTTCAGGATTGGTAAGGCCTGCCATAGGAGTGACTTATAGGTTTATATGTGTGTGCAATGGTGGTGATATAGGTAGCCTATACCTCTGTAAGGGGTGCATGCACCACCTTACCCAGGCTGCAGTAGCAGACCTGTGGTGTCATTTTGGATGGCCTTCCAGGGGTGGCACAATACATGCTGCAGCCCCTGGTAGGCCTCTGAGGTACCTATGCCCTGGGTACATAGTATACCATATACTAGGGACTTATAAGGGCACTCCAGATTCCAATCAGAGATGTGCCTAGGGCACATGGAAACCATTTTTAGAGAGGAAGCAGCTAGGCTGGGGTTCTGATTAGCAGGGCCCCAGCCAGACTAAAGTCGAAAAACAGTGAAGCATCAGCAAAAAGTGGGGGTACCCATGTGAAGCAGATCCTACTCTCCTACACAACCCCCCCCAAACGTAGGGACATTAAACTAACCTTGACCAGTTGAGTCTTCATGTTCTAAGTGGAAGTACCTAGAGAATCCATCTGCATTGGCATGGTTACTCCCAGGTCTATGTTCCACTGTAAAGTCCATCCCCTGTAGGGAAATGGACCACCTAAGCAGTTTGGGGTTTTCACCCTTCATTTGTTTTAGCCATAGGAGGGGCTTGTGGTCTGTTTGAACAAGGAAGTACCAAACAAGTATGGCCTCAACTTCTTCAGAGCCCAAACCACAGCAAAGGCCTCCCTCTCTATGGCTGACCAACATTTCTCTCTAGGGGTCAGCCTTCTGGTAATAAAAGCTACTGGCTGATCCTGACCTTCATCATTCAATTGTGACAGTACAGCCCCTACCCCCAATTCAGATGCATCTGTTTGGACAATGAACTTCTTGGAGTAATCAGGACTCTGGAGAATGGGAGCAGTGCACATGGCCTGCTTCAGGTAATCAAATGCCTTTTGACAGCTAGCTGTCCACTGAACCTTTTGGGCATTTTCTTGGAAGTTAAGTCATTCAGGGGTGTCACTATTGATCCATACCCCTTGACAAATCTCCTATAATACCCAGTCAGGCCTAAGAAGGCTCTCACCTGAGTCTGGGTAGTGGGAGCAACCCAGTCCATGATGGTCTGGATTTTGCGCTGCAATGGTTGAACCTGGCCTCCACCCACAAGGTGGCCCAGGTACACAACCTGACTCTGCCCTATCTGGCACTTGGTGGCCTTGATAGTGAGGCCTGCCTTTTGCAGGGCCTCTAAAACATTTCTGAGGTGGACCAGGTGATCCTCCCAGGTGGAGCTAAAGACAGCAATATCATCTAGATATGCTGCACTGTAGGCCTCCAGACCTGTAAGGACTGTATTCACCAACCTCTGAAAAGTGGCAGGTCCATTCTTCAGACCAAAGGGCATTACCACAAATTGATAATGTCCACTATGGGTTGAGAATGCTGTTTTTGGCTTTGCATCATCAGCTAGTCTGATCTGCCAGTAGCCAGCTGTCAGGTCAAATGTGCTTAGATACTTGGCTGAGGCCAAAGTGTCTATTAGCTCATCTGCCCTAGGTATTGGATGGGCATCAGTCCTAGTGACTGCATTGAGACCCCTGTAGTCCACACAAAACCTCAACTCTCTTTTCCCACCACTGGTGTGAGGTTTTGGCACAAGGACCACTGGACTAGCCCAAGGGCTATCTGAGGGTTCAATAACTCCCAAATCCAACATTTTCTGGACTTCTGTCCTGATACAGTCCCTGACATGGTCAGGTTGCCTATAAATCTTATTTTTAATAGGCAGACTGTCCCCAGTGTCCACTTCATGAGTGCACCAGGTGGTCTGACTTGGAGTCAGAGAGAACATATGTCTGTACTGATTGAGCACTTGTCTACAATCAGTTTGCTGCTGAGCAGTGAGGCTGCCTGCCAAGGCTACACCATCCACTGACCCATCATCAGGGTTCTGTGAGAGCAGGTCAGGGAGTGTGTCACTCTCTTCCTCCTGTCCCTCATCAGTAGCCATGAGCACGCCCATGTCTGCCCTGTCAACATATGGCTTCAATCTGTTGACATGGAGAACCCTGTGGGGACTCCTGGGTGTTCCTAGGTCTACTAAATAGGTAACCTCACCCTTCTGTTCAACAATGGTATGGGGTCCACTCCATTTGTCTTGGAGAGCTGCTGGGGCCACTGGCTCCAGCACCCACAACTTCTGTCCTGGCTGGTAAACAGTCAGTATAGCCTTTTGGTCATGCCAGGCTTTTTGCAGTTCCTGGCTAGCCTCAAGGTTTTTAGTTGCCTTTTTCATGTACTCAGCCATCCTGGAGCGGAGACCAAGTACATAGTCCACTATGTCTTGCTTTGGGGGCTTGAGAGGTAACTCCCATCCTTCCTTCACCAAGCACAATGGACCCCTGACAGGGTGACCAAACAAAAGTTCAAAAGGGCTGTAGCCAACCCCCTTTTGAGGCACCTCCCTGTATGCAAATAAAAGGCAGGGCAAGAGTATGTCCCATCTTCGCCTAAGCTTTTCTGGGAGCCCTTTAATCATGCCCTTTAAGGTTTTGTTGAATCTCTCAACTAAACCATTGCATTGTGGGTGATAGGGTGTGGTGAACCTGTAAGTCACTCCACACTCCTTCCACATTGCCTTCAAGTATCCAGACATAAAGTTTGCATCCCTGTCTGATACAACCTCCTTAGGAAGCCCACTCTTGAGAAAATTCCCAGGAGGGCTCTTGCCACCACAGGTGCTGTAGTGGTCCTAAGGGGAATAGCCTCTGGGTACCTAGTGGCATGGTCCACCACCACCAGGATAAACCTGTGCCCAGATGCTGTTTGGGGATCCATGGGACCAACAATATCAATCCCCACTCTCTCAAAGGGAACCCCCACCACAGGTAGTGGTATCAGGGGGGCCTTTGTGGTGCCACCTGCCTTCCCACTGGCTTGGCAGGATACACAGGAGCGACAAAACTCCTTTGTGTCTTCAGACATGTGGGGCCAGTGAAAGTGAGGGACAAGTCTGTCCCAAGTCTTGTTCTGGCCCAGGTGACCTGCTAGGGGAATATCATGGGCTAGGGTCAATAGGAAGCCCCTGAACTTCAGAGGTATAACCAACCTCCTGGTGGCACCAGGCTTGGGGTCTCTACACTCTGAGTACAAGAGTCCATCATCCCAATACACTTTATGGGGACCACTAGCATTCACAGCAGCCTCAGCAGCAGCTTGCTGTCTGAGGGGTTCAAGAGAGGGGCAGCTCTGCTGCTCCTGGCTCAGATCTGGCCTGGAAGGGCCCTCTGTCCCCAAGAACTCAACCTGGTCAGGTTCAAGCTCCTCTGGGACAGTTCCTTCCTCAGGACTGAGATCATCCCCCTCAAGAGACTGATCTTCCTTCTGAGCCAAGGGGGAAGGCACTGCCTTACCCCTACTACTCCTCCTCTTAGTTGGCACTTGGTCCATGGTTCCAGGATCCAAGGCCTGTTCAGTGTTAGACATTTTGCTCTGGGACCTGGTCACAGCAAACACATCTGCAGGGATCCCCAGCATTTCTGCATGGGTCCTGAGCTCCACTTCTGCCCAAGCTGAAGTTTCAAGATCATTGCCAAGCAAGCCTTCCACTGGTAGGTTTGCACTCACCACAACCTTCTTAAGGCCAGTTACCCCTCCCCAGGAGAAGTTAACAACTGCCAGAGTATGGTCTGTTCTGACATTGCTAGCATTGGTCACTTGGTACATTTCACCAAGTATAATCTGCCCAGGATCCACAAGGTCTTGTGTCACCATGGTGACACTTGCCCCTGTGTCCCTAAATGCCAAAGCCTCTTTTCCATTGATTAAGGGCTGTTGCCTGTACTTGCCCAGATTACTGGGACTCACAGAGGAGGTCACATCCATGCCTCCATCACAGACTAGGACAGCCTGAGTGAGTTCTCTGACTAGGCCAGAGCTAATCTCATTACCCAGGGTCAACCCTACTAAACCCTTGGCCTGTGTACTCCCACCACCATTTGTAACTGCACTAGGGGGAACAGGTGCCTTAGGGGCATTGGTGGGGGCTGGAATAGAGTCTTTGGACTTGGTGCAATCACTGGTCCAGTGTGTCTTTTGCTTACAGACTTTGCACCATGGTTTCTTTTGGCCTTTTCCCTTGTTAGACTGTGAATCCCCACCTGAAGAAGATTTTTGGGGGCCTTGTGAAGACTTCTGGTCTTTACCCTTCTCCCCACCCTTATCAGAGTTTTTAGAATCTTGCTTCTTAGGGTCACCACCTTGGTTCTGTACCTTCTGCCTCACCCTGGTTCTGACCCATTTGTCTGCCTTCTTTCCCAATTCTTGGGGAGAGGTCAGATCAGAGTCCACCAGGTACTGATGCAACAGCTGATTTTGACAGTTATTAAGAATCTGCTCCCTCATGATAAGATTGTACAATCCTTTGAAGTCACATACCTTACTGCCCATCAACCAACCTTCCAGAGCCTTAGCAGAACAATCCACATAGTCTACCCAGTCTTGAGTCTGTGCTTTTTGGGTATCTCTGAACTTTAACCTGTATTGTTCAGTTGTTAGGCCAAACCCATCAATTAGAGCACTCTTCAAGATTTTGTAATTGTCAGCATCCTCTTCTCTAACAGTGAGGAGCTTATCTCTACCTTTGTCTGCAAAGGAGAGCCACAAGATTGCTGCCCACTGCTCCTGAAGGACCCTCTGTACTCTACAGGCCCTTTCCAGTGCAGTTATCCATTTGTGGATGTCATCCCCACTCTGTTAGGGAGGGACAATCTTGCTCAGGTTTCTATGGTCATAAGACCTTTCCCTATCTCTGGGGAAATTGCTGCCACCATGGGACTCTAGTCCCATCTTTTATCTCTGTCTATAGAGATCTAGGGACTCCCTGTCTATAGCCAACTGCTGTTTTCTGAGCTCAAGCTGGGCTTGCTCATACTGAATCAGTCTCTTTCTCCTCTCATGAGAGGATTCCCTCCCATGAGAGGAGACAGAGGTCCCTACTGAGGTGTCAGAGTGGTTAGACTCCTGAGAAGGAGATCTAGTCCTTCTGGGCACACTCTCAACTCTTCCTGGGGGGACGGAGGGGAGGTCATTCTGGGCCTCCTCCTCTTCCTCAGGAGTAGCTGCACTTTCCAGGTCAGGATCATTGTCATCCCCCTGGCCAGTTTCAGAGGTTGGGTCCAGGGTATTTTCATCCCTGGTCTCTCCCTCTTCTTCTGCCCCACCCTCTCTGCCTACCCTTTCAGACCTTATGGGTCTTCTAAAATCCTCTAGCAGAAGCATCTCTAGGAGACGTTGGGTGTTGGCACTTTTGCCTGTCTTCAACTTCCTAACTTTGCATAACTCTCTCAATTCCAAGAATGTGAGGGTGTCATATCTGGATGGCAGGAGCTCACTGGTTCCTGGCAGTGAAGACATTACTAGTGTGGTGTGGTGTATGCACTACCTACTCTAGTGTGGCCTACTAAACTCTCTTGAGTTGTAGAAAGGATGTGCTATCCCTTAACACACAACTCTAAGTTCAGTAGAACTTACTGTATCCTAAGCTTGATTTATATGTACCTAAGGTACCCTTAGTGGTTTTCAGTTGATCAATTCAATTGAGATTATCTGGTAAAACAATAGCAAGCTGGAATCCCACACGCTGCACACAAATGTTAGAAGTTGGCCTGGTATATGCTGTCCACTAATTATAGTGGGCACCTTGCACCAGTCCAAACAACCCCTTATTGGAGATAGGTTAAAGACAACCTTTATTGAAAGCTATCCTAGTGGTAGCTATGGAGAGCAGCCTTCAGGCTAAGTCTTAAAGGAATGTAAAGCAGCTTGTTTTACCAGTCTATAATCTCTTGAGTGACCAAATGAAAGAGGACCACACCAGGCATATATATAAAATATATGTATTTAGTCTTAAACACACCCCTCTAGTCTCTTTATGAGGCTAGAGTTTGAAGTACATAAGTTACAAGTCAGTTATCAACAGTAATAGCACAAATACACGTTTGAGCCCTAGGGGCGTACCAAACCATATACCAATAAAGTGGTATAAGAACCACGACTGAGCTAGACACAGGGCCTAGAGCCTGTAGAAGTGCTCGGCCCTCAAGGAACCACCCAAGGTAGTGACACAGGGGACCCACGGGGGACGCGTGCAGTGTGAGAACACAGCCGCGAGCCGTCGTTGATTTCTATGGGGAATGTCGCGGTTGGAGTTTTAAAGAAAAAGGACACTTAGAGGAGGACTTGGAGCAAACCCCTTTAGAACTAGGTCGTTCTAGAGTCTATACCCATGGGAGCACCGGAGTACTCGAGTTACCTCACCCAGGGAAGCCGGGTGCATAGGTATCTTTCGGGGTCGGGTTTCGTCGTCGTTTTCAATGGCGATCTGCTGCAAAGTGCTGCTGGCGATCAAGTCGAAAGTGTTCGGGTGGATCCAAGGGTGGATCGAAGATCTGAAGAACCTGAAAGCGGAGGGGACAGAGTCTGGGTCACTAGCCAGTGACCAGGAAGGCGATGAGCAGATGCCCACCAATGTCGGGTGCTTCAGGTAGGTTGATGGTCGTCTTGACTCTTCAGCCACGAGGTCCAGGAGGTGTCGACGATGACCAGGAGCTGGATTCGAGCTGTCCCACGACGTCTGTCGATTGCAGGGGTGTCGGCGACCGGATTGGACCCAACAAGCCTTGGCAACCGCAAGTCTCGTAGAAACAAAGAAAGGACGTTGATGCAGACCAGCAAGGTCTGGGGGACTCACCCAGCAAGGGTAAGTCAGGGCACGTCTGGAGCAACCAGGAAAGCCAAAGCAGAAGAAGAGTTGCCTTCGGGAGGGCCCACTAGCCAACGGACTAGCGACCGCAAAGGAGCCTCGAGTGGATGCACTTGGAGCTGGCTCACAGGACACTCGTGGAGTGGAGGCCAGTGATCTTCGGTGGAGTCGGTGCTGGAGGCGGGGGCTACTCGGAGCCCAAAGCACAACTTCGTGGGAGACCCAGAAGAGGATGCACTTGCAAAAGTACTTGGTGTCCAGGGGTCACGGTTCCACATTACCCACGACAGCTACGGGCCTCAGCTTTGGTGAGGACTCAGGGCAGCCTCGGGGAAGTCTGGAAATTGACCTCTGGTGATGCAAAGACTTCAGCGTCCGGCGGGAGCTTCAGCAATGCAGACCGGACAATTGCTTCTTAGGTGCCTGCCAAGCAGGGGAGTCACTCCTTGACCCCAAGGGAGATTCTTCAGTCCTCTAATCTTCAGGTAGAGCGTCGAAGGTCCAGGATTCAGTGTCAGAGTTTCGTCCAGGGTAATCTAAAGTCCTAAGGACTGGGGTCCCATACTTATACTAAGTTAGGGGGTTGGACATACTCTGGGGACCCACCTATGGGAGGGTTAGGGAAGAGGGGTGGTTACACCCATTCCCTTTGTCCAGTTTCGTGCCAGAGCAGGGGCAGGTAGCCCCTGCAACCGGTTTGAACTGGCATATGCACAGGGACACCAAGTGTGCCCCCAGTGCAGGACTTCTGAGCACCAGAGAGTGCTCCGGCCCAGCCCCAATACACATTATCCTGTCTGGGGAGGTGGTTACACCTCCCTGCGACAGGAAACCTATTGTCCAGGCCTCCCCTGCCGGAGTTTCAGTCAGCAGCAGGAGGCCAGACCCGTGTCTGTGGCAGCGGCATCCATTTTGTGATGCCAGGGCTCTGGAAAGAAGTTACCGGGTAGCCCGGTGTGTACATGTCTCTCCCTCTAGAAGGGTGGAATGCTACCCCCGCCGCCAGGACTGGCGGGGGGGGTAGTATTCCAAGATGTTTGACACCAAACACGACATGTTTTGGTGCAGCCAGTCCAAAGTTAGCATTGTACCGCGAGGATATAATGCACTTAAGAGTATATGGTCAGGCTGTACCACAAACAGCATCAGAGGAGGGACTCCGAACGCTGTAGAGGGGCTCTGCTCATGCAGGGGCACCCTCTCACATAAGAACCAAGCACTCTGCCTTCAGGATTGGTAAGGCCTGCCATAGGAGTGACTTATAGGTTTATATGTGTGTGCAATGTTGGTGATATAGGTAGCCTATACCACTGTAAGGGTGCATGCACCACCTTACCCAGGCTGCAGTAGCAGACCTGTGGTGTCATTTTGGATGGCCTTCCAGGGGTGGCACAATACATGCTGCAGCCCCTGGTAGGCCTCTGAGGTACCTATGCCCTGGGTACATAGTATACCATATACTAGGGACTTATAAGGGCACTCCAGATTCCAATCAGAGATGTGCCTAGGGCACATGGAAACCATTTTAGAGAGGAAGCAGCTAGGCTGGGGTTCTGATTAGCAGGGCCCCAGCCAGACTAAAGTCGAAAAACAGTGAAGCATCAGCAAAAAGTGGGGGTACCCATGTGAAGCAGATCCTACTCTCCTACACTCCCCTCCCTATTTCACCTTCTGAGGTCCCTTGGGACAGGTTGTTCGGGACCTCCGGGGGACCTCTGGCTGGCTCACTCCTAGACTCTGCGGGGATTTCTTTGAACCACGAGACGTTTCGGGAAACATCTTCCTCTCCTTTTCTCGCTGTGACCATAGTGCCGTGACTGGCAATCACAGTCCAGGTGCCGGGTTCGTAGTTTGTCTTGAATTTTCCTCCTGGTCGGCGATCCTTGAGGATGACGGTCGCTCTGGGCCGGAGCACACGTGGAACGGCTCGTCGTTGAATGCTGGCTTGTCTATTCCGCTGTTCTCGCCGGCCTTGTGTTGCTTGGATGTCCACCGGTGGAGGTGTCCACCCAGGGCAGGCAGGGATCATGTCTCTCCTCGGGCCTTGCAGCATTAGCAAACACGGACTTCGTTGCGTGGTGCAATGCGGGGTGCTCCTGTATTCTCTTAAGAAGTCGTGGAGCCGTTCTTCCGGGTCGACTTGCTCCAGCGTCGCGATGCGGAACATCTTGTTCAGCGTCCGCATGAGCCTTTCCACATCGCCGTTGGCCTGAGGCCATTGAGGTGTGACTCGGCGGTGGTGTATCCCATGTTGCTGCAGAAACGTGGCGAACTCTGAACCCTGAAACGGTGGCCCATTGTCGCTCCGGACTTCCTGGGGAAACCCAAACATAGCGAACACTTTCTCCAGGGCAGGGCGCACATGGGTGAATGTGGTTGACGCCACCGGCTCTACGAGGGGGTACTTGGAGAATGCATCTACGATCACCAGCGTGTGTCTCCCACCAGGAAAACTCCCAAAGTCTATGCTCACTTTGGACCAGGGCTCCGTGCACGCTTCTTCTGTGATTATCGGGATCGGTCTCTCCGGAGCACTGGTGAGTTGGCAGGATTGGCAGTGGCAGACAAAATCATCGACCGCCTGTTCCAGCTCGGGGAACCAGGCCTTTTCTCTCATCCGTGCCTTCATCTTTGTGGCCCCCTGGTGGCCTCCATGAGCGAGCTGGGTTGCCCGGTGTCTCAGTGCTTGGGGTATGATGAGCCTGGTTCCTCTCAGCAAAAGTCCGTCCTCAGTGGCGCTGAGTTCATTTCTTACGCGCCACATTTTTGTCAGTCCTTCCCTTTCTTCAGGGCCCAAGGCGTTGGCTTGGTGCAGGTAGTTCTTCCACGACCCGTCTTGGACGGCGCGGAGGGTCCGGCCGTATACACCGTCATCCTTGGCGGCTTCTTTGATGTCTTCGAGGGTCATGGCTCGCGGGCATGCGGATGTGGACACCATGTTGATGTACCGTTCGATGTCGTCATCGCCCTCTGCCACTTCCTGCGGGGTTGGGTGGCGGGACAAGAAATCCGCCGGGTTCTTGGCCCCGGGCCGGTATACGACGTCCATCTCGTAGGGTTGTAGTTGCACTGCCCACCGCTCAATCCGCGGGGGCGGATGGGGGGCTGACCCCTTGAAAAGCGGGACGAGGGGCTGATGATCGGTGACCATGGTGAATGGCTGTCCTGTCAGATATAGGTGGAAATGGCTGCAGGCCCATTTTATGGCGAGCGCCTCCCGCTCGATTTGTGCGTATCATGTCTCGGTGGAGGTGAGGGATCTGCTGGCGAACGACAGCGCTGCCCATCTGCCTGGTTCCTGTTCCTGAGCGAGTATTGCCCCTAACCGCACCGGGCTTGCGTCGACGAGTACTTCGGTTCGTTTGGCCGGGTCGAAGTATGCCAGCGTGGCTTCACCCAGGAGGGCGTCCTTGATCCCTTGGAATGCCTCTTCCTCGTGCTGGCCCCAGCTCCACTTGGTGTCTGCCCGAGTGAGGGCTCGGAGGGGTTCGGCCCGGGTTGCCAGGTCTGGGATGAACCTCCCGCAGTAGGTGGCCATCCCTAAGAAGCTTCTTACTTCCGTGGGTGTTGTGGGAGCGGGCGCGTTTTTGATGGCGTGTGACTTCCTCGGGTCCACTTGGATGCCTTCCTGGTTGAACACGTATCCGAAAAACTCAAGGGATGGTTGGAAAAACTGGCAATTGTCCCTGTGGAGCGTCGCCCCATGTTCGCTCAGACGCATCAGTGTGCTTCGGAGGTGCTTGTGGTGGTCGGCGGCAGTTGCGGAATGGATCAGAATATCGTCGCTGACGTTGAGTACCCCCGGCAGGCCAGATAGCATTTCTCTGAATGTGTTTTGGAACACCTCAGCCACTGAGGAGATTCCAAAGTTCAGCCTTTTATACCTTCTTAGTCCAAGGTGGGTACTGAAGGTGGTGATGTAGCGGCTTTCTTTGGACAACGGCAGTTGGTGGTATCCGGCGTTAAGGTCGATCTTGGAGAACCACCTTGACCTATTGACATCGGCAATGATGTCGTCCATCGTTGGCGTGATGTGACGTTCATGCTTGATGGCTTTATTCGGTAGCCTCATGTCGATACAGAGACGTATCGCACCGGGTTGCTTTGGTTTCTCCGCGATGACCAGTGGGGACACCCAGGGCGTCCGCCCGGAGACCTTTTCGATGACGCCTTGTTCTTCTAAGAGTTCCAGTTCCTTTTCCACCAGGGGTCTCAGGTGGAACGGTACTCTTCTGTGTCGTAGGGCGACGGGGGTGACGGTCTTGTCGATGTGCAGTTTGATGGGGTCACACTTGATGCACCCAAGGCCTTGGAATAACTCGGGGAACTGATCGAGCAGCTCGTCCACTTTATGGGCTTGGACGCTCCTGGCGAACGAAACCAGTCTGAGGTCCTCGGCTGTGTGGCTACTCAGCAGGGTGTCCGCCTCCCTGTCGATCACGTGGATGGTGGCGATTACTTCTTGATCATCAGTTCTGATCGGGATGGATATCTTCCCCTTCAGTGGCAGCGGGGTGTGGGCCCCATAGGTGTATATTTTGGTCCGTGATGGGGTGACGGGCGGGCATGGCCGCAGGTGTCGATACTGTTGAAGGCCCATTACGTTTACCGATGCGCCTGTGTCGATGATTGCTTTCACCTCAGAGCCGGCGATCCGGACTACGCAGGTTGGCTGGGGTCTTCGGCGCCGTTTGAGCTCTTTCGTGAACGATATCAGGTATGTTTCCTCTTCGTCAGCCTCCGAGGACGAGTCGTTTGGCCCTCGATATCTTCGGCTGGTCCTTGGTGATTCTTCTGCTACGGCTGCGTCCACTACCGATAAGTGGCGTATCGCTCGTGATGGCGGTCTCTGACCCCTGGAATCGCGGCCTCGGTTTCGTCTCCGACATACAGCAGCAAAGTGGTTGGGAATCCCGCAATTGGTACAGGTCTTCCCTTGCGCAGGACAGTCCTTCGCCGCATGTGGTTCATGGCCGCAGTAGCCACACCGTGGCCTGGACGCGTCGGGCCTCGCTTTCCGAGTGGGCTCCGAGCGGCCTTTTGTTCTGATGGCGTCTGCGCGCTCCATCTTGATCGTCTCTGGGCGCCCTAGCGGTTTGGTGAGGGCTAGGTCCATTTCATTTGCTCTGGCCGCCGACAGGTCATGGGACCTTGCTAGAATGAGGATGTCCTCCAGTGCTATCTTTGGTTGGCGGAGGATGAGGCTTCTCAGAGTTTTGTCCCTGCAACCTTGAATTAACTGTGCCCTGATTTCTTTGGGCTGGTCATCTTCAGTACACGTGCTTGCGAGTTCACGTAGGCGGGCGTAGAACGCATCTATCGATTTCCCCCTCCCTTTGGCGGGCTTGGCGCAACTTGAAAGGCTCAAAGTCTGGGTTGAGCTGGGGGTCGAAATGAGCGTCCAGTGCCGCCACGGCTGCGTCGAAGCCGTTGCAGCCCCCGTGTCCGGTAGGTGCTTGAAGAGCTTGAAGATCTCGTCTCCGGCGTAGTGGAGAAGTAGGGACCTCTTCACCGCTCCATCCGCCTCCCTGGTTGCGACGAAGTAGTTGTTGAGACGCTCGATCCAAATTTTCCATCGGGCTGACGCTGTCGCCGGGTCCTCCAGTTCGCTGAAAGGCGGTAGCACACCGGAGGCGGCGTGTTGGAACGGGACGTTGATTGGAGCAGGGGCCGGGTTGTCATCACCCATGGCGTCTGAGTAGCGGCGGGCCCTTGGTAGTTTGTGCCCCGTGGAGGTGGTGAGCAGCATTCGTGGCGGGCAGCACGTGGCAGTGGCGCAGCGGGCGGTGCACTGCTTGCTCCAGGTACAGGCACCGGTCCGTCAAACGTCCCACGCGATGTGTTGTGTACCTGGCGCGCCTGCTAGGTACTCACAGGCTGGCCTGGCAGAGCGCGAGCTGGCACAGGAACCGGGGCCTGGTGCGCGCGTTGCAGCGCGAGGCCGTGTAGAGGGCCTGCTTCGGCAGTCCTGAGGGTGCGTGGGCTGGCACGAGGTGAGGCCTGGATGGCGCGTAGCAGCACAAGGCCGTGCTGAGGGTGGATGGCCCTGCTGTGGAGGATCGCGTTGCAGCGCGCTGCGGCGCTGGTGATCAGCTGGGCGCTGAGCGGCGGGGGATGACTCACCCGTCCTAGTGCGGCCGCGTCCTGACGCCGTTGCCGGCACCTCGCGGAGTCGCGGAGGTCGCCGGGTGGGCTGCGGTGTTTGAAAACAGGAGGCGAAGCGGGGAGCGAGGGTCTCGGCCCTCCTCGTCGCCAGTGTGATGCCTAGGATTTTATCGGGCACCGTGAGGCCTGGACAATGTGCGCGGGGGCGCGGCAGCAGGAATCACCACACTTGACACTTTGGTGTAGTGTCGGAAGTGCTGCCCCCGAGCGGGCGCTTCCCCTTTATTCATTCCCCGCAGGCCACGCCTGGCCTGCGGATGAGGTGCAGGTCACTTCCGGCGGGAAGCCAGAAACACTGACACGTTAACCACTACAGGTACCAATCACTACTCTCTGTCTCATATGATTTTCCGTGTAATGATATCTTTAGCCTATCATAAATTATAATAATCTCAAGAAGGCAAAAATGTTTAATCACTCCTTGATGAATGAAGTGTTATTTTCTCCACCTGCTCAGACTTTTCACAGTGCTTTACAGTTGTTACTTTCACAACTTCCACCAAAGTATCACAATGTATTTTCTTGAGCTCCTGTTGTTCCTTTTACAACTTGTCAGCAGAATGTTTAACTAAAACAATGTTTAATCTGCACGGCAACTTGATCCTCCGGTCAAATAGAATAAATGCTGCTGTAATTGCTTCTTTTGTATCCAACTTGTGGTAATATTTCCTTATCATCTTCTGTGTGCAATTTCATTACTGTACAAACCTTTTGTTTTAAGGTTGTTTTTTGCGCTGCTGGTGGAACACGTTACTGGAATGTATCCTGAGCACATGATTCTTCACTGGAATGAGAGCAGATTTAGAAACCAGAAACTATCAAGCAAAAACAATTGACATAGCCAGAACTAGCGAGGAAAGCCAATAAATCACTAACACTCTGGGTACGGTTTATATAGAACTGCACCCAAGATGGCTACCTGGTGTTGTGGATCCCATAGTCCATAATTGGGAAACATCCTCTACCACGCAACCATTACAACGTGGTATGGTTGTATCGTGGTTTTGACAACGCAAGTCGTTACATCGACTTGCACTGGAGGGCGCTCTAGACTAAGGAATAGTGTGAATTACTATTCCAACACCTTCCCTACTGTACGTAGACTGGAGTTGGAATAGTAATTCACACTATTCCTAAATCCAGCACCCTGCAACGCAAGTCGATGAAACGACTTGCGTTGTCAATACCGCAAAGTAACATACCGCGTTGTGATGGTACACGTTGTACCATCATACATTCCCATAATTCTGTCAAGATCTTCCAGGACTTGAATACTAGACCCACAAGAACAGGTGCAGGCCTTCAGAGGAGTGAAGACAATGTCTTAGCTGGTTTCTGATATGCTGGGCGCATGTGGGGCTGATCAGGATTGCACTGGGCGTGACTGGGCACCACATGAATCTGGGGTGGGGTCATTGTCCTTGAGGCGAGTGTGAGCTTGGCAAAGGGAAAAAAAGGACCTGGCAAGTCTTGGCAATAGGAATTCACAGTATGACTTTATTATATATTACACTCCTGGCTCAAAAAAGCTTGGCTGATGCCTTATCACATTTATATCTAGGGTCATCACTTACATTTGATCAACCTATAATTTCTCCTCATCTTCTGATTGGAATTGATAAGTACTTTCGGAAAAGGGAAAAGGAGGTCCAAGAACAGTTGGATACTAAGGAGTTAGAGGATCTTCATCTTAAGATTCTTCTCAAATGATGTAAATATTTGTATTTTAGTCAACAAGCAATTTTGATTCCAACTAAGGAACGACAACTGTCATGATTTAGTTCTTTTATGTCATGGAGGAGTAAAAGCTACTTAGACGTTGGTATTCGATGTGTTTGGTGGCCTACAGTGCATTTTGATGTTCAGGATCATATCATTTACTGTCCCATTTGTGCTCAAAATAAATCATTGTATTCTAAACTTTTTGCACATTTTCAGACGTTACCAGTGGCTCCTGAGTTGTGCCATCCAATCTCAACTGATTTCATTACTGATTTTCTGCTTTCTGAAGAGTTTTGAGTAATAAAAATTACAATTGACACCTTCTCAAAAATGGATACTTTTTCTTATTTGCCTAAGCTCCCTACAGCTGAAGAAATGGCTCGATGCTTTTGACAGATATTTTTCGTTTTTATGGTTTGCCATAAACAACAATTTCTGACTGATGAAGTCAATATCTTTCTTGCTTTTGGAAGGCTCTTTGCAAAGCCTTGGGAACTGAACATGTACTTTCTTCTGACTGTTATCCTCAGTTCAGTGACCCAACAGAACAGACTAATCAAAGTCTGGAATAATGTATTTGGTGTTATTGTAATGCCATTCAAGATGGGTGGGTGTCTTACTTCCAGTAGATACATTTTATTAGAGCAATGCAATTTATACTAAGGTTTCACATTTATCTACTTGCAAGGCTTCCATCCAAGAGTTTTGCGTTCTTCACCTGGTATTGATCCTCTGGTCCCAGCAACTACTGTTTTATGAATCATCTACAGAAAACAAGACAACTGTTCTCGGAAAAAGCTATGCCATTCTAAGGCCAAGATGAAAAAATGTACGGGGCATATCAGCAAGGCGGCGCTATGAAATTATCGCCGCTTTTGCGTCCGTTTTCGGGCGAAAAGCGGCGATAATTTCATCGCCGAATCAGCAAAGACACGCTATCGCGTGTTTTGCTGATTTAGCGCCCCTTACAACAATGCCCAGCTTTGCATCTCTAATGAGATGCGAAGTGGGCGTTCCGTGCCAAAATAACTGGAGAAATGTCGCTAACCGACATTTCTCCAATTATCAAGCTGCACGCAAACAAGCAGAGCGATAAGAAAAGTAGCGATAACCACAGTTATCGCTACTTTCCTTACGCCTGCTTGTAATCTGATTTAGCCATGTAATCCAATGGGAGGTGGATTAAATGGCTAAAACCACCCTGCCCTATCAGCAAGGTATCGCTGGTCGCAGTGCGATTATCGCTGGATTTCCAGCGATAATCACACTGTTTTCCAGCTAACGCATGGATTCCTATCGCTTGGGAGATAAGCGTTGCTGATAGCACGCTATCTCCACGATAGAATCCAGCGTTAGCCTGCGATAATTATCCTCGCGCTAAAAGCGCTGAGCGATGATTATCGCAGGCCCTTGCTGATATGCCCCCAAATAAGTCAAGATCAACAACGTGTTTTGTTGCAGGTGTTAAGGTTCGGCTATCGTCCCAATTTATTCCTATGTACTAATTTCCAGTCCAGCCTTCAACGCTGATAATTTTGCTCTGTTTGTTATAAATCAGCAGATTAATCCTGTAACATTTCAGCTGACATTTCCTCGCACTTGGAGAATGCACCCTGTCTTTCCTGCTTCACAACTGAAACCCTGTACTTCAGATTCTGTCATTGGCTACCTTCAGAACCATCATGTGCCATTGTGAAAAGTCAACTGGAATATAAGGTTCAACAAATTTGTGAATCTTTAACTTTTCGGGGGCATCTTCAATTTTTAAAAAATTGGAAAGGTTATCCACCCACTGAACATTCTTTGGTAGAACATGCCCCCTTGTTAGTTCATGTTTTTTTAAGCAATCCAACAAACCCAGAGCTTCAAGAGGGGACATACTGTTACATTTTACAAAAGGACTAGCTGCAGCATCGTGTTTTCCCTGGCCTCGAGTTATTCAAGAAGAAAATAGCGCATCTTTGGCTCTCATGCCTGGCATGTGCCGAGTGGTTTCCTGTTGCTCCACCTGTTCAGCATTGGCATCTCTGCGGTCGCAGCCACTCTGTCTGGTGTTACGCGGCCATTGTAGAGTACTGCGTGCCGAAGGCAGTGTGCAAATTTACAAGGGATGTCAAACAAAGATGCTTTCTTCCTTTGCCTGTTATGTCAGGGAAATACAATTTTCTTGAAGGAGTAGGCATGACTAAACTATATCTATGCTTATCCAAGACACTAGCCTCTCCAGTGTTTGCTGATTTAAGTTCCCAATCCAACATGGTGCCCCCTTGTTGGTTCAGTGTTTTTTGTGGCACCCCATTAAACCCAGGGCTTTAGGTGGGGCATACTGTTACATTTCAGAACAGGACTGACCGGCAGCAGCGTGTTCACCCTCGCCTTGTGTTCTGCAAGGAGAACATAGTATCTCTTTGATTCTCATGCCTGGCTTGTGGTGAGAGGTTTTCCTTTGCTCCACCTGGTCAACCTTGGTGTCTCTGCGGTCGCAGCCACTTTGTGGAGTGTTACATGGCCATTGCAGAGTCACGGCATGTACAAGGTAGTTTGAAGATGTCAAACAAGGTTGTCTTCTTCCTTTGTCTGCTATTTTGTGGAAATGCCATTTACCTGAACGAGTAGTCATGAGTAGCTGCATATCTAAGCGTTTCCAAGATACTAGCCTCGCCAGTGTTTGTTGATGGAAGTTCCCTGTCCAGTGCGGTACCAGCCATTTGATAATTTCACGTTTCCTCTCTGGGTCCTATAAAATGCGGCTTGAGTTAGACAGAGATCCGTCACAACACATTCATACTCTTGTTTTTGTCACATTTATCACCCACTCGGTTACCTTTTTGTCTCTGATTTTCAGCTCTGATTTTCTGTAGGATTCCTCTTTGATTCTCTCTCATGAAAGACTGTATGGATTTTCTCAACCTTGATTTCAGGGTGATTTTGGTACCTAGCTATTTATCTTCTACATCAAATACCAATAGGGCACTCTCAAGGAGGGATTTGACCCCTTTTTCTTATGTACATTACTATTCAGAGGTGCACCGTGGCTACTGGGAGGAGTCGCCCTTTCCTCGGGCAATCAAGAAGGAAACTGTGCCCAGTCATTGATAGCTACATAGGCACTATTGCATTTTATTAGTGTTAATTCAAAAAGCACCACTGTTTTGGTATTGTACTTTGTTTGTTTTGTTCATACCCTAATCACACATGTTGCAACTTAAGCATGTGAAGAAACCCACTGGCTCTATCTAGCACGTTGAACATTATTGTTTTAACTCGTATTGTTAACAATTTAATTTTTTTACTCTTAAGTACATAATGTTTGTTTCATGGACCTCCTGAATGTGATTAAAGTTTTCTCGTCAAAATATGTTGTTCTGGTTTGGATGTGTGTGCTGCCATTTTTAAATCAAAATGTGCATGCGGTCTGGGAATACTTGTGAAAAGGTGGTTCTTTAAAAATGTTTTAATCATTTTGTTTTGGTTCTGGCTTCCCATGTAGTGACATCCTTTCTCTTTTCAAACTTCGTTTAAAGGTTTTGTTTAATGCGTGATTGGAGGCCCTGTTCCCAAACCTAGAGTTTGATTTCAGGTCTGTTTCTTAAAACAATCTGTTTCTTCTGATGTGGAGTAGTTCACCTTTGGAAATATTTTTGACATGCGGGATAAGCCCTGTTTGTGTGCAGAATGGAAGTATTTGCTGTTGGCTTTCCTTATACTTGTGATTGGAAAATGTCATTCTTCATGTAGAATTTCAGATGAATAAATCACTTACCTTTGGCAACACTTTTTCTGGTGGAAACATTATCTAACCGCAGATTACACACGTTTAGAATATTCCCCAGGTGCTAGACTGGATCCAGAAAGGTTTCATAGCAGTGCTCCTACTGACCGCTAGGTGGTGCCATACAGCTCCCCGGAGACTTTGTTCCCTCCAGGTAGTGACAGCGGAGCCCCAGATAAGCGCCACCAATGTGCACAGACATAAGTTTCTTGCTTGACTTCTTCTGCACCCTTGTACACAGAGCCCAAAACAATTGTCGATACCAGTGTGCAGAGCTCTAAATTGAGACCTTGATAGATGTTAAAATGAGACCATTTGACAGAATGGGGAAGTGGAACGTAAGTGAGAAATCTGTGGTTAGACAATGTGCAGTGGGCGCAGGCCAGAAAATCTTGCAGGACTGATACAAGAGAAATGTCATTCCTGACGTCCTGATTGTAAAGGCAGTAGTGCTTTATGAACATGCCCACGTCATGGCCTGATAGATGTTGGGTTCAGGGACACCACATGCCAATGGTGGAATTTGCCATTGTGTAGCAGATTTGAATGCAGAGGGAACATGCTGATGACAGCTGGACTCCATCGGCCATAATCCTGCTTATGCAGAAACCCAGGAGGGGAAGGTGGGACCTGGGGAGATAGCATTTATAACGCTTAGGTGCCACCCGCAACACAGGATGCGCTGATGACAGCTGGACTCCATCGCCCAAAATCCAGGTTGTGCAGCAACACTGGAGGAGAAGGCAGGATTTGGGGAGATAGCGTTTACAACACTTGCTGGCCTGCCACAGCGCATGATGCGCGGACGACAGCTGGACTCCATAGTCCATAAGCAGCAACCCAGGAGAAGAAAGCGGGACCTTGGGAGATAGTGTTTATAATGCTTGCTGGTCTCCTGCAGCATGGGGCCCACCTGGGCACTGCCTGGGAAAAGATTGAGCCAAAAGCGGGCACATCTGCACCCATCAGAGCCCAGAGGAAGCTGGCCTGAGCCTGTTCTGTTTCCTTGCCAGCTTTGTTAGTCCAAATAGGTATTTTTTCTTTTTTTTCTCTGGAGCTACTAGCAATCATCGTGCCGGTTTATGATGTGGAAAAGGAAAGCTGCTAGCTGTGCAAGCGCAGCCTACAAGGATACGTCCAGCGATAAAATATTGGAAAGACCGATTGGTTTGATTAGCAATAAAATCGTTCTCACTGAAAGAAGACTCACTTTGGTGCCCTGGCAAGAGCTGCTGTCTGCCGACATTGTTACGAGAACTAGGAGTTTGCCCAGCCATGCTACTGATGGTCCCATCTGGAGGGCAGAGAGGCTTGATTAATAGTGAGGGCTTGAGTTCACCCATGGCCCCAGCTCCTGAGCTTAAAAAGGGGGGCGCTGCCCTTCTTTTGAACATCCCAACACCATTATGACTGAAGTAGCATTGGTGCAGGTTTATAAAATTGTGGAGGATTTTCACACAAAGTATTTTAAAGCAAGCCCAGTTAACCCCTGTTTTTGAACGCTTGGATCGTATTGACTCCCAGTTAGCTGTAATTAACTGGAATCAATTCTCCACCTTGTCTACAGCAGCTCCACTATTTAATGGGACCCTAAATTCAGTGGATTCCACCCTGCTATCACGGCCATCTACTACATCTACCTTTACCACAGAAGCCCGGAAGAGAGATTTGGCTCTCACTGCCCTTGAAGACAGCCAGGAAAACCCCTCTTTAGCGGTTGCCAGTGCATCAAGCACAGACCCAGTGGCCCAGGGATATATAGATCAGAGGGCGAAAACCCGCAGTCGGCCTCCTAGCCTGCCTCTCCTACTTAGGGTGAGCACTGGTCTAAATACAGATGGGAGAGAAATGCCAGCTCCTAGTAGAATTGTTTTAAACCTTCCCCCTGCTGCTTGCCCTTATATTTTGGTTCTAACTAGAGTTCCTGTACTCATGCAAGACTAGGCAGAATCTGGAGAACAATTATTAAATAAAGTACTCAACTGGCTCGTGAAGAAGAGGGACTTCGCCATGAGGGAGGCGCGCCCATTATTCTGTCGCACAGGGTGAGTCAGATTGGGCCCTCAACGAAAGCCAGAGAGAGGGACAGTGTTGTGATCAACTTTAGGAATCTGGCTTTTGCTTGAAATCTGATATAATTTCCTAAAAGCTGGGAGCCAGAGCAGGGCTCTACATCTACAGTGCCTCTAGTCTATTTTTATAAATTCTTGGCATAAACGTCCGAATTATTCAATGCCTAGCGGCCAGGTTTCGGGCCAGGTGACTTGTCTGTACCACTCACGCACAGATGTACTGTTGTTCAATAACTTTGAAGTAGTTTCAGATATTATCAGCAATGATTGACTCGTGGAGCAACTTAGATCAATCAGCTATGAGATGACTGAGCAGCCGATGGCAGAACCGAATAATTTTGGGAGTGCAGGTTCAAAATCGAATTCTATATACGGTATTTCAAAGCTGTCCTTGAATGTAGCAGGGTTAAAAAGCTGTGGTCTCCAAATTGGCCATCTATCATTGAAGACTATGATATATGCTTCTTCCAGGAAACCTGGGATACCATGGGCTTTGTTTTTAAGGGTTTCTCTTCTTATTCTTTCAGTTTACCCGCTACCCTGTCTAGCTGAAGCTGGGTTAAAGGGGGTTTATCCATTTGGTTAAAGCTTTCTCTGAATATTGGAGTTGAATTGGTGGACACTAGGACCTCAGCTTTTCAAATTATTTCAATTAGAGGGTCATATAACCTGCAGTTGTACCTAATACATTTTTATAATAATGATTTTTCTAACCAGCCGACCTCTAACATCACTCAATGTTTTGCCTGCATAACAAGCCTGTTTGATAAAAGCAGGTTGAAGTGGAAATTGCAGTCCATATTTTGATATGGGGATTTTAATGCTAAGATTCAAGCCAATATATGAACCCCATGTCAGATATGGTACATGCATAACAACGCAGATATTGACAATGGAGGTGTAGCGTTGGATGGTCATCTGGTAGAACATGATTTATTCGATGTGATGGAATATATAGTTGATGAAGGGTGCATTTTCCCAACTTACCTAGGAAGGGGTAAAGCCTCCACTGTTCATTATATATTTGTATCCAGAAGTCTTATGGCTAATTTAGCATATGGGGAGGTATTGAAAACTACTTTTGGTGATCACAAAGCTTTGACAGCAGTTTTCCGCTTATCTTTGTGTAAAATAATCCCCCCTGACAAATCTCTCGCCCAACCGATGTCAGCAGATAAAGCACTAAAATTAAGTTGGAATCTTGAAAATCCAGTTAGTTTTCTGGGTACCTTACTTAGCTCCAATCTTGATGTGTTCCTACAATGTTTAAGGGATACTATAAACAGTATGCACCTTATTTAGGCTTATGTAGAACTTTGCAGCATTATGATATAAGCCCTTACATAAACTGTCACGAAAATTTCCGATCGTACAAAAATGGTTTGATTCTAAATGTACAAGAGCAAATAGGCAACTGCGACTAGCCCTAATGACGTGTCCAGGGTCCCTGATGAGGTAGCACAAGCGCGTAGGTTCTATATGGCAACGCTGAATAAAAGGAAGCAAGAGGTTTTTTTTTTTTTGGTTTTTTAAAAATTGTTTTTATTGGCATTTAGAAAGTCATCAATCACATAACAGCAAAAGGAAAACAATCATCAGGTATCGCTCGATGTCTGTAGAACCATGGTAATACTTCTTACAATTTCTCATATAGCCCAGAACAGGCATAAACATTATCATTACATTACTGGGTCACCACATTGGCTACCCTAGGTTTCCCCATGACCAGTCCGTACAATGTTTAGGGGCCGGTACGACCACGGCCCTCAGTGGCAGTAAATCATTGGTAATCTCTAGGTCTATGAAAACTCATCTATGTTTACTGTATTCAGCCAGTTTACAAATGGCTCCCAGATATCCCGGGGGCGAGACCTCGCTGGCAACAATCCCCAGTACGTCTCCAGTTGTGTCTTGCAGTGTGTTACACAGGTAATCCAATTTTTAGTGGTCGGCGGTGAAACCGCCCTCCAATGCAAGGCCACCTGGCGCTTAGCCATGATCAAAAGCATAGCGATTAATTTCTTGCATTTTGGTGGCACAGAAGTATTGTCGCCCAGCAATACCGCCAGCGGCGTGCAGGGCAAATCGTGTCCAGTTATGTCACGTATGTGCTGTAGTGTACGTATCCAGAAGTTAGCTATCGGGCGGCACTGCCATGCCACGTGTAAAAAGGTAGCCTGTGTGTCCCCGCATCTCCAGCAGCGATCGTCAGGGCGCAGCCCCATTCGGTGCAATTGCACCGGGGTCCGATAAAACCGGTGTATGTGTTTAAAATGAATTAATCTCAGCCGGTAGTTAGAGGATAAAAGCCGTAGCTGGCCGCAGATTAGTTTCCATTGGGCATCCGATATGTCCACCCCCAACTCCGCTGCCCAAGTCTCTCTAGCCCCGGGGGTGAGAACTGGGGATTCCTGTTGCGTAGTATTGTATATTCGGGTAATCAGCTTGCGGCCATGGGCAATCGCGAGCACGTTTTCTAATGCTGGTAGTGTAGGGGGGTTGGGGAAATGATCAAATCGGCTTCTGCAAGAGGAGCGCAGCTGGTAGTAAAGGAGCATGTCCGCGGCTGAGGGGGGCACTGGGTCGCACATTTGTTGAAGTGTCAGGAAGGTGTCTGCGGGAAAAAGGTCCTTGCCCATGTGAATTTTGTGCAGTGCTGCCCTCTCCCTGGCTCTGCGGTCCCCCAGTGGAGGTATCTGTGGGTGACTGGCCAATTGCATAGAGGGTGCGTATAACATGTCCAGTTTTGCTCTCTTGCAGAGCCCTGCCCACGCCCATCTCAGCGCTTCCACTGTGTTCACTTCATCACGTGGTCTCTTATATGTGTGGAATATCGCGGTTATAAGTGGCGTCGGTGCCGCTCGGTCTATTTCCACGGCCACATGTGGCTGGAAAGGTGTAGGGTGTACCCAGTAGTGTAAGAAGTGCGCCTGTGCGCTGTAGGCATACAGCACAAAGTCGGGTGCGGCAAGACCTCCCTGGGATTGGGGCAGGGTGAGTATTTCCCACGATATTCTGGGTTGGCATCCCGCCCAGACTAGTTCGATCATCAGGGAGCGTAGCGTTTTGAAGAAGTGATTAGTTAGAGGAATTGGAATGTTTACAAAGAGGTACAATAATTTGGGCAAAATAATCATCTTAACTAACGCGATACGGCCTATCAAAGACAGGGGCAATGTTTTCCAACGGTGTACCCTCTCCGTTATCCAGTCTATCGCTCTGCCATAATTCTCAGACCATAGTTCAGCAAGATCATTGCTGATCCAAATCCCCAGATATCGAGCTGGCCCTGTTGCCCATGTAATCGGGTATTCAGTTTCGAAGGGTCGAGTGCCGGACGTCAGGGGAATAATAACGGATTTACTCCAATTTATTCGCACCCCACAGAGTTCCCCATAGCGAATTAGTTCCCGTATCATGGGTGCCAGATTATCTTTAGGGTCAGTCATATATAGTGTGAGATCATCTGCATATAATGATATTGTCAGGCTCCACGTCGTGAGCCCTATGCCACGATGTGAGTGATGTTGTCTGATACGCGCGGTCAGTGGCTCGGTGGCGATAGCAAAGAGTAGTGGCGACAAGGGACATCCTTGCCTTGTTCCCCTAGTGATAGCAATGGGTTCGGAAATCATGCCATTTACCCTTAAGCGCGCCGTAGGCATCGTATAAAGTAACTTTATCTGTTGGATAAAGATAGGGCTGAGACCTATCCTTTGGAGCAGCGGGAACAGAAAACCCCACTCCAAGGAGTCGAACGCCTTGGTGGCGTCGAGCAAGGCCAGTATGGCGGGCACATGTGGTGCCAAATAATGCATTAGGGCGAATAGCGTCCGCAGATTATGGGACGTGGATCTGCCCGGTATAAAGCCAGATTGATCCGGCAATATTATCCGGGTGAGCAGTGGTTGCATGCGGGTGGCTAAAAGTTTGGCGAAAATATTTGCGTCTGTATTTATTAATGAAATTGGGCGGTAAGAAACGCAGTGGGAGGGGTCTTTCTCTGGTTTTAAAATTGTTATGATAAGGGCTTCTCGCATTGAGGCGGGCAGGTGGCCTATCTCCATGGCCTCTTGGTAGACCGCCAGGAGGCGAGGCGCCAGGATTTCTGCATATTCCTTATAAAATTTGGCTGTCAGGCCGTCGGGCCCTGGGGCCTTATCTGCTGGGAGGCTCCCTATAGTTTGTTTGATATCTTCTACCGTGAAGGGTATCTCCATATATTCCCGGTGAGCATTGTTAAACCACACTAGGGCTATGGAATCAAAGTAGTCTCGCAATAACGCCTCTATCGGGTCGGAAGTGGACGTGTACAGTTGTGCGTAGAAACTGCGCATAGTGGATAGAATGTCTGGTGGGGAGCGCACTATTTCATCCTCCGCGTTGAATAGTTCTGTGATAAAGGGGGAGCCCCTGGGTCCACGCAAGAGATTGGCAAGCGTTTTGCCCGGTCTATCTCCCTCTCCATATCTACGCGCTGTAGCATGTTTATGCATGAATTTGACTTCTCGGTCCGCCTCTTCCTGTTAGGATGTGAGCGTGGTGCGTATATTTGCCAAGAGGGAGGGTGTGGGTGTTGTGCAGTATTGCGCCTCTAAGTTTCGCAGCTCCTTTTCTATTCTATGCAACCTGTTCCGTATATCCCTAAGGACCCCGGACTGACCTGCTATACAGTGCCCGCGGATCACCACTTTAAACGCCTCCCATAGAGCGCCCTCGGTGGACACCGAGCCAGTGTTGTGTGTAAAGTATTCTTGAATATGTGTACGAAGGCTTTCACAAAAAGCTGTATCTAATAAGGCGTTAGGGGGAAGCCTCCACGAGAATGTCTGTTGATAATGCTGTGGGATCAGCAGGGCGAGGGCCACCGGAGCGTGGTCCGACAATGTCCTCGCATAGTGGGTGGCGTCTTGTACCCATACTTGGAGGTCCTTAGTCAAAAGCCAGAAATCTATTCGAGACCAGGCTTGGCGGTGATGTGTAATGCAGGTGCCCTCTCATGTTTTGGGGTGAAAAGCTCGGCAGGGGTCAGTTAGGCTGTAGTCTTGTATGATGCTGTGCAATGTCGCTGCGGCCTGTGGGTGATGAGCCCTGGACGCCCCCTCCCTGTCCATGTGCGGCGCCTGCACTATGTTGAAATCTCCGCCCCAGAGTATTGCTGAGTCTCCCAGAGATTGAATCTTGTGCCAGAGGTGGCGGAAAAAAGTAGAATCATCCACATTAGGGCCATAAACATTTACCACTATTATTGGTCGTTGGTATAGGGTTCCTTGTAGGAGAAGGAACCGCCCTTCTGGATCTTTTATCAACTGTTGTGTCTGCCAGGGAATCCCTTTGCGAATAAGAATCGCTACCCCACGGGAGTAACTCGAGTAGCCTGCAGTATGTACCTCACTCCAGCGAGCAGCCCTCAGTCTTGTGCCGGCCGTTTCCAGGAGATGAGTCTCCTGTAGGAGACAGATGTCTACCCCATGTCTGGACAGATAAGATTGTACAAGTCGTGATTTACGGTGGTCATTTAAACCTCTCACATTCCAAGTGAGGCAGTTGAGTTTAGACAGTCGACTGCAGCAATAGTTCGAGGTCTACTAGCGTTATGTCACCAACTGCCCTCCCTCCCTGTCTTGGTCTCCGGTATAGCCAACGTCGCGTATCCCGGGTATGCCTGCGCTGTGCCCATGGTATATGTGACTGTCTGCGATTAGGATATTTCCGTCCGGTGTCTGAGCTGTCCTGTGACCAACAACAACAAACAATAACATACCCCCCCACCCTCCTCCCACACCAACCCCCCAATCAGGTTGTGTATCCCTTGCTGAACAACACCCCTTGTAAGGGAACCCAAAGAACTGAATGTAACCGGGAATCATCCCAAAGGGGCGTGGGGTTGCCTGCTTCTACCCTGTCACTTTTGGGCAGGGTGGCAGAGCGAATATGGGTGACCCTGGCTCAGAAACGTAGTATCAGTTAGCGGCCTTGGTAGCATAGAATGCAGTGCCCCCCCTTTATGCACATAATCAGTCATTGTCACTCATCTGGCTAGTGGAAGCAGGCGAAGATCCTCTCTCCTGATTGCGCTGTTGTTTGGCAGCCTGTTTGGCATACTTCAAGGCAGCGCTGGCGTCTGTAAAAAATAGGGGTTTCCCACCGGTGTGAATGCGTAGCTTGGCCGGATACATCATTGCATATTTCGTGCCTGTCTGTTGAAGTAGTTTCTTGGCCGGCATAAATTCCCTTCTTGCCGCCTGGACGGTTTGAGTAAAGTCTGGGTAAATCGCTATTTTATTTCCTTGATATTCGGTGTCCCCCTTTTCTCTGGCAACCCTCAGCACAGTGTCTCTGTCTCTATAGTTGAGTAGGCGGGCCAAGATCGGTCTCGGGGGAGCCCCCGGAGGCGGTCTGGGGCCCAGGGTGCGATGTGCACGCTCCACCAGGAACATTGGAGTAAGATCTTCTGCACATTTCTCCCGAAGCATTTCTTCTATATATCGTTCCATGTTTTGGATATTAGTAGATTCTGGTACACCCGTGATACGGACGTTGTTTCTTCTAGACCTCGCTTCCAAGTCTTCGTTGCGAGCTTTGATCACCTCAAGTACCTTTTCCATACGGAGCATGCTGTTTTGCGCTGTTCCCTGCCGATCCTCCGAGTCCGATATTCGCTGTTCCATTGTGTCCATTCGGCTTTCAGTCTTATCTATTCTTTGGGACATATGGTCCATACGTGCCGCCATATTATCTAATTTTGTATCAATCGCTCTGAGGCTGCTGCGCACCTCACGCATCATTGCTCTAATGTCGTCATCTTGGTCAGAGTCCATCTGTGTTTCAGGGATGACGGTGATTGAGGCGGTGTTGGGGTCCTGGAGACGCGTTGGCCTTTTTTCAAAGGAGATCTTAGCTTGTTTGTTATCAGTCTTCCCCATATCTGTGGTTGATTTGCTCGCTGCTGCGAGATAGCTGTACAGTGTATATGGCGATCTCTTCCTGCGGCTGTGACACAAGTTTCCAGTGAGTTCTGGGGAGTATTCCTGTGTCTATACGTAGCACCCGCTGCTCCCGTACATTCCGCGTACGTTCAGTCTACTGTTCTGGCAAGGTACTGACCTCTGGGAGCAGGAATTCCCCCTGGCCTGTACCTCTGATGTGTGTGGCTCTTTAATGCTCGAGCAGGCTTCTATTGCTATTCACTTTTTACTGGGGGGTCCCACAGGTCTATTCCAGCATAGTGTCTCCCCACCGCCTTGCCTGCGATCTTCTGTGGGTCCTGGAAATAGGTGCAGTACACCGTCTCGGACTGGCCATCCGCGGCACCCGTGGCAGCAAGCTCCCTCTGTGGTGCTTCGCGCTTCCGTGTTCTCGATTCTGCCACCAGTGTGTATCCGCGTATGCTCAGGGGCTCTGCCCAGCGAGCGACACCGAGGTCACTACGTCTGGCCTTCGTCCCCGCAGTGTCCCCGGAAGGCGATCCGCACTATGCCTGGTTCTTGGGCCTTTCCCCGGTGAGTAGATGCCGCTCTCACTCCTTGACCTGTCTGTTATGCCCGCCGACCCTCCGGTGCATCCATATTTCTTCCCTTCAGTGAGCAGCGCTTACTGGATTGTTATACGTGTCAATTGCCCCACAAATCACTGCCGCAGAATACACGGGGTGTGAAGGAATACGGGCGTTGAACTTAAATGGCGAATGTATTTGCCAGTCTGGGCCGCCACGTCTTGGGGATCTGCTTCACCGGCCCCTTGGATTGTCTACGCCGGTCCCAGGCCTCCCTTCACGGCGTCTGCTCGCAGATCAGGACCCTGACGGGTTGCTGCAAATGGGAAGCGGTTGGGGGGGATGGGGGAGGCGCCGTCTGGCGGGACTCACCGTTAGCTGTATGCGTACTCCTTGCCCCGCTACGATCGTCGGCAGGGTCCCGGCACTAGCGAGTCGCCATTTTGGAACACGGAGGTCTGCCGCCACACGTCCTCGGGCCCCCGATGGTCGCAGTCCCCCGTTTGTATCTCGACCGATCCTCTTCACAGATGTGGGGGGTCGGGTCAGCAGCTAGTTGCGCAGTCTCGGGGATCCGGCAGCCCCGCAGAGCAGGCGATCACAATCCCAAGCCTCCGCTACGGTTGCACGGCCCGTGATAGGCCGCGGTGCACCGTCTCCAGATCTGCAGTCTACAGCCGGATTTTCAGCGCCCGGAGCCTCACATTTGATGGTGCAGGGGCAAACTGCATTGGTACCCTGTTTTCACACAATTGATAGGTCGCCAGGCCTCGGATAGTAGTCGGATTATGAGCTCTGCCATCTTGCTGCTCGGCTTGGCCACGCCCCCCAGGAAGCAAGAGGTTAATGAAACTAAGTGGGAGTGCTTGGTAGCTGCGGCTGCAATAAAGAACTCATGGGACTTTTGGGCCACCATCAAAGTGTGCAAGCTAGGCTTCTGTGAAGAAACCCCAATTAGATGTCACATAAGCACTGTAGCGCGGGTTAACCGTTTCTCAGCTGTATATAGTACAATAGAGGGTGTATTATCATCTATCCCCTTGGAACTTAGTACATCTTTTTAATTAAAGCTGGACATAACAGTAGAAGAGGTAAAGGAAGCCATTGAACCCAGTCCTGGCTGTAAAGCACCAAGACTGAATGGACTGCCGATTGACCTAATTAAGTGTAATGTGGAACTTTGGGCACCCCTACTGACTAATGTTTACAATAATTCTGTAAGCAATAACCTTCCAAGCACTTGGTCTTCGTCAGTAATAGTACCAATTTTCAAAAAAGGAAATTAGGGAGACCCCAAGTACTTCCGCCCGATGTCACTCATTGATATTATGGCCAAGATAATCTGGAGGGCGACTTACAATCAGATGTGAGCTTTGGCTCTTAGTTCTAGCATTTTACATCCCACTCAATATCGATCCAGGGAGCAACTAGGTATCGTTGAGCAGGACCTCAATCTCCACCTTACTTTGGGCAAATACACCCTAGCCAAGGGCTGCCCACTGAGTCTAGCCTTTATTGATTGTTAAATGTTTGAAACCGTGGCAGGCCTTATTGAAACTGGGCTTGAACCATACATTGTGGGGGTTGGGAGCACACTGCCTCACATCCCAGCACAGTTCGCCATTTGCATCCTGGTAAACGCAGTACACAGTTCATGCTTACTTCAAAATTAGCTGGAGTTTTTCACCAAAGTTGGTGCAGATATTGCTGTATATTTACCAGGATGCAAAGGGGCCAACTATGCTGGTATGTGAGGCAGTGTGCTCCCAACCCCCATTCTGTTTAAAAGGCTCCCTTGAGCCAGCAAGCTGACGAGCATTGGAGATGCACCTGTGTACCTCTGAGTGGTACTGAGACCTGAGAGGAACTTGGCAGCATTTCCAGCAACCACAGATGATTTTTCTGTGCTCTCTAATACGGTTGCTCTCTACTGATGAAGGGCTCAACCCAGAAACACGTGTCTAGAGATATACAGCAATGTCTGCACCAACTTTGGTGAAAAACTCCAGCTAATTTTGAAGTAAGCATGAACTGTGTACTGCATTTACCAGGATGCAAAGGGGCGAACTGTGCTGGGATGTGAGGCAGTGTGCGCCCAACCCCCATTTTGAACCATACATAAGTTCAGTTTTTGCACTCGCTCCATCCGAATTTGGTAGCCAGGGTTAGATACAGGGCTCAGGGGAGCTCACAGAGCCATTTTCATTGGGTAGAGGAGTGCACCAGGGCTGTTTGCTGGCCTGTTACCGTTTATTTTATATATTAATAAGTCTGTCCTTGGCAAATTCCTTGTGCGATATCTCTTTTATTGACAACATACCACTGCTGGCTCTGCTGTATGCATAGCACGAACACCTAATTCTTTACGTTTGTCAGTTAGCGAATTTGTAGAATCCATATTCAGTTTAGATCTCATGGCAAATTTTGGGAAGCCACCAATTATGGTTTGTGGTTGCAAACGGAAAAGAATCCCTGCCATCGTTCATGGTTCTAGTCATTTAACTATAGTTAACAGTTGTTCTTATTTACGTATCTGTTTTTCTTCATCAGGATCATGGGCCACTCATGTTACAAATGCCCGGCTTACGTTTACCAGATCCATAGGCACATTGTTAGACCTCCCACGCCATCGGGCCTTATGGGCCTCAGCCCCTATTTAGAGATTAATAAAATCCAGTGTGTCCCAATTGCAGCTTATGGCGCTGGGGTGAGGGGATTTGCAAATTGTACCACCTTATTGTTAGAGGGGAACCATTTTTTTAAGAGGCTGGTAGAAATTCTGCAGCCATCTTCTTCATATATTGTCCAAGGCGAATTAGGCCTTAGCTACCTAGAAGATTTCATCAAATGGGCCCCTATAGCTCTGTGGCTCTCAGTCTGGAGCAACCCAGAGGCAATCCTTAATCATACTAATCCTAAATGATTGCCTAAGCCTGGATAAGGCTTTTAGCATTCCCTGGATGGTCTATGTATCTGAAACCCTAAAAAGTATAGGCATTTCTCACTTATTCGACAATACGTCTTTATTATGGGCACAAGGTAAGAAGGCAGTGAAAGCACAGTATACAGCGAGTACCCAGTTCAGGCGGGAAAACGCTAAGATTGTGAAACGGCCTGTGAAAATATACATTCCCCTGAAATCGGAAATAGGCAAGGCTTGTTATTAGAGTTTGGCACTCAAAGGATGGGAAAAGCCGTTATTGTTTAAATTCTGGTCATGGACGATTGTCTACTTACTTTGTTTTCCTCTGGGTTATCAACATGCTCTGTCGACTCAAATTTCCCCTTGTGATGGGGTCCCCACTGAATCGCTCCTACACTTCATGCTTTTCTTCCAATTTTATGTACTTTTTGCTAAAAAGTATTTATTTCCATATTTAAAACGATCCATTTTTGTGCAATGCATAGTAGCTTGTCAGTATCTTCAAATACTTAATAATGTAGAGATATTATTTACAGATAGGGCCTTTCTTAAATCTGCAGTTTTTTCACAGAAAAGTATGAATTGGTAATTTTATAGTCTTCTCTTTTTTAAATTTTTTATTGAATTTTATTCTGTAAATTTTCATGCATTGATTTAATGCAGTTTAACTGCTTTTATGTGTGTCTCACAAGCAAATAAAGTTTGTCTGACTGACTCACTGACTATGTAGAGGACTACCCACCTCGCCAGAGTTCTTTTCTGCACAGCCTTTCCTTTCTTCACCCCCAGAGTACCCAACAAACAACTGATCGTCCACTCAATGGTCCTTGGTATGATCAATATAAAAGCATAAAGCTCATTTGAGGACTAACCGATGAATCCTCTTCTCCTCTTTTGATGAGTTAGGCAGGGCAAGGAACACTGGAAGAGTGATGGTTTGGCCAATGTGGAAAGGAGTCACAACTTTTGGCAAGAAGGCTGCCCGAGTCCTCAGCACCAGTTTGTCAGAAAAAAAGTGGCGTACGTTGGTTGACTGACAAGGCCTGAAGTTCACTCATGCCACGAGCTAAAGGGACTTCAATGAAGAAAGCTGTCTTTAAGATTAGAAGACACAATGAGCAGCTGTGTCTCAGCTTGAAGGATTACACATGCGAAACATTAAAACCAAGATAGGGTCTACTGTGGCATCACAAATGGTTTGGGAGGGAACATGTGTGTTAAACCTTTAATAAATCGCCTCACAACAGGTAATTTAAACAAAAATGGTTTGACCGGAAAAGGCAACATGGCCGAAAAGCCTTAAGGGCTGGCAAATAAGCTTTGATAGTGCCCAATGGAAGGCCTTGCTGGGCCAAAGACAAAACAAACAAAAAAACATCTGATAGTTTGGCTTGTAAAGGGCCTGTCTTGCGGACTCCACACCAGGTGAAGTGTGGTGCAGCGGCCAGAGCAGCCGACTCCAGAGCACGGGGCACCCGGTTCGATCCCAGGTGCCGGCAGCAGCTCAGCTCAGCACCCTGTGACTCTGTGCAATAGCTCACTTAATCTCCCTGATGGCCTCCAGTGCCTTGAGACATCTAGGGGTGATTTGTTTGCGCTTTACAAATACCGGATACAATACAATACAGGCCACAAATATGTCCCAGCACCTTGCATAAATGGATTTCATAGATGGACGCCTGGCAGCAAGGATGGCATCCACAGCCTCAGGTGGTAAATGGAACGCAGTCAACTGCCCCCGCACAGTTTCTGTATATAGAGGTGTAGATTGCACAGATTTGGGTGCAGAAACTTGCCCTGCTGCTGCAGTGGAAGAGCTTCCTAGAGTGGCAACCTGAACGGGGATTTACACTCATGCCCAGATGCTCTGGGTACCATACTCTCTAGGCCCAATCCGGAACCACAATGATGACATGGGTCCAGTTGTTCCTGATTTTCTTGAGAACTGAAGGCAGGAAAGGCACAGACAGAGGCAGAAAGGTGTACAGGAGTCCTGTAATCCACTACATTCAGAATGCATCTCTGAGTGAGAGTTTTCAGTGGAACTCCAGCCTGTAAAGGTTTTGTCATTGAGCATTGCCGACTGTGGCAAAAAGATCTAGCCAGTGCACCCCCAACCATCAGACATAGCCCTATGCCCTGATGGATATGCCATTTGTGATCTATCAGAGCTCTTCCACCTTGGTGTTCAAGAATCCTGCCAGGTGGTTCATGATCAGGGGTATGCCCTGATGCTCCAGCCAACTCAAGAGGTGTAGAGCTACTTTGCACAGGACCCAGGACCCCACTCCGCCCTGCCACACGGTGGTGATGCTGTTCATTGGAACCTGTACCAGCCTCTCTTAGCGAGCGGGACGGAGACAGCCCGGTTCTTGGTCCGAAAGAACCACAGAAGTATAAAGAATTGGCACCCAGACCAATATTTGGACATTGTGCAGCAAGTGCCCAGCTCTGTTAGTGCCGTATGCGACATAATGCACTAACAAATGATTAATCACATTGGAAGCTGCACCCATGAGCATTAAAACAAACCCATAAGCGCACATAGACGCTAGTGGCACCACTGAGAGAGCCACACTTGCAATAGAGGAGAAGGTCCCAGATGGGCCTATATTTCCGGCATACGTGCTTTTACCTTTGAGTATAAAGCCAACTTGAATCACTGATTCCCCATCTTACCTCCGCTACACAAATTAATGAAAATATGCGGTCCTGAAGAAGGTGGATTTAAGTATTCCAGATCCACTGAAACGTACGACGGCCTGTTGGACGTCCAGCTGGCAGCATAACCATGGACATTTGTGAAGGGCTCTCGCCATGAGTTTTTTGGCATGCCAACCATAGCTGGACTAGCAATGTATTTGATGTGTGAATGTGTATGTTTGTTATGTTAGGATGAGATGGAATGTGAGGTGTGATGTGATGATGGTTTGTATCACAATATGGGGACATGTAAAATTAGGTTTTTTTGATTACAGGAAAGATTTATATTATGTTGAATCAATCATGAATCATTTATGAATTGCACTGTATATATGAACACTAAAGTTGTTTCTTCATGTTTTAAAATATAAAAATATATGATAATCCCCCAAAAATGTGTTATGCTTTAAAAAAAAGAATTTGCAATAAATAAAGAGATAAATAAATGCATTACTGTTGAATCAAATGATTATTTTAGCAAGGGAAAGCCCAACGAGCTAGATTTAGCCACTGTTGAACTGGTGTAGGTCAAGTGGGAGGTTTCTCATATATATATTTCTGTTTCCCCCTTTCTCCCAGACCTCATAATTAACCACAGGGGGTACCTTTGATCGTTGTACCTGTACCAGCCTCCCCATGATGGACGGCAGCAAAACCTTCAATTCCAGATTAGTGGCCAACAACTTCAACACATTGATTTGCAACCAGGTTTTTGCTGGAGACCATTGTCCTCTGATCTCTAATTTGCCCATATAACCAACCCAGCATTGACACATTTGTCACTACCATCAACTCTGGGTGGGGAAGGGAGAGTGGACAGCCACTTGTTCAATTATGGTCAAGCAGCCACCCCTGCAGATCTCATGAGGTCACCTGCAATACCTGGATGGCATCTGACAGGATCGCTTGGTGCTCGGTCGACTGGGAAGTCAGTTTCCACTACAGAGGTTGCATATACCACCTGGTGTAGTTGATATGCAGGAGGCTAACCTAAGAGGCCAAGAAAACTCAGAGCTGCTATTATCAAGATTCAGGCCCAAAGCTGAAACATCAGAATCATGGCCCAAATGTCCTGAACTCATTGTAACAGAGGGAAGGCCCTATACTGCATTGTGCCCAACATAGCTTCCATACAAGAAGTATCTGTGAAGGAGTTATTTGTGGCTTCAGCACGTTGATCATGAACCTAGCCCATGTCAGAACGTTTGCCATTGTCTGGAGGTGGCCAATGACTGACTAGTGAGATCACCTTCAACAGCCAGTCATCTGGGTAGGGAAAAACTGGTATCCTGACCTCTGAAGATGAGTGTCGACCACCACCATCACTTTTGTGAACACCCGATAGGCACTGGTGAGACCTAAAGGGAGCGTGGCAAACTGAAAATGCTCTTGGCCTACCTTGAACCACAGGTAACATCAGTAGGATTGCAGGATGGTGTTAGAACTGACATCCTTTGTGTGGTATTCACCCAAACCTTTCGCCTTAACTCCCTTAGTTTACTGAACTCATTTTCATTGGCATTTGGACTCTGAGCACTTTATCCCCGCTAACCAGTGCTAAAGTGCTTGTGCTTTCTCTTTAAAACATGGTAATATTGGCCTTCACCTAATTGGCACATTTAATTAACTTGTAAGTCCCTAGTAAATGGCACTACCTGCACCCATGGCCAGTGAATTAAATGTTACTAGTGGGGAGCAGCACTCATTGTGCGGCCCACTAAACTAGCACTGTAAAGCATGTCTTGGGTGCAATTTTAAACTGCCACTTCGACCTGGTAAAATAAACCTTTTGGCAGGCCTAAACTTCCTTTTTAATACTTATAAGTCACCCCTCAGCTAGGCTCTTTAAGCTCATAAGGGAGGGTGCATAGTATTTCAAAGGTAGGACATGTATGTTTCAGTTTTACATGTCCTGGCAGTGAACAAATCCTAAAGTCGTTTTTTACTGTTGAAAAGCTATCTCTCCCATAGACTAACAGTGGGCTACTCTATTACCTTTAATAAGTGCGAACTTCAGATTGGGAGCAATTAGAGAACAAATGTTTACACTCAAATTAATTGCAATGTGACATCCTCTTTCATGGTGAAGTTGGATTTTAAGTTACAATTTTAAAAATGGCACTTTTCATAAGTTGGCATTCTTCAGCTCAAACCAACTGTGCCTTCCCGTCAGAGCCCAGGGTCACATGCCTGTGAATGGCTCTGCTATTGTGGGCTGTGTATTGCTTCCAAACAGTGAGGCAAAAGAAGCCTAGATGTGAGGGGAGAGGGTCTTCTTGACAGGATGGCTGGGGTGGAGTTGTACTCTGCCTGGATTACACTTCAAAGGACCCTCCCTGCAGCACACATAAAGGATCCTGACACCAGGCCTGCCCTTCCCTTCCCTTTGTCACCATAGACAGTTTAGAGCCAGTACCAGGGGAAGAGAAAGAACTTACCAGAACCAGTTTTGGGGGTAGGTCAGAGAATTTCACCACACAAAGGCTGACACCAGAGAGGGATCCTCTGAATCTCACTTTGGAACAGTCCTGGGCCTGGAGAAGATTCAGATGAAGGACTTCCCTGCTGTCTGAGGAAGACGGGACTGCCCTGCTGACTGATGAAGGACTGAATCTGCTAGCCTTGAAACCAGGCTACCCATAGTGACTTCAAGGGTTAGTAGACTGAGCTCATGTGTGAGTCAGAGAGACACATCAAACTTCAGAGGCCTCCCTGTAACTGCAAAGCTGACCAACTTCAAGTGAACCTGTCTGGACCTGCCTGACCCCTTCTACTGGCCTGTGATGGAGTAAGTCCTGATCCCCAAGTGGTACCCCCGGGGTCCTGGACTCTTGCCTGGCATCAGTCAGAACTCCTCCTGAAAAAAAAGTGAAGTTACAGAGGTTTTGGGCTCCTCGCACCGAGAATTGACCACCCGCAATGACCGCCTACATGAAGCTCCGGCGGGAATCGGTCATCGTACATCCATGATAATCTGCAAAGCTAAGCCTGCACTTTGCGCTGACAGCTACCATCCGCGAGGATCAACCAACACAAAGCTCCAGCGATGGCGGGCTCTTCACACTACAGCAATGACCGTCCGCAATGCTCGATATGCTCCTCGCGCCAACAGCCTCCCCCTTGCCACCCCCACCAACGTGAATGGCACCCTTCGTGCAAAACTTGAGAATGTAACTTTTCAGCGGGACTAACCTTATCCCTGTATCCGACTCATGCTCCATTACAGTTGGCCTAAACTTGTGACTTTCCCTAGACTTAGTGTGACCAGATAACTGCGAGGGCTGCTTTGTGCTTCTTGGCGCTATTTTCAACAACATTTAAAAAAAAATCATATCTCTTGTTCTACTGATTGGATTTTTGTTGTTTGGTGTCATTTTATTACTTTCAATTTACTCTAGTTTTCTAAATTGGTTTGAGATTTTTCTTGTGATTTGTTTTTACTGTATTACTGTTTAGTTGTTGCATAAATACTTTACACATTGCCTCTAAGTTATGCCTGACTGCTTTTGTGCCATGCTACCAGAGGGTTAAACGCAGGTAGATTTAGCGACTTTTGTGGTTCACCCTGACAAGAATTGTGTTTATTATTTCAGTGGTGCTTCCACCCCTCTCAACTAATAACCCAATTTCTTGCAGATGGTACATGAAGACATGTGTCCTGTGGTAACAAGACCACTTTCCCATCGCCCAGATCCAGGGCAGGCAGAACCTGGTCCAGTGTAAGCATTGTGAATTTTTCCTTCCAAAGGAAGGCATACAGAGGGCTAAGATCGAACATAAGCAGAAGCTTTCGATTCATCATTGTGTTGTATTAATGTACAGAGGTTAACCTTGTCTAGAGTAACAAGTAAACAATCTGATTACCAAGGTGGATGGTGTAGTTTATCAGTATGTCTTTTGTGTAAAACGATCAAGCACAAAACTTATAGCTGTATGTCTGTGTATTTGGTGAAAGAAGAAGTGATGGCATTAATATCATGTACAATTGAGCTAAAGCTATGCCTTTGTGTGTGTAAACCTTGGAGGTGGCTCAATTTGAAAGGCACACTGTGAGAAATTGGGTTATCGGTTGAGGAGGGGGAACGCACCACTCAGGCAACAACCACAGTCCTTGTCAGGGAGAACCACAAAAGTCACTAAATTAACCAATGTGTAACCCCTTTATGCAGCACACAAACAGTAATAAAGTGAAAACACAAGAAAAATCCCAAACCAATTTAGAAAAATAGAGTAAAGGATAGTAAATAACATGATACTAGAATGACAAAAACCCAATTAGTAGAACTGGAGATATTCAATGTAATTCTTTTGGTGAAAATAGCACCTAAAAGCACATGCTAGAGTGGGGGGAAGTCACAAGTTCAGGCTGACTGGGATGGAGTGTGAGTTAGATACAGGGAACAGGTTAGTTACGCTGAAAACGTTACCTTCTAAATCTGGCACAAAGATTTCTGTTTGCAGTGGAGGCTTCGAAGAGGAGTGTTGCGGACGGTCCTTGCTGTAGGACGAGGATCTGGTCAGGTGTAGGGGGCAGTCATCGATGTAGTGTGAAGAGCCAATCATGCGTTGCAGACGGTTGTTGCTGTAGCTTCGCATAGGTGGTCATCAAGGGCTGTTGTTGCTGTTGCGCAAAGTGCATGCCTTATGTTGCCAGTCACTGCAGACAGTCATTGTGGACATGAAGAGCAAGTTTCGCTGGAGCTTTCCATTGGTGGTCCTCGAGGGCGGCAGATTCTTGGTGCAAATGGGCCCATTTCTAGTCGTGAGGATCCCAAACTTCAAGATTTTCACCTTTTCTTCTTTGGAGGCGCTCTCACTGATGCCAGCCAAGAATCCATGACCTGGGAGGTACCTCTTGGGAATCAGGACTCACTCCAGCAGAGGCCAAGAGCAAGGCTTAGGCCAGACTAGTAGCAGGTCCAGGCAGGTTCAGTTGGAACAGGGCAGCTGCGCAGTTGCAGGGTAACCTCTGAACCTTGTTGTTTCCCTGTAGCTCACACAGGAGGTCACTCAACTGACCCTTGGAGTCTATCTGGGTAGCCTGTAATCAAGGCAAGCAGTTCCAATCTACTTTCTGAGACAGCAAGACAGTCTTTCAAGCAGCAGGGCAATCCTCTGGTAGCAGGGCAGTCTTTCTTCTGTCACATCCACAGGTCCAGGAGAGTTTTGAGAGTGGCTCTGGAGGTCCAATATTTATACCTGGTGCCAGACGTTTTGTGGGGAACTACATGTCATACCCCCACATCTGGTTCTGAAAGGTTCTTCCCCTTCCCCTGTCAAGGCTCCAAATTGTCTGGGGTGAAAAAAGGCAGGGCAGGCATAGTGTCAGGTTCATTTGTGTGTACTGGAGGAAAAGCCCTTTGAAGGGTAAGTGGGCTGGGAACAGCCCCTCCACAGTCATCCTGCCAGGATGGCCCATCCTGTCCACACCTAAACCCCCTTTGTGGTACTGTCTGGAGGCAATGCACAAACCGCAACAGCAGAGCCATTCACAGTAATTGGCCCAGGACACTGGCAGAAGGCACAAATGGTTGGGTCAAGAAAATACCAACTTTATAAAAGGGGCTTTTCCGGAAATGTAACTTAAAATCCAACTTTACAATTAAAGAGGATTTTAAATTACAATTAATTTGAGTGTAAACAGCATATCTCTATTTGCTCCCAATCTAAAGTTAGCAAGTATTAAATGTAATAAGGTAAAACAGTGTTAGTCAATGGTAGAGATAGGCCTTACCACAGTGAAAAACGACTTTATGAGTTTTTCACTGCCAGGACATGTAAATCTTAAGTACACATGTTCTACCTTTTAAATACAATGAACCCTGCCCTATGAGCCTTTACGGTCTACCTTAGAGTGGTTTATAAGTATTAAAAGGATGTTTTAGACCTGGCAGAAGGTTTATTTTGCAAGGTTGAAATGGCAGTTTAAAACTGCACTACAGGCTGCAGTGGCAGGCCTGAGCCATATTTTAAAAGGATACTTTAGTGGGTGGCACAAGTAGTGCTTCTGCCCAGTAGTAGCATTTAATTTACAAGCCCTGGGTACATACAGTACCATTTATTAGGGACTTACAAGTAAATTAAATAGGCCAATTATGTGTTGACCAATTTTACCATGCACACTGGTTAGCAGAGAAAAAGTGCACAGAGTCCTAATGACAACAAAAACTGGTTCAGCAACAGAAGGAAAATCTGGGCGTGGTCCAGCAAAAAGGACCAGGTCCAAAACACACCCAGCCCAGAACATACTGCTTGCCTGTGAAACTTCCTCTGGCACCATCAGTTGGTTGTGAATCCAGCTCTTAGGTGTGACAAGTATAAAGCCACACCTGGTGTGGATCTCTCTGATTGCCTTTGATACTTCTGAAAAGGAGACATCAGCATCTCTACAGGCTCCACCTTTTCAGACTCCAGACCAGTTCCAGTTCCAGCACAGCATAGTTTTTTTCTTCAGTATCTGATGGAAGATCAGGATCCTAGTAGGGTTAGTTAGTCAGTCAGGGATTCAGGTGGCATAATTTGCACATGTCACAGTTTTGCACCTAAAAACTGTTTGGGACTAGTGCGCCAACCACAAACCTTTACATAGTGTTACAGTGCTACAACCTTGGCTTTGTGGCACAGCATTCAAGACTCAACTGGTTCCATGTAGGTTGACAGTTGTCTAGGTGCTATAGATGTTTCTTTTGATTCTTGATGCTTTAGAACTCCAGCGCTCTTGGTTTGTGTATCAGTGCATGCTATAATGCATAAAGGCAAAGGGATTTCTAGAACCTTCCACGATTACTATTTTGATGAATGTTTCTGTACAGCATGTTGTTAATAATATTTCAGAAGTAATTTTACATACTTGTGTTAAATTGCCCATATTACATTCACAATATAGAAAACAATTGGTTCTGTTGGGAGATGCAATTGCTGTGATACATGTATTCAATACAAAACAAAAGATGTTTCACACTTCCTTATTCAAAATGAAACAACGATTTCAGTTAAGAACACACCAGGAGAACACAAGTAGAGTTGATTTACTCTTATATTTTTGAAAAATATTGAATATGAAAAGGCTGTCACAAATACAAGTAAATTGCGAAAATACGAAAGTGACTGTTGTGAGAAGGTGACATGTGGTGACTGGTGAGGTGAATGTGTGGTGGAAAAGTGTCGACGTTATAGAGAGTAGGTAATCAAGTGTGTTCTACAAAGGCATAGACTTAAATCAATGAATTATTTAAATAATTCATTGATTTAAGTCTCTGCCTTTGTAGAACACACCTGATTACCTACTCTCTATAATTAATTTTATAGGCTGTCCACCCCTCCTTTCATAGTCCTGAGGAAGACCCGCAGTGACGCTTACCATTCCGCGCCGTGTCCAGTGTCGAAACGTCGACACTTTTCCATCACACAGTTCTCTTGACCAATAGGCAATTCATGTTGGGTCTTGTATTACATGTGTTAAATAACGAGACAGGACAAAAGTTCAACAATTCTTTTTATTTATGTCACATATGTCTGTTTTGTATATAGTGTACTATTCACCTCACCAGTCACCACATGCCACCTTCTCACAATAGTCACTTTCGTATTTTCGCAATTTACTTGTATTTGTGACAGCCTTTTCATATTCAATATTTTTCAAAAATATAAGAGTAAATAAACTCTACTTGTGTTTTCCTGGTGTGTTCTTAACTGAAATCGTTGTTTCATTTTGAAAAAGGAAGTGTGAAACATCTTTTGTTTTGTATTGAATACATGTATCACAGCAATTGCATCTCCCAACAGAACCAATTGTTTTCTATATTATCAATACCCAGGTTCTGAGGGACACCGGGTCGCCCCATTATCCTTAATATATTATTACATTCAGAGCACAATTAAATATCAATGGAGAACTAGTACTGTACACCATGCTTTTCAGAGAAGGCAGGACAAACCTCTTTAGCAGGTATATAACCAGATAGGGAATTCCTAGGGCACCTGTGGAAATGTAAACTGATCTATAATGAAGTATTGATTGCTAAATAACTTAGCTATCTAGCACTCAAAACATCACATCCAGCACACAGGATGTGAACAGACTGTGTATGCATACCAGTATGTAGGGTGTGGACCACTCTGCACATAAGGCAGGTTATTTTCTGTATTTCCCGTTTTCCTTCCCCCACATACGTGTTGCTTTCCCCATGATACTGCATGATGGTTGTCACAAGTAAGTGAGAGACTGTTGGACTCATGTCACTCATGCAGGACCATCAATGGCACCATAAAGGCTAGTCCATGTTGTCCCATGACAGCTGCCTTTTTTGGTGATCTTTTGGCTTGTGAATCTGAGGTAACAAACAGAATGTAGCTGTGGACGGCTCTGTGATCTTGAGATATGTTGCTTTATCATCATTATAACAGGTTCAGATTCTTCCATTCTTGAATTCTCTTTGATTTACTAATAAAATGTTCTTAGTAGGATCTAAGGGTTAGATGTCACAGCTGATCGCATCAGTGCCTCCATAACATTGGCCCTCATGCTGGAAAGTATAGCATTAAACCCCTTGTCTGGCTCCCTGCTAATGATCTTCTAATTTTACTCAGGTGTCAAAATGCTTCTTGTTCAGCTTCAATGAGCTTCCTATGGGAGAACTGATGATTCTTCATTTTAGGTTCATTTTATATAAGTTGCGTTAAACCTTGATTTGGAAGAGATCGATCACATTTCCCTCTCCTGAAGTAATGGCTTACATTTGTATTTGTGCTTAAGGGTGGTCTCTTGAGTGTAGAATGACTAGATATCTAATTAAATTGATGTTTCCATAACATCACCGTAAGTTCCATCAGAGGCTAGAATAGTGTCTCTTTGAGTCATCTCCAGTTTTCCCTGTAGTGTTTTCTGGTAATAGCTGTGATAGATGGTTTATTGGGTTGGATCAGATTCAAGGGTTAGTGAACAGAAGGATAATCCTTTATGAACTATTCTTTCTTAAGTTGATGACAGTGGGTAGTTGAGATTAATACTAACAATTCATTCTTCTGTTCATATTGCTGTCTTGCTCGCTACGTTGGGATTTTGGGATAATACAGCTTACTGGTCTTTAATCTGTCCCTCATCTTCTTTTTGCCTCCTCTTGTTTTTTTTAGAATCTCATCGATGTTTTTCTTGTACCCTGACAATATCTTCTCATTTCCTTTAAAAAGAAGTTGCTTTTGTTCTTGTTTCTGGTGGGTCTCTTTTCACAGATTCTGCTTCTTATGGTCTGATTCGCAGTGCTGAGTTTGAGGTTGTTACTGTGTGAGGAGATTAATAGAATTCTAAATTGTTAAAGCTCCTGGCAAATGTGTACACTCAACATGTCGAGTATTCTGGTTTGCCTCTCTGAAATTTGTGATTTCTACATAGTATTATGATTTTTTCAATTGTATTTATGTAGTTATTTATTTATATATTTATGCATTTATTTATTTTATAATTTGTTTATTTATTATTTATTTTAATATGGCAAATGTAGTTCGAGTCTTACACATTTTGGCCCAAATTTATTAAGGGTTGGTGCTGGTTCGTGTGCAACGCTAAGTAAAGTAATGCATTACGAAACATCACAAATTGCTGCAAACAACAGCAATGGATGGCTCTGTGATCTTGAGCTATGTTGCTTTAGCTGTTTTTCACAGAAATTTGATCTTTGCATTGCGTCAAAGCCCCTTTTGCACCATCCCCTGCTAAAGTGTGGAAGAGGGTGCATCTGGGTCCAGCCAGTGTAAAAACCTTAGGTTTTGGTGCCCAAACTAGATTTACTAAAAAATTGTGATCTGGCTTTACCCCAAATCCTAATGTCAAAAAAGGAGGTGCAAGCAAGTGGTCAAGCGGTATATCTCCTGATAAACCTACATGTGAATTGTGTACTTTATCTTAAAGCACACATCTTAAATGTCTGATCCCATGCTGGAATCTACTTGTAGAAATTTGCACTGTAGGGTATGTATACCTATAGTACAAATCCTAGGCTAGACAGTGCAGTGTCGCTTTTGTACTACAGTGTAAGGCTCTGTATAATGCAGAACAGCCAGATTTAGCGCAAGCATCGCTGATGAAGTCATCCCCATGTCATTCATGCTAAGTGTGCCGCTGCGCTATGTTCTGTCCTTTGCGCAACCTCCTCTCGAGTACTCCTGCTTGGCTCTGTCGTCCTTCTCTGGGTCAGGCCTCCAGGGGTAAGGTCCTCGACTCCCCTCTTCCAGCCTCATCTGTTCGGCCTTCTCTGACCTTTTACCTCTCTTAGCTCTGCCCCATGCATAAAGACGCCCATTGTTATTTTCTCTGTTTCCTCCTTTCTTTGCCCTACTGCTCACTGTGTGCTCTTTATCTCTTGGGCCTCTCCTTGCTTTGCTGACTCCTCATCCTTCCTGACCATCCATTGTTTTGCTTTCTTTAGGTGGCGTGTCAGAAGTAGCATCGCAGGATTGCAGTATAATACTGCAGGTAAGTTTCCTTCAGTCTTCTCTACCCCCTCACTTCTCCCTCCCTTACTTTCTTCATAGGAAGAAATATTTTTTGGGAGTATCTCGAAAGATAGTCTGCATTTATCTATTCCTTTCCTTTCCTGTGATGATGTTTGAACCTGAAGGGTTGCAGGGACAGAAACCATTGTAGTACTCTTGAGTTGTTTCCTGTATTCTTTGCCATCCATTGCAGAGGTGCATGATCAGACTATAGATCAAACTCCCTTCCTTTTAAATAATATTTAATACTTTAAATTGCCCATTTTATGGTTAAACCTTCTTCTCCACAATCACATATCTGCGTTCTCTGGGAAATAGCTTGTGACTGATTTATAAGATGGGCTTTTTGTTCCCCTCATTGTCAACTTGGGAAGACACTGCCCCTAACCCCACCCCAGAGGCATCAGTTTTTAGGATTAATCTTTTTGAAAAATCAGGGGATTGTAGGACTGGATCAGAGGACAATGTCTCTTTCAGCTTTTCAAAGGATTTTAATGTTATAGGAGTTAGCTGTCTTAGTTTCCCGTTAACCCCGAAATCTTGGTTAAGAGATCCATTAAGGGAGTGTCCCAATGGGAGAAGTGGGGAATAAACCGTCTGTAGTATCTAAAAAAACCTAAAAAGGTTCTTAAGTCTCTTTTCGTCTTCTGCAGGGTGACCTGTAGTATTGCCATTACTTTCTCTTTTTGAGGATGAACGGCCTAACAAAAACACAAGGTATTTCACCTGCCTTGAAGTTAGGCTTTTTTTTGGATTGACTATTAACCCCGTCTCTCCCAGAGTTTGCAATACTGTTGTCAAATGATTTAGATGCTTTCCCCAGGACATGATATGTATTATGATGTCATCAATGCATGCAGCCGCACACTTCTTGTGGTTTCTAAGCAGATTATTCATCTTTCTTTGGAATGTGGCTAGAGTTCCTTGCAATCCAAAAGAGAGTACTGTAAATTGCAAACCTGGCGTGGGAAATACCGCTCTTTCGTGTCTTTAGGATTTAGGGGGATTTGTCAATTCCATTCACACAGGTCCAAGGTACTTACGAATTGGGTTTGTCCTTACCTTTCAATCATTTAATCTACAGAAATAATGAGATACGTGCCAAATTTAGATATTTTGCTAACTTCTCTAAAATTTATACAGAAGCGTATTGAATCATCTAGCTTTGGAACTAATGCCACAGAGGAATTCCAATGGCTTACTGAAGATTCTCTCACCCCTAGGTGTAGCATATTATAGACTTCCTCCTCTATTGCTGCTCGCCTCACTTCTGGAATTCTGTAGGGTGTTAGGCATACTATTTTCCCTGGCTCTGTGGTGATTGAATGTTAAATCACGTAGGTTGCCGCTTGTTGTGGGCAAGATGTAAGACAATTCTGGAGATTTTGTCTTGTATCCTGACTGAGGTCTGAATCAGTACATTGTATTTGTTCTACTATGATTGGTGCTCACCGCCACATAAGGCAAGAACTGGTCCTTCCCACTTCTTAAGGAGGTTTACATGATATATTTTAGTGTCTTTCCTCATTTGTTTGATCTCCAGTTTATACGTGAAGGGGGTTACCTTCTCCAGTACTTTAAAAGATTCTTGCAACTGACTTAAGATTTTGTTCTCCATAGTTGGTAGTAAGAGTAGTACAGAAAAACTTCCCTTTTCTCCCCACCGAAGTAGGTATAAATCAAAGTTGCTCTTTTCCTTGTTCCACAACTCCTGGGCCCAGGATACCCCCTTTCAAAGTCAGTGAAGAGAATAGATCTGCACCCAAATAAAGTAATTGCATTCAATACATGTGAAAGAAAGATAATGAAAAAAAAGAAAACAAACCTCCTCTATTGTCCTCCCCTCCCTCTACCTATTTGTTCCCGTTCACTCACCCGGTTGTGCCACAACTATCCTGAGTTGTGGCGCGCTCCCTGGCAACTGTTGGTGGCATTCACCAGTCCTCACACCATTCTTCCTCCTCCTCGCCTCCGTGTTCAACGTCTCTTCAACTTCTTTCCATTCCGTGTCTTTCTCCTCCATTCTCCTGGTTCGCCTCCATCCTCGTAAGTCCTCCTCCTTGGCTCTATCATCCTTTTCCAGGTCGGGCCTTCAAGTGTAAGGTCCTTGATTCTCCTCTTCTGACCTCCTCTGTTCGGTGTTCTCTGACCATTTATCTCTGTGGTCCTCCTACATAAAGGAGTCCATCATTATTTTCTGTTTCCTCCTGTCTCCACCCTACTGCTCTCTGTGTCTCTGTGTTCTTTCTCTCTTTTGCCTCTCCTTTCCTCCCCGACTCCCTCTCCTTCCTAGCCATCCATTATTTTTGTTTTCTTTAGGTGGCGTGTTAGCAGAGGTGTCACGGGGTTGCGGTATCCTACTGCAGGTAAGTTTCTGCCAGTCGTCTTTACCCCCTCACACTCGCCTCCCCTGATCCATTTCCCTCCACACTTTGACTGTTTCACTCCTCCATTTTTTTCCTTCAAACTTTAGTCACCCTGTTATAGTCCTTTTGTTTTTTTATCTCTTGTTTGTTCCTTTCTCCTGAAGTCTGTCTTCTCTTTTTGTCCCTCTCATCTGCTCTCTTCTTACTTCTCCTCTAGTCTCCCTTCCAGCCTCTGATCTTTTCCCTACTCTCTCATCCATTTGTCTCTTCCTCTTCTATCTTATCTCCCTCATTGATTCTTTCTCCCAGTCATTTTCTTCTCCTCCTTTTTTATCTTCCCTTTTTCCTTTGTGTGCCCCTCTGTCTTATCTCTCTCCTTCCTACTTCATCACATCCCAAAAATAAATTCATTTTGGACACCTTCTCCCTTGCTTGGGCTATATAAATATTGTTTCATTTGGTTAAAAAAAATAGTTTGGCCCCATTAATGAATTTGAGAAGAGAATGTTTTACATACAGATTGTCAGGATTAGTATCCTTCACACTAGTTGTTAAACCTTTAAGATATCTCTGCGCTGACAGTGAATGTTGCTTGTTGAGCATATGAATAATTTGGCCAAAGCTGTTTTTTTATTCGAGCGCAGGATGTTGGTGCCACTCACTGATGCTGCTCGAGTTACTCCAGTTTCGGAAAATGAAGCACCGTGTTGTTACACAGAACGCCCCATTGAGTCTTTCTTACTTTGAGGTTGGCGATCAGCAGAAAGGCGAGGGAGGCAATCTTGGGATGCAGGCAATAAGGCCACTCGTCTCCACACACCAACATGCAAAGCACTGCTTACGCTCATGCTACTTTAGCTTCTGACAAAGCCAGGCTCCAGCCAGCATTTCTAGATACTGATGTATTCGTAGCAATCTCACCTCTGCTCGACCCCAGCCTCTGCCTGGGCACCTGGTAGCAGCAGACTTACTCTCAGTGTAGGCAATTAATACCCAATGCTGAGCTGAGCGCCTCGAGCAATGGTACTATAAATGCAGAGAGGAGCTTTAATTGCGTGGCTAATGCATTTCAGAGCAGTGATGCTAATATAAACAATGAAATGTGTTAGTTTAACCCCTTATGCGTGGTACTTGGATCAGCTGCCCTTGCAGGCCACCACCCTCATGATTACAGCCAATGACAGGGTCGTAACGTACGACCTGCCTAATGAATATTAATTAGGCATGTCGTTTTGACACGCCTGCAATTCCCTATTTTGTGAACGGACCTATTAACACATAGGTGGGTTTTTAAAATCAGATCAGTGCGCAATTTGTGACTGTTTCTTACAAATCCATACGATGTCTCCCACTTCTGCCGCTCAATGTGGACGAAGTGGACGAAGTGAATATGGAAGCTGACGGCAGTGATACAATGAAAACACCCCTCAACCCCGCAGATTTTTTATTTTATCATGAGTGCGATATGGAGGTGAGGCGTTCCAGACAAAATAAAGAGAATACATTAGATAGAGACCCAGTGCAAAACAAACAACTGCCAGTGCCATGCCACTGCCTAGCCTGAAATTCTTTATATAATATCGTTCGGACCAACGACTGGTCTTACAGACCACCAGCAATAAAAATATATTTTCCCAAATTCACTATATGCGTTCTAGTCCATGGAGGTTTATGTATTCATGCATGTGGGGCATACTGTTTTTGCCAAGACTTTTCACTTGCAGTTAGAAACAAACGCATGTGATGTTAAAAAAGAGAAGGTTTTTGGGCCAGTCCACTTCAGCCAATGTCAGCCTTTGATTCGTCAGTAGTTGTGTAACTTTGCTTCAGTGACAGGTGGACTTTTTTCTGCCTTTGTTTTGCTTCAGTTCGCTTTAGCCATAGTGCTGAGAAGGAGCCGCTTGCAGGAGAGAGAGATGTATGTCCGGCCAGCTTAATAAACAGACCCCCCCCAGCAGTTCACCAGAGCTGCAGTTGCCGGGTTGGAACGCTGACATTCAAACAAGGTAAGGTTCTACAGAATATAAAGGCATAAGCAGAGTAGAATCACGTAAACCGAACCCCACGCATTGATGGGGAGGTAGCAGTGTCATTCACATTTTGAATGACCCCACAAGAGAATTTATTGGGCTTTGAGCACTGACAGGAGATGCTAATAAGAGCGATTGCGGGACACAAAGGACCAGATTTATCAATCTTTCATGCAACGCAACTCAGCAAGAAAACTTGCTGCACTGCGTGAAAAGGGGAGGGCAGGAATGCTATATCTTTACCAATATATGGTATTCCTGCTCTGCCTCCGCTGGCGCACAGTGTGGAACCTAGCGCCGATGCACGCACCGTTGCGTGATGGTGCAAGGGTGCCTGGGGTGTAGGCACACCTTCCTGCACAAAGATAATCTTCTAAGGTGTTTTCCTCTTTCTAAGTGTGCCGCAGAATGTAGCACACTTATAAAGGAAACAAAGTGGAGAAATACATATACTTCCCCTCGGTGTGCCTCCCCTGGGAAGGTGTAGCATGTTGACGTATTCTCAGGTTTACCACTCCTGGTAGATCTGGGAATGCTCCAAAATCCATTAGTGTATGAATGGGAACACCCACACTCCACCCATGGAACGCTTCCCAGGGCAGAGTAACGTAAGGCAGCGATTTGTACTGCTTTGCATTGCTCCATATTTACCAAGCAACGCAGGGCCATGCAAGGTGGCCTTGTGTTGCTTGGTTAATATGACTTTAGTATTGTGTTGCCGTCGCGACACCAGGCGTGACGCAAGGGCAACACAATACTATGGTAAATCTGGCCCAAAGTTGCGATGCTGAGTTGACATATCTGCGAAGCTGCAATTAGTAGACTAAATCAAACTGAATAGAGAGCACTAATTATTTTATCAGCGTGGTTGGGGAACTTTGGATTGTGAATGGAATACCCTTATCTAAGATTCCCCCCGCCATTAATGTGATGATGCCAGAACGTGAAGCAGCAATCATATTAGATGAGTGAATTCCACTTACAATCTTATGGTGTTCACTGGCCTGTCTGCTATTTTTTTGATGTGTTTGACTTTCATTGGCTTTAGTTGTAAAGAGCAGGTAACCATGATGACTGTGCCCCTGCCTTCTAGGTTGGATCCTGGCCTGCCACTGTGAATGAACCCTCAGCTAGGAAAGAGGACTGGGTTTGAGAAAAAGTAGGTGATGCCTGTAAGCATTGTGGTGCAGCAGGCAGGGTAGTGGTTCAGGGGGTGATGTGGGTATCAACTGAACATATTGACTTTTTCCATGCCTTGCCTGCTAAGTTTAGCTTTCTCCTGGCCTAGTGCCATTTTTTCTCAGGTGGGTGATAGATGGAGTGCGTGGATAGTTAACACTTGGGTGTGTCAAAGTATTTCAATGCTTATTCGTCAGTAAATGGCCTAGTACCTGGCTGTAAGAAATTGGTATACTAGTTGCGCAGTGTATGAGACCTACGCAAGTAATAGGTCCACGGTTGTCTCCTCACTGGGAATCAGGCATCCTAATATAGCACTTGACACTCTCAGGAAAGTGAAGTGAGCAGTCCACGACCTACTCAGGGAAGGTGGGGAGGACTAGTAATTCCAATTCACTGACATGCAATAACAACACTGAATAAATGATTGTCCAGTCAGTGTTTTGTCTTTGAAAAAGAAGAGTACATTACTACACTACACCTCTACACATTAATTTATAAATGTATACATCAGGCAGATGGAATTACCTTTGGCGACATTCTGAAATTGCGTTTAACCCCCTACTGGGTTATAACCCCCAAACATCACAATACACTACACCCATACCAGATAAAACATAACAGTATGAGGGGGTGTCATGTTAAATAAAACAGACCTTTCGGATTTGTCAGGGGGTCACCACTTCAAAATATAAGGCAAGCCTATTGGCTTTGTCACAGGGTCACCTCATTAAAATATAAGGCAAACTTGTTGGTTTTGTCAAATGGTCATCGCCACAATATATAAGACAAGCCTAATGTCTTTTCCAAGGGGTCACCCCATTATAGATACCTACATGTTAAAACCATCATCACATCATTGGATTCAATAATCTTGCTTATAGCATTCTTTGTCAATAAAAGCATTGCAATGTTTATCAAGTCATTGTCAACAACATATTTTCTATAAAGTATTTAAAATCAATATAACATGTGTCTGAGTCTTGCTTTCATACACTTAGACCACATAAAATGTAGCCATAAGATCAACCATCAGAGATCCCTGCACTCCCAAGCAGTAAGGCAAAAGCTCCAGCCCAAAATCCTTGAAAAGGTGGAAGAAGTCTCGCCTGGTCATGTATCCTCTGTCCTTGGAGATATATGGTTAATTTTAGAAATTACTCCTGAGGGGGGCTTCTGCACTCCCTGCAGCTCCCATAATGCACTCACAATACGTTGGTGGTGCCCCTACCCCTCCTTGAGGCTCCACAAGGAAAGACGAATGTGAAAACAGGCTCTTGCAGCACATTTTTGGGGAGACCAGCCCGAGGTGCAGTAAATAATATAAAAGCCGGTCTCCCGCTGTGTTCAGGAGCTGCGCGTCTTTCTTTTTTCTTCTTTCTTTTCATTTCTGAGTGCCCGAGCCCTCTGGGCACCCAGACGCAGGTAGGGCGATTGGGGGCAGCTCGAGGAGCCCACTCCTACCTGCCTGAGGCTCCACAAGCAAAGAAGACTGTGAAAACAGGCCCTTGCTGTGCACTTTTGGGCAGACAGCCCGAGAAGCAGTGAATAATATAAAATCGGGTCTCCCGTCGTGTTCAGGACCTTCATATCTTTTGGGTTTTTCTTCTTCTTTCTTTTCATTCTTTCTTTTCATTGCTGCGTGCCCAAGCCCACTGGGCACCCAGGTGCAGGTGGGGCGATTGGGGGTAGCTCAAGGAGCCCACTCCCATTTCTCACGCGCACCTCGGGTGTGGCATGCTGGAGCCGGCACTCTTCCTGTTGCTCTGCCAGAGGGAGCGGTGAGCAGTCAAAATATCGAAAATTAAATATCGACCTACACTAATATCGAGGTGACAATATCGAAGGGACAGAATATCGATGTTAAGAATATCGATGGACAGAATATCGACCCTAAGGTAAGTAATATCGATTTTTTTTATATCGATGTAAGTAATATCGAAGTTAGTAATATCGATATCAAATATATCGATGTTACTAATATCGATGCTACTAATATCGATATTTATATTATTGTTATGTATTTTGTTATGTATTTAATATGTATGTGTTATATGTGTTTTTGTTAAGTGTTCTACTTGTTTAAAAATATATGTATACAATTTTTATATGTTTTTTAAAGTTATTTTTGTTTTTTAGTACCGTAGCGGGTGGTGGGTTTATAGGGGAATAGGGTGGGAAGTAATTTAATTATACTAAATTAATTATTAAGGGGCTCATTACGATGGCGGGCGGAAGCACCACCGCCGTGCTGGTGGATGCAAAAAGCACCAGTTACCGCCGGCACGCAGCAGTCCACACGCCCGTCCAATTACGATGCGAAAAGTAGGCCAAACACCGCCGGCAAGCCAGCAACACCGTCCGCCATCAAAGTGCGCCCGTACACGTAGCGGCGCAGCCCAACTGACACAGACCGTCCGACGAAACACGTCCCGCCCGGCGCATAAATTACGATGCCGCAAACAAACGGCTCCCACGGCCAAGAGATACCGTACGACAAACCGAAGCGGTAACACGGATGCCGAGCACGGACAATGAAGAAGCGGCTCCCCGAGCATGAATCCAGCACTGCAGGCCCTCCCCATGCTCCTGCTGATGCACCACCAAGGACGCAACGTACCGCGGAGACGCAGGTAGGCACACACACAAGTGCACGCAAACAGCGCACACAGTGCAAGGGCGGAAAAAGCGGACAACCCCCCACCAGCGCGTGTACACAACACATCCACCATTGCATCCACATATGACACACAGGCCAAATCGTAACATCGCGGAACACATGTGTACACACCACCTGGGACTAGGAACCAACCACCCAGTCACGGCCCCAAAGCGCCGATGACGCCGCCACACATGCGCACAACGCAGAGGCCAACCGCAGCGCCATGCATGCGTCGCACACAGGGACAGGGACACAACCAAGCAGCACACACATCAGCCCCACCCCGAACGCACATGATACGTGACAGGCCTGCCACAGACATGTCCCCAACGCCCAATTCACGGACAACACCCAACGCCACACAACCGACGCACACATGTCAGTGAAGACACGCAACAGCAGGACACACCCCAGTGTAACAAACATGGCGAAGCACACAGCGGCGTCAACACCAACTAGGAGAAGCAGGGCCCCTTCGGGAAGAGGAACGCCAGTACCACACTGAAACACCCATACCACCCTGCACATATGAACAAGACATATAAAACGGAACACCAAAGAGCCCGGGGACCGACAACAGGTGGCCCAAGAATAACATTCACACACAAGGCCCAACGCAGAGCGGAAAGGCAGCCTGCCGCCCACACAAGGGAGAGCAGACAGCACTGAATGACCTTCCATTCCAACTCCGAAACCACAGCCCTACGACAGAAGCCGGTGAATACAGCCATTGTCCAAGAATAGACCAACACAGGCATGCCGAGGAGACCGACCACAGGGCAGATAGCGCATATCACAGAAGCACACAACGGACGGGGAAGAAAGAAGAAAACACTCCCCCATGTCGGCCACATGCAAGTTAATTGGAAGGAGTCACACATCACTGACCTTGAACTGTCTGAGAAGCATGTGGGAAGAGGGCCCGTGTCCTCCAAACAAGCAAACAGAACACAAGTCCTGTCTCCCTACGACTACACAGAGCTCACAGCAACCTCGGAGCGTGCACATTGCAGACTGCACACACAGCCGGAGCACGCCACCACAACGCACCGCTGGGAAATGGCAACCGCAACACACCTACCCAACTACGCCGAACAGCTCAAGCTGTACAAAACCAACCTGTTCCATACATTGGGATGCGATCTCCTGTCCCTGCTGAACGTAAGTTACCGACTGACTTACCGCATCACATTGTTCAGCTGCGTCATGCCCGTCTTCTACTGTCGGAGGTGTCCATACCAGCATCCCGTCGAGATATGCCTCTCCAACCCGGCATGTCTGAAGGCGGACCTGCTACCACTACTCCTCCCTCTGGACGCACACGACAGGGCCTGCTCTGCCTATGGGGGCATGGCGTATGTGGCCAACATCGCACCCGCACTGAAATGGGACCACTGTGCCTCCACACGACGGATCATCGAGAACAGCTACATCGAATGTCACCCAGCATGCCCCATCATGGTCCTCCAAGGGACAACTTACGAACAACACCTTGACAGCCACCATCCGCTACATTGGCTGGCAAATATGTACACCACCAATGACATGGAAGCCCTGCTGGACGGCATCGCATACCTGACAACCTGTCAATTCGTCGGACCACAACGCAGGTTCCCCGAGTGACCTATGATGTCCAACCCCGCACCCATGCTTAGCTTCCGCACGGACTGGCCAGTCACCACCACAACAGCCATACCAAACGACCGGCAACTGTAACCACACCATCAACGACATCGCCATGACATCGGATATGACCGGGACATGCACACTGTTCCCCATCACATCCAGGAACACCGCATGCATCGTGGGAGGCAGTGGCATGGGCTCTGTGTATCGCACCCACATGGACAGAACTGCACGAACAACCAGGACACGACATGGATCCAGCGCCCATGGACACACACACCGCTCAGTGGACATGAATAGGTCGCCTGGAGTCTGTGGGTGCTGCACCCTCCCACCCCCGCCCCGGGAATCCCATACCAGGACCTTTGCATGGACGACAAGTGCATACAACAACAACACGACCCCAGTGACTGTGACATGTCCAGTAACCACCACAGTGCAACAACAAGTGGCACGCCGCTGCATGCACGCAAGCACATGCCCTGATGTCATCTCACATGCACGCGTGCATGAGGAACAACCGCAGCAAACCTGTCACATGGAACTGAGATGGACTGTGCCCATGATGCCAAGCGGTCTGGTAGGCTACATGTATACCGTCTGTGTCAAAGTCCGCAGCTCCGCAGCTATACGTATATGTACATTAGCACAGCCTTGGCCAAGCAGATGTCACTCTGAAGCCCACATCCCACATGCAACAGCCAATCACATGTAACCCCACACCCTATCCCATTTGCAATCATGCTCAGTATATCCTCAACATGTATTCCGCTGCCAGTAGTGTCCACTATACTGCATCACAGAGGACAGAAGACTCAATATAATGTTTGAAACCAAAACTGTCTCCGCTGACTCATTTCACAAGTACGAATGAGAGAGGATGAGAGTATGTGAAGTACACGGCAGTCGTGACATGACCATGTAGTCCACTGGTATTGGATGTCAACGCAAATGAGTAGCACTACTGTGGAAGACACACATGTGTCGTGTGAAGTCGTATGGACGCAGTGCTCAGGTGGGTGGGTGCGACGGGTAGATGCGCACATGCCAAGTTGGAGCACGCCGTGTTGGGAGGGGTCATGAACAGTACACCACCGCTTCCCTGGGCATTGTGAGAGGACACCTGTCGGGGGGAGTGAACACGTGTGTGCACAGCAGCCGGGCACACGTACAAAGCGGTACCAGGCGCACCTCAGCCCACCCTCTGTGGACAAGCTGGATCCTGTTGTGCGCCCGCCATGCCCCTTGACAAGGCACACACAGCCCCAGTCGACCAGGTGTAACCCCAACATAGTCAATCCGCACAGGCGATACAGGGCACGGGATGGCAGTGGAGCATGGTGTGTGAGAGGTCTCCTCGCGCTCCTCCTGGTCATATCACGCAGGCAATAGAACCTCAACGTCTAGCATGGCACAAGTCAGATGGAAGTGTAGGGGGACGCACCACAGCACGAGCAGCACTGACGTCACGGGAGGTGGCTCGCACCATCCCATCCATTGCCCATCATACCAACCACGCCACATGCCATTGCGACTAAGTGCAAGCGCGTGCGCCACCACCCCCGAGCCCTCCCCAGAGAGGCCAAAGAGTGAATGTGTGGGCCATCAGCCACAGACGGACGCGGCCTGGCCGCAAGGGCAGCCACAGCCACTGGGTGTCGCAGGTGGCGGATCCGGAAGGCGAAGACTGTGATGCATAGTCCATGCAGGCCGGGTCTCCATTTGGGGCACCACGCAGGTGGACGGCGTCCCGCAACACATAATACCCTGAGACAGCCCACTCGTGCAACTGGACCCACACATACACTCCTTGCCCTCTCTGGTGCGAGCTTGGGGCTGCCTGTGCAAGCGCTAGCCTCGCAGGTGAGCATGCATATTGGGGGAGCGAGGGGAGGACATGAGGGCTGGGGCGAAGATGACTGTATCACTGTCAGTTAGTACAAGGGATGACCCAGATGTGGAAAGGAAGAGACGTGTCCCGTGTGTACTGCAACTAGTCGCCAATCCAACTACCCCCATGTCCGGAATGTAAGCCCGCACCTAGGCCCGCCCATCCGCCACATCGAACATACCACCAGCACGACAACCTTCCCATTCGAAACACTGACTGGGGGTGGCGACCAGTGTACAATCATGTGTAGCCTACCCACGCGTACATGTGGGCCCTCCATGATCCATGTCACCTGCGGCAAAGTCATGACATGCGCAATGAGGGAAGTGAGGAGAGCTGTCCGCCCCACGCGCAGAAGGTGCATCAGCTCCACAGACCCAGCAGCGAGTCCAGCAGGGGTCACATGTGCAGGGGCAGCTGTGCCTGGTGTGAAGGCACATGCATATAGACAGCACATCGACCAATGTGTAGTCTGCCCACATCTACAGTCCATCATCATGCGGACATAGGAATTGAACACAGGGCAACACATCTTAGTGGGTGCACCCACCGTGACCAATAATGCGCAATCATCGACGTACCCGCCCTGTGCATGGCCCCCCACCCAACGGAGGCACATCCAGTGCCACCATCCCACACACACAAGCCTTCCACGGAACATGCTGTGTCCAATGGTCAGTACAGAGTCAGCGCCCATCTGGTGGATCCTGAACAGGAGACACATGCACACACATGCCAGCTCCCACTATGTACGTCTGCCACCTGGCACGTGCAATGTAACCTCTCACCTGTGACGTGTGACTGCAAGCACACAGCCGTCTTGGCATGGGGCTGTCAATGTGGACACCTGTCAATGTTTCGGGAGGTGTGATCCGTACAGTGCTGTACATAGGGTGCAGTGCTGACACCTACTACTGTCTCATATCCCCTCGTGCCACAGGTCCCACTTGTTTTGGCCGCTCAGCCTGTGCCCACATCGTCGTCGTCGTGTGCCATACTCATCCAGCCGTGGAAGCAGTTCCATGCTCAGCAGACATTCATGTTGCCGTGGCGTTGCCGCTTGACGGATATGCAGTCAGTCCCCATCAGCACGCCCCGCAAGTCATTGGGGCCTAGATCCCCATGTGCATGCACATGGCAGTGGTTTGTATCACTAGCCATTGCCATTGTTGGGAGACCTGTGTAAGTGTATTGTGGCCGTGCCGTCCCAGCTTGACAGCTGGGCTGTGGCTCATGTGCTTGCTCAGTCATTTCAGTGATGTGTATGCGAAATTGCTATGTGTCGTGTTGCTTTGACATGTGTCCTCTGCCATTGTCCCTAGGCGGAGACCGAACATTGACCGCCCATACCAATTGCTGGCGGACATGGACGATACAGAGGTCATTAGGAAGTTTCGGCTGGACAGGCCAACCCTGCATCGACTGTGTGCCATGTTAGAACCCCATCTCCGTCCCCGCAGGGTGTATCCGACTGCTGTCACCCCCACGGCTAAGGTGATGGCCGCCATGCATTTCTTCGCCACTGGGTCATTCCAGCACACAGTGGGCATTGGAGGAGGGATGTCCCAGCCCATGTTCAGCAAGGTGCTGAGGGATGTACTGGCAGCCATGATGCTGTACCGAAACAGGTACATCCGCTTCCCCAGGGCTCGTGAATTGGCGGCAGTGAAGGGTGCATTCTATGCCCTTGGCAGAATCCCACACGTCGTTGGAGCCATTGACTGCACACATGTCGGCCTTGTTCCACCACAGGCCACTGAGCACCTGTACCGCAACAGGAAGCACACGCACTCCCTGAATGTGCAAGTGGTGTGCCTTGCGGACATGGTGATCACCCACGTGTGTGCAAAGTTCCCAGGCTCGGCCCATGACGCACACATAATGCGCAACAGCATCTTGCCACGACTGATGTCCAATATGCAACAGCATCGTGCCTGTATTGTCGGTGAGTATGTGGAGTGGTGTAGCGTGCTGGTTGTGCGATGCTGTCCCCTGTCCAGTTGGAATTGCAACGGTTCTCTGTGTCCCTCACACCCAGGTGACTCTGCGTACCCGAATGGGGCATGGCTGCTCAGTCCATTGAGGAATCCTCGCACCCCAGCAGACGATCGCTACAATGAGGCACATGGGAGGACCAGACGTGTGGTCGAGCGTACCTTTGGCCTCCTCAAGTCCAGGTTCAGGTGCCTGGACCGCACCGGGGGTGCGCTGGCGTACTCCCCACAGAAGGTGTGCCAGATAGTATTGGCGTGCTGCATGCTGCACAATCTGGCCATTCGGAAGCAGATCCCCCTCATCGTGGATGACGGAGATCAACCAGGGCCCCAGCCCGCAGACCAGGACAGCTCGAGTGAGGAGGACAGCGGAGAGGAGGAAGCTGGTAATGTGCGGCAGCAGCTCATCGCCCGCTACTTCACTTGACGGTGAGTGTCCATGTACGACGGCTGATGTGGCTGTATCTGTGCAGGTGTGTGTGTGCTGTGTCAGGGTGGCCGTTTGTTCACTGCGTGCTGTGTGTCAACGCTCCATGGCCAGGGTAGTATGCCACTGTTGGTGGCTGTGGCATTGTGCCCTATTGCTCTGTGCGATGTGTGTACATTGCTTGTAGTTGTTGACATGTACTGTGTGATGGGTGTGTGACACACTCATTGAATGTGCTCCTGTTCTGTCTCCCACCCCTAGGTCCCTACAGGCCCTCCGGATTCAATTGCCATGCCACGCATCAGGTGCCTTTCCGCCCAAGGTGGCCGTTGTATTCCGTACAAATAAAACACAGGGCACAAACAGCAGTTAGTGAAAAAGGTGCATTTATTACAAACTGTGACATGTGATTGTGTGTAAGGTGATGACAAAAGTGGTGCGTGCAGTGACAATGAGCTGTCGGTCATGGCTGCGTGATGATCAGGGTGTACCCACTGGTTCTATGTCCATAGTCCAACACACACATGCCATCCAGATGGCTGTGTGGGGTGGGATCGTAGTCCAAGTCAATGCAGTGGCTGGTCAAGGAAGGCTGGCGGAAGGCTGGCTGGCTGCCTCACTTGCGTTTGGAGCGTGCGAAGTCCTCCCGGGAGATCTGTTTCCACTTCGGACGGCCCCTTCCACGTTTGCGAGGGGGTGCCTGCTTGCGACATGCTGGTGGTTGAGGTGTGCTCACTGGCTGTGGACGCAGGGGAACTGGACACTGCTGCTCCACCCTGCGCCCCGGCAGGTTGTGGCGGAGGGGGAGCTGCTGTCCCTGGCAGTGACCTCACCGCCACCACCAGCTGGCCCATGAGGTCCACGAGTTGGCCCATACGGGCGTCCATGGACCTCAGCACCCCCAGCACCTCACGCGTGTCTGAAGCAGACCGGACCCATTGTCCTTGGGCCTCTTCATAGGCCCCAAGGACTCTGGCCATTTGAGGCAGGGCATGGCTCCCAGGGGAGGCTGGCGTTTCCCTGACCCTGCTCCTCCTACCAGTCCTGCTGCCACCGGCCTGCCCACTAGCCACATTGCTCACCACAGTCCTCGCTGTGGCTCCCAGGGTGGATCCAGTCGGCCGGGCCACCACCTGCGCTGGGGCTGGTGCCAGCGAAGACGTGGTGGTGGTGGCGGCGGTGGTGGTCGGTGCGGCGATGGTGGCGGTTGCGGCAGTGGTAGTGGCCACAATGACCGTGGGTGTGGCCGCAACGACAGTGGCAGCAGGGGGCTGGGAATGTTCAGCAGCCCTGGATGATGGGTTGGTGGGTAGGAGGGGTCCTGGGGAGCGGCTGGGCCCTGCCACACCAGATGGGCCTGCTTGGTGGTCCGTGTCCGAAGAGGAGGACAGATCCTCCAGATCCGTGTGTCCTCGTTGGGGGCTTGTAGGCTGGCTGTGCTGGCTGCTGGCTCCGTCCCCAGCATCCAGCAGTTCGTCACCTGTGGAGAGAATGAGATTTGTTATTGTGTTGCACCTGGCGAAGTATGTATTTGTCGTCTGACATTAACAGTTCGTGCAATCTCGTACATGGGTTTCCCGGAGGCGTGTGTGTGGCTGTAGCATCTGTAGTTGTGTGTGCTTGGCAATGGGACTGTGTGCTGTGCACATGTGGCATGGGACGGATTGGCCATGCCGATGGGTGTGTTGCTGTGCCCCTACTTATTGTGACTCTGGTGTATGCGGGGTCCTGGCCCATCCTGGGTCTGGTTTGTACTTTGCTTTTGGTGTTCAGATGGGACGCTTAGGAACGCATATGGCAACATGGGGGCCATGCCCCAGATTCGCATTTGGGAGGGGATATGCTTTGGGGGTTCAAATGGAACGCTTAGGGACGCATATGGCAACATGGGGGCCATGCCCCAGATTCGCATTTGGGAGGGAATATGCTTTTGGGGTTCAAATGGAACGCTTAGGAACGCATATGGCAACATGGGGGCCATGCCCCAGATTCGCATTTGGGAGGGAATATGCTTTTGGGGTTCAAATGGAACGCTTAGGAACGCATATGGCAACATGGGGGCCATGCCCCAGATTCGCATTTGGGAGGGAATATGCTTTTGGGGTTCAAATGGAACGCTTAGGAACGCATATGGCAACATGGGGGCCATGCCCCAGATTCGCATTTGGGAGGGAATATGCTTTTGGGGTTCAAATGGAACGCTTAGGAACGCATATGGCAACATGGGGGCCATGCCCCAGATTCGCATTTGGGAGGGAATATGCTTTTGGGGTTCAAATGGAACGCTTAGGAACGCATATGGCAACATGGGGGCCATGCCCCAGATTCGCATTTGGGAGGGAATATGCTTTTGGGGTTCAAATGGAATGCTTAGGAACGCATATGGCAACATGGGGGCCATGCCCCAGATTCGCATTTGGGAGGGAATATGCTTTTGGGGTTCAAATGGAACGCTTAGGGACGCATATGGCAACATGGGGGCCATGCCCCAGATTCGCATTTGGGAGGGAATATGCTTTTGGGGTTCAAATGGAACGCTTAGGAACGCATATGGCAACATGGGGGCCATGCCCCAGATTCGCATTTGGGAGGGAATATGCTTTTGGGGTACATGCTGTGAGCCATGGGTGCCGAACGTGACATGTGTTGTGGCAGCATGACAGTGCATGGTTTGAGGTGTGTGCATGCTTGACATGGCCTGCATATTTGCTGTCTGTTGTGATTACTGGACATGGCATTGGACGCATCGTTATGAGTGAGTGATGGTTGTGTGCCAGCCAACGTATTGCAGTTGTCCCATCTCCTTGGTGTGCGTGCTGCCCTGTGCCATGTGCATCACTGCAGTGCTCGGGGGGTGTGGCCCATGTTGTGTGTTGTTGCTCACAGTGTGTCGTGCGCTTCATTGACTTCTGGCACATGGTTGGTCATGGGCATGTATCTTAGCGTGACTGCTGTATGTGTGGCAGCTGTGCGGATGACATGCCTTTCATGAGACTGGGGCTGACGGATGGGATGGATGGTATGTTGTATGTGCATGGTGTGTCTGTGTGTTTGATGGGTTCAGTGGTGTTCGTGTGCATTTATGTTGTTCCGCTCTGTTGCGTCTAGTGTTGTTTGTCTTACATAGGCATAGTTGTGGGGTGTGTGGTTGACAGGCAGTAGGGGCTACATGGACAGGACTTCAATGGTGTTTCGGTTGTGTGTGATGAGTTGCACAGTGGCTGCCGTGTGGTACTATATTCAGTGTGGCTTGTGCATGCAGACGTGGCTCCTTGGGTGTTGCTATGTCTGTGATGGGTCATGTGGGGTGTGAGTCTGTTGTTCATGTCCGTGTGCACATTGTTCACTTGTTCGTGACGGTGGGCGGTGCTGCGTGTTCGTCTGCTACGTGACATGTCCCATGTGTTGGTCGTGTTCCGGTCCTCATGCCTCCAGTAATCCAGCCCTGTCCAGTTTCCCACCTGCAAGTTGTTCGTGCGTGCACTGTACTGGATGCCACATGGTTCTAAGCGGGGGTGCTCCATGTTGCAGGTCTGTGGGGGTGGGGGGTGTTGTGGGTCGTGGGGGTGGCTGGACACCCACTGACACCGATTGCTGTGGACCGTGATGTCTGCCTTTCGGCTGTCGTTGTGCACTGCGGTGGCTGACACGTGGCTGTGGGGTGTGGGGGATGCTCCTCCTTGCTGTGCTGTGGGACTAGGGGCCTGGTGTGTGTTGTACTTGGGCTGTCCACCGTCCCACCCACTGCACTTTGTGTTCCTGCCACTTACCTGTTACTTGTCGGTTAGTGCAGCTGTGGGGGACACATGGGTGTGGTGGGTGCTCGTTGTGGCGCTTCTGGCATATTTGGGGACCTGTTGGTGGTTACGTGGCTGGCTGAGTGTACACATGTCCCCACGTATCTTACAGTTGTTCGGTTTGGGCTGTGTGTGGTGGTGTCTGTTGCATGTGTGTGTGATGTGTTGTGTATTGTGTGCTGGACATGGGGGTGTTTGTCCCTGGGAGCTGTGGCATGGTGGTAGTGCATGTGAGTACATAGCGGTGTGCTGGTATACATTAGTTTGTACTTACCAGCCTCCACTCCCCCTGCTAATCCGGCGAGGATCTCCGGATGTATTATGACTCGCACCTTCTCCTCCCACGCTTTGAAGGTCTTGAAGAGCGCGGGATTCCCTCCGCCAGTGACGGCAGCCAGCTCTCTGTTTTTGCCCTCCTTCTTCTTGACCAGGCTCTTGACGTCATTCCAACGTTTGTTTATTTCTCCTCTGTTCCTGGGCAGGGTCCCGACTGCATTGACCTGGTCTACGATCCGGTTCCACATTCTGTTTCTGGTGGCTAGTGGTGTGTGCTGGACCATGTTCCCATAGATTTGTGGGTGCACCTTGATAATCTCGTCGACCATGACCGTCAGCTCCATGGGCGTGAATTTGGGCATTCTTTGTGGTGCCATGGTGTTTGTGGTGCTGGTGCGGTGTGTGTTGTGTAATGTGCAGGGGGTTTGTGGTGCAGGTGTTTGGTGGTGGTGGTGGTGGTGGTGGTGGTTGTGATGTGTGCGTTTCTGTGGTGTGCTGCTGTCCTTGCTGTGTCACTGTGTCCTCTCCTCTCCTCTCTGGTTTGCAATGTTGCAAGGGGTTGTGGTCTGTGGGAGTGCTGCTTTTGTACTTACCTATGTGGGTGTGTCCTCATGGTCTGTTGTTTTCAGGTGTGTTGTGTCTGGGGTTCTGGCCTTTGTAGTTTTTGTTTTTCCGGGGGGTGTTTTCGGGATGTGTACTGTGCTTGTGTATTTGTGCGTGCCTTGCTGTGTGGACTTGTTGGCCATGTTGTGTGCTATTGGTTTTGTGAGCGGATGGTTTCTGTGCAGGTACGTGCGCGCCATGTCTTCTGCCGTGTCGATTCTCATCGGCGTTGTTTGCGCTGGCGGGCGGTATATTTGTAGTTTTCCCGCGCTCATGGCGGTGCGATCGTAATTTCACGTGCGGTGTGTCGGCCGTGAGGGCGGGCGGTTTTGTGTTGTCGTGCGTGTTTCCGTCCGTGGCGGGCAGTTTGACTCCGACTCGGATGTTGGCGGGCGGTATTTTGTGTGATTTTTCCGCCAATGGCGGTTTTCGGTTTGTGTAATTGTAATGGCGTGGTCGGTGTTCAGACGGTGTGTGCGGGCGGATTTTTGCCGCTTCCATGCCTGGCGGATTTTTTTACGCCGGGTATCGTAATGGGCCCCTAAGTAATTACTAAATTTATTGTTGGGTATTAATAATTAATTTATTGGACATTAATTATTAATTGGGAATTTTTTTAAATTATAATTTTTTCGTTATGAAAATTAATTTATTGTTGTTTTATTATTAATTGATAATTAAATATTATTGAATATTATTTATTGATAAATTTAATTACTATATTAATAAGTAATTATTAATTGGTAATTAATGTTTAATAATTATTATTATTGGTATAAAAAAGCAATTGTTCAATATTTGTTAATTGGTAATTAAGTTTGTATTTATTATTAATTTATTGTTAATACATTTTTCATTGGTAATTTTGTTTTTAATAATTATTTATTGGTATTTGTAAATAGTTTAGAGTTATTTAATAATTAATTCATTAATTATTTAAAGAAATTATTTTATTTATAAGTATGTTATTTTTAACTTCTACGCTATCCAACACTTTCCCTACTGTTGCACTCTCTGGAGTTGGAATAGGAATTTTTACCCCTATGCTATCCAACACTTTCCCTACTGTTGCACTCACTGGAGTGGGAATAGTAATTTTTACCCTTACGCTATCCAACGCTTTCCCTACTGTTGCACTCACTGGAGTGGAAATAGTAATTTTTACCCTCCCGCTATCCAACGCTTTCCCTACTGTTGCACTCCCTGGAGTGGGAATAGTAATTTTTACCCCTACGCTATCCAACACTTTCTCTACTGTTGCACTCTCTGGAGTTGGAATAGGAATTTTGACCCCTATGCTATCCAACACTTTCCCTACTGTTGCACTCACTGGAGTGGGAATAGTAATTTTTACCCTTACGCTATCCAACGCTTTCCCTACTGTTGCACTCACTGGAGTGGAAATAGTAATTTTTACCCTCCCGCTATCCAACGCTTTCCCTACTGTTGCACTCCCTGGAGTGGGAATAGTAATTTTTACCCCTACGCTATCCAACACTTTCTCTACTGTTGCACTCTCTGGAGTGGGAATAGTAATTTTAAGCTCTACGCTATCCGACATTTTTCTTACTGTTGTTTTTTTTGGAGTTGGAATAGTAGTTGTATTCCCTCCGCTATTTAATATTTTTTGTATTATTTTAGTTAATGTAGTATATAATTAATTTTAAAAATATTAAAAGTAATTTTTTTTTTAATTTGTTATACATAATTATTTAATTTTTATTTATGTTATTGTTTTATGTGTATAGATGTATTTGTAATTTATAATATTTTTAATAAATTATAATTTATTAAAATAATTATTAAAACTGATTATTAAGTAAGTATATATATTATATATTATATGTATATGTTTAATTAATGTTTTATTAAATTATATATATTACTTATTAATTTTAAACATTATAAAATATTTTTAACTATGTTTATTTTATTTATAAGTATTATTTAGTTTATTTTACATATTTTGTTTAACAAAAAAACCCGATATTTTTAATAACGATATTTTTGACATCGATATTTTTTCTCTCGATATTTTTGTACTTACCATGTTGTAGATAGGATATCGATATTCTTGACATCGATATTCTTGCTCCGATATTTTTGTAGGTCGATTTTTTGACCTTCGATATTTTGTCACTGATCCGAGGGAGCAGCCATGTTTGTGGTTGGGCCTCCTTGGCCTTTGCTCTGGGTCAAAGGGACGGGCTCCTGAGACCCTGTCTTTGGGGCACAGAAATTGGGTCTTGGGCCATATTCATGCTAGTGCAGGTACGAGGGATGGTGTCTAGGGGTTCTGGAGAGGGGGCCCCATGCACGCTCCTTGCCTGGGTATGAATAATTTATCAACCCCATGCTGACTCCCAGGCACTGATAAGTTTAGAAAATGCGATGGAGCCCCATGCATTCCTTCGCTCGCTTGCGGCATGTTAAAATGGGAAAATCTTTAACAGTGTATAACTCTGGCCCGTTGGGCTGATTTTCCTGATCTTTGGCTTTTTTGCTCCTGGTGGCAAGCCCTAGCCACCTGGAGCAGTTTTCAGCAGGCCTCAAAAAGGGCACACTCTGTGGGCAGCTGGCTTCACTGGCTCCCTACACCATCCTTTTCGACTCCCTGACCTCCCCAGGCCCCATGGCCTCCTGACCATCTTGCAGGGCACCTGGGGATCTGTGGAGTCCAAGTCTGCCCCCAGCTGGTACTCGGGATGTTAGTGGGCCAGAGTCACTGGCTGTAGAGAGACCCATTTGGTCCTGTGGTCAACTGCAAGCAAAGCCAAAGTCCTTGGTCCATCTTTTCAGGGCATCAAGTGGCTTCGCCTTCCAGTTGAACATTCTGCTGCTGCCGTATCCCAGTTCCAAAGTTTTTCTCACTATCATGTTCTGGGAATGTCACTTTTATATCTAGTGCCAGCCTGTGGGTGGGGGACATCCCTTTGTCAAACCCGAAAAATGGTTCTGGTCAGTTCCTCCTTTCTCATGGGGTTGGCTCTAGCTTGGCTAGTGAACAAAAGGGAAAGGCAGGCCTGGTATCAAGTTCCTTTGTGTGTTAGCGGCAGGTTCCTTTGAAGTGTAGTCAGGGCTGAGCACAGCTCCTCCTCAGCCATTGTGTCAGAAAGACCTACTTCTCTCTACACTGACGCCCCCTTTGTTCACTGTCTGGCACCAATACACATTTCCCATTGAGAGAGCCATTACTGGCCCAGGCAGCTGGCCACTCTCAGAAAGTACCCCAAACTTTAGGTAGGGAAATGTCAATTTTCTAAAAGTGGCAGTTCTAAAATAATAATTTAAAATCTGACCTTATTATTTTTTTTTGGAATTCTTTTTATTTACAAAAGAACAAGCTTCAGAGACATCGCATACATAGACAAATATATTGTGGGTAATCAGATAACACATATACCCCATAGTTCCAGTCCCAGTTGCATGCTGCCAACACCACTACGGTACAAGACGGAAATATCCGCCTATCTCTCATTGGGAACTTTAAGACATCTGGACCCCGTTCACAGGCCTCTATACTGTGCCCATGCCCCCCATATCTTTTCCCAATTGCGGGGGCAGCCCCGGCTTTGGTAGACCACTTGTTCAGCCCTATGGCACCAGTCCATATCACACATCCATGCGTCCAGTGTTGGGGCTTCTGCTGCCCCCCCATGCCCGGGCAATATTCCTCTTAGCGACTCCCCCTGCCAAGGCCAGCCAGGCCTTGGCCCACTGTGGCCACGTGATCTCTCCCGTGACTCCCAGAATGTGCCATCTTGACTCCAGCTGGACCCTCTCTCCCACCACTGTCTCCATTATGCGTGTCAGACCCATCCAGTACCTTTGAATCTTGGGGCAAGACCACAGTATATGAAAGAAGGACCCTCTCTCACCACACCCTCTCGCACACTATTCGGACACGCAACTGCCAATACGGAACTGTACCATATGCGAGGCGTGCGATCTGTGGAGAATGCGGAGTTGAACAAGCCTGAAGCGTGCTCTGATAGCTATTTAAGTGGGACTCTGTAAGGCCTCCGCCCAATCGTCGTCCTCCAGTAGCCCCACATCGGATTCACAGGCCTCCCTCAGGGGACCAATACAGTCTGGGGAGTTATTCACGAGTTTCTTTATATGTGAGGGATACTGCTTTATCAATCATGGGGTCTAGGAGGAGCCTATCCTCCAAAGGAGAGTACTCCAGTATCACAGTCTCTTCTTTCAGATGATAATGAAGCGCGTGTCGCAATTACCGGTATCTGAGGAATTCCCCTCCCCCATTTGGAAGTCCTCCCGCAGAGTATTGAATGTAATCATTTTACCTCCCTTCCAGACATCTCCCAATACGTCAATCCCTATAAGGCTCCATTTCCGGAAGCCCTGAAGTCGTTTCAATTCTTACAGAAAATCTCCCTCCCACAAAGGTGTCTGTTCCGTGAATTTAGCCTCCCAGCCCGTCATTCTAGTTGCCTTATGCCAAATGTCCTTGTGTGTGTCGGGAGGTGTGCACTGCCCCGACCCTTACGATATAGCTCCGCCAGATAGCTTCCGTTGTTCCACGCCAATCGGTCCACCCTATATGCTGGTTCCTCCAGCGGAGAAAAGACCCATCCATTAATTTTAATAAGTTGAGAGGCCCAGTAATATTTCCTGATATCTGGGACTGCCAGTCCTCCCTCATATACTCCTTTCTGGAGCTTCTTGAGCGCAATCCTTGGACTGCCACCCCCCCATAATAACTTACGCTGTTCGGATTCGACTATTCGAAAGAACGTCTCCTGTATCCGATATGGGGTATTCTCAATCAATCAATCAGGGGTTTGTTAAAGCGCGACTACTCACCCGTAAGGGTCTCAAGGTGCTGGGGGGGGGGGTTGCAGGTTCCATCCATCAAGGAGGGGGTCTGTCGAAGAGCCAGGTTTTGAGGTTTCTTGCGAAGATGGGGAGCGATGTTGTCTGTCTGAGGTGGAGCGGAAGGGCGTTCCATGCTTTGGCCGCGAGGAAGGAGAAGGAGCGGCCTCCCGATCTGGTCTTTCTGGTGCGGGGGACCACGGCGTAGGAGAGCTGGGCTGATCGTAGGGTCCTTTGGGGTGCGTGGAATTTGAGTCGGCTGTTCAGGTATGCTGGTCCGGTGCCGTGGAGGGCCTTGTGTGCGTGGGTGAGTATCTTGAAGGTGATTCTCGCCTCGACAGGGAGCCAGTGGAGTGTGCGCAGGTGCTGAGAGATGTGGCAGTGTTTTGGCAGGTTGAGGACCAGTCTTGCGGCGGCGTTCTGGATGTTCTGTAGCTTGCGGGTGAAGTTTTTGTTTATTCCGGCATAGAGTGCGTTGCCGTAGTCGAGTCTGCTGATGACCAGGGCATGAGTGACGGTCTTTCGGTGTTCGAGGGGGATCCATTTGAAGGTCTTACGAAGGAGGCGGAGGGTGTGGAAGCAGGAAGACGAGACAGAGTTGATCTGGCGGTCCATTTTGAGCTCGGAGTCCAGGATGATTCCCAGGTTGCGTGCGTGGTCCGTGGGGGTTGGCGGGTTTCCGAGGGCGGGGGGCCACCAGGTGTCGCTCTAGGCATCGGGGTTTGGGCCCATGATGAGTAGTTCTGTTTTGTTGGTGTTTAGTTGTAGGCAGCTGTTTTTCATCCATTTGGCGACGGCTTCCATGCCTTCTCGAAAGTTGCGTCTGGCGGTGTTGGGCTCGTTGGATAGGGAGAGGATGAGCTGGGTGTCGTCTGCGTATGACACGATGTTGAGTCCGTAGGTTCTGACGATGGGGGCGAGTGGAGCCATGTAGACGTTGAAGAGCGTCGGGCTGAGGGAGGAGCCCTGGGGACTCCGCAGGTGGTAGGTGTGGGGTCCGAGAGGAAAGGGGGAGTCTGACCCGCTGCGTCCTGCCGGAGAGGAAGGAGCGGATCCAGTCGAGGGCCTTGTCCTGGATTCCTGCGTCGTAGAGTCTGCGTATTAGGGTGCGGTGGGAGACTGTGTCGAACGCCGCTGATAGGTCGAGGAGGATGAGGGCTACTGTTTCTCCTTTGTCCAGTAGGGTGCGGATGAGTAAGCGTGGGAGGGCCATCATTTTAAAAAGGACAGCTCTGCCCATAAGGGAGACAGGCAGCCCTCTCCAATGAGCCACGTCGTCCCGTAGTCTGTCAAGTTGCGCCAGCAGATTTAATTGCGTGAACTCGTCCTCTGACTTCGTTATCCAATGCTAACGCGAATAGCATCGGTGACAGTGGGCACCCTTGTCGCGTGCCCCTATGGAGCGCAAAGGCTCTGGATATAGTCCCGTTGACACTGACTTGCACCATCGGAGCGGTGTACAGTAGCCGTATCCACTTCTGCAGACTTGGGCCAAGGGCTACCTTATCCAAGACAGCGAATAGATATGTGCATTCAATGCTGTCGAAAGCCATCCACGCATCCAGTGAGAGGAGGGCCGCAGGAACGTCTGGTTGCGTTTGGGTCATATGCATTATTCCATAGAGGTGTAGCAAGTTAAGCCTAGTGCTCCTATGTGGCATAAAGCCAGATTGATCGGGATGAATCAGGGATTATATGACCGGGCTCAACCGATTCGCGATGATCTTGGCCAATACTTTAGCTTCAAAATTCAGAAGAGAGATAAGTCTGCAGGAGCTACAGAGGTCATGGGGTTTGCCTTTTTTGAGGAGGACCACTATGGTTGCCATTCTCACGTCCTCGGGGAGTTGACCCTCGTCTCTTGCCCCTAGGAACATATTAAGCATGTGAGGGGCAAGCTGACCTGCCACACATTTAAACATCTCTGTGGGGAGCTCATCGGGCCCGCCGCTTTCCCGGATTGCAAGTCCTGCATGGCACTTTCTACTTCTTCTACATTAAAGTCAGATTCCAGCGCCTCTCTATCTTCCGTCCCAAGTGTCGGCAGAGATACATCCTTCAGAAAATCAAAACAATCTGCCTCCCCCACGTAGACTGTGACTGGTAAATGTTCTCATAATATTTGGCAACGACTTCCGTCAGTTCCGCGCCCGTACAGCCCTGTACACCCTCAGCGGTCCTAATCCCGGAGACCCAGTTGCGACTCTTATCCCTCCTTTCCAGCCAGGCGATCAATTTGTTGGCCTTATCGCCCAAATCGTATACCTTCCTCTGTGTGGCAATCGCGTGAGCTCTGGCAGTGTTTTCTTCTATATCCCTGAGAGTTTTTTGCTTGAGTTTGAGAGTGTGTTTGAGTCCGACGACTCCCTCAGGATCGGCGCCCAGAGCTCGTCCAAATTTTGTATCTCTTGCTCGAGATCTTCGCACTGCGCGCATTTTTCTTTACGTTTAGCCCCACTTATCGCCTGTACGAAGCCCCTGGCCACCACTTTGTATGCCTCCCAGAGAATGCGAGCAGACCGCACCGAGCCAACGTTTTCGGTGAAATAATGTTCAGTGCGTTCCTCAAAACACTCTCGGAATTCCTGGTCGCGAAATAGGAAAGGGTCCAATCTCGGCGGAAGAGACCAGTCCCAAACCGGCCCGTACATCTGTACCTCCACCAGTGAGTGGTCTGATATCCCTCGCGCCTTGTAAGACCCTCCCTGGAAGAAACCCACTGAGGTAGTGTGTGTAAAAATATAATACAGTCGTGAGCCACTTCCATGGGCTGTTGAGATGTGAGTATAGTGTCTCGTCCTGGGGTTGTGGCACCTCCAGAGGTCCACCAGTCCCATTGCCCTCGCAAATGTGTGCACTGGTCGGGGTCCCTGTGTCTTGGGAGGAGTTACATCTCTATCTATGTCCGGAGCCATCGTGTCATTCATGTCGCCCCCTAAAATCAAAATTCCCTGTGGGAGTTCGAGTATTAGTTTGCTAAGGTCCGGGCGTGTGATCTCGTGCAGTCGCGGGGGTATGTACACTGAGCAAAAATTCACGATTTGACCCTCCCAAGTCCCTGACAGCGCTGCATATCGTCCCATGTGGTCACACCACGTGCGATTTACTACCAAAGGTACCGAATTTTTAATGAGTATGGCCATGCCCCTGGATCCCGTTGTGAAGCCGGCGTGTATAGCCATATCGATTCAGTGCTAAGTAGTTATTGCCTTTAAGGTGTGTCTCTTGCAGGAGCACTATGTCTGGTGAGTGTCTATGCAAATATTGTAGTACCATAGTGCGTTTAATTTTATCCCCCAGACCATTCACGTTCCAAGAGAGAATCGTCAACTTTCTAGCGTGTCGTGCAGCCATCTGGCAAGCCTACGAGTCCCTTCCCCCCGTCCACCCCCACCCAACAGCCAGGGTCCACCCCCTTCGCGCAGCAGTGCCCGGCCTATGGTCTCGGGTCTCAAACCACATTTTTCGGAGCGCATGTCCTGAAGCATTAGCAATCAAACTTGAGACATAGAAAACGCAAATACACAAATTAACTCCCCCCCCTCCCTGCTACCCTGCCTTGTAGGTCTAAAACTGCCCACATCCCAAATAGCAGAGCGCCTGTCGCCCGAGAAAACATTTAACTAATGAAGGGCTGACTGACACCACCGCTCATAAACCCCTCCCCCCGGGCCCATAATCCCACCCCAAAGCATATAGCGTAGCTGAAGCACTCGAGTCCGTGACCCATCTAACAATGTTCTAAGCTTGAATGTCCAATGTAGCCGGCCTCAACTCCCATTCAGTAGATTTCACTCTGTACCTGAAGCCCATCGTAGGCCATATGATCAGTCTTGTAGAAACGACAGCTCCCCTTACTTTCCGGGATTCGACTCTTCGACTGTGGGGCTTCTGGAGCGAGAGCTCCTGGATCGTGTCTCTGATCTCTCATCCTCTGCATGCCGAGTCAGGGACTCTAGATTACGGTATCCACTTCTCTACGTCGACTGTGTGTCTGGGGGCGCCCCCCCTCCAGCCATTGTTGAACCTCCGCTGGCGTAGTGAAGAACAAGGATTTGTCGTTGTCTATTACGTTGAGTTTGGTGGGAAAGAGCATCATGTATTTTAGTCCTTTCTCTCTAAGGACTCGTTTCACCCCATCAAATGTACGCCTCTCCTGTTGCACCTTCAGGGTAAAGTCTGGGAAGAATCATTTGACCGAGTTCTCATAGGGGAGATCTCCACGCACCCTGGCCGCTTGTAAGATGGCGTCTCGGTCCCTAAGATTCAGGATCCAGACTATAATCATGCGGGGGGCACCAGGCTTCGGCATGGGGATCGGTGCCCTGTGCGCTCTTTCCACCGTGAAAAAGGTTGATAACCTCTTCGGCTTAAGATAGTTCAGGATAATGTCTTCTATGAAGAGATCCATGCTCGGGCCCTCCGCCCTCTCCGGGACCCCAACCACTCTGATGCTATTGCGACAGGCCCTCCCTTCCTGGTCATCCAGCTTCAGGGCCATTTGATTATGCTGGTGCGTCAATTTCTGTACTCGTTCTTCCAATTTGCGCGTTGTAGATTGGAGCTCCCCTATGTTCGTTTCCGCCGTGGTGACGTGTTCCGAGGTCTTATGCATGTCTGCTCTCATCAAATTCATTTCAATTGTCTATCTTCGTCTCGAGGGTCGTGCCTAGAGTTTGGATGGCCGACATAATTGCTCCGAGGGATGGCTCTGCCGATGCCTCCTTATCGCAGGTCACCCCATCGTCCGACGTCAGTTGACGCGGGATCGCATATTTGTCCAGTTTGTTGGACTGCACCGAGGGAGGGGCGCCTTTTGACTTTGTCATAGTCGGGTCCACTCTGTTGGCCGTTACAATTGTCCAGTGTGGCACACCGTATTCCAACCCCCTCCCTAGTGCCACCACGGGATTACTCACGGGCTAGTGTTCAGTCATTAGGGGGTCTCCCACTTGAGCCAACGGTTCCTCTAGCAGGCGTTACGCAGTGGGGTTGTCTGAATCCGTGCCTGCGCTATGGATTGCTCCTATCGCCGGAGGGTTGCAAGGACCCTCTGAGACTGTCTCAGCTCCCCGCCCAGTGCTTCAGTAAGGGATGAGGCCTCCTGCCGTCCAATTCCCGTGGGAGCCACAGGGTGAGGATCTCTCCTCTTACTCATCGTTGCGGCTGTGACAATGTCCCCAGGCTCCACCAGCTCTCGACACTCCTGGGCAACAGGCAACAGGCCACTCCACACTCAGGATTTTCCCCAGCTCTGAGGGGCATGCAGGTTAAAGCGCCGAGATATCACCTCTAGGTGCACAGCTTATTACGGAGAATGTGCCCAAGCCACTTGTTGTCAATGATGTAGGCCTACGCCGAGGCCAGCACTTCACCCCTTTAGCAATAGCAGTAGCGGCTCCTGGAGGGAGTGCTGCGGGGCGGTGGGGCGGGGCGGGGCGGGGGAGGGTACGGTGGGGGTAGTAAACTCCGGCTTACGGCCGAACTGAGTTAAGTACATAAATAAATAAATAAAACGAATTACATTGCACGCGCTGCATCGCAATCGGCGCTGCAGCGCGCGCAGTGTAATTCGTTTTATTTATTTATTTATGTACTTAACTCAGTTCGGCCGTAAGCCGGAGTTTACTACCACCCACCCTGGCCCTCCCCCGCCCCGCCTCACCGCCCGCAGCACTCCCTCCAGGAGCCGCTACTGAGCAATAGTGCAAACCTGCGCTCCACTTTAATGGGCCGAAGCCCTGGGTCAGCTCCGTGTGAGAAGACGATGATCAGGGGCACAGCGTCCGCAACCCCTCGGGCGGCTTTGGTAGACTGCTCCCGCCGGCCATTCCGATTCCGGCCTCTCCCCCGAGGCCACAGTGGTGTGTCTCACCTTTGATTAAGGGTCTCGCCTCACTCATCAGCTCGGCCGCCCCGGGCACTTGGGAGTTCTCTGGTGGTGGTCTCCGGCAGTTGCGGCCCCCCTGGAGCGAAGTCGCAGGGTCGCAGATGAGTGCCGACGCCGAGCCCAGCACTGCGGATCTCGATTCCTCTGTTCCTGGGTTATGCGATCCGGGCCCAGGCGCTTCCACTGCGCAACTCCGCCCCACGTCGCCTCCACTCGCTGTGCCGATCGATAGAGCAGGCCCTTCCTCCTCTCTCACGGATAACTGCTCCGTCGGGGACGACTTCGCTCTCCCAGCCCTGGGACAGTGCCACGGGGTCCATGTGATTTGTTCTGGGGCCACCGGATTCAGTGCGGATATTGCGGGCTTTGTTCAGGGCCCGGGCGGAGCACTTGCACTACACCGCCATCTTGGCTGGTGCCAAGCCACGCCCCCATCTGACCTTATTATGGTTTAAATCATTTTTATTGAATGTGTGGCAAGCGAGAACATTACACCCACCTACAACCACTGGCCGGCGGGGAGCAGTGTAGTCAATTTTCAAACTTTTGTTAAAGAAAGAGAGGGAGAGTCAAAGAAGAGTAAAGGAAAGCAGAGAGGAAACTGAGGAAGGCAGAAGAGAGAAGAGACAGGAGTCCACCCGCAGCTGGAAGTACGACCTGGTAGGGATCTAGGACGGATTTTCCTCCGGAGGGAGTGGCGTGTCCGCGGGGGGGCTGTGGGAAATCACAGGACTCTTAAGTACTGAGGGCAAGTAAGCTCAACGAACTCGGAGGATAGGTATGCCACAGTGGACCCCCAGGTCTTATCAAATGTAGGCAACGTGCGATTAATCCCCGCAGTGATCCTTTCCATGTCTGTGCAGCCAGTCTAATTTAGTCGGGATGTCCTCCATGCCCCATTTTGCCAGGAGAACCTGCTTAGCTGCCCCCAGTGCTAGAGTGATCGCCCTACCCCTGCATGACCTGAGAGGGTATGTGAGAGGGTTGGGAAGTCCCAACAGGATGTAGCTAGGGAATCTGTGGAGTTCTGTCTGGTATATGTGGTCAACCAAGGGCAGTATATATTCCCAGTATGCCTGTATCTTAGGGCAGTGCCATAGAATGTGGGACAGTGTGCCCGCCTGTCCGCATTTGCGCCAACAAAGATCGCTGCTGCGTGGCCGCCACTGGGCGACACGCCGGGGTATAATACCAATAGTGCGCAATTTTTAGGAGCATCTCCTTCCCCGATGTACTGCACGATGAGGCCCGGACCCTGTGAATGATGTCCGACCACTCTTTCGAGGAAAATTCCCGACCCAGCTCCGATTCCCACCTACGCTGTGCTGGGGACTTCGCTTGGTTCTTAGCCCTGTTGAGAAAATTATAGATATCTGACAGGAGGCATTTGAGGTGCGGGTAATATACCAGAGCTCAAATTTCATAAGGAGCCGACCTACGTGTACCCGGACTTGGGGCTGTGTGACCCAATGGCGCAGCGCCAAGTACTGCCAGTAAGCCTCCTTGGGGATCCCATAGTGAGTTACCAGTTGTGGAAAGTCCATGATTCCCTGCAAATCGAAAAGGTCGCCTATACGTTTACAGTTTGCTTCTTACCATTTCAAGTAGGCGTTCCCTACGAGAGCCGGGGGTAAGTCTGGGTTTCCAATGAAAGGGGTCAAGGGTGACACGGCCTTGGGCAGCTGACATTTCTCCTGGACCTTGTCCCATACCTTCATGGTGGCACGCAGAAGTGGGGAGACGTACACGCTCTGCGGGCGATGACGTTTTGGGAGCCAGGGAACCTTCCAGATGTGGATCCCTGCCACACCCCTATCCATGAAGCACCAGTGTTTTTCCGACTCTAGTTGGTACCATTCTATCATCCAGCGCAGTTGCGCCGCCTCATAGTAGCGCCCAAGATGTGGGACCCCAAGTCCCCATTCCTCCTGTCTCAAGTACGTGAGGTGGCGGGCCATGCGCGCTCTCTTTCCCCCACCAAATGAAGCCATTGATTAGTTGCTGCATTTGGGCCAGTATCGTAGGCGGCGGACATAGGGGGAGTGTCTGCATTATGTAAAGAAGACGGGGCAGAATCGTCATTTTAACGGCAGCTATCTTGCCCAGCCATGATAGGACATGTTTCTTCCAATTATTCAGTTCGAGGCGAATCTTTGCCAGCATCTCCGAGTAGTTCACCTGGGCAATCTTCGCGGTGGTCGAGAAAACCCGGAGCCCCAGGTATGTGATGTTGCTAGTAGCCCAAGTGAATGGGAAGTGCAGTGTTAGCTGGTGTCGATCCGCTGCTGGCAGCGTGAGGCTCAGAGCCTGAGTCTTTTTCAGGTTGATTTTGAATCCCGACGCCGCGCTAAAGGCATCGATCTCTGCCAGCAAGGAGGGAAGAGATAGCAACGGGCGGGTTAAGAAAAGGAGCACGTCGTCTGCATATAACGAAATCTTGTGCTCCCTATCCCCCATCCGGATCCCGGTGACCGTAGGGAGCTGGCGGACCCTTTCGGCAAACGGCTCCATATAAAGCGCGAAGAGGAGAGGGAAGAGGGGACACCCCTGCTGCGTGCCACGCCTGATCTGGAAAGGGCGGGACACCACCCTGTTAACCCGAATGCGGGCCTGTGGACCATGGTAAACACAGTTCACCCATTTCCTAAATCTCTCCCGTAACCCAAATCGGCAGAGGACCTGTTGCAGATAAGGCCAATGGACCCGGTCAAATGCCTTTTCAGCATCTACCGATAGGAGTATCGCCAGGGTCTGGGTGCGTTGCGTCTTGTCCAGTAGGTGACATAGTCGTCGAGTCCCATCTCCGCAATTGCGGTCCGGGATGAAGCCCGACTGGTCCGGGTCCACCAGTCCTTGCATGTGGGGGGCAAGTCGGGAGGCCAAAATACTGGTAAAGATCTTCAGATCAACGTTAAGCAAAGAGATGGGGCGGTATGAGGCGCATTCTCGAGGATCCTTCCCCGGCTTGGGAATGACCACTACCTCTGCCATGGACATCGATGGGGCAAGTTTCCCGGTTGTGCTAAAAGTGTTGAACAGGCGTGCCAGGAGGGGAGCGTGGTCCGGAGCGAAGATTTTATAGAAGTCGACCGGGAAGCCGTCTTCGCCCGGTGCCTTACCAACAGAAAGTCCCTGAATGGCTCGTAAGACTTCATCAGGGCGGATATCCGCGTTGAAGTTGGTCGCGGCGGTGTCCAGTAGCGGGGTCACTGGCGCCGCCTGCGTATACTCCTCGGCCGCGGTAGGGTCCAGGTTCTCAGCTGAGTAAAGAGATGTATAAAAGGCCTCAAATTCAGACGCAATGTCTCCATCTGCCCGCAGGGTCTCTCCCCGGCCATTCGTAAACTCCGCGACCCGACGGGTCACCGTCTCGGCCCGGAGAGTGTGTGCCAGGAGTCTCCCAGCCTTGTTACCCCCCTCGTAGTAGCTCTGCTTAGTGCGGAGCAGAGCATATTCGGTGCAGTCGAGGTCAAGCGCCCGCAGCTGCTTCCTCGCCTTCGTGAGTAGTCGCCGTGTTTGGACCGCCCCCATACGGCGATGAACCCCCTCCAGCTCCTTAATTTGGTCCTCCAATTCCCCCTTCTTAGCCTTACGGTCCTTGTTCAGGCCCGCCGCAATAGCAATACAGCGTCCACGGAGGACAGCCTTCAGGGCGTCCCAGAGCGTGTCTACCCCAACCGAGCCTACGTCATTCACTTCCAAATAGGTTTTGATAGCGCCCCGCAGTTCAATGATATTGGCATTGTATGTGAGCAATTTGTGATTTAAGCGCCACAAACTTTTCCGCGGGGAGCCGCCAGGGAGGAGCAACGTTAAGACGATCGGGGAGTGGTTGGAGAGTGCTGCCACTCCAATAGATACGTCGTCGGTGGACGCCGTGACTCTAGGCGAGGTCTAAAAAAGATCTATGCGGGCGTACGTTTGATGTGCCGCTGAGAAAAAGGTATACTCCCGTGCAGTCGGAAAGCGATGGCGCCAGGCGTCTGTAAGACCAGCCTCCCCCAGTCTCTGAAGCTTCGTGTCGGAGATCGAACCCGAGTGTCCCACTCTAAGCGTCGACCTGTCCAACTCTGCCGCCGGAACCAAGTTAAAGTCACCCCCGATTACTAAGTCTTCATCAGGGGACTCCAGGAGCAGACTTATTGTATCACGTAAAAAGGCCTCCTGGTGCTCATTGGGGGTATAGATCGAGGCTATCGTGTGCACTTGCTCTCCTAGCAACACCCGTAAGGCCAGGAGGCGCTAAGCGACATCCGTGTGGGTTCCCACTACTGTCCCCTGAAAGTGCGTGGCCAAAAGGATCGCCACTCCAGCCTTCTTCCCCGGCCCCGATGAGAAGTATTGTCTACGAACCATTTAGATCTAAGCCGCTTCCAATCAGCCCGTATGAGGTGGGTCTCCTGTAGGAGGCAGATATCGCACTTAGCATCTCTCAACAAGGCAAGAAGCGCTCGCCGCTTTACAGGCGAGTTAAGACCCTGAACGTTGAAGCTCATGATAACTACTTTAAGTCTTGTCATGGGATATTGTGAGGTGGCACATTTGCACACTTATCTAGCACTTCGCTCAAAAAGCCAGCAGCGACAGGGTATTTGCTCCCCCCCTCCCGCGCCCCGGCCATAGACCGCCACCCAGGCACACCCGCCCCCTCCCGCAGTGCCTCGCAGTATCCCTCTAGCCTGATGGAGCAGGCCCTATGTGTGTGTAGGGGGGTAAGCCCAGGGCACCGGGCCAAGCATCCAGCGCAACTTTTAAGGGAAAGAGCAGATAAGGCACTCAGACAGTGCGCCTCCCGTAAGCGCAGGGGCCCCATCCTCCTCCCCAAGGGTGTCCCATCCTCTCCGCCCCCTCTCGCCGCCCCTGGCCACCAGTATCGAAGGTTCACCCTACCTGTCTGTGGGATGGCTGCAGATCTCTCGTGGGTAGAGAAGAAAGGAAAAAAGAGAGAGAGAAAAAGGAATGGAAGAGAGAAAAGATGAAAAACACAGAAAGACTTCAACGTCGTCTTCCAACAGGAACAATTCGCACCGACGTGCAAGGGTCCATGGGTCCGACGGTCGGTCATCACCACTCTGAAGATGGGGCTCCCCCCACCAAGACCGATATCTCAAACCGCTGGGCTCGGACCATTCGTCTTACCACCAGGACGCAGGACACCGACTACCAGGGTCATTCAGTGGTTTTGGTCACCGGAGCCCTCTTGGTCCTGCAGCTGTCGCAGCACGGCGTCCCGTTCTTTTTGGCGCTCCTCCTCCGAATGCTTCGTTTGGGTACCTCTCCTAGGGCCACGTCTCCTGCCCGTTCTCGACAGTTTTCCCGTTGATGGGCCTCCCTCCGTCGCATCTGAGTCATCTGCCACTGTCAGAGCGCTACCAAGTATGGCCTTCGCTTCTTGTAGATTCCGCACCCCATGTGTTTCGTTATTCCAGACGAAGGACAGGCGGAACGGAAGCCCTCACCGATATCGAATTCCCTGCTCGCGGAGGAGGGACGTGGCTGGTTGTAGCTCTTTGCGCCGCTGTAAGGTGAGGGGGAGAGATCCTGGAAGACCCCCACCTGGAGGCCCTTGAATGCCACTGTCAGTCGGTCACGTGTGGCGGCCATAATAATCTCCTTCTGCCGGTAGGAATGCAGGCAAGTCAGGATATCTTGTGGTTGGCCGGGGCCTGAGGCGGGCCGCCCGGCACGGTGAGTGCGATCCAATATGACCTCCTTGTCCCGCACCTCAGGGGCCATGTGTTTAAAAAGGCGAAGAACCCATTCTTCCAGCTTGCCGCCGTCTGCTTGAAGTGGTACGCCCTTGATGCGGATGTTAGAGCGCCTCAAGCGATTTTCCAGATCTTCCAGCTTGAGGTGTAGCTCCTCATTCCGTTCACGGAGGTCAATTAGTTCCTGGGCCTTGGTAGTGAGCTCTTCCTCTCGTCGGTCCCCATTGCGCTCCAGGGTATACACTCTGTCCCCCACCTCACTGAGGTCCGTCCTGAGCTGCTTAATATCGGAGGCCATCTCCTGTCGCAGGCCAGCGAAGTCATCCCGGAGCGAGCTGAATAGCTGTTCCATGAACTCTTTCGTGACCGGTTCAGCAGCGTGCCCTGTATCGGAATCCATCCCCACCTCGCCAGCCTTCTTCCCGCCTGTTTTCTGCAGCAGGTTCTTAATGGAAGGGTCCTTACTCACGGCGTCTTTCTTGGATCGCTGTGTAGCCATGGCTATGAGCGGCGGGGCACAGGACTACGGGGTCCACACTCCGCGTAGCCTCCAATGGGGGACAGATGCTCCTTTAACTGCCACCGGTCCCGATCACCAGATGTGTGGCAAACCCCCGCTGGGGGGTGCGTGTATAAGCCACCACAATATCGTCGTCACTGGCGTCCCGCAGGCCCCGCCAGGCCGCCCCCCTCCGGCTGTTGCCGCTGGGCCGGTCAAGGTGGGGCCGAACTCAGGGGACTTGGCGTCTGAACCTTTGAGCGGAATCCGCCGCCGTTGCGCACCCGTCAATCTGCCCCCGCTCCGGGGAAGCACGCCTCCAATCACGGGGGGGGCGGTCTCAGTGTCGGGCCCCCAGGCCTGATCTTGAAATGGGCACCAAGAGTGCGTTCGGTCCAGGCCGCTCCAACACTGTGCGGGTCCCGGGCCCCACTTCACGCCCCCGCCGTACCTGCTGCGAAGGCTCCACGCTGCGAAGGCCACAGGCTGTGCGAAGGGTGCGACCAGGGTGCGTTTTAGTGGCCAACTCCGTCCAGGGTCCACAAGGTCTCAGGGTCATGCCGCCCACCATGGCTGCTGTGATGGCCCAGCACTGTCTGTCCGCAGCTATGACCGCACCGAACAAGCATTCACCCTCTGAGCTGGTAGTCTGCGGGCCTGTCTCCACTTCGCCCAGGACTCGGCCACAAGTCCTGGCACCGGGGGCCGTGCGCCACTGCCTCCTCGCACACTCTCACTACGGGGCTCCCAAGGACTCTGGACACGGGGGAGAAGGCTGCCCGCGCAACCGGGGTCACACCTCCCCCACCGGCGCTGTCACTAGGCCTCACCTCGGCTCCGCCGCCTCCTCGTGGGACAGGGCTCTGGTGCGGGCTCCCTGCAATATCCTGGCTCGCCGCACACCCGCTGGTTCTGCCGTCCTTCCGACGCACTTCTCCTCGGGAGGAGCGCACCAAGGCCCCGCTAGAGCTCGAGGCAGCTCGTTTCCTGGGCACCGCGCCCCTCCTCCGGCTGCAGCCCCTCGCTGCAGCCTCCGCGGCGTCCCCGTCTCCACCACCACAAGTCTCCGTAATGCGCTGCTGCTGCGTGCCGCACTTTTAAACGCTTGCTTTCAGAACTGCATGGTTCTCCTGCGATTCGGACACCCTGGTACCACTTTCTTCACCTCAAAGGTCCCAAGGCTGCGGCTTGATGCCTTTTTTATCCGTGTGAGACCTGGTACCATTGGCGTGGGTCTCCCTTCCATTTTTTGCGCTATGCCTCCTCTGTTACTGACCTGTTTTTTCTGGATTAGATGCTTTGGGCACTTTGCCACTGCTAATCAGTGCCAAAGTGCAAGTGCTCCCTATGATAAATTGATGTATGGATTAGTGACTCCATGTTTGGCCTATTTGATTCACTGTCAGACCCTAGTACAGTGCACTGGTTGTGCCCAGGGCTTGTGACTCAAATGCTGCTGGTGGGCTTGCAGCACTGGTTGTGCCACCCACAGGAGCAGCTTGTAAAGTGTGTCTCAGACCTGCCATTGCAGAGCCTGTGTGCAGTCTGGTACTGCCATGTCGACTTGGTAAGTGCACCCACTTACCAGTCCCCAAACTTTCCCTTTCCTGCATATTAGTCACCCCTAAGGTAGGCCCTAGGGCAGGGTGCATTGTATGTGTAAGGTAGGACATGCCCTGGTGTGTAAGGCATGTCCTGATAGTGAATTACAGCCAATTTCGTTTTTCACTATTGCAAGGCTACCTGTCCCCATAGGCCAGAATGGGCAGTTTGATTATAACATCTTATAATCCTAACTGACCCAGGGAACATGGTAGAAAAATGAATGTAGGATGCCTGAACTCAGAATGATAAAATACATCTTTTAGTGAAGTTGGATTTAACATTCTGTGTTTGAAAATACCACTTTTAGAAAGTAGGTATTTTCTTGCCTTACCATCCAGCCTGCCTCTGCTAGCTTGTGTATTGTATGTCTGGGTTTGTGAGTGACAGGGGCTGGGGGACTCCAGGAGACAGGGTGAGTCAGCACAGGGCTGAATAGACCTATCTGCATGTAGAGTGGTGGGAGGAGTATCACCTGGGCCTGAATAGGGGTGTGCCTGCCTTCCACAATGCTGGCTCCACCTCCTGTGGTGTGTCTGATGTCCCTGGCCCACACTGACAAAGGAAGAGGGTGTGCACTGGCAGAATGCACCCAGAGCTGGTTTGGACTAGGTACAGGACCCTCTGCCTTCAGAGGACAAAGGATTTATGGGTATAAATACTGGGGCCCTGACCCCAAGACTTTAGATCACTTCTGGAACAAACAAGACGAACCTTTGCTGAGGAGAGGAACCAGAGAAACTGAAGGAGGAGACTATCCCTATGCTGTGTGCTGTTTGAGGGTTTGGCCTGCAGTGGTTGCCTGATTGCCAAAGAAAGGATAAAGGAACTTTGTGCTACTTTCATCATCTTGCAGAACATCTCCAAGGGCTTGAAGATTGAGCTTGCCTCCTGCTGAAGTCTCAGGGACACAAGACTTCATCAACCAGCTCCCCTGAATTCCCTTGCTGGGAATTTGAAGTGCCTGCTGTTGTGTTGGGCCTTCTGAGAGACTGCGTGTTGCTGGGAGCTGGAAGCGCGACTCACGAGGAAGAAGCGTGTCGCCGCCGCAGCCGCTGTCGTTGCATTGCCGAGAAAGCGTGCCGCCGCTGCCGCCATCGCATTGCCGAAGCGCCTCGCATCACCGGAGAAGAGTGTCACCGTCGCATCAGATGCCGTCGCATCATCGGAGAAGCGTGTCGCAGGGCCTGTCGCGGCTCAGAAGATTTACCGAGTCTCCGCACGACCGTCGGGCGTGCACGCATCGCCCCCTGAGTGTCGCATCGAGAGGAAGATGCCATTTTGTTTCATTGCACCGGGTCGTCATCGCATCGCGGCGCTGTGGGTCGCATCACCACAGAAGCGCAGTAAGAAACCGACGCATCACCTCCCCACGCGGTGAAGAACTGACGCATCACCTCCTCTCCGGTAAGGAACCGACGCATCACCGTCCCCTACGCAGCAGTAGGGAACCGACGCATCACCTCCCCCGGAGCAAGGAACCGACGCATCACCGTTCTTGCGTGTAAGGAACCGACGCATCACCTTCCCTGCAACTCTTTTGTTTGTATCGCGTTACGCATCCAAAGGTACATTGAACATTGAGTGTCGCATTTACCATCTTTATTGAACTGAACTATTTTCTACCATTGACAGTCATATTTTTCATAGTGTATTGTGGATTTTTGTCGTTTTGGGTCTTGTGATAAGTCTATATAAAAATACTTATTTTTATAATAAAACCTGTGTGGTGTCCATCTGTAGTGTTGTCACTGTGTTACTGTATGTGTTCACAAATGCTTTACACACTGCCTCTGAGATAAGCCTGCCTGCTCGTGCCAAGCTACCAAGGGGGTGAGCAGGGGTTATTTTAGTAGTGTATCCCCCTTACCCTGACTAGAAGCAAGGGTCCCTATTTGGACAAAGGTACCTACCTCTGCCAACTAGAGACCCCCAGTTCTAACATTGGTGGTCAGCGGTGAGGATTCTGGACTTACCTTTGTGATTCATATACAGTGATTGGTGTACACTACTAGTGAGTGCAGACCAAACGCAACCACTTACATTTTGGTAGATTGTTTTTTCCTGGGATGTCTATTTTTGCCAAGAACTGCCAAGTTTCACCATGAGCAAAACAGCGTCCATCGCATCTGTTGATTTTGATTTTGAGGAAGAGAAACTAGAAAGTTACACTGTGAAACAGCTGAAGCACTTCTGCAGGAAATTTAAAGTTGCTATGACCGGTCTCTCCAAGAAGGATGAGTTCCAAAAGGCGCTGAGGGCCTGAGTGGAAGCAAGGAGCACCCCAGAGCATGTGGAAGAGCAGGAGGAGGGGGCTGAGAATGCAGAAGGGCAGCTAGATGGGCCACTGGGTCCAGGGGGGAGGAAAGCACCTTCCCCAACAGGTAGCAGTGTTTCTTCCAAGGGCCTGTCCCCAGGAGAGCTGGAGGACAGGGAGAGAAGTAGGATGCATGAAATGGAGCTGACCAAGCTTAAGATGGGTGGGCAGTTAGAATTGGAAATTAAGAAATTGGCCCTAGAGGAAAAGAGGATGCAAATGGAGCATGAGAGAAGTTTGAGGGAGTTGGAGTTGAAAGCTAGGAGCTTAGAGATTACTCCCTCTGGTGGCAGCACACCGTCCATGCCTGTTGAAGCAAGGGTGTATATACCTAAAGATGTGGTGAAAGAGTTTTATAAGAATGATGACATTGGGCAATGATTTAAAGCCTATGAGGTAGCTATGACCTCACACCGGGTCCCTGAGAAGGATTGGGGAGCGGGGTTGTGGGGGCGGTTCCTTAGTGAGGGGCGGGATACCTTATTAGACTTGCCCTCTGATGTCCACAATTCTTATGGTCATATGAAAGAAGCATTGATGTCCAGGTATGGGTTGACTCCTGAACTGTATAGGCAGAGGTTCAGGAATTGCAAAAAGTTGGAAGGCAGTACCTGGGTAGAATATGTGACCTTGTTTTGCAAAGCATTGGATGGTTGGGTGAAGGGTAGCAAAGTGAATGATTTTGAAGCGCTCTTTGATTTGATTGCATGGGAGCACTTGTCAGGAAATTGTTTTCCAGAGCTACGCCAGCACCTTATTGATAGTAGGCTGACTAACCCTAGGAAGCGTGCTGAGGAAGCGGACCGCTGGGTGAGCACCCGGGTCCACAAGGGTCACGTGGGAGACTCTGCCAAAGGTGGGCAGAGTCCCCAGCAGAGGAGTGGGGGGGGACAAGGGTAAACAGAGGGAGTCCCAGAAAGGGCCCCAAAGTAATCCCCAAGGGAACCAAGGGAAGGGTTCCCAGCCTCCCCCTGAAAAGAAGCCAGGGGCCCCGACAGATAAGCCTGTTCACAGGGGGCCCAAGACTTGCTTTAAGTGTGGTCAAGTGGGCCACTGCTCCTGGTAGACTAGATGTCCCTTGTATGGAAAATCAGCACCCACTGGTGCACCACCCCGGCAGGTAGCTAGTGTAGCCCTGGGGGAGGAGATGGGTGCCCAAGGTGGGTGGGGTCCCGTAGCAATGTCCTTGGTCTCTTTAGGAGACAGTGAGATAGTCCCCAGGGCCCAACTGCCTGATAACACTAAGAAATGGGTAGGCTTTCCTGTTTTCAGTTTCTATTTTTGGTAAATTCTGGTGGTGTTTTTTCAGTGTTTTCCAGTGATTTCAGAATCTTAAAAAAACTGTGCTTTTCAGTGGTTACTCATTTTCGCGCCATAAAAAACAGCAGAAACAGTGTTTTACCGGTGTTTATGGAACGCTTTGCTTTTATTATTGCTTGCTTTCTTCACTGATGCATGGTATATAGACAGTGTACGTACAGTGTATATGAGGTCCAAATACATTTTTACAAGTCAAACTTATTGAGGTACACCATACAATATTTCTTCAGTGAAACTTTGGAAAACAGACGATTTACAATAACGAAAGAGAAGAGCAACCTGAATTGAAAAATGTGGTCATTCAATTTCTCCCAAGAGAAGGAGTCCAGAAGCTGCTTCTTTTCCCATCAACAATAGCGATGAGGTGCTTTTTACCAAACAAATGCAAGTCGAACAAAACCAGCACAGTAGTCATACATGCATTAGCAGCCTGCTGCATTTGAAAACGCATGGGGATTGGGGGGTTGACACGAGAGCAAAAATGTTTAGAGTTAAAATATTTTATCAAATATCAAATATAATTTGGAATGTCTAACACGTTGGCGCTTCATTAAGGCAACTTCATAGTAGAGCCAATGCATAACCAGAGTAAGGTTTAACAGTTGCTTTTTGCTGCATATTTTTTTTTTTGGGTGTGTGCAACCTTTGATTTTTTGAGGGAGGAGAATGGACTACGTTATCGGGGACCCTGACCTAACTGCCGGTCTCCTCATACGAGTACCCCCAACGAATGGTGCAGCCAATAGGCCAAATTAGCCTCTCCTGCGGCCCAACATTATGCCCCCCCCACCCTCCCGGTGTAGCACTGGCAGGTCCCAGGCACCACCCAGACAATCTTCCTTGCTCCCTGTCCGTCAACAGGGAGGGGGGGCGCAATTAGCCTTCTGTAATCTTTTCGCTGCCACCATGCCAGACACTCAAATTATTGCACACTCCGCCGCCTGTGTGTGCCCACCAGCGCGCCTCCCACTGTTCCTTCCATCTCCAGCATCATCCCTGTGTGTCCTTACTGCCTCACGCCATGAAAGCCCCCCACCTTCATGAAGGTGACCGTCCGCTCCCCAACCACCTGCGCAAACTACCTCCAGCCTCCCTTGCATTTCTCCCTGTATTGCGCCCCTTCACACGCTACTCCGGAACTTATAAAGGATTAGTGTTGAAAATTAGTATAGTGAAATATGAAGTAATTTGAGTGGTGGATATGTTATTTAGTTATTTGGATAGAGAAGGGTAGGTGGCGGGACAGAAGAGGGGAAGAAATTTGTATTTATATAGCGCTTGCAACCCCTGATGGGGTTTTGAAGCGCTTTTTTGGCAAGTAGCACGCTACTCTGGAACCCATAGGATTAGTGTTGAATCAGTATAGTGAATTATGAAAGTAATTTGAGTGGTGGATATGTTAGTCAGTTAATTGGATTGAGAAGGGTTGGGGAGGGGTAGAAAAGGGAAAAAGGTTTGCATTTATCACACACTCAGAGATTTTTACCCTATTGTCTACTTAAAAAATTACCTACAGCTGGCACAGTGGTTTGTTCTAAGGCAATGGCCCATACCTATGGAAAGGAACTCTGGTTGGAATATGTGCAGGCCACATAAATTCTTATGAAGTTCAGTCCCAAGGTTTGGTGAAATACCTCCGCCATTTTCCTAGGTAACATTGGGTTTAGTGGTCAGCAGAAAAGCAACTTGTGCCTCGTCTGTCTAAATGCCCCCCCCCCCCATGCTGTGTAGCAGATGGGGAAGGGTCAAATGTGAACATTAATCCTACCCAGACAATCTAATTAATCGAATCACTGGCTTAGATATTTCTCATCAGCCAGCCATTACCATTGGTGTACTCAAAAGTGTATGCTATGTGTTTCTAAATTATCCCTACTGAATAAATATAAGCAAGTGATAATAACTGCCACACAAGCCATTCTTAGAGCTTTGGGGGCCAGGAATAGTATGAATTGTAACACCTGCAAAAGTGTGAGGGATAGTAGTTGTCTTTGTACTGTCATTGGCAGCAACAATGGATTGCAGTAGCCTTCTGGCAAGAGCCCTGGCACCTAATTGTTTACAAATTAAGCACTGCATGTGAGCCTTAATTATACGGGGGCCAGATGAGACCAAGCAGTACAGGAAGGCATATGCCTGAAAACACACACTGAGCTGTCCCGACATTTTGGGGAAAAAGGCCACCTCGCACATTATAACTTCTTCATGATACTAAATAGTACCTGTAAACAAGTTCGTATTCGTAGAATGACTTCCTGCTCTTTGTGTCCTCTAATTACTAATTAGGGATAATTGACGCAGATGTAGAAGCCCTGTAAAATGCTTTCCATTTGTATTTGCTGTTTGAAGTATGTGCCGATAATGCGGTTTTACTTCTCTAAGCGTTTAACTCTTTGTCGGGGGTGTCGTCGCATGGACTCCCTCCAAGTAAGCTATCAGCCACGGAAAAACGCCTCACAATGTGTTTCCTTTTAACTTCCTTATTTCCTCACCAAAACCCTCTCTCGCAATGAAAAACATTTAAAACCTGGTGAAGATTATTCCTTCACCAAACTACAAGCGCAGCCATGATTTTCTTATGGTGTGGCCGAGCTTCCATCCGTTTTAGTCCGAGAACAGAAGACAATCTAAAGGCGCGCTAGTGGCAGCCAGAGCCAGCAGGTTATGATCATGCCCGAACACAAACAATAAAAACAAGATAACATTGCATTACAGACAAAAGGGAAAACCTTTTAAACTAATGAAATTATGGGTTGGGCAATTACACATGACAAGGACCGAAGACACGGTCATGGGTCAGCTTTGGATTCCGAGTTACATCATTCCTTGAGCACACAGTTCACAGGGTCGTGTGAGAATCACCTCACGCTGGTTTTAGGTGATACGTGAAAAACGGATAGTGGCCGTATCTGAAAATTACAGAAATATGATCCATTACAGTGCCTAGTGCACTTTTCAGTTTTCTGTGAATCAAGTTTATGGGAGATTAATCCATTTGCCCAGGATCACACAGTGGCTCTAACTCGGGTCTGCTGGTTCTTGCGAATAACTTAGCCAGCAGGCCATATTTCCGGAAATTATTTTTGTGACTGCCTGTTTCTTTCATTCTTGAGTGTTGGGCTGCTTCTCTGCTGGAGGGTGGGGTGGGGGAGGTCTTGTGCTCTCTCTCACGCGGGTCGGTGTTTATCTCAGATACCTATTAATTCGTGCATAAGGAAAGCAGGAACTCATTTTCACTGCTAATCTTCACAGTAATGACGCCCCAGGAATGGCTGGCCTTTGGTGAGGTGATGCCTAGGCTTCGAGTAATGTTAGTGACGATGACTGGCTGCCGGAGACATGGTTGTGTAACCTACTGGTGGCAGGGCCAACTAAACCTTCATCCTCTGAGGTTCATACAGTCACCTCCCCATTACAGGATAACAAGCACGAGCTCTCCCTTTAGTAAACAAACATGCCCGGCCTTTCCCACTCTGCACACTTAGAGCCCGTTTCCACCCTTGCATTTGTAGTGCTGATTCTGCAGGCGGCAATAAGTAGCCGAGCAGCTCTAGACGGAACATCGCTCTATCCCTGAGGAAGCCGTGGCTCTATCCTGCAGTCAGCTGTATAGCCACGCGCCCACTTCTCGAACCTTGCCCACCTCACCTCTGTTCCTCTGTCGGCCGCTTCTGTACGAGGTCCCCGGCTGCGGCAACCGGTGGGACCTCTGAATATCAATGGGAAAAGGTTATTCAACGGTCGCCGCCGCCGTAGCCCCCTGGAGGCACCATCCCATCAGGCCAACAGAGTGAGCCAGCTCTTGGTGAGGCGAGCAGCCCCGATTCCCGAAAAGAGTAAAAGAAGAACTCCAAGAAGAATTCTGGTGCCCACAAGGGGCCAGGGCCGCATGAGCAGTCGTCAGGGGCAATCAGGCAGCGACCAAAAAGTCCGAAGTCTCTCTCACGGTGGCGGCAGCGTGCACCGGGAATCCCCAGGGGCAGGCAGGCAGCAAGTGCCTGGACAGCCCTACCCCCCATTATCACACATCGTTATCTCCTCTCCCGCACATTGCTCCACTCCTGCTGCCATATGAACTTCGAGCGGGGGGCCATTGTACTGCTTTGGCTCCACCAAGTGGCCAAGAGGTGCAACAAATATGAAAATCAGTGACACTCGGTTTAAACCGGGTCAGCTGATTTTCAGCCGGTAGGGTACTGTCGGGCACAATCGGTTTTAACCGATTTCCGGACAGCCTAGAAATGGGTGACCATCAGTGGCCAAAGGGTGGAGGCTCTGAGAGACACCGGAGCCAGTGTGACAGCTGTCAGTTGTCGGCTGGTGTCTGAAGAGCAGGTGATCCCCAATGCATTCTGCCCGGTAGTTGCCGCGGACAACTCAGAGAGCCACTGCAGAGTGGCTCAGGTTCCCTTTGAGTGGGGGGGTCTCAGGTACCTTTCAAGTAGCTGTGAGTCCAGCCATGCCTGTAGACTGTCTGTTGGGCAACGATTTAGAAAGTTCACCTTGGAGGGAGGTGGAGAGAAGGTCTCATTTAGAGATGTTGGGTCTGCCTGAGTGGGCGTGCGCGACCACTCGGTCTATGGCAGCCAGTAGAAGTGCTCAAGAGGACCTGGAGCCTGAGAGGATGGCCCAGGTGCCTGCCTTGAAGAGAAGAGGCAGGGGGCGTGGGAAACCGGCCCCCATAGTTCCCACGGTCCAGGAGGAAGCAGAACCTGAGGGGGATGCTCTGGAACCTACAGGGGAGCAAGTGGCCGAACTGGGGGACCTGCCTGAGCTGACCCATTGGCAGCAAGAAGGAGGACCCTCCAGGGAGGAGTTCTGTGAGGAGCAGAACAAGTGCCCTTCTCTTGTGGGTTTGCGGCAACAGGCCACAGACCAGGCAGCAGGTGATCAGTCTGGATCACATTGGATCAACTGGGAGAATGGGCTCCTGTATAGCGAGCCTAAGGTTGCTGAGCCTGGGTCAGCCCGTGTGCTGGTGGTACCCCAGCGCTTCAGAGCCTTCCTACTGGGTTTGGCTCATGATGTGCCTTTAGCAGGACATCTGGGGTAGGGCAAGACCTTTGAAAGGCTTGTCACCCACTTTTATTGGCCCCAGATGCGCAAGAGTTCAGACACTCATTGCAGGACATGTCAGACTTGCCAGGCAAGTGGAAAAAGTGGGAGGAAGCACAAGGCTCCCCTCCAGCCACTCCCTGTGGTAAGCACCCCCTTTGAACGGGTGGGTATTGACATTGTGGGGCCACTGGACCCCAAGACAGCCATGGGCAACAGGTTCATCCTGGTCTTGGTGGACCATGCCACCCGGTACCCGGAAGCCATCCCTCTTCGGACAGTGACGGCCCCCGTGGTGGGACGTGCACTGATGGGGATTTTCTCCTGTGTGGGGTTCCCCAAAGAGGTGGTGAGTGACCGTGGTACAAACTTCATATCCAAGTATATGAAGTCCCTGTGGCAGGAGTGCTGTGTTACCTATAAGTTCACCACTCCTTACCACCCCCAAGGAAATGGGCTGGTTGAGAGATTCAACCAGACCCTGAAGGGCATGATTATGGGTCTGGAAGAACCCATGAGGCGTAAGTGGGATGTCCTCTTGCCATGCCTTCTCTTTGCTTACCGTGAGGTGCCACAGAAGTCCTTAGGGTTCAGTCCCTTTGAACTGCTCTATGGTCACCCGGTAAGAGGACCTCTGAGTTTGGTGAAAGAAGGCTGGGTGAAAGCTCCCAGTAAACCTCCCCAGGATGTATTTAGCTACATGCTGGCCTTTAGAAACCAAACTAGGCGATTCAGACAACTCGCTGAGGCGAATCTGGAAGCCAGCCAGGAGGAGATGAAATGGTGGTATGATCAGAATGCCACTCTGAACGAGTTTCAGCCTAGACAGAAAGTGTGGGTCATGGCCCCCGTGGAGCCTTGCGTGCTCCAGGATAAGTGGACCAGACAATTTGAGGTGGTGGAGCGCAAGAGTAACGTCACCTACCAGGTGGACTTGCGATCTCCCAGGAACCCTTGGTGGGTCCTACATGTCAACCGCCTGAGGCCCCATTTTGAGCGGTCCGAAGTGGGCATGCTCCTAGCAACAGATGATGGAATGGAAGAGGAGACAACCTCTTCCTGACCTCCTGTCTGCAACAGAGCAAGATGGGTCAGTGGAGGGTGTGAACCTCTCTAACTCCCTGACACCTGAGCAGCAGGAAGACTGTTGCCAACTGTTGGGACAGTTTCCTGACCTGTTTTCCCTGGTTCCTAGTGTCACTGATTGGTGCGTCCATGATGTGGACACTGGGGACAGTCCTCCTGTCAAGCACAAGGTTTACAGAGTGATTGACAGGGTGAGAGCTTGCATCAAGGAGAAGGTCTCCAAGATGTTTGCATTGGGGGTGATTGAGTCCTCTCACAGCCCTTGAGCCAGCCCAGTGGTCTTGGCCTGGTGCCACGCCCGAACTCCGGTTGTGTGTGGACTACCGAGGACTCAATTCAGTCACCAGGACTGATGCGCACCCCATCCCTAGAGCTGATGAGCTCATCGATCGGTTAGGGGCTGCCCGGTACCTCAGCACGTTTGACTTAATGTCTGGGTACTGGCAGATCGCCTTGACTGATGGGGCCAAAGAGAGGTCAGCATTCTCCACACCAGATGGGCACTACCAATTCCGGGTTATGCTCTTTGGGATGAAGAATGCCCCTGCCACCTTTCAGAGGTTGGTCAACCAGGTGTTGGTTGGACTGGAAGATTTCAGTGCCGCCTACCTGGATGACATTGCAGTGTTCAGCGCCAGTTGGGAAGAACATCTGCGCCACCACTGGGAAGTGTTGATGGCGCTGCGGAGGGCAGGCCTCACGATCAAGGCGAGTAAGTGCCAGATCAGGCAGGGTTCCATGGTGTACTTGGGACACCAGGTTGGGAGCGGCCAGGTGGTGCCCCTACAGCCCAAGATTGATACCATTCTGGCTTGGGAGCCCCTCAAGACCCAGACAGAGGTGAGAGCCTTCTTAGGACTCACCGGGTATTACAGGAGATTTGTCAAGGGGTATGGCAGCATCGTTGCACCCTTGACAGAGCTGACTTCCAGGAAGCAGCCCAAGAGAGTGATTTGGACTGACACCTGTCAGAGAGCTTTTGACGCCTTGAAGACTGCCATGTGCACGGCACCCGTGCTTCAGGCGCCCAACTTCTCAAAAGAATTTGTTGTTCAAACAGATGCTTCAGAGCATGGTGTAGGGGCTGTTCTGGCAAAGTTAAATGAGGAGGGCCTAGACCAACCTGTAGCCTTCATCAGTAGGAGGTTACTTCCACAGGAACAGAGGTGGAGTGCTATTGAGCGTGAGGCATTTGTTGTGGTCTGGGCACTGAAGTAGTTGAGACCATACCTGTTTGGGACTCACTTCCGGGTTCAGACAGACCACAGGCCCCTCAGATGGTTGATGCAGAAGAGGGGTGAGAATCCAAAGCTGTTGAGGTGGTCCATTTCCCTACAGGGGATGGAATTCACGGTGGAACACGCCAATGCTGATGGTCTGTCCAGATTTTTCGGCCTTAGCGATGAGAACTCCCAAGGGGATGGGTAGTTCTCCCCACATTTCAGCTGGAGGGGACACGTGTTAGACCTGGTACCATTGGCGTGGGTCTCCCGTCCATTTTTTGCTCTATGCCTCCTCTGTTACTGACTTGTTTTTGCTGGATTAGATGCTTTGGGCACTTTGCCACTGCTAATCAGTGCCAAAGTGCAAGTCTTCTCTATGATAAATTGATGTATGGATTAGTGACTCCATGTTTGGCCTATTTGATTCACTGTCAGACCCTAGTACAGTGCACTGGTTGTGCCCAGGGCTTGTGACTCAAATGCTGCTGGTGGGCTTGCAGCACTGGTTGTGCCACCCACAGGAGCAGCTTGTAAAGTGTGTCTCAGGCCTGCCATTGCAGAGCCTGTGTGCAGTCTGGTCCTGCCATGTCGACTTGGTAAGTGCACCCACTTACCAGTCCCCAAACCTTCCCTTTCCTGCATATTAGTCACCCCTAAGGTAGGCACTAGGGCAGGGTGCATTGTATGTGTAAGGTAGGACATGCCCTGGTGTGTGTGGCATGTCCTGATAGTGAATTACAGCCAATTTCGCTTTTCACTATTGCAAGGCTACCTGTCCCCATAGGCCAGAATGGGCAGTTTGATTATAACATCTTATAATCCTAACTGACCCAGGGAACATGGTAGAAAAACGAATTTAGTATGCCTGAACTCAGAATGATAAAATACATCTTTTAGTGAAGTTGGTTTTAACATTCTGTGTTTGAAAATACCACTTTTAGAAAGTAGGTATTTTCTTGCCTAACCATCCAGCCTGCCTCTGCTAGCTTGTGTATTGTATGTCTGGGTTTGTGAGTGACAGGGGCTGGGGGACTCCAGGAGACATGGTGAGTCAGCACAGGGCTGAATAGACCTATCTGCATGTAGAGTGGTGGGAGGAGTATCACCTGGGCCTGAATAGGGCTGTGCCTGCCTTCCACAATGCTGGCTCCACCTCCTGTGGTGCGTCTGATGTCCCTGGCCCACACTGACAAAGGAAGAGGGTATGCACTGGCAGAATGCACCCAGAACTGGTTTGGACTAGGTACAGGACCCTCTGCCTTCAGAGGACAAAGGATTTATGGGTATAAATACTGGGGCCCTGACCCCAAGACTTTAGATCACTTCTGGAACAAACAAGACAAACCTTTGCTGAGGAGAGGAACCAGAGAAACTGAAGGAGGAGACTATCCCTATGCTGTGTGCTGTTTAAGGGTTTGGCCTGTAGTGGTTGCCTGATTGCCAAAGAAAGGAGAAAGGAACTTTGTGCTACTTTCATCATCTTGCAGAACATCTCCAAGGGCTTGAAGATTGAGCTTGCCTCCTGCTGAAGTCTCAGGGACACAAGACTTCACCAACCAGCTCCCCTGAATTCCCTTGCTGGGAATTTGAAGTGCCTGCTGTTGTGTTGGGCCTTCTGAGAGACTGCATGTCGCTGGGAGATGGAAGCGCGACTCACGAGGGAGAAGCGTGTCGCCGCCGCTGTCGTCGCATCGCTGAGAAAGCGTGCCGCCGCTGCTGCTGTCGCATCGCCAAAGCGCCTCGCATCACCGGAGAAGAGTGTCGCCGTCGCATCAGACGCCGTCGCATCATCGGAGAAGCGTGTCGCAGGGCCTGTCGTGGCTCAGAAGATTCACCGAGTCGCCGCACGGCTGTCGGGCATGCACGCATTGCCCCGTGAGTGTCTCATCGAGAGGAAGACGCCATTTTGTTTCATTGCACCGGGTCGTCATCGCATCGCGGCGCTGCGGGTCGCATCGCCACAGAAGCGCAGTAAGAAACCAACGCATCACCTCCCCACGCGGTGAAGAACCGACGCATCACCTCCTCTCCGGTAAGGAACCGACGCATCAGCGTCCCCTACGCAGCAGTAGGGAACCGACGCATCACCTCCCCCGGAGCAAGGAACCGACGCATCACCGTTCTTGCGTGTAAGGAACCGACGCATCACCTTCCCTGCAACTCTTTTGTGTGAATCGCGTTACGCATCCAAAGGTACATTGAACATTGAGTGTCGCATTTACCATCTTTATTGAACTGAACTATTTTCTACCATTGACAGTCATACTTTTCATAGTGTATTGTGGATTTTTGTCGTTTTGGGTCTTGTGATAAGTCTATATAAAAATACTTATTTTTATAATACAACCTGTGTGGTGTCCATCTGTAGTGTTGTCACTGTGTTACTGTATGTGTTCACAAATGCTTTACACACTGCCTCTGAGATAATCCTGCCTGCTCGTGCCAAGCTACCAAGGGGGTGAGCAGGGGTTATTTTAGTAGTGTATCCCCCTTACCCTGACTAGAAGCAAGGGTCCCTATTTGGAGAAAGGTACCTACCTCTGCCAACTAGAGACCCCCAGTTCTAACAATCGGCCTCGGCGAGCGGAGCCCCAGAGAAACGGTGCTACTCCGCAGCCATCTTGGCCACGCCCCTGACCTTATTATTAAAGAGGATTTTAAATTACAATTCAAATGAGTGGAAGAAGTATTTTTCTAGCTGCTACCAATCAGAATGTAGCATTTAATAAATGTCACAATGTTGCCCATTAATTCCCTATGGCAGCAGACAGTCTTGGTACAGTGAAAAACATTGTTAGGGTTATTTCACTGTAAGGACTTGTTCAACATTTATTTCTACCTGCTCTACTTTTAATTATCAGGCACACTGCCTCCATGTTCAATTAGGCCTAAATATGGGTAACTTAATCATATTGAAATGGAAGGTTTAGTCCAGTCAAAAAGGGTATCTCGACAGGTTGATTGTGCAGCTTAAAACTGCCACAGGCAGGTTACCTATGTGCAGCTACCAGGCTGTGCACAACTGTAGTCTCTCACGCAGAACCCGCACACATGCACACGCAGGTGTGCACACATGTTCGCATGTAAGCAGCCCAGTACCCCTTACTATAGCTGCGTTCTAGCAGCATTATCTTAAAAAGCAGACATTGGCAATAAACATGCACAGTCCAATTGCAATGCAATTATCAAGAGTGAGACTCAAGTAGTCAAATACCGGGTGATCAAAAAGCAAAAGAAAACTTGGTATGCTAAAAGGGTGGAACCTATTTGTAACACTAGCTTATAAAACTTTGCACTTAATTGCAAAACAAAGATGCCCACCAGAGGCTTCATCACTGCATATCTTGGAACATTTATAGAGGTTTCTAAATAATAAACAGCGAGGATAGCTATAATATGCTGCATTTCGATGGCTCATATTATGTGTCTGTACCTCCTGCAGAAGGGTGACCATAAGGACCAGTTCACTTACATTTAACAAGGACAAGGTGCCACCCAACATACGGTACAGTCTATGAATATGACTAGTCATTACCATTGCACTTGCCTCATGTAACATCACTAGGGAGAGCATAAGTTGACAAAGACACTTTAGACAGCTCCTTAGCATCGTCAGTGATGTGTTGGTACGATGTAATCCTGCTGAATGCCCTCTGAGACCCTGCTATAGCCCTCAGGTGCATTTGCTTTTTGCCACTGGACGTGGACAAATTGGCACTGCTGGTTCTGGCCTTGCTGTTCCACTTATGTGGCGGCTTCCTGCATGAGGAAGGCCATATGTGTGAGAAAGTGCCCTCTTTCTGCATGGTAGCCCCCCCGTTTTGCTGAACTGCTGATGTGCTTTGACTGAGTGTGCCCTGGGCTCCTGCCAATCAGATGCCCAGGGCCTATGTTCTTTCCCTAAACCTGCATTAAAAGCAAAACCCAATTGGCATCTCTGGCCACAGGTCAGCCCCTGGTAAATGGTTCCACAGGTACTTAGGGCACTGTGACCAGGGAAGATCTATAAGGGCTGCAGCACTTATTGTGCCACCCTTAGAGGCTCTGTACCATTACACTCACACACTGCCTTTGCAGGCTGCGTTTCTTGGTGCAGAACAAATTGAAGAGTTAACATGGCACACATCCCTGTGTGCCATGCCTACACCCCACTGCCCTGGCCTACATCAGTCACCCCTCTAGCTGGGTGCACTATACCAGTGGTGAGGGTACAGGTGCATGAGCCCTGTACCCCTACAGTGTCCAAGTCCATTCTTAGACATTGTAAGTGCAGTGCTGCCATTAAGAGTATATGGTGCTCGGAGTTTGTCATTACGAACTCCACAGCACCATAATTGCTACACTGAAAACTGAGAAGTTTGGTATCAAACTTCTCAGCACATTAAACCCACACTGATGCCAGTGTGGGTTTTAATGAAAAATGCACACAGAGGGCATCTTAGAGATGCCCCTTGAAAAACGACCTACCACTAGTGTCCAGGCTGAGTGGCTGCTTTCAGCTGCCACCACCAGACATGTTTCTGGACCCCTGGGTTGAGAGCCTGCTGCTCTCGGGGGCCTGAAACAATGCACATCCTGGGACGAGGTGGCAAGCCTCCTCCCCAGGATGGGCAGGGTCCACGAAGGGGAAGCTTCAAAGGCTTGCCGCCTTTGTGAGCTTCCCCAGGCCACTTGCTGCTTTCAGCAACTGGTCCCCACTGGTTGTGACCCCCACTTTGGGCGGGAGAAACGGCGGGAAAAACATGTGAAGAAGAGAGGTGTGCCCACCTCTGCCAACTCCACCCCTCCGGTGGGGGAGGCTAAGTGAAGCACAACTCTCAGTCCCCACCATCTTGCGGATGGGGGGACCCAGCCAACCAGGGAAAAGATTATGCCCCCCTCCCACTGGAGGGTGGCATAATAGGGGGTGTACCCACCCCAGGGAAGGGACCCATTGGTCCCAACCTTTTTGCCTACCTGTAATGCCCCTAAATCTAGTATTTAGGGGCACCCCTGAACCTTGCTTCCTCAGACAAGAACCAACTGCAAGAAAAGAAGAAGAAGGACCGAACAGCCATGCCGAAGCTAACAAGAGGAAGACACCCACTGACTTAGCCCCAGCCCTACCGGCCTGTCCTCTCCTTGAACCTGCTCCTGCGAAATCCTGGTGTGTCCTGCAGCCAGAAACCTCAAAAACCCCAGAGGACCTGCCTGCCTTCAACCACAAAGACTGTGTCTCCTGTGAACACCGGATTTGTTCATCAACAACCTCTGGCCCTGGCCGGAAACCGCGAATCCGCACCACTCCGCACCCGCCGTCCACGCCCCGAGCTCGAGTGGGCAAACACCAAGAGGAGGTCTAGCCAGCGATCCTGACCTGAGATCCGGCAACCCCTGACCTGCCTCAAGCCTCCAGTCGACGCCTGCAGCCTCAAACCGGAAGGTCCCCCCAACCGCGACCAGGAGCTGGTAAGAAGATCCAACCCTAAAAGGCACCCCTGCACCCGACGCCCCACGGCTTTGGGTGGCCCAACCGACGGTGCCTAACCAACCCCCAAGATCCCAACTTACCTCTCCAAGTGGTGGTCGTACCCAGAAGACCTTCGTCCCCGAGCCTGCAGTGCTTTTGCAAACCGGAGACTCCCCATTGAAAGCTACAGGGCTTCCGACGCCAAAACAGCACTCTGCACCCGGCCGCCCCAGTGCCGCTGAGGGTGCAACTTTTGTGCTGGCCTAAACCCCCATTTGCCCTGAGCTTAAATCCAGGAGCTTTGCTCCCACAACCCAGTGGCCTGCTTGTCAGCAGCCACCAACCGGAGGCCCCCTATCCCCAATTGGATAACTTTGGGCCTCAGCACTCTGCACCCGGCCGCCCTAGTGCCGCTGAGGGTGTAACAAGAGTGCATCCTTGACCCTGGGGGACCCCTGAGTCTAACCCCAGAACACCAACTCCCACAACAAAGTACTTACCTTAAAACCGATAACACTATTTTCCTCCATAGGATAACATTGACTGTTTTTCTATGAAAAGTTTCTAAGTTTGGAGTTGGTAAACCTAAAGAAATTCTTTACAATTGTACTAACTAACCAAAACAATTTTACTTACCTGTTTACAGGAAATGTCCCAGTGTAGTATCCAGGTATACTACATTGTAAGAAAAGTAATCTCAAAAGTAACTTACCTGTAATTTTACTATAAATCCTATACAAAGTATATGTACTGTATTCTGAAAAGCATGACATTATCAGTAACACTACTGTAATCAAATCAAAGTACATTTACCATTGCAATCCAAACTGTGTTACAACTGTATATTTACTGCAAAGTACTTACCACTTACCTGTGCCAGGCTTGCTTGGTTCTAGGAAATAAAATAACTAAAAGAATATTTTTATACAAAAACAATTGGTCTGAAGTTCAGTCTTTGAGTGTGTGAATTCATTTGCTGACTAGGTGGGTACAACAAATGCTTAACTCTGTCCTCTGATACTGCCTTACTGTTCGACCACACTACCACAAATAGAGAGTGAGGTGCTATCTAACTTTACCTCTGCCTACCTTTGGGGTTCCACTGGACTCTGTGCACACTATACCTCACTTTGGTATAGTTTATACAGAGCCAGCTTCCTACATTGGTGGATCAGCGGTGGGATATACAACTTTGCATTTGTTGGACTACTTGGTTACCAGCTGATCACACAACAGAACTCTTAAATTGTCTTTAGAATTCTGATTTTTTCAAATTGGCAGTTTTGCAAAATTACTAAAAGTCTTGTTAGGGCCTTGGTTAAGTCCCTTTAGAATTTTAGAAAAATAAAAAGTCACTTTAGCTAGGGTTAGAGGGGTTAGAAATCTTTTTTTAACAATGTCTCAAAACAAGAACCCAGCTGTTAGTGAAAATAACCACAATGCCATAGAGTACCAGGTTGAGGAGCTTGACCTCACCCCTTATCATCACTTGTCTTTCAAGGAGGTAAGGTCCCTATGTAAAATTAAAAACATAACCATGGGGTCCCATCCAACCAAACAAAAGCTCCAGGAGCTGTTGGCTGGGTATGCTAAGGACCACCCATCTGAAAATGGTGAAGACCAATCAGATGAGGAAGAAGAGGAGGGGGATGACCAGGTAGATCAACAACCCCCACTTCATAGGGAGAAAAGGGCCCAAGTGCCCCTGACTCCAAGAGTAAACCTCTTAGTACCTAGAAGCCACACAGGTGGATCAGGCACTACTGAGGACATTGAGGACAGCCTCAATGATGAGGACAGCCTTTTAGCAAGGTTGACCAAAATACTGGATCTAGAGACCAGGTTGCTGGCTCTAGAGAGAGAGTGAGAGCAGAGATGGGCCTAGCACCCATCAATGGTGGCAGCAATTTACTCAATAAGGATAAAGAGCAATCTTATGATCCTAAAATCCCCAAAGGGATTGTCCCTAAATATGAAGAGAGTGATGATATCACAAAATGGTTCAGAGCCTTTGAGAGGGCTTGTGAAATGAGAAAAGTGAAGAAGTCACACCGGGGGGCACTCCTTTGGGAACTGTTCTCTCGTAACTGCAGAGACAGACTCCTGACCCTTTCTAGGGCAGATGCTGGGTCTTATGACCTCACAAAGAGAACTCTGATTGAAGGATTTGGACTCACAACTGAGGAATATAGAATTAGATTCAGGGGGGCTCACAAAACCCAAAAACAATCCTGGATTGACTTCATAGACTACTCAGTTAAAATACTAGATGGTTGGTTAACTGGACACAATGTGCATGATTTCAATGGACTTTACAATCTGTTTATGAAAGAACATATTTTAAGTAATTGCACTAATGAAAAGTTATATCAGCATTTGGTAGACCTAGGTCTAATTTCTCCCCAAAAATTTGGAAAGAAGGCAGACCATTGGGTCAAGACATGGGTGACAAAAAATACCACTGGGGTGACCAAAAGATAGGGGTTACAAAACCTCCCCAGGGGAAAGGTGGTGAGAATCCTCAAGATAAAAAGCCTGAGTCTTCAAAAGGGCCCCAAAAACCTGCACAGGGGGGTGGGTCCCAAAACTCTTCCCAATCTACTAACAAGTACAGGGGAAAGAACTTTGATCCTTTAACGGCCTGGTGTAACAACTGTAGAAAGTTTGGACAGTTAACTGGAGATGCTACTTGTCCTAACAAGAAGCCCCCTAGTCCTACTACAGCTACTCCTGGTGTAGCAAGTCGCCAGATGGGATCAACAGTGTGCCAAGAGCAAATCGGGTTGCACACTGAAGCAGCTCTAGTTTCAGAAGGGGAAGTTGAGTTTGCCACTGTAGCTGTGTGGCCACCCAACTTAAAGAACTATTTGCAATACCCTTGGATAAATGGAACTAGTATAGAAGCTCTGAGGGATACAGGTGCCAGTGTCACTATGGTGAGAGATACACTGGTTTCACCTGAGCAATACTTTATTGGGAGAACTTACCCAGTCACCAATGCTGACAGTGTTACCACTAACCATGCAATGGCTATTGTGACATTAGACTGGGGGAGGGGGTACTGGCCTGAAACAGGTAGTGGTCTCTCCAAAGCTACCAGCTGCATGTCTGCTTGGCAATGACCTGGAAACCTCAGCATGGGCTGAGGTTGAACTGGAAACCCATGCAGCAATGCTGGATATCCCTGAGATGGTGAGTGTAAAAACAAGAGCACAGAGCAGAAAACAAGGTGAAAAAGAAGTGTTGGAGCCTGAAAGTATGGCCCAACCTTCCAAGAGGAAAGATAAGAAGACTGGAAAACCAGCTTCTGTACAGCAAAAGGATCAGGACACCTCTCCTCAGGGAGAGGACTTGGACACCCCAGTGGCAACTGAGCCCATGGAGCTTGACCCTTACCAGGTTGAACTCTTGGTCCCAGGGGGACCCTCTAGGGAAGAGCTGTGCCTTGGACAGCAGGACTGTCCAACTCTTGAAAGCCTGAGGCAGCAAGCTGCTGCACAGGAAAAGGGAGATGTCAGTGGTACCCACAGAGTTTATTGGGAAGAGGGACTACTGTACACTGAGGCCAGAGACCCCCAATCCTGGAGCCACTAGGAGAGTGGTTGTGCCTCAGAACTACAGGGAGTCCCTCCTAGCTTTAGCTCATGACATCCCTCTAGCTGGGCATCTGGGCCAAACCAAAACTTGGGAAAGGCTAGTTAGCCACTTTTACTGGCCCCAGATGTCTCAGAAAGTAAAGGAGTTTGTCAGCTACGGTGTCACCTGTCAAGCCAGTGGCAAAACAGGTGGACACCCAAAGGCCCCCTTGATACCACTACCTGTGGTTGGGGTTCCCTTTGAAAGGGTAGGTGTGGACATAGTGGGTCCACTTGAACCTCCCACAGCATCAGGAAACAAATTCATACTAGTGCTAGTGGATCATGCCACTAGGTATCCTGAGGCAATTCCCCTTAGGACTACTACAGCTCCTGCAGTAGCCAAGGCCCTCATTGGTGTCTTCACCAGGATAGGGTTTCCTAAGGAGGTGGTTTCAGACAGAGGTTCCAACTTCATGTCTGCTTACCTCAAACACATATGGAAAGAGTGTGGAGTGCAGTACATGTGTACTACACCCTATCACCCACAAACCAATGACCTTGTTGAGAGATTCAACAAGACATTGAAAGGCATGATTATGGGGCTCCCTGAAAAACTCAAAAGGAGATGGGATGTCCTCTAACCATGCTTGCTTTTCACTTAGAGAGAGGTACCACAGAAGGGAGTAGGGTTTTCCCCCTTTGAACTTCTGTTTGGCCATCCTGTGAGGGGACCACTCTTGTAAGAGAGGGTTGGGAGAAGCCTCTCCAAGAACCCAAACAAGATATTGTGGACTATGTGCTTGGCCTAAGGTCCAGAATGGCTGAGTACATGGAAAAAGCATCCAAACATCTTGAGGCCAGCCAGGAGCTTCAGAAGCACTGGTATGACCAAAAAGCTGCACTGGTAGAATTTCAACCTGGGCAGAATGTGTGGGTTTTGGAGCCAGTGGCACCAAGGGCTCTCCAGGACAGATGGAGTGGCCCTTACCCTATCCTAGAAAAGAAAAGTGAGGTCACCTACTTGGTTGACCTCGGCACAAGCAGGACACCCAAAAGGGTGATCCATGTGAACCGCCTTAAGCTTTTGCATGATAGGGCTGACATCACCATGCTGATGGTGACTGATGAGGATCATGAGACAGAGAGTGAACCTCTCCCTGACCTCTTCTCATACAGCCCAAAAGATGGGTCAGTGAATGGAGTTGTCTTTTCAGACATCCTCTCTGCCCAACAGCAGACTGATTGCAAGCAAGTCTTGTAGCAGTATGCAAAGCTCTTTTCCTTGACCCCTGGTCAGACAAACTGGTGTACCCATGATGTGGACACTGGTGACAGTTCACCGGTCAAAAACAAAATCTATCGCCAGTGTGATCAAGTCAAGGAAAGCATTAGAGCTGAAGTCAGTAAGATGCTGGAGTTAGGGGTTATTGAACCCTCTGAGAGCCACTGGGCCAGCCCAGTGGTTCTAGTCCCCAAACCTCATCCACAGGGTGGAAAGAGAGAAATGAGGTTCTGTGTTGACTATAGAGGGCTCAACTCTGTCACCAAGACAGATGCTCACCCTATTCTAAGAGCAGATGAACTGATAGACTAACTAGGTGCAGCCAAATTTCTAAGTACCTTTGACTTAACTGTAGGGTACTGGCAGATTGGCATGGCACCAGGAGCAAAAGAAAAGACAGCATTCTCCACACCTGGTGGGCATTATCAGTTTACTGTTATGCCCTTTGGTTTAAAGAATGCCCCTGCCACCTTCCAGAGGTTGGTAAATCAAGTCCTTGCTGGATTGGAATCCTTTAGTGCAGCTTATCTAGATGATATTGCTGTCTGATCCACCTTTGGAAGGTTTTAAATGCCCTGCAAACTGCAGGCCTTACTATCAAGGCATCCAAATTCCAGATAGGGCAGGGAACTGTGGTGTACCTGGGCCACCTTGTTGGTGGAGGCCAAGTACAGCCCTTACAGCCCAAGATCCAGGCTATCCTGGATCTTGGGGATGGCCACTCGACCGGTCGCCATCCCCAAGGTGCGCAAAGGGGACAAGGCTCCAGGCAGTACCAGGATCAGTCCCGTTTCGGGAATTTCTACCCAATGAGAGGTCGTCGTGGCAAGGGTAGAGGCTTCAGAGGAGGAGCGGCCACCTCAAGTCCCGGTGAGTGTTCTCCCTTCTTCCCATCTAAAAATAGGGTGGCGGCTGGCGAATTTTTTCTGGGCCTGGATTTCCATCACACGAGATGCGTGGGTACTGCAGACGGTGCAAGGGTTCCACATATAGGGGAACCAGTTCAGCTTTCCAGGCCCAGGCCCATTCAGTTTTTGCTTCAAGAGGCCGCCCTTGTGGACGAGGAAGTCGCGTCCCTCCTCCACAAGGGCGCCATCTCCCTATCCTCCCCTCACTCACAAGGTTTTTTAAGCAATATATTTTTGGTCGACAAGACCGACGGCGGCCGGAGGCTGGTCATAAATCTGAGCAAATTCAATGAGTGATTGGTTTTCCGCTACTTCAAGATGGAGGGCATCCATCTCCTCCGGGATGTCTTGCGTCCTCAGAATTGGATGGTTCGGTTAGATCTCAAGGATGCCTACTTGGTAATCCCAATCTTTCCTCCACACAGGCGCTTCCTTCAGTTCGTCTGGCGCCAGCAAACCTACGAGTTCTCCGCTCTTCCATTCGGCCTTTCCACGGCTCCCTTGGCTTCACCAAGGTCCTCAAGCCAGTGGTGGAATTCCTGAGAGCTCGAGGCATTCGGATGATCGTGTACCTGGACGATCTCCTTCTGATGGATTATTGCCCTCGTCAGCTATCGGTCCATCTTCGGATGGCGGTGGACCTGCTTCAGAGTTTGGGATTTGTGGTGAACGAGAAGAAATCTCTGTTAGTACCCACCCAGTCCATTACCTTCCTAGGATTCGTAATAGACTCCGCTTCTTCCACCCTGAGCCTTCCCTCCAGGAAAGTGACCAAGATTCTGCACGAACTGAGGCGTTTACTTTCCAGACAGCAGGTGTCTCTCAGGCAACTGGCTCGAGTGGTGGGCCTCCTTTCGGCGTCAATCCAAGCCATCTTCCCGGGCCCTCTCCAATACCGGGCTCTTCAACGCTTAAAGGCATATTTCTTACGCAAGGGGTTCCCTTACGCTCACAAGGTCTCCCTGTCCAGCGACGCCCGGGAGGAGATCCAGTGGTGGCTGGACCACATGGAGGCCTGGAACGGCCGCGCAATATTCGGCTCTGCACCAGATCCGATTATAGAATCCGACACCAGCAGGCTAGGCTGGGGAGCCAGGTGCGGAAATCTCTCTACAGGAGGATTGTGGTCTCCCGACGAACAGAAGTTACATATCAATTGTTTGGAACTTCTGGAAGGATCCTTCACCGTCCGCTGTTGGACTAGGGACTCGGTGCAGTCATGTGTCCTTCTCAAGATGGACAACATTTCGGCGGTCCGGTATATAAACCACCTAGGAGGGACAAGATCCAAAGCCCTCTCGGCCCTAGCCGCAAGCTTCTGGCAGTACTGCCTGGACAGCCAGGTTTCAGTCACTGCGGAGTACCTTCCAGGGCGCGACAACCAGGTGGCAGACTTTCACTCATGAAATTTCAGAGATTCCAGTCTCTGGATGCTCGACCGGGGCATCTTTGCAATGTTGAACGACCGCTGGGGTCCCTTCTCGGTGGACCTGTTTGCCTCGAGATTGAACCACCAGCTTTCCCGGTTTTTCAGCTGGAGGCCAGATTCCTCGGCAGTGGCCACGGATGCCTTCCTCCAAGACTGGAGCTCGGAGAAGGGGTACGTGTTTCCCCCCTTCGCGATGATCACGAGGACAACGGCCCAGATCCGCAGGCAGTCAGCGGACCTTGTTTTGATAACTCCCTTTTGGAGATCGCAAGTCTGGTTTCCAGTTCTTCTGGAACTTTTGTGGGATTCTCCAATCCTACTCCCCCACTTTCCGACCCTCCTCTTGAGTCCGGACAAAGTTCCGCACCCTCTGGTGTTGACGAACTCACTGTGGCTCATGGCGTGGCGGATTTCAAGGGACAATGGGAATTACCGGGCCTTTCGCAGGAAGCTGAATCCTTCATCTCTAAGGCTTGGGCAGATAGCACTGTCAAGAGGTACAGATCAGCTTGGGGCAGATGGTCCCGTTGGTGCTTGCGACGGGGTCTTGATCCCTTGGTCTCCAACGTTGTTCACGTCGTGAATTTTTTGGCCCAATTAGCCGCCGATAGCATGGCATACAGGTCAGTAAACACCTTTCGATCTGCCATCTCGTCTGGCCATGTGCCAATTAATGACATGCCTATGGGTGAACACCCGATGGTTTGCAGATTGCTTCGTGGCACCCGACTCTCTTTACCCCCTGAGCCCCAGTACTCGGCACTTTGGGACGTGAACCAGGTCCTCAATCTTTTCCTGTCTTGGCAACTGAACCGTTCTCTCTCCAGAAAGGAGCTTTCCGCAAAATTAGCCATGCTCCTCTGCCTCATATCCTGCAGACGTGTTTCAGACGTCAGGGCCTTGGACATCTCTAGCAGGATGTTTACATCTGATGGGGTGACTTTCACCCTTCTCAGACGCACAAAATGCCATTCCAGAGTGATTTCTTATCTGGAGTTTCCGGATTCTCCCAAATTGTGTGTTGTCAGATGCCTAAAAGCATATGAAGAGATGATGGAAGAGTTCCGCCCTCCGGTAGAACAGCAACTGCTAATTGCTCTCAGGAAGCCCTTTAGGGCGGTGTCGTCACCGACTATTGCTAGATGGGTCAGATGGGTGATGCAGGAGGCAGGCATCAACCTTCGTCATTTCGGAGCTCATTCAGCTCGAGGGGCGATGGCCTCTAAGGCATTCGGCTTGGGTGCCCGCTTAGAGGATATCCTCAATGCGGCAGACTGGTCTTCGGACTCCATGTTTAAGAGATTCTATTTCAAGCCGGTGCTGAACATGGCTCACCTCGTTGTGAGCAAGCTTTGAACTAGCATAATCCTCGCCTCCAGTCCTGACATAGAAGGAAAAATTTCCTAGCTAACGTAACGGAAAGTTTCAATTCTATTAAGGACTCGGAGGCGAGGATTATCCCACCCTAGGGTCCAAGAGGAGTCAACCCTCCCCGTACTACAGTAAGTAATTTGATTTACTTATATGGGTGGCATTGGTTATTTTGGACTGTTGTGCTATATCTGCGTGATTGTTTATCTTGCACACTGTGTCGGTAGAAGCACAAGTGGTAATATTTTCTCTGTCTTTGTAGGATCTGATGCTAACAAACAGGATGCATAATGGTGATCCGATGGCTGACTTTGCACGACGAAAGAGGGCGAAGGGACACTGACAGAGGACTATGTTGGGCTTGTGAGCCCCTGATTGGACACTGTTAGTGGGACTTGATTGGCTGTTGCCATGTGTTGTTTTCTTCACTACCTTTCCCTAGAGGTTCATGGGAAACGTAGTCTGTTAATCTTTTAATGAGCTGCTATTGAATAAAAGTGAAGAAAGAAGGCATAATCCTCGCCTCCGAGTCCTTAATAGAATTGAAACTTTCCGTTACGTTAGCTAGGAAATTTTTCATTCTCCATCTACAGCAATGACAACTTAGTGATCCAAGCATCAGACATTAATATAAAAAAGTTTGACCTACAATTTTTTAACTTTTGTGACATCAAAAATGCTAATCGTTACCTTAAGCATCAAGCTAGTGCACAGGCCCTAAATCAATCTACATCAAATGGGACCAATTTGCAGCCACAGATACCAGAAACCCACTTAAATGACTATTCCATCACCCAAATTCCTCCCCTCAATTCGCCTACTAGTCCTCCATCTCCTAACACTACCACACACAGCTGAAACAAACATTTATATATCCCTTGGGACCCTATTGCAACAACCGATACCGGGAAACAAATTGAGTGGCCCCATCACCCAAACTTCTCCTCTCATCTTACCTACTCATTCTTCACCTCCTAGCACTACCATGCATAGCCTGACACCCCTCTTACTTCTCTCTTGCCATCTTTGTTACCACCCAAAGACTGCACATCTACTCCTATCGCCATCCCTGAACCCTATCGCTCCCCTACCAATACCAATTACATTTTCTATCCACTCCCAACCCAGAAGGATATGAATATGAGAACTAGTCATGGTATGAAAATACTCAAGATTGGATATGAATTTTATTTATAAGGTCATCGAAACAGGTTACCATGCGCTTAATTATGAGTTTGGTGGTTCACGGACCACCAGACTTGCTGGGGCGCGGCGGTGGCGGTCTACGGACTGCCAATCACAAATAGGGCAGTCGGATCACCTTTGCCCTGCCGCAGCCGCCAGGTGGTAGTGCAGCGGTGTAGACGCAATAATATGCTTGGCGGGACCGCTGCAGTCAAACAAAGTGGGTCCTATAGTGCCCCCTGGTGCTCAACGCCATGTGCACACAGGGGGGGGGGCACAACATGTGCCTCCCTGTGTGCATGTACACCAGTTCCTGCACAGCATGGACTTAAGAGTTCATGCCATGCAGGAACTGTTTTTGGCATTTCCATTGTGGTGCCCATTTTTAGAGGCACCGCCCCAAAATTCCGCCAGACAGGAGGAAACTCCAAATGTGGTGGGGGCCTGGCTATGGCTTTGGTGGTGCAGTGGCAGGGTAGACACGGCGACGCACCGCCAAACTCGTAATCAGGCCCTAAGAGTTTAATAAGTCTTTACAGGAGCGTGATTGCCTTCTCTTGGTCTTCTGGCTTCCCCAGGGTCCTTTTTATGGTGCTCTCGTCATTCCTCAAAAAGACATAAGGCAAGTAAGAGTAGTGGTTCTAGGTTGTGTTTGGATAAATCTCAGCACGTCACTACTTGTATTGATACCACCTTTACGTTCAAGTATGATTTGGTGCACATGCAGCCTAGGAGGGCCACTACTTCTACCCGGGCCCAGAAAAATACTGTGTCTTGTAACCCTAGGACAATCTTGCGAACTAAGGGAGGAAATGAGAGCACTGTACCCACTAATGTCTGACTATTTACTTAAGTATGTGGCCTCAAATGGAGACTGCAGATGGTGGGTACTCAGTGCCTCTCTCTGGGTCGTGACTGGGTCACAATTGGGTGTTTTGGCACATATCCATAGATGGGATGGGAATATCCCTGCATGGCTGTGAGAAATTGAGTTGTTGGTTGAAAGGGGGTGGGGGGCGGGCCCTTCTCAAGCAACAGCCACAATCCTTGTCAGGATGAACCACAAAAAGTCACTAAGTTAACCTGTGCTCAACCCTCTGATAGCTTGGCACAAAAGCAGCTAGGCTTAACTTAGAAGCAATGTGTAAAGTATTTTTGCAGCACACAAACAGTACTAAAGTGAAAATACAACGCAAGAAAAATCCCACACCTATTTAGAAAAATAGAGTAAAATGTAATACATTATTTGACACCAAAGTGACAAAAATACAATCAGTAGAATCGGAGATATGCAATTTCAAAGATTTAGATAAGTATGGCACTTAAAAGTATCAAGCGCCACTCACAGTTCTCTAGTCGAGCTAGACCGGGGGAAAGACACACAAAAAAACACCTAGCTCAAGAATACAAAGGATGTCTTTGTACTGTTGAGAGACCTCACTTTCAATCTAGAGAAAAACCTACTTATCAGCCTGGACATTGAAAACCTTTATACTAGCCTGCCCCATGAAGTGACAGTGGAGGTACTGGAGGAGATCTTGTTTTAAAGCAATTGGTATTACGTTGCCCCACAGCATCTTGTCCTATCTTGTGCTAAGTTAGTCTTGACTAAAAACTACTTTAAATTCGAGGACACCCTATACCTCCAGACACATGGGACCAGCATGGGTAGTACCTTTGCACCGAGTGTGAATGGCCTTTATGACTACAATCTGGAAACCAGCAAAATCCTGACACCTGGTAACCCCTTTGTCATCCATATTAAGAACCGGAAGCGTTATATAGATGACATCTTAATCACCTGGGAAGGGGCACGAGAAAGAGAGGATGATTATCTTATCTGATGGGACCGCCAAAACCAGTACCTAAAATTCACCCATTCCATCCCCCCTGACGCTGGCTTTCCTAGGCCTCAATATCTTTGCTGGTCAAGGTGGCTCCAGACCACTACACATTTTAAGCCCACATACAAAAACAGCCTACAGCGTTTTGATAGTTTCCACCCCCCTATGGGAGAATCTCCCATACTGCCAGCTTCTGAGATTGTGGCAGAACTGTAGTAACATCACTGATTATAAATCACAGGCAGAGGGTGTCTCTCTTAAATTGAGACAAAGATACTACCCACAGCCTATCATTGCCAAAGCTAACAAAAGAGCTTGCAACAACAGTGGCGCCCTTTTAGAACCACCTATCAGGAACAAGGAAGACCCACGCCGGATCAGTGTAACCACCTATAACATAGCCACTAAAGCAGTTAGAGAAATTGTCAACACTGGGGTGTACTAAGTGCAGGCGCATTGAAGTTTGAAAAATCCCTCTTTTCAAATAAAAGTGCACCAAGCCTCAGAGACTGTCTAGTTCACACCCGCCCTAAGACATAGCCACAAGTCTGTCAGGTTACCTTATGGGGTCTACCTAAGCCAACTGGACACTACCCCTGTGGGTCATGGAGTGTCTGTAACTTAACAAAAGACCTAGATCTGGGTCTGCCTTTCAAACGGGAATTACGTAGCCTGACAAATTTCAATTCAGAGAGTGTAGTTTACATGGTTACATGCTCACGTGAACTCCGTTATATTGGCATGACCTGTAGGATGGTGAAAACCAGAATCTACGAATGTCGCAGTAACATTAGATGTAAAAGAGAAACCACAAAACTGACTACACATTTCATTAGACACTCTCACACAACTAATGATTTGAACTGGGTTGTTTTGCAACAATTGGACAACAGTAGCAACTCAGAGAGTATTCTCTTTGAAAGAGAACAGCACTAAGTTTATAGACTACAGACACATAAAACGTGTCTCAATAATGGGCTCCCATGGATTTCCCATAGCTAGCAGGACCAATAATTTTTTTCGCCACCTCTGATACTCAGCAGTGCCACTCCAGGCCATAAACATTCTGCTCATCAACTTTTTTATTAATCATAAAATGTTTTTATTTTTTTTTATCCATTAATTTACCCACTAATTTTTAACAAATCTCATCCGGTTTTATTTGCCAATTAAGTGCTGGAAGTTTTATTCTGCCACTTAGCTAAAACCTCGAGATGTCATCTCCTCTGCCAGAACCGTCTGGTAGTTTGGATTTGTTTGGTGTATTTTATTGTTTTAGTGCACTTCTAACATTTTCTAATGCATTTATTTTAGGTGTTTTAAGTGTTTTAGGCATTTTATATACCTTTCAGTCTCTTTGATAACCGCCATTTTTCAGTTGTTAACCAATGCCTCTAGCACCATATAACATTATGGTGGGCCCACACGGGAACCAGGAACTTTCTGTTTCTTCTGCTCACACAGGTCGTACAATAACCATGTTTTGGACCATACTCATGGCCAGCTGTTGTGACTAAATGTGCTTCTTTTCCTCAGGTGGACCCACTTCCAAGAAAGGCTATTACGGTAGTGTACCATGAATGTGTGCGGTATGGTATGAATGATTAAATAAATAGCCAGCCACCCTTTCCCAAAACGGTATTAATAGGGAGATACTGATATTGATGTAAGCCACTGGATTTGGGTACATGGCAGAACCTAGTTGATCACACTTAAGGGCCAAGGAGTGATAGTAACTCCATCCAGCCCATTTACCCCAGTTTCTAACCTTGCCAGACAGACCTGTGAATGAATACTGATTTGAGCACTTCCTAGGCAATGTTCAAGATTACCTCATATAGATCCCACACAATTTTTCCTTAAAAAGTGCTCTCTTGTAAGCGCCACTCACACTCTGGTCATGCTAGACCGGGGGAAAGTCAGAAGCTCAGGCTGACCACGATGGAGTGTGGGGTGGATGCAGGTTAGTCCAGCTGAAAAAGTTACCTTCTCAAAGTCTGACATGAAATTGCACAGTTTGCGGGGGAGGAGGAAGCGAGGAGCAGGGAGAGCATTGCGGATGATTGTCCCTGTAGCGAGAAGTGCTGGCCCGGTGTCACAGATGGTATTCACTGTACCGCAAATATCCTGTCAGGCATTGTGGATGGTCCTTGTTGGAGCTTTGCTTTGGCAGTCACTGCAAGCTGTAGATGCTGTAGTGCAAAGTGCAGATCTCATGTAACTGGTTGTCGATGGTGGTTGCTGTAGCGCGAAGCCAGGTCCACAGAGTCAAAGTAAACTAATGAAATATTAGCTCGCCTGCACTAAGAAGAAAGTCTACTATTTTATGCAAATGTGTCCTGGAGAGCTTCAGATATTAGCGGCAGATCAACACATTACTGAATAACAAAAGCCAATGAGGATCACTAAGAACCACCATCGAGGGGACTGCAGATTGGGCACAGAACTACATGCTATAAGGATTGATGGAACATAGACCTTTTATAAAGGTACAGATGAGTCCAGAAGAAATGTTTTTGTTCTAGGGATGAAACGTGTTGGCAGTGTTCTTTGTATCACAAGAATGAAATAAAGTCTACCATCTAAGCTATGAATTGTCTTCTCGTATTTGGACTACAATTATTTATCTTTTGGACACAAGTGTAATATTAATTTTCTCAATATATCATCATCTGGATTATTTGAGTGATTATTACTTTTTAAGGTATGCCTCTCTCACCTTTGTGTGAACATTCTCAATAGTCTAAATATTCATAGTTACAATCAGTAGTACTCTGTGCATATAAGTTGTATAGCATTAATGAGTACTTAAACACAAACTGGCACATAGTCTTGTGCCATTTAACTACGTTAGGGATAACCAAGTATAAGTCACATGACCTAGAGATACCTCAGTTTTAAGAGGCAAGTATTCATGCTTCAGCCTGCATGCTATTAAACAACAATGTCAGATAGCTACACATAAGGCACAATTCTCAGCTTCAAGGGAGACAATGTTGCCGCATTTGTAACATATGTAACTCTCCCATTATAATGGATTAGTAAAACATAGGGTAACACTTATCAGATCTAAGTGGGAATAAGCAGTAATTAACTACAGCAGGTACATGGGATCAAAGTCACTGAAACATCCACATATATTAATGGAATAACTGCTCAATAAACACTTATCAAGGAAAAGAAAAAAAAGAAGAAAACTTCTATTCTTAAAAATGTATTAAAAAAATAAGTAAGCTTTTTTTTTAAAACATTAAATTAAAAACTTTAACGATAACTTAAAAGTAAAAATTAACAAACATATATAATAAACAAAACAATTTAAAATTAAAATTAATACAAAAATAGTTTTAATTAATTCTGTGAAGTAAATAGATAATATATATATTTATCGAATGTAACCCACCCTCATAGTAGTTAGCTGGAATACTATTGCTTATATAATCATTTAGGCATTTTCATTTTGTTTTCATTTTTATTTTATTTAATTTCTTCACTTTGAGCGCTTAATGCACTTTAGTGGATTTCATGCACACCAAATTTATAAAGTACATATTTGTAGTGAAAACTATGTAACTTTATGAATGATATGTCCAAGGAATATGACAACGAATTAGGCTTCAAGTGGTTATTGTGACCAGCACGATTTTGAATGTGGTATCTTTATTGATTACGATCATGCACAGTATTTCATAATGATCAAACGAAAAAAAGAAATGATTTCATTATGAACAAACGAAAAAAAGAATTGATTTTCTGGACAATGATTGCAATGACAAGATTTTATTATAGAAAAAATTGGAGTTTATATTTACTGTTTAAATATGTGATCAAACAGAATCTGGGCGATGTTCGCAGTATTTTGTCGATGTCAATGGACACATTTACACATTTTCACTATTTCTATGGGAGGCGGGGCATGTGTTCACTTGCTTGACAAAGGCTTTCGCTGAAACACATTGCTTGCACAATAAATGAATGTGCTTTCCTCCAGTGTGCCACTTCCATTATTTCCTGATTGGAATTGGGCTCTTTTATATATATATATATATATATATATATATATATATATATATATATATATATATATATATATATATATATATATATATATATACTGGTAACTCCGTTGACACTCTGGATACCTTCCTTCCACTAACGGAGCACGGACCACAAGTAGTGTAGCAAGATTTTATATATATATATAAATTATCTACTGGCAGTCGCCAGTAGATAGTTATAGTTAGGACCTATTTTCCATAGGAAATCCGCGACATTCTATTTGAAATAACTCTTGCGTCGGTTGACGAATCTTCGCGAAATTTTCAAACTTTATGGCCCGCTCCGGTCCGCTCCTACCCTGAAAGTCTCAGGGTGATTCGTCAAGCGGGGGCCGAGAAAAAAGGAGGGTCCCAAAACGTGTTTTCCCCATTCATTTTCCCATAGGAAACTTTAGACACGGCTACAGCCCGAACTGCTGAACGGAATTACACCAAATTTGGCAAAGAGGTAGTTCTTGGTTCAGAAAGAACCCTTTTTGTTAAATGGTATAAATCCGTTCAGTAGTTCCTGAGAAAATCAAAAGTTAAGTCACATATATATCTATGGCCGAGTAGGGTCCGCGTACCCTCCCGACCACGAGCTGCATGCTAATTGGCTGTCAAGTGGCTGTCAACACTCCAAATCAGGAAGTGTTGGCAGCCATTTTATCCCTCGGTAGAACCGAGGGACAGAAACAAGTGCGCAAAGCGCAAAAAGGGGGCAGGGTAGAAACACCCTGACCCCTAGGTCTGCTCAGGGGTCCCACAAGGACCCCTGGGCAGAAAAAGCATTTTTTTTTTAAATCGGCAGGATGTGCTCAGGGTGCGCGGATCCTGCCGATTAGAAAAACCCAGGAGAAACAAGTGCGCAAAACGCACAAAGGGGGCAGGGTAGAAACACCCTGACCCCCTAGGTCTGCTCAGGGGGTCCCGCTTCGATGTTATTTTGCCCCCGGGTGGCCCAAGTCCCGGGGGCATGCGGGGGGTGGGTTTATAGTTAATGGGGGGCCTCTAAGGCCCCCCAAGCCCCGGGGACCGCCACCCCCCTGGGCTTTCTAATAAAAATGTTGCGGGAGGGCACTCGGCCCTCCCGCAGCCCCGGGGACCACCACCTCCCAGGGGCTTTTTAAAAAAAATAAAAAACAGTTCCTGTGTGGGGGCTCGAGCCCCCACACGCCCCGGGACCGCCACCTCCCGGGGCACTAATAATGTAAATGCGGGGGTCCGTAACGGACCCCCGAGCCCCGAGGATCACCACCTCCCGGGGCTTTAAAGACATGGGAGGGGGCCGCGGGGCCCCCTCCTGGAGCCTGTGGTGGCCCTGGGGACCGCCACCCCCAGGGCCGGCTCCTGCAGTGTCCCGGGTGCCTACCCCGGGACACTGTAGTTTGCAATGGCAGGACGGAGCCTCGCGGCTCCCGTCCTGCCATTGTAAACTGCTTTGCTTCATTGAAGGGAGAGCAGGGAAACCTGCTCTCGCTTCAATGAAGCAAAGCAGACTGCTTTCCACATGGGAAGCTGCATGTCAGCAGCTCCCCATGTGGAAAAGCAATGCCGGGACGGTGGGGGATTGGGGACCCCCACGGTCCCCAACGGAGAGGGCCAGCCCCGGGGATGGGGTCCCCGGGGCAAGTAGTGGCCCGGGAGGGGCCACGCGGCCCCCTCCCCCAAAAAATAATAATAAAAAGAAAAGAAAAATAAAGGCCTGCCCCGGGAGATGGGGTCCCGGGGCAAAAAAGGCCTGAGGAGGGGGCCACGCAGCCCCCTCCTTAAAAAATAATAAAAGAGTGGCCATGCCCCGGGGATGGGGTCCCCGGGGCCGGAATCGGCCATGGGAGGGGGGTCACGCGGCCCCCTTCCAGTTTTTAAAAAAAAAAAAAAGAAAAAAGGGGTAAGGCCTTGGGGGATGGGGTCCCCAGGGCCCAAAAAAAGGAAAAAGGAAAGGGGGCCACACAGCCCCCCTTCGAGGAAAAAAAACCCCCAAAAAAACAAAAAACGATCGTGCCGCAGGCCCCGCCCCCTTCCTTGGGGCGCGTTTGCAGAGGGGGAACGAATTCCCCTTGAATACTGGGGGTCCCTGGGGGCCAACTAGCCCACCAGGAACCTCCAGTATGCACCAGGGGGCTGCATTGCGGAGAGGTGTACAGAGGCCACGCCCTTTTTACACCTCTCTGTAACGCAGCTCTGTGGCGCTTACTGGAGGTACCTGGTGGGATAGTTGGACCCCAGGGACCCTCAGGATTCAAGGGACTTAATCCCCAACTTAAAAACGCGCCACAGGGCGCGTTTGCACAGTGGTGAAGGGAGGGGGCGGGGCTTCAGGTGACATGTGTGCAAACAGGCCCCATGGCGCGTTTTAAGATGGGGAATTAAATCCCCTTCAATCCTGAGGGTCCCTGGGGCCAACTAGCCCACCAGGTACCTCCAGTAAGCGCCACGGAGCTGCGTTGCAGAGTGTTGTAAAAGGGGCGTGGCCTCTGAACACCTCTCTGCAACGCAGCTCTCTGGCGCATACTGGAGGTATCTGTTGGGCCAGTTGGCCCCTAGGGACCCTCGGGGTTGAGGAGGAATTAATTCTCCAACTTAAAATGCGCCACAGTGCGTGTTTGCAGACACGTCACCTCAGGCCCCACCCCTTCCTTCACCATTGTGCAAATATTCCTCTAAAATCAGCCGAACTACGAATTCCGATTTACTCACCTGTTATCAGGAGAGACCTCAGTGCTGCATCTTTGAGCCCAGTACTGATCCTGAAAAGTAATTTTAACCGTACTTACCAGTAACTTGAATTTCCTTCCATAGGATATCATTGCCTGCTTTTTGCTGAAAAAGTTTCTAAGTGTCGATTTTTGAAACATACAAATATTCCTCTAAAATCAGCCGAAATACGAATTCCGATTTACTCACCTGTTATCAGGAGAGACCTCAGTGCTGCATCTTTCAGCCCAGTACTGATCCTGAAAAGTAATTTTAACCGTACTTACCAGTAACTTGAATTTCCTTCCATAGGATATCATTGCCTGCTTTTTGCCGAAAAAGTTTCTAAGTGTCGATTTTTGAAACATACAAATATTCCTCTAAAATCAGCCGAAATACGAATTCCGATTTACTCACCTGTTATCAGGAGAGACCTCAGTGCTGCATCTTTCAGCCCAGTACTGATCCTGAAAAGTAATTCTAACCATACTTACCAGTAACTTGAATTTCCTTCCATAGGCTAACATTGACTGGTTTCACTTGGAAATTCTTCTAAGTGTGCAGTTTTGGAACTTTATAATATTCCTCTAAAATCAGCCGAAATACGGATTCCGATTTACGCACCTGTTATCAGGAGAGACCTCAGTGCTGCATCTTTCAGCCCAGTACTGATCCTGAAAAGTAATTTTAACCGTACTTACCAGCAACTTGAATTTCCTTCCGTAGGCTAACATTGACTGGTTTCACTTGGAAATTCTTCTAAGTGTGGAGTTTTGGAACTTTATAATATTCCTCTAAAATCAACCGAACTACGAATTCCGATTTACTCACCTGTTATCAGGAGAGAACCCAGTGCTGCATCTTTTAGCCCAGCACTGACCCTGAAAAGTAATTCTAACCGTACTTACCAGTAACTTATATTTCCTTCCATAGGAATCCATTGTCTGGTTTTCAGCAGAAAAGTTTCAAAGTGTCGATTTTCACAAACTACAAATATTCCTTAAAAATCGCCTGTATGACTTAAACGCATTCTTTCAACTGTTTACAGGAGATGCACCAGTGCTGGATCCAGGATCCAACACTGAGTAAGAAAAAGTAACGATAACACTACTTACCTGCTAAGTGAATTTCGTCCCATAGGATAACATTGGTGATTCTATGTGAAAAAGTTTCTGTCAACTTTTAAAATACAATAATATTCCTTAAAAATCACTACTGTAACCAAAACGCTTTTACTCAACTGTTTACAGGAGATGTCCCAGGACTGAATCTAGGATCCAGTCCTGTGGTTAGAAAAGTAATCCATAAAGTAACTAATTGCATTTAACTAGAAATTCACAATGAGCTCAATGTTGCATTGTGTTTGAAATTGTGTTGCCCATTGCAACAACTGTAACTACTGTACTTAAAACTCTATTGCCTATTTGCAAAGTATTTAAACTAAAGTAATTCATTCTGAGAAAGTATATTTTGTAATGTAATGTATAATGTAATTACAATGTAATTTAATAAATAAAATATCTAAAAATAAATAGTTTTAAAAAATGTAGTAAATCAGTATCAAAAAAATAAATATAACAATTAATACATTTAAAAATTGTCATTTACAAAACCTTTGAAATTCACTGAAAAAACCATAGGTTTTAGGGGCGTTATAGTTAGAAATTAGCATTTAAAAAACCTTTGAAATTCACTGAAAAAACCATAGGTTTCAGGCACGTTATAGTTAGAAATTAGCATTTAAAAAACCTTTGAAATTCACTGAAAAAAACAATTTGTTTTAGGGACAGTTATAGTTAGTTGGACATTTCACTCATACAAAACCCGTGAAATTCCCCGTTATAGTTAGTTCAGCTAACTATAACTCGCGCCCCGCAATGCACTGCTGATGACGTCACATATTACATCACTCATGACATGGTCAGTGACATCACTGATGACATCACTGATGACATCTCAAATGACATCACTGATGACATCACTGATGACATCATCCACGTGATAATCTGATGCACCTCCTCACACCCTAATATAACCTTTGATACACCCACTCTAAATTACAGACTGCCATTCGCAAAACCATAGACACTCCAACACCAATAACTACATACCCACTCACTGATTCTTAGGTCTACACACACACATCCACTCACTCACCCGTACAGTCACTCATACTTATGGTCACTCAGTACAGGACTATCATATGCACTCTTACTCCTATATAGACACTCAAACACCGCCACTCATCCATAGAGGTACTCACACACCTAGTCAGTCATGCAAATAATTAAACACACTGCCATTTACTCACCTATACAGTTATACACACACCAGCTCACTTAATCATACAAATACTAGCACATTGTTACGCTCTTATACAATCACTGATACAAGCACACACTCATCCATACAGCCACTATCACAATCACTCACTCTAAGCTTATAGCTATTTATATACTCCAACACACATATATACTGCCTTTCACATATGTAGTTAGTCACACATGTACCACTGGGACATACATTCACTCACTAACACACTCTTACACACACTTACCCACCCATACAGTCTATCACAGATGCACTCTTGAAATCATCCACCCAGTGAATCACCCACTCACACATCTATACACAGAGTCGCACACACCCCTCCCACACAAACACTCAGGCACCCATACAGATACTCAGACAACCATTCAATAACTCATATACACACTCATGTAGCTATTCACAAACACATGCAGTCACTTACACAGCAACAGACAGACGGATACAGACATTCACCCAGTTTAGTCACTAACCCATGCATTCAGTAAGATACGTTAAATCACTCACTTATAGAGTCAGTCACGCACCTACTAAATCATCCATACAGACACTTATACACCCACTCATTCTTCAATACGTCTTTTCCGATATATATTAAAAATATTTAAACTTTAGAGAAACACACAGTCACTGCATGATGTCATCAGTGATGTCATTTGAGATGTCATCAGTGATGTCACTGACCATGTCATGAGTGATGTAATATGTGACGTCATCAGCAGTGCATTGCGGGGCGCGAGTTATAGTTAGCTGAACTAACTATAACGAGGGAATTTCACGGGTTTTGTACGAGTGAAATGTCCAACTAACTATAACTGTCCCTAAAACCTATGGTTTTTTCAGTGAATATATATATATATATATATATATATTTATGTATACTTTGAAAATATAAAAACAATAAAAAAATATATTGATGATATTATTCACCTAAAAATGTTTATATATACAAAAACATATATCACATTTAATTAAAAAAATAAAAATTAATAGAACAAAAAAGTCATACAAATATTCTTTTATATTTAATGTAAAGATTAAAGAAAAAAGAAACAAAGAAGAAAAAATAACAATAATCCAAAAAACTACATTAGCAAAAGTGTTGGCCTGCAGACAAGTAAGATTTACTAACTACAGTTAAACAAGAATAGGAAAGGTTGGGGGGGGGTTATATTTACAATTCCCACCCAGACTAAGCAGCAGCAGGGAAAAGCTGAACTTTGGAGGGGTTAGATTTACTATTTCTACTCCAATGTAAGCAAAAGCAGGGAAAGTGTTGAGCTTAGGAAGGGTTAGATGTACCATTTCAATCCCTAATAATTTACAAAATGTATAAATACCTAACAACATAAAAAAATGAAAATATATCCAGAATGAAATATTTATACAATGTAGATAAATAAAATTAAATATAATTGAAAATTTAAATAGTAAAAAAGTAATTTACCTTATATAAAACAAAATAATTAAATTTGTAAATAGATTCACTTCCTTCCCTTCTACAATAAAATATCAACTAAAATGTTTTAAACACATTGTAAATTAAATACATTATAATCAAAAACAATTCACATTAGGATAGTAATTAAATAAAGCAAATAATATTAAAACAAACACTTATCAATGAATACACAAATAATTAAATACAATAAATAATTGACAGAACAGATAATCACTCAAATAATTTATATAATTAATTACTTATTAAATATGTAATTAACGTGAACAATTAATTTGAAAAAAACATTTATAAATTAAATTACTTTCCACTCTATTCCCCTGCAAACCCAGCAGTCCACTACTAAATTATAAATTATTTTAAACTATTGAAAATTTAAACTAGACATTAAAAATAAAAAAACACACTTAAATAATTAAAATAATAATGAATCGATTCAATACTGTGCATCCTTAATTACAAAGTTAATATTTAATAAACATTAAAAATGAATTTTAAGAAGCGCAACTTAAACTTTATATAACTTACAAACCCCACAACCACAATTAAATCAATTACTAATTAAATGTAAAAAATTCAGTTAGACCACAATTATGTTATTGATAATACATGATAATAAAAATACCACCTACAATTAATATGACAACAGATATATACTAAATTAATCAAAAATGATAATTAATACAGCTACATTAAAGTAAACACTTTTATATACAACAATATATTTTTTTAAATGTTATATATATGAAAACAATGTTTTCACCTTGTATATTCTGTTCTGCAATATTTTCGACTTGACGATATTTTTGACATTATATTCTTGCAACTCGTTATTTTTGTAAACAATATTTATGTTGTTCACCATGTTCACACTCCACTTTGCTCATATTTTCGGTACTCATACTTGGGTCAGCTTTCTTCTACTTGCTGTGAGAATCATCATTTTGCACATAGATTGTGTCTACATCGCAGCCAGAAAATGACATGGATTAGAGACATAGCTTTAAAGGAGATTCATGCCCTTAATCAATTGATGGTACCGTAATGAATCAGAGAGGAATGCTCTGTCTATTTAGGCAATACTGGTGTGTCTTGACAGAGAAGGATCCAGGGAAATGTGTGATGTTGGCTGACAACTAGTTAGTTAGCAGGGTTAACAAAAGGATCGAGCACCATAGCTCTAACCCAAAAGAAGATAAGAGCTGATTCCAAGGGGGAAGGTAAGGGTCAGGATAATTCTCAAGGGTCCAGGGCTTGACCCAGGCACAAACAGAATTGGGTTCCTAGTCAGGAACAGAAGGTCAAAGAGGCAAGGGAAGGTTCCTCCATGCCCAATTTGGTAACCTGCTCTAGGTGTCACAAGATGGGCATTACAAGAACGATTGTCTTGTGAAAGACTCTGTACCTGCAATGCGCATCGTCGGAAGTGTGTGAACTGTGGGTAGAGGACCCAAGAGGCCTCTGAGGCACTCAACGTAGTTGCTATAAACATTTTGAAAAGGGACCCAAATGCTGCGAAGCACATCCATCCAAATACCAGGGGGTTTGTGTAATGAGCATGTATCAATAGGAGGAAGGTTTTTGCCCAGTCTCCCAGGGATCAGGATTTACAGCTAACCCATAATAGCTCTCCAGGGCATAGCGTGGAACTCAGAAGGTAACAAAAAAAATGAAGCATTTTGTTTGCCGTGCATACATGTAATTAGATAACTCTTTAATGTGTGTTACTTACACCAAAATGCAGCCCCATTAATGTGTTGAAATCCCTTACCTCCTCTACATCAATGAGATACCATTTCACTGGATTACTGTGGTCTTCATGGGACCCCTGTAATTACTACGAAGAGGCTGATGATTTGCTCAAGTTATCCTACAGTAGCATATTTTCTGAAGCTGCTGCGCTTTCGTCTGGTTAGGTTGCTGAATCTTATTGCTAACCAATCAAGGCTTTCACTTTATAGTCAAGGTGAGAAGTGCTGAGTTTTTAGGGCAAAAACACAAACATTTACTGGGCTTCATCCTTTTCAGTTAATATGTGGACACAGTCATCAGGACAACTAGGTTTCAGCACCTGTTAGAAATTGGGTTTCTGGTTGGCAGAGGTTTGACCTAGTCAAAGCAGGAACCACAGTCCTGGTCAGGGTAAGTCAGTAACACACTTTAAATTACCCTGTTCACACCCTCTGGTAGCTTAACACAGAGCAGTCAGGCTTAACTTAAGAGGCAATGTGTGAAGTATTTGTGCAACACTTTAAACAGCAACACAGTGAAAACATCACAAAAAGACTCAACACCAGTTTAGAAAAATAGCTCCAGTTTTTATCACCAAAACAAGACTAAAATGACAAAAATCCAATAAGAACAAGTCATGATATGAATTTATAGAGAATAAGGGGCCGATTCTGATGCGGGTTGGAAAAGCTTCCCGACCGAATCGGTTGGGAAATGGTGTCCGACCCACTCGGATCGGGAAAGTCCGACCGGCGGAGTAGGATGCATCCGGATGCTTCCAGATACGATTTGGTTGAACTCCCATTGACTTCAATGGGAACATTTGTTCCTAACCGCATCAGAATTGGGCCCTCGGTCGGGAAGACACGTTCCCGATCCGATTTGGAAGGAGCAAATGCCGTTAGGAGGCCTTCCTAACCGCATCAGAATCAGGCCCTCGGTCGGGAAGCTTTTCCAACCCACATCAGAATCGGGCCCTACATGTTTTTGTAGTGCTTAGACACAGATAGCCCCGACTGAGGCTATCTGGTCATGCTTGACCGGGGCAAATCACAAAGTTCAAGCCGACCGAGATGAGTTCGGGTTGGATGCAAGAACCAACCTTGGCTGTCTGAACAGTACCTTGGCTGCGTCAACGTCAAGGGCAATGCAGGGAGCAAAGGAGGAGATGCGTCACTGTCGATACCGCAGATGTAGGCGATGCATCAGTTCCAAGCTGTGCAAAGTCGAGGATGCATCGAGAGTCAAGATGCAATGAATGGGACGATGTGTCGTCGTCGAACTGCTGGGCTGTAGGCGAAGAGAGCTGCACAAACTGATGTGCTGGCACCAAGCTGTGCAAAGTCGGAGATGCGTCAAAACAGGGGATGGTGCATTGCGCAGTCAGCGATGCGGTATCTGCGGTTCATACAGCAGCGGTGATGCATATGTGTCGAGGGAAATCGTCCGGTTCCGATTAGCACAACGTCGTTGATGCATGGATTTTCTTAGTTGTAGCACTTGGTACTAACTTCCAAGGACCTAGAACTGGATTTTCACCACTTGGCAGTGCAGGACTCACAGCAGAAAAAGTCCAGGTGCGAGTTGCAGGATGAAGAAAGATGTCTTTGATATCCCTGAGGCTTCAGAAAACAGGCGGCAAGCCAACAAGCCCTTGGAGATACTTTGGTTCTGGGATGCAGAGATGTATGTCCAGTCCTACTAACTCCCAGGCAAGCAGGCAGCAGGTCAACACAGCAAAGCAGTTCAGAAAACTGGCAGTCCCTCCAGCAGTACAGCAGTCCTTCTCCGTGGTAGAATCTCCTCCGTTCCAGAAGTGTTCTGATTTGGTGGTGTCAGAGGTCCAGTACTTATACTCAGTTGGGCCTTTTAAGTGAGGGGAGACTTCAAATAGATACTTTGAAATACACAGAGTCCTTTCTTTCCTGCCCTGGCTCCAAATTCACTACAGAGGAGTATGCAACCCTTTGAGTGGGGATAGGATGCAGCCTTTTCAGGTGTAGGTGTCAGCTCCTTCTTCCCATCCTGGTCAGGATGACCCGTCAGCATGCGGATGGCCACTCAGTCACACCTACCTCTCCTTTGTATGTGGCTGTCTACAGGGAATGCAGGAAGCCAGCTGTCACCCACCCCAGACGTTTATTCCAGAGACAGGCAGGAGGCCCCAAATGGTTACAGTAAGAAAATGGCAACTTTCTAAAAGTGGCATTTTAAGAATTGCAATTTAAAAGCCAACATCACCATAAATTGTGCTTTTAAATTGCGATTCAAGAGACACCACATCTGGGGGTCTTATCTCTTCCCAATTGGAAATAACACTTATAAAATGTAATAAGGCAATTCCAATATTATCCTATGGGAGAGATAGACCTTTCAGTAATGAAACATGAATTTAAGAGCATTTCAATCAATCAGGGGCTTGTAAAGTGCGGCTACTTACCCGTTAGGGTCTCAAGGCGCTAGGGGGGGGGGGGTGGGCTGTTGGTCCCTGTTGGTAGGGGATCATTTGAATAGCCAGGTCTTGAGGTCCTTCGTGAATTGGGTCAGCAACGCTATTGCCTGAGATGGAGGGGCAGGGTGTTCCAGGTCTTGGCGGTGAGGTCGGAAAAAGAGCTTCCACCGGTTCTGGTCTTGTGGATCCTGGGGACGGAGGCTAGGGTGAGTTGGGGGGAATGGAGTTGTCTGGTGGGTACATGGAATGGGAGGCAGTGGTTCAGGTATGCTGGCCCTTCGTCATGGAGAGCTTTGTAGGCATGTGTGAGGAGCTTGACAGTGATTCTCTTGTTGAGTGGGAGCCAGTGGAGTTGTCGGAGGTGTTTTGCGTGATGTGGCTTCGGCGGGGGATGTTGAGGACCAGTCTGGCTGCAGCCTTTTGAACGTTCTGTAGTTTCTTGAGCTGTTTTTGGGTGACGTTGGCATAGAGTGTGTTGTCGTAGCCGAGTCTGCTGGTGATGAGTGCGTGGGTGACCATCTTTCTGGATTCTGTGGGGATCCATGTGAATATCTTTCGGGGCAGGCGGAGCGTGTTGAAGCAGGCTGGGAATACTGCATTGATTTGGTGATTCACTGTAAGCAATGAGTCTAGTATGATGTCAAGATTGCGTGCGTGGTCCATCGGGGTGGGAGGAGATCCCAGAGCGGCTGGCCACCAAGAGTCATCCCTGGCTGAAGGGGTGGGTCCCAGGATGAGTACTTCAGTCTTGTCTGAGCTGAGCTTGAGGCAGCTGTCTATCATCCAGGTAGCAATGGCCTTCATGCCACTGTGGAAGTTGGTTCTGGCGGTTGTGGGTTCGTTGGTGAGGGAGAGGATCAGCTGGGTGTCATCAGTGTAGGAGACGATGCTGAGTCCGTGGCTTCTGACGATGGCTGTGAGGGGGGCCATGTAGATGTTGAAGAGGGTGGGGCTCAGGGAGGAACCCTGGGGCATTCCGCAACTGATCTCTGTGGGTTCTAAGAGGAACGGGGGTAGTCTTACTTGCTGTGTTCGGGTGGAGAGGAAGGAGTAGATCCAGTCCAGTGCCTTGTCGTGGATGCCAGCATTGTGGAGTCTCGTGATTAGGGTGCAGTGGGAGACGGTGTCGAATGCGGCCAAGAGGTCCAGTAGGATGAGGGCTGTGGTCTCTCCCCGATCGAGGAGGGTACGGATGTAGTAGGTGACTGCAAGGAGTGCAGTCTCTGTGCTGTGTTTGCTTTGAAAGCCGGATTGGGAGGTGTCCAGGGCATAGTTCACTTCAATAAACTCGGAGAGTTGGGCGTTGATGGCCTTCTGGATGACCTTGGCTGGGATGGGGAGGAGTAATGAAACAGGAATTTAAGAGCATTTCACTACCAGGACATGCAAAACTTAAACGTACATGTCCTACTTTTTAAATACACTGCACTCTGCCCATAATCTGTCCAGGGCCTACCTTAGGGGTGACCTATATGTAATAAAAAGTAAGGTTTTGGCCTGGCAAGTAGGTTAACTTGCCAGGATGACATTGCAATTTAAAACTGCACGCACAGGTTTTGCAGTGGCAGGCATGACATATGTTTAAAGGACTACTTAAGTGGGTGGAACAATCAATGCTGCAAGCCTATTATTAGCAGTTGATTTACAGTCCCTAGGCACACATACAGTACTTTACTATGGACTTATAAGTAAACCAAATATGCCAATTGTGGATAAACCAGTGTTACCATGTTTTAAGTAAAGAGCACATTCACTTTAGCACTGGTTACCTTTGGTCAAGTGCCCAGATTCCAAAAGCCAGCAAAAACGAAGTCAGCAAAAACATTCAAAAACAGGAGGTCAGAAGACAAAGGGTTAGGGGAAACCACACCAAGGATGCCAGGTTTAACAGCACCAATGCTGTCTGACCCTCCTGTTTACCCAGTCAGTGTTGCTTTCTGGTCCTACCACTCTTTTATTAGCTCTTAGCTTGCCTGCAGGTTTTTATTTGCCTGACTCATGCACTGCTCCACCAGTTTCCTGAGGTCAGTCACTAAGTCCACCACTTTCATCTGGGGTAACTGAGAAGTTCCTTTCAACCCTTCACTGACTACGGTGAGTGGGTCATGAATCAGATGCCTAAATAGCAGTTCTTATGGGCTGACCCCAAATCTCCTCTATGGGATTTCCCTGAAAGTAAATAAAAGGCATGGCAGGAGAAAACCTCACTTCCTCATGAGGTTCTCTACCTTAAGGGTCTTTTTGAACGGTTGGTTTGCGAATGGTATGCTGTGGAAAAGTGGTAGGTCACACCAGCTTGCTGTCACATTCCTATACTGTAACAGAAGGTGAAATTTGTTCCCTGATCAGACATCATCATCTTAGAAAATACACTTTCCAGAAAAAGGACTGAGGGACATCGTAGGGCATATTCTGTAATATACACAAACATTTTGGCACAAAGATCATTTTATAAAGCTCCATCTCTTCCATTATTGGCAGAGGCAGCTTTTTCTCCAGTGGGCTACATTTGCCTTATAGACTTTGAGGATTTTCTCTAAATTGTTATGCATGAACGCTGTGTGGTCCTTAGTGATGTCACCCCTAAGTATGTGAAGCCCTCCGTCTACCACTGCTAGTGACTTTCCCAATGTAAAGGCAGGGTCCAAGGGGTGAGCGAGAACGCCATGGACTTATGGCTGTTTATACAGACTACACCGAACATTTTATGCATATCCAGTGGTCTCGGAATGGAATGTTCCGGCTCTCTTATATAGAGAAGGAGGTCATCAGCATACAACAAAATCTTCCCAGTCTGATTGTCATCTGACGCCACACATTTGGGCATCACATCGCATCCAGTTGGTCAGTGGTTCCACCTCCTTGGCATACAACAGAGAGGAGAATAGGGAGCCCTGTCTTGTGCCACCCCAGAGTAAAGTCTTCTGAGATTGCGTCATTCACACGGACTCTTGCTCTGTAAAAAACAGTTGGACCCATGCTCGAATTTCTGGGCCAATCCCCTTCTTGCTTAGGACTGCTATGAGAAAGGGCCATTCCAGAGAATGGAATCAAATACCATTTTGGCCTTATGAGCCAGCACCAGCACCAGCACTGGCTCACGAATAGTAGCTGCCTGTGCCATGACCCCGTGTAGACACCTGAGGTTCTGTCTGGTTGACCTGCAGTACATGAACCCAGATTGATCAGCATGTATACGTTTGTTAAATATTTGGTACAAGCGGTTCATCAACACTTGAGCCAGTATCTTGGCTTCTGTTTTCAATAGAGAAATGGGGTGATATGAGGCTACCTTTCCCGCCCAAGCCTTTAAAACATTCTGAAAGCAACTCATTGGGTCTCGGTGTTTTCCCAGAGTGCATTTGTTTAATAGCCTCTAGAATCTCAGATATCTCTATTTTCTGGTTTGACAGGGTGGCATTCTTGCTTGCCAGGACTGGGGTGGGAAAGTCCAGCACAAATACCTCCACTTACTCCAAGGAGTAGTGTGGTTTAGACTGGCATAGGTCCTCCAAGTGAATGACGAAGGTTGTGCGATGTCAGTTCCCGACTCCACCACAGTACCCACCTCCATCATAATGCGTCCCACCCATCATTGACTTTCTTCCCTACGTGCCAGCCAGGCCAGCAGTTTGCCTGCCTTATTGCCGACCTAATAGAACTGGCGTTGTTTTTCTCAGTAAAGCATCTGTGCTTCATTCTCTACCCCCTGTCTATATTTCTCTCTCAGGTGGTCTAGATGAAGAAGCAGTTCTATGCTCAGGTAACTGATATATTCAGCCTCCCTTTGGCCGGTTAGTGTGACAGATCCAGCACTATCTTCTCTTTTCTACTTTGTTTGTCTGATATTATGGCGATTAGGACTGTCTGAAAGGCTCCGCAGAGGGTTACTCCCGTGCCCGGGGACCCTGTGTTGTCTTTAAACTAATAATATGTACCCTGGAGCACCTGATCCTTTGTGTCCCAGTTGAATTAGACCAATGGGTCCATTCTCTACTCGATTCTACCTGGGGCATGAGCAGAATATAGCATTGTTGTAAGTGGGGAGTGGTTGATAATCCACGTGGGAGAAAATGTGTGTTCCTATGCCTGTCACCTTGCAGTAGTGGTGCTAAGAGGGAGACTAGTGGGCACAGAGAATGTCTGTTAGTTGCTGCGTTTGAATATTCCCTGTTAGTGGGATGGGCATCATGCCAGAGGTCCATAAGCCCAAAGGCTGTCAGGAAGTGCTGTAATGATCTGTCATCGTAGCCTGAGTGTTTAGCTGTTGTGAACCTGCCATGTCAGGACTGAGCATTAGGTTGATGTCCCCTCCCATGATCAGGAGCTCTGCGGGAGCCTGGGTGATTTGTTCTAACAGCTCAGATTGTAGTCCCTGTGGGATGTACATAGGCACCACTACTGTTGTTTCCCCATTCCATTCTCCCATTTCTGATATGTGCCAGACCTCCCTATCCGTCTAGACTATGGTTATTAACAATAGGAGTGATTTACAGGCCAGGATACCCACCCCATGGGAGCAGGACGTAAACCCAGAGTGGGCCAGGACATTTTATAGCCATCTACCTATGAATCCACATTTATTGCCAACCTAGATGTGTCTAGTGTAGTAAAACCAGGTCAGGATTCTGTCTAGCAAGAAAGCCAATCACTGTCCCGCTCTTTAAATTGTGTTCGAGCCCATTCACATTCCATGTTATGATCCACAGATCCTGTCCCTGTTGGTTAGCCATTGCGCAAGAACAAGGTGAGTGTTGTGCATAGTTCTGAGTTCAAGATGTCCCTGTCTCCCCCAGTCTGTACAGTACTCCACAGTTGCCATTAACCCCCTCTCACTGAACCACCCCCAAACTACTGCCTCATGCTGCAGGTGTGGAACTGCCTGCTGCCCCAATGCTTGAGGTGCCTGTCGCCCACCCTTATGAAACATTTAAACTATGAAACCTGAAAAACACAGTGTGTAATAGTCTGTATGGTTGTCTTGTGACCTAACAGGAAGAAATAAGAAAATCAAAGGAAAAAAGGGGTGCAAAGTAGCAGAATAACACACTGGAAAGTAGGTACTACAACTTTGTGATTCTACTTCTGAAGCTATGTCCTGCCACCAGTCCTGCCTGGTGTCCAGGATGTATTTGCCCATAGTCAGCTGCATGTTGTTCTGGAGTCCTCCTCAAGTGTCGATGTATTCGGTTAGTCATCCTTTTGGCGTGGTATTATCTGTTCTGTTGGCCGCAGCGGTGTTGTCTCAGAGCCCCTGCATCACAGTGATGGGTGTTCCCTTTTCTGTTTCTTGTGTACAACTGGGCTCTAGCCTTCTAGCCAGTCCCACACCTCCTTCGATGTGAAATTCCAGGATTTGACCTCTGACATGATTGTGCAGATTAGCCAGTAATAGCATCATATATTGCACATTCAGCTTCTGCAACTCCACTTTTGTCTTATCGAAGGCCCTCTGTCTTGCCTGCACTTCTTGTGTATAGTCTGGGAAGAGTGAGATTGTACAGTTCTCATAGGGAGTGGACCTTCTTGCCCACCACTCTGAAGATGGCATTGCAGCCCCTGTAGTTTAAGAACCTCGCAATCATCGGTTGAGCTCTGGCCCCCTGTTTGGGGGGTTCCCCCAGGCACCCTGTGCACCCGTTCTATCATAAAGCAGCCGGAGAGATCTGGGGGGACACCACTGTCTTGACAAACTTCTCCAGAAGGCACTCTGGATCCTTCCCCTCACATTTTTCACGGAGACTCACCACACGGATGTTGATTAGGAGGGACCATCCCTCTGCGTTCCCTGCTCTGTCATGGAGGCGATCCACACCCTCTCGAAATGAGTTGACCTCTCTCTTTAAAGTAGCAATGGAGTCTTAGTGATCCATAACCATGTGCTCTACCAATGTCACCCTATTGGTGAGCTTCTTGCAATATGATCAGGTAAGTGCAATGTGAATTGCTACAGTGTCAATTTGGTGTTCAACGTAGATTAGTGTCTCTGATCACCTGAAGCAGATCTTTCAGGGAGGGGTCTGATTCCTCAAGCTCTTCTGCAGCAGTCTGGCCAGTGCTGGGCTAACTCCCCCCCAGCGGATACGCTGGAAATCTTAATGTTCCAGTCTGTTTGACAGCATAGTGCTGCGTCCTTTATCGTGCACCCAGTTCCAGTTCCAGCAGCTGAGTCAGCTCCATGTCACTGACCATGTCATGAGTGATGTAATATGTGACGTCATCAGCAGTGCATTGCGGGGGCGCAAGTTATGTTAGCTCAGCTAACTATAACGTCCGATATTCTCTGGTTTTGTACAAGTGAAATGTCTGACTAACTATAACGTCCCAGAAACCTGTGGTTTTTTCAGTGAATTTCAAAGGTTTTTTAAATGATAATTACTAACTATAACGTCCCTAAAACCTGTGGTTTTTTTCAGTGATTTTCAAAGGTTTTTTAAATGCTAATCCCTAACTATAACGTCCCTGAAACCTGTGGTTTTTTCAGTGAATTTCTAAGGTTTTTTAAATGCTAATCCCTAACTATAACGTCCCCGAAACCTGTGGTTTTTTCAGTAAATTTCTATGTTTTGTACATGATTTTATTTATGAAAACATGTTTGTAACTATTTTTTGTCTATGACTTTTTAATTATTTTTTTGTTTTAAAATAATTATAATCCGTTTAAAAAAATATATAACATAGCTGATGAAAGATTTATAGTGTTATCCACTTAAATTAACACTGTTTTATTGTTTGTAATTTTGATCAGTGTGATATAAAATAATAGAATTTTCAAATGAAAAAGATTTTTTTTTTTAAATATAGTTTCTTTTTCAATTATTTTTTGCTAAGTTAAATTTTGTAAGATTGCTTTTAATACTATGAAAGTTGTTCTGTTGTATTTTTATGATAACTATCTTTTTACCAATTTGTTTTTATGTACCAAAAGGGTCGCTCACTCTACGTGATCCCACTCGATGGGTGCGCGAATCCGGTATACGAATGTCATGCTCAAAAACACATTTAGAACTAATAAATATATGTTTTAGACGTATAGGTTTATTACTCACTACATAAAAATAGTAATAAAGGTGTTTAAAATTTGTTGTCAAATGTTTTTGACATATTTTTGTGGCTGCGATTGTATTGCTAAGGGGAAGCGGTTCTCCGCGGTGGGTGCGCAAACCCTGCCATCACGTATTTTCAAGTTCGCGTAGAAGTCGCGACTTCGGCGTAGTTTCAAAACTCTAAAATATGACTGTTTCTATTTAAATATCGGTTTTGCATAAAGAGTTTTCATTGAAATACTTTGGAACATCATGTCCTGATAGCAAATTACCGTTATATATAACATTTAGTACATTTTACGGGTGCGCGACATAAGCGCGCAGGATGCGCGACCCCTGCACAACCCCATGTGACATAGAAAGAAAGCTTTGCATTGGTTGAACAGGTTTTCATTCTGTTCATGGGTGGAACCAACACCTGTTACAACCCTTTCTTTTTGGGTGTGTCTGCATTGAAGACAACCTGTTTTGTAGGCTCTGTAATTTTTCATTTTTTTGTGGTGTTTTTCATTTTCCATCTTGTAAAATGGCAGCAGCTTTCCCAGAGGAGCATGAGGAGGAGATGGAGGATATTGAAGAGCCAGTAAAGAAGAGGAAAGAAAGCATTGTGTGGGCCTTCTTCACTGTGCCAGAAGGCGAAAAGAAAGTTAATGCCCGAAAAGTGACATGTAACATCTGTCACAAAATATTATCGAGAGGCTATGAGAAGAAGTACTCTTGTGGTACTTCTTCTATGAAAAAGCATTTGAAAACTATGCATCCAATTTGCCTGGCACGTGAGGTGGAGGGTAGAAGACAAGAACAAGCAGCCAACAATGATGGACAACAACCATCAACATCTGCAGGGGTTGCTTTGAGCACTCCACAACCACTGATAGTTCCGGAGTTGGCGGATGCTTCAATCGTCTGTCGCCACTGCCTTACGACACTGTGCGTGGGAGAGCTATCCATTGATGCCGTGAAGACACTCATCAAGAACCACAAGTGTTAGTTTTTTTTGTTGTTCTTGCTTATGTTTCTAGTTATACAGAAACAGCAGAGTTGGACTGTGTAACTTTTCTTTTTTCTTATTAAAAAAATGAAAAACACCCAAAAAGAAAACCATTCAGAAAATACAAAACAAATTAAAATTGTTCCAAAAAAAAAAAAAGGTTCTAATGGTACCACCTAAACTGGTAAAAAATAGAAAAACTGTACGTAATGAAAGTGAATGATTGTATGAATGTGTGTATGATTAATGTTAGAATTGTGTATAAGTAGTGTCTTAGTAACTGAATGAATGCATGGATAGTATTTGAGGGAATGGATGAGTGCAACAGTAGTGTCTAAGTCATTGCATGAGTGTATGGACAGTGCCTGGCTTATTGGATGAGTGTAGGGTAGTGCCTCGTTGATTGGAGGAGTGCTTGGGTAGTGCCTGAGTGCATGGATGAGTGCATGGGTAGTGTGTTGAGGGAATAGATGAGTGCATGAGTAGTGCAGGACTAGAGTTTCAGAGAATGGATAAGTGCAACAGAAGTGCCTGGGTGATTGCATGAGTGCAAGGGTAGTGCCTGGATGATTGGAGGAGTGCTTGGGTAGTGCCTGAGTGCATGGATGAGTGCATGGGTAGTGCCTGGGTGATTGAAGGAGTGCATGGGTAGTGCCTGAGTACATGGATGAGTGCATGCATAGTGTTTGAGGGAATGGATGAGTGCAATAGAAGTACCTAAGTGATTGAAGGAGTGCATGAGTAGTTCTTGGGTGATTGCGGGAGTGCATGAGTAGTGCCTGGGTGATTCGAGGAGTGTGTAGGTATTGTCTGAGTGATTGCATGAGTGCCTGAGTGCATGGATGAATGCATGGGTAGTGTTTGAGGGAATAGATGAGTGCATGAGTAGTGCAGGACTAGTGTTTCAGAGAATGGATAAGTGCAACAGAAGTGCCTAGGTGATTGCATGAGTGCAAGGGTAGCACGTGGATAAGTGGAGGAGTGCTTGGGTAGTGCCTGAGTGCATGGATGAGTACATGGGTAGTGCCTGGGTGATTGAAGGAGTGCATGGGTAGTGCCTAAGTGATTGCATGAGTGCAGGGGTACTGCCTGAGTGCATGGATGAGTGCATGGGTAGTGTTTGAGGGAATGGATGAGTGCAATACAAGTGCCTAAGTGATTGAAGGAGTGCATGAGTAGTTCTTGTCTGATTGCATGAGTGCATGAGTAGAGCCTGGGTGATTCATGGAGTATATAGGTAGTATCTGAGTAATTGCATGAGTGCAAGGGTAGTGACTGGGTGATTAGAGGAGTGCATAGGTATTGCCTGAGTGATTGCATGAGTGCAGGGGTAGTGCCTGAGTACATGGATGAGTACATGCATAGTGTTTGAGGGAATGCATGAGTGCAATACAAGTGCATGCGTGATTGAAGGAGTGCATGATTAGTGCCTGGGTGATTACATGAGTGCATGGGTAGTGCCTGGGTGATTCGAGGAGTGTATAGCGAGTGTCTGAGTGATTGTATGAGTGCAAGGGTAGTGACTGGGTGATTAGAGGAGTGCATAGGTAGTACCTGAGTGATTGCATGACTGCAGGGGTAGTGCTTGAGTACATGGATGAGTGCATGCATAGTGTTTGAAGGAATGAATGTATGCAAAACAAGTACCGGAATGATTGGAGCAGTACATGAGTACTGTTTGGATGAGTGTATGAGTACAGGGGTAGTACCTGGGTGATTGGAGCAGTCAATGGGTAGTACCTCAGTGTATCGATGAGTTCATAGGTAGTGTTTGAGGGAATGCATGAGTGCAGCAGTAGTGCCTGAGTAATTGCATGAGTGCATGGGTAGTGTCTGGGTGCATGGAGCACTCCATGGGTATAGCCTGAGTGCGTAGATGAGTGCATGGATATTATTTGAGAAAATGGATGAGTGCAACAGTTTTATCTAAGTGATTGCATCAGAGCATGGGTAGTGCCTGGGTGCATGAAACAGTGCTTGGGTAGAGCCTGAGTGCATCGATGAGTACATGGGTAGTGTTTGAGGCAATAGATGAGTGCAATAGAACTGCTTGAGTGATTGGAGGAGTGCATGAGTAGTGGCTGGCTGATTGCATGAGTGCAGGGGTAGTGCTTGCGTGTTTGGAGAAGTGCATGGGTAGTACCTGAGTGTATGGATGAGTGCATGGGTAGTGTTTAAGGGAATAGATGAGTGCAGCAGTAGTGTTTGAATGATTGCATGATTGCATGCGTAATGCCTGGGTAAATGCATCAGAGCATGAGTAGATCCTGAGTGCATGGATGAGTGCATAGGTAGTGTTTGAGGGAATTGATGAGTGCAACCGTAGTGTCCAAGTGATTGTATGAGTGTATGGATAGTGTCTGGCTTATTGGATGAGTGCAGGGGTAGTGCCTCGGAGATTGCAGAAGTATATAGGTAGTGCCTGAGTGCATGGATGACTCCATGGGTAGTGTTTGAAGGAATAGATGACTGCAACAGTAGTGTCTAAATGATAACATGAGTGCATGGGTAGAGTTTACCTGATTGCAGGAGTACAGAGGTAGTGCCCAGATGATTGGAGCAGTGCATGGGTAGCGTCTGAGTGTATGAATGAGTGCATAGGTAGTGTTTGCAGGAATGAATGAGTGCATGAGTGCAACAGTAGTGCCTGAGTGATTGCATGAGTTCATCGGTAGTGCCTGGGTGCATGGAGCAGTTCACAGGTAGAGCCTGAGTGCATGGATGAGTGCATAGGTAGTGTTTGAGGGAATGTATGAGTGCAACAGAATGCCTGTGTGATTGCATGAGTGCAAGAGTAATGCCTGGATGATTGGAGAAGTGCTTGGGTAGTACCTGAATGTATGGATGAGTGCATGGTAGGGCCTGGGTAATTGAAGAAATGCATGGGTAAAGCCTCAGTGATTGCATGAGTGCAGGGGTAGTGCCTGAGTGCATGGATGAGTACATGGGTAGTATTTGAGGGAATGGATGAGTGCAATACAAGTGCCTAAGTGATTGAAGGAGTGCATGAGTAGTTCTTTAATTGCATGAGTGCTTGAGTAGTGCCAGGGTAATTTGAGGAGTATATAGGTAGTATCTGAGTAATTGCATGAGTGCAAGGATAGTGACTGGATGATTAGAAGAGTGCATAGGTAGTGCCTGAGTGATTGCATGAGTGTAGGGGTAGAGCCTGAATACATGGAAGAGTACATGCATAGTGTTTGAGGGAATGCATGAGTGCAATACAAGTGCCTGAGTGATTGAAGGAGTGCATGAGTAGTGCCTCGCTGATTGTATGAGTGCATGGGTAGTGCCTGGGTGATTCAAGGAGTGTATAGCTAGTGTCTGAGTGATTGTATGACTACAAAGGTAGTGACTGGGTGATTAAAGGAGTGCATTGCTAGTGCCTGAGTGATTGCATGACTGCAGGGGTACTGCCTGAGTACATGGATGAGTGCATGCATAGTGTTTGAGGGAATGAATGAGTGTAATACAAGTGCCTGAATGATTGGAGGAGTGCATGAGTAGTGTTTGGATGATTGTATGAGTACAGGAGCAGTGAATGGGTAGTGCCTTAGTGTATCGATGAATTCATAGGTAGTGTTTCAGGGAATGCATGAATGCAGCAGTAGTGCCTGAGTGATTGCATGAGTGCATGGGTAGGCCTGAGTGCATGGAGCAGTCCATGGGTACAGCCTGAGTGCATGGATGAATGCATGAGTGCTGTTTGAGGGAATGGATGAGTGCAACAGTTTTATCTAAGTGATTGCATCAGAGCATGGATAGTGCCTGGGTACATGGATGAGTACTTGGATAGTGTTTGAGGGAATAGATGAGTGAAATAGAACTGACTGAGAGATTGGAGGAAGGCATCAGTAGTGCTTGGCTGATTGCATGAGTGCAGGGGTAGTGCCTGGGTGATTGGAGCACTGCATAGGTAGTGCCTGAGTGTATGGATGAGTGTATGGATAGTGTTTGAGGGAATAGATGAGTGCAGCAGTAGTGTTTGAATGATTGCATGACTGCATGGGTAATGCCTGGGTACATGCATCAGTGCATGGGTAGATCCTGAGTGCATGAATGAGTGCATAGGTAGTGTTTGAGGGAATGGATCATTGCAACAGTAGTGTCTAAGTGATTGTATGAGTGTATGGATAGTGCCTGGCTCATTGGATGAGTGTAGGGGTAGTGCCTCAGAAATTGGAGAAGTGTATAGATAGTGCCTGAGTGCATGGATGAGTCCATGGGTAGTGTTGAAAGGAGTGGATGAGTGCAACAGTAGTGTCTAAATGATAGCATGAGTGCATGGGTAATGTCTGCCTAATTGCAGGAGGACAGAGGTAGTGCCTAGATGATTGGAGCAGTGCATGGGTAGTGTCTGAGTGTATGGATGAGTGCATAGGTACTGTTTGAGGGAATGCATGAGTGCAGCAGTAGTGACTGAGTGATTCCATGAGTTCATGGGTAGTGCCTAGGTGCATGGAGCAGTGCATGGGTACTGTCTGAGTGTGTGGATGACTGCATAGGTACTGTTTGAGGGAATGCATGAGTGCAGCAGTAGTGCCTGAGTGATTGCATGAGTGCATGGGTAGTGCCTGGGTGCATGGAGCAGTCTAAGGGTACAGCCTGAGTGCATGGATCAGTGCATGGTTACAGTTTGAGGGAATGGATGAGTGCAACAGTTTTATCTAAGTGATTGCATCAGAACATGGGTAGTGTCTGGGTGCATGGAACAGTGCTTGCATAGAGCCTGAGTGCATGGATGAGTATATGGGTAGTGTTTGAGGGAATAGATGAGTGCAATAGAACTGCCTGAGTGATTGCCGGAGTGCATGAGTATTCCCTGGCTGATTGCATGAGTGCAGGGGTAGTGCCTGGGTGATTGGAGCAGTGCATAGGTAGTGCCTGAGTGTATGGATGAGTGCATGGGTAGTGTTTGAAGGAATGGATCAGTGCAACAGTATTGTCTAAATGATAGCATGAGTGCACGGGTAGTGTCTGCCTGATTGCAGGAGTACAGAAGTAGGACCTAGATGATCGGAGCAGTGCATGAGTAGTGTCTGAGTGTATGGATGAGTGCATAGGTAGTGTTAAAGGGAATGAATGAGTGCAACAGAAGTGCCTGGGTGATTGCATGAGTCCAAAAGTAGTGTCTGAATTATTGGATGAGTGCATGTGTAGTGCCTGGCTGATTGCATGAATGCAGGGATACTACCTGTCTGATGATATCTGAAAGTTTTTAAATAGTGTAAAGATTCAACATTATTTTTATTAGAAATAAATAATACATAAATGAATGTTAACACGCATATTATGTTATGTATTCTTACCTTTTTAGTAATTTAGATACATAACTCTGTTGAACTATTTTAGAATAGTATTGTTGTAAACTGAAATAAAACACTTTTCAAACTTCACCATTACCTACAGTAAAGAAGAAGAAAAAAATGTTATATAATCTAGCGCATTATAGAAATTAAAGTATTATCCTTTTAAGAACACAACATAATTTTAGAATTACATAACATTTTCAGTTTCCCTTTTTGCTGTTTTCAGATTCTACTGAACTTTACCATACACAGTGATTTCAACGTGGTATCATCATACAACAGCGGGAAAAAACAATCAACGAGATTGTAAAAAAAAACAAATTACCGCAAAGCAATAGTTTCAATATGAGTACCTATATGAGGTTAGTAGTGGATATGAACTAGAAGCACAGAACCTGGGCAACAAAAAAGACGGGGCAAACAGCAGCTTGGACGAAACACTTTCTAATGTACCCTGTCCAGCATATCCTGTTAGGCCAGGTCCCTGCATCGCGACAACTACCGCTGAGATTTCTATAGCATCGGATTCTCCTGATCTGATATCGCCGCCAGCAAAAAGGTGTAAGCAGCATACTCCACCAGCAGCAGTACAATTGAAGAATGATTCCCAGAAAAAAAAAAAAAGGGGGGGAAGACATCGAAACAGGATGTACTGGTCTCCACGACAGGATCTGAAGATGCGGGGCGTCATATACAAGGCACTGAAACACTCTTTAAAAAACTGCATGGGAAAATAGACTCAATTGAAAGGCGTGTTATGTCTGAGATAAAAAAAAGTACAGAAAGACATTACTAAACTAATGGACCTGGTTTCAGTTTTGCAGCCATTAAATGTTAACAATACATGTCAGAAATCTACATCTATATCTACCATGCTAAATATGTTTGATGATAAAAAGAAACTGTCACAAAACGCGCAAAGCCCTGTAAGTAAGGTAGTAAAGGCTATCAGTCACCAACCGCCTGTACTACAAACAAAGGAAATCCCAGGATCGTATAGATTACAATTGGCTACTAGTCAGACTAATGGTAACCTACAGAGTAATATAAAACCACATCAAGTATTAAACGGATACTACCGTCCAAATACGCCCCATGGGGGTTCCCTTAGTCTGCCACCTCAAGCTACCCCTTACGTTATTGTTTTAAAGAACGTCCCAAAACTTCAAAATGATTCTATTGAATCATGGGACTTACTGAAGAACCAGGTCATACACTGGTTCACCCGTAACACCCATTGTAGCACTAGACTCTTATTTCAAGAGATAATTATGCTAAGAAGAGTTAGTTGGGTGGGTAAAGGGGAGAAATTAAGTAATAGAGATTGTGTGGTAGTAAACGTTCGTCATCCGGAAGTGGTAGGATGTTTACTAGAAGAGTTATCAGCGAAATATACCTGGCCACATGAAAAGTGTAAGGGTAGCATCACTGCAGTACCCCTTGGATATTTTTACAGATCACATTTCGAGCAGTCTCAACCAACAGGCAGAGTGAATTGTTCCCCTGAAATCTTTGGGATACCATCCATGCCAAATAGATTTGCCCCTCTAGGCAGTTGTAGTGAGGTGGATTGACTGGACCCAAAAACTATTGAATTTGATGACAGTAATTGTGTTCCTAAGACATTAAACCACTTCGCGGAAGAAGTATGTCCTGTAGTGGAGTACATTAATGAAGGAAATCAATGCTCCTACACAGAAAATGTAGAAGCAAATCCTACAAATGTAGTGGAAATAGATGTTTGCAGTGACCCCACTCTTCAGAATACTAGGACGGGGGTAGTTTTAACAACCCGCCCTCTGGTTGGGTCACTGCAAATTATGTCATGGAATATTGCAGGGGTTAAAAATAAACTGCAAAACCCGACATGGCTTAAAAGTATCCAGTACTGCTCCGTGATTCTCTTACAGGAAACATGGTCGACAGAGATCTTTTATATTAACGGTTTTAAAACTGTTTTCTCTAAAGCAACACCATCTAAGTCTGGGCGAGCAAGTGGGGGATTGGCGGTTCTAATTTCAGTGTCTGCACCATTGTCCCTAAAGAAAACTTATATATTTTCACAGCATTTCCAGCTCTTAGTTTTTACTGTTAAAGGAAAGCAGAATATTGTACTTATTAATTTTTATAACAATGTTTTTGACAACTCGAGACATGAGATAATTATAAAATTCGAGGTAGAGTTGGATAAACTTTTAAAAGACCTGGGGGCGATAACATTTTAATCTGGGCCAGGGATTTTAATTACGATCTCTGTGATTATACCCTAGGGGATCAATGTGGTCACGAGGATGTACTCGGTGATCACCTCCTGCACTTTCCACATAATTGATATGGTGAAACAATCAACCATGTCATGTATAAACATGACCTAGAAATAATGGAGCTAGGCCCCCATGAGGGAGTAAACCTTATTCATACATATGAGGGGGCCAGGTCATCTTCGCGTATTGACCACTTTTTACTATCCAGGAACTGCAGGCCATTGGTAGAAAAATGTTACATACAACCGAGTCTCCTCAGTGATCACCATCCCATTGTGTTAATATTAAATTCCCAATTATATCAGAGGACAACATTTGCCGAAACTAGTATTAACACAAAGGGTGAAAATGGGATATCGATAAAGTGGACAGGTGTTGATCCCACTGTTTTCGTGGAAAATGTAATTCAAAAAAATAGTTTACACATAAAAACATGTTTGGACAGGACATCCAGTAATATTGAAATTGTCTCAGCCTTCCAAAATATCTCAGATGAAATTTCACAAAACCTGAAAGTCAAAAGCAAGAAAAACAATGATGATTGCCCACGTTGGTTTAACCCTTTCCGTGCTCATGACGAGCTCAGCTCGTCATGCTGCGCGGTAGCGCTGTGCGCATGACGAGCTGAGCTCGTCACGACCCCACCCGCGATCGGAATGTCCAGCACACGAGCGGAATTCCGATCGCGGTCAAGGGGTTAATCAACATTGTTCTAGATTAAACAGGTCTTTGAAGGAACCCCGGAATAGAGGCAAAATTTGTAGCCTCCGTAGGAGCTACAAGCAAGCTTTAAAGTCGAGGAAAAACGAAATTAGGGAGGATGCCTGGCAGAGTCTCATTCAAGCAGCCGAGACCAAGAACTCAATTCTTTTCTGGAAAACTATAGACCACCCCTTGTTTAAAGAAGTCTCATCTGCAAGGGTTGATATATTAGTTATGCCAGAAGAATGGTTAACCCACTTTGAGAAAATTTTTAATCCCTACCGACAGTCTTTGGAAATAGATGAGAATCGATATATTATTTTAATGAATACCCCTAGGATAGAAATCATTACTAAAGAAGAGATAAAATTAGCTTTAAAAAAAAAGTGCAAGTGGAAAGGCTGCAGGGCCTGATGGGGTCCCAATTGATGTTTTCAAGCACAATGCAGATCTTTGGTCCCCTATTTTAGCCAACTTGTCCAATGCCATTACTAACGGGGTGTTACCAGTTACCTGGGCTGAAAGTGTAATTGTCCCTATCTTCAAAAAAGGAGACAGAGGTAGCGCAAAATGCTACCGGCCAATATCCCTTCTTGACTCCACCTCTAAACTCATGGGCAGAGTCCTGCTAGCTAGGCTGGATTGTTGGGTGGAGGAAAATAACATCTTAACGGACGCCCAATACGGCTTCAGAAGGGGTATTGGAACGGTTGAGCAATGCGTTAACCTCGAGTTAATAATAGGGAAATACACACACGCCAAAGAAGGTCTTCTCCATCTCTGCTTTGTAGATCTTTCCAGTGCCTTTGATCTGGTAAATCACTCTAAGCTATGGAAAACTCTAGTAGAGATGGGTGCCCCTTATGACATTATACATTTTTTATCACAGATATATGTCCACCTAATATCAAAAATACGATATGGCTTGAAAGGGGAATGCACAACGCACTTTAAGGTAACCCGAGGAATCAGACAAGGATGTGTTCTTGCCCCCCTTTTATTTTCACTTTATATTAATGGAATAGACTTTTTATTACAAAGATTGAAAGCTGATGCCCCAGTTGTTGGCAAACGCGTCACACTGGTTTTACTATATGCCGATGACGCAGTACTACTATCGAGAACTGCAAATGGACTACAATTGTTGATAGACAACTTCACAGAATTTATGACTAAAAAAGATTTAAAAATAAATTTAAGCAAAACGCTTTTCATGACATGTGGGAAAAAGAAAATTAAAAGTAGAGCCCATTATGTCGGGGGTCTATCTATCGACAGGACAACTACCTTCTCTTATTTGGGCATAGGGGCCGATTCCGATGTCGGACGGACTCAGGTCCGTCCGACATCGTCCAGGAGCCGTAACCAACCGACCTGCTGTCGTCGGTTACGGCCCTGCAAGTACGATGCGACCGAACCCTGTTCGGTCGCACTTGTATATTGCACAATGGGAGCATGCATTCCGAGCGGAATGCATGCTTGCATTGTGAAAAGCAGGGGTGCAGTTCATCCCTGCACCCTGTGGCCGGCACCCCAAGGTGCATGCCACCGGGTGCAGGGATCAACAGAGGGGCACCATAGGTGCCCCCAGGCTGCCATTCGGCGGGCCTCGCACCCATGGGGGCCCTACTGGGGGCCCCCAAAGACAGTTACCGACTGCCTTTTCGTGCCGGAAAGACCGGCACGAAAAGGCAGTGAAATACTGCCATCGTACTCCCTCGGTCGTGAAGAGGCGGCCGGGGGAGTACTGAAGGATTTCCGGACGGCGGACGGGCTCTCCGAACCCTTCATAAGCCATCCGGAAATCCGAGTCGGATTCCTTTCCGACCGAGCCCATCGGAATGGCTCGGTCGGAAAGGAATCCAGCCGGCACGTTCCGATTCGGTCGGAAGGGCTCCGACCATCGTTCGGTGCCCTTCCGGCCGAAATCGGAATCGGCCCCTTAGTCTTTAATGGTAAAGGACCGTGGACCACACATGTAAACTCTAGCAAATTGAAGTTTGTGAGATCAAGCGAAGCCATTTTTAGATTCTCACAAAAGATAGGCAATAAGCCGATACGAGAGATTTTAAAGTTATACAGGAGTAAGTGCATCACAGGGGTCTGTTATGGCAGATACCTCGCCACTACAAACCCTTGAGAATACATTTTTAAGAAGATTATTGTCGGTCCCAAACTCAATTGCAACCTATATAGCTCATAAGGAACTAGATGTATCTTAAGTGAGTGATCTGATTGATGTCGCGGCTCTCACTTTGTGGTACAGAATCTGGACGATTGAGGAAGCTCACTTTACTAAGGATATTTTCCTGGACTGCCTGAAATTAGATCATTACAGGAATATCCCATGGATATACCATATAATCAGACTTCTAACTGAGTGTAATATAGTACCAAATTTTAAGAACCCGGAGAGTATCCAGATTAGAAGTAAAGTGGAGCTAAAGAAGTGCCTCATGGAAACCAGAGACAGAACCAGGATAGCCGAACTCAGTACAAAATCAGGTGCTAGATTTTATAGTGAAGGACCGTTTTGCGTGGGCACACAACCGTACCTAGGGCCATATGTATGAAAATCGGAATTTGCGATTCTCAAAATGCGATATTTTGCGAATCGCATTGTGAGAATTGCAAAATACGATGTATCAAGAAAATCGCAATTATTTAGCGATTCGCCTAAATTCGCAGAATAATTCTGAGAATCCCAATTTGCGATTCTTTATTTGCGAAATTCGCTAATAAGGAATCGCAAAATGGGGAATCTGCCATTCAGGTGCAGCTTGATGACATCACAACCAGGAAGTGTGACTGCACAGCTGCACCTGATTGCCAGAAGCACAGTCAGAGGCTGAGGGGAGAGTGGAAGAGCACTGCACTGACATCCAGGGAGGCAAAATGAATCCCCAGGAGCAGGAGAAGGAGAAGGAGAAGGAGGAGGCAGGAAGGAAGAGAAAACCTAAATTCAGTGACAGGGAGCAGGAAGTCCTGATAGAGGAGATGGTAGGCAGCCATGAGCTCCTCTTTGGGAAAAAGCCCTGAACGTGCCAGAGGCAAGGAAGAGGAAAATCTGGGATGCCATACAGGACAAGGTGAATGCCATAGGTGTAACCCACCGCACTGTGGAGGACCTGCGCAAGCGCTGGTACGATATGCGGCTGAGATCAAAAGAAAAGCTGGCAACCAGGTTGGCTGAGGCGAAGAAGACCGGGGCGGCACATCCAGTGCTACAGAGTCCATGCCCCAGGAGGAGTTGGTGGAGTCCACCTTGCTATCGGAGAGTGTCAGTGGAGTGGCTGACCTGGACAGCTCCGACCCACCCACCACCAGTCAAGGTAAGATGCATGCCATCTGTCCCCTTCCACTCCACCATAGCACCCACACAGTTTTGAGCCCCCAGCAACCAAACAGTTTTTCAACTCCAGTACATGGTGTTGTGTACACCCTGAAATGCATCATGGGAGATGTAGTCACATGCACCAAACAGTGTAGTATTGAGACACAGCAAGGTAGTAACAGTGACAGTGAGTCAGGGAATGCAAAATACAGGCAGACAGGATGTAGGTAATGCAAAAATAAGTAGATTTAACCTCTTACAAAATGAGAATGAGTACACTACAAATATTGTCTGTGCTTCTGTCTTCACAGCACCACTGGCAAGGCAGGAGGGCAGTGCAGGGCATGAGGAGGCAGATGTCACCGATGAGCAGGCAGGGGAGGAGGAGCAGGAGGCACAGACCCCTGAAATCCCTGTTGCATGCAGAAAACGCAACATCGTGCCACCACTACCACAGATGGAGGCAGACCTACAGGGAAGCGGAGACGAATCCCAGGCAGGCCAGGCCCAGCTTACAGTCCCACACAGGCAACAGTCCCCTGACCACCAGAGGGAAGGAGGAGGAAACAGACGCAGGGCAAGGCAGTCCCCCAGTGCTGGTGATGAGGAGCAGCAGTCCGTGTTCTCCGGCCTCGAGGGCACTATGGTAAAGGTGCAGCGGCTGCAAGTAAAATCAATGCGGTCAATGCAGCGTCAGTTCCAAACCCTAAACCATCACATGAGCAACATGAGGGGTGAGATGAGGGAAATGACTGGTGCCATACGTGAACTGTGTGCCGTGCAGAGGAGATCCAACGCCCGCATGGACACATACAGCAAGGCGGTCAACCGCCTGTGCACTGTTACGTCCCTGCTGTCACGTAGGTGTGTCAGTATGCAGGTAGAAATGGCACATAACAGCCAGGATATGGCCAAGGTCTTGGTGCAGGTGACACATGCTGTGGAACTGATGCAGGCGGCTGGCTCAGGTGGGACAGGACCCCTGCCCACAGGGGACAGTGAAGACCAATCAAGCCGCAGCAGCATTACACCACCAGTACCTGAGGTCAGACGGCGGAGCGTGAGGCAGGGAGAACCCAGGATGACCCGGGGAGAGCAGTGGGCACCCAGAGCGAGGTGCAAGCAGCCGTGCACGCAGAAGATAAGGTGGCATCAGGGAAGCATGGCCATGGGTGACTTAACACATTGCTGGGGACTGAAGTGTCTAGGACATCTTTGCATTGTGAATTTAACAGTTGCAAATATCATTCACACACATTAGGTGTGCGTCAGGCTGTGTGCCAGAAATGTACTAGCACCAAATGGAATAAAAACACAGTTGTGCACCAATACATAGCATACTGTCATTATTACTCACCTAGAAATAGTTGTGCGTGATCTCCTGGCGCCTCTGCCGTCCGGCAGCTGCCCCAACACCACCTGCTAGTCCTGCACGAGGAGCCGGTCCCTCCTCATCGGATGACTCTGATTCGCTGAGCTCCACTGGGGTGCCCTTCCTGGTTGCTATGTTGTGCAGCATGGCACATGCGACCACTATCTTGCAACAGGTCTCCGGGCTGTATTGCAGGGCACCTCCGCTCTTGTGTAGGCACCTAAATCGGCTCTTTAGGATGCCAAAAGTCCTTTCAATCACACTACGGGTTGACCTGTGGGCGTTGTTGTAGCGGCGCTCTGCAGCAGTGGCTGGATTCAAGTAGGGTGTCATGATGAAATCCCTCACTGCATACGCGCTGTCCCCTGCAGGGTGCAAATGAAATGGGTTACACACTGTCATCCCACTCAAGGCCTCAACTGTATGTGTGAATGTTAGCCATTTTTTACCTAGCAAGTAGCCCTCACCAAACTCCCCAGCCAAGAGGCGACGGTGTAGCCCACTGTTGCGGAAAATGAATGAATCATGGGTGCTTCCAGGATATTTCGCAACTATGTCCGTGATGACATGGGTGGCATTACAAACTACCTGGATATTCAGGGAATGATAACACTTTCTGTTCCTGTACACATATTCTGTCTGGGAGGGGGGAAAGGGCGACATGGGTCCCATCAATGCAGCCAATTACATGGGGGAATTGGGCTATCTGATAGAACCCCTGCTTGGTTTGGTCAAGTGCCTGCTGCGTGTTAGGGAAATGGATGTGGTGTTGCAACCTCTGCATCATGGCATCCAGGAACCTGTGAAAGAGGCATGACAGGCTACTCTGTGTCACCCCTCCTGCTGCTGCTATCACCCCCTGAAAGCTCCCAGACGCCAGCAGGTGCAGTGAGCACAGGACCTGCACATGGGTGGGGATGGTGCGTGTCCTGCGTGTGGGGTGCTCCAGCATGGGCTTTAGCTCCTCAATGAGATCCATGATGCTGTCTGGGTGCAGCCTGTACTTTTCATGGATCTGCTCCTCTGTTTGCTGGAACAAGGTGATGCGTGCACTGAAGATCCTCTCTTTGCGTCTCCTTCTCTGGCCAGCAGCTCTGATCCTCAGCCTCCTAGCGATGATGTACAGCGCAGCCATTGTGAAAGCCCCTGTTGCATTTTGGGCAAGCTTATATGGGTTGCACCTGGTTACCACCTGCTCTGAGTTGGTGGTAATTGCGAGGTGCTAAATTGCGAATTTTGCTAATTCGCAAATAGCGAATTTTTGGTACATCTCATTGCGATTTCGCTATCTGCGATTACGTTATTTGCGAAAATCGCAAATCGCGTACAGCAATATGCGAATTCGCATAAAATATTCGCATAATCGGGCTCGCACATTTGTGCGAATCGCTATTTTTGCGATTAGCAATTCTGCGATGCGATTCCGTTTCATACATCGCAAAAGTCATTTTTGCAATCGCAAACACTGAAATTTAGCGATTTGCAGTGTTTGCGATTGCGAAAATGCTTGATACATATGGCCCCTAGTTTTTATAAAAAACGCACAACATAGATTTTATTTGACAAGATTACGGCTGAACACGCTCCACTTTCAAGTAGCATTCCCCGAGATGGGCAAGTGGAGCTTAAAATTACCTAGATGCCCGTGTGACGGCAAAACTGCCCAGAGTACTCTGCACTTCATACTCTTTTGTAATTTTTACAGGGACATCAGAAAATCTATTTTACGACCTCTTTTTATTATAAATCATTTGTATTCTTATAAATCTGCTTTCCATCAAGTTTGCAATCTGGCTGATGCATCGACATGTAATGCTGTGATTCTTTTATTCAGCTGGCTATTAAAAGGAGGAAGGATCTCATACATTTGGAGACGCTGAATTATGAAAGTGAATAGACCCTCTTTTTAATTTTTATATTCTCATATTATATTCTGTTGATAAAACGTTTTTGTCATATAATAGAAAGCTGCAAACTTGAGGCCTATTTTTGTTTCCTCTTTTAACATGTTATATATCTTAATGATTGATTAGTCTGTCGCCCCTCAATGTATTCTGTAAAGACATGAATTAAGTTAACTATGTTTTTTCTTTTTGTTTTTATCTGCACCAATGAGAAGATATCTTCTGAAGAATTTTATGAAATGTATAATGATGAAATGTATATTTTAGAATGCTTTTATGGTTACTTTTATTAACCGAATAAAGCTTGATTGAATTGAATTGAGCACCTATATGTTTACCTATCTACAGTTTCTAAATTACGTCCAACTTATACATTAAGGGGCCGATTCCGATCTCGGCCGGTAGGGCTCCGAATCGGATTCGGCTTAACCGGATCCGATTCGGAGCCCTATTTCCCGACCGATTCGTACGCACGTCCGGGCGAGTGAGTACGATGCGAATTCGCCGACCGACTCGTCCGGGCGTCCCGACCGCTCCGACTGACTCGATCCCGGGTCGAACCGCACCGACCGACTCGCTCGGACTCGACTCGCACCATGCAATGGAGACGTTCCCCGGCCGGGTAAGTACGATGCGCGCCGCGAGCAGTCCGACCGAGCCGCGCACTCCGGCTCGAAAGAGCAGTCGGAGCCGTATTTTGGGGGTCAATGTCGGACCCCCATGTACGCGGAGCCGCGCGAGTCGCACACAGGGGGGACCCATGGGTCCCCCCTACCTGTGCGTGTACGGCGCGAGTCGCTTCGCCGCGTACACGCTGTAGGGGGCGCTCTTGTCCGCCTTGCACCCATTGAGTCAATGGGAGCCCGCGTACGCGTTGTACGACCGGCTCCCATTGACTTCAATGGGAGTCCGACCGACTCGAGTCCGATGGCATACGTGCGCATCGTACTCGTTCGGTCGGGCTGCCAGAGTCCGATTCGGTCGGAAATCTCTCCGAGTCCAGCTCGGTCGGAGAGATTTCCGGCCCGAATCGGAATCGGCCCCTAGGTCTTTTATTACTCTGAAGTACAATTCCTAAAATGTATACTCTCATTTATATCTGGTACAATATAAACAACAAATATATAAACTATTGCTTTTAAATTTTTTTCTTCCAAATCCAATATGAATTAGCACAAATAATAACCTAAACACTAACTATAAATACTGATTGTTTCAATCCTGTCCACTTTCTGTTCACATCTTCCCAATAGGCTGAATAATGTATTCAAATAGTTTTCTTGGTAAAAATCCAATATAAATTTGTTAATTTGTGTTCACATCTTCCCATTAGGCTGAATAATGTATTCAAAACTTTCACTTAAAAAAAATCCAATATAAATTTGTTAATTCGTGTTGACATCTTCCCAATAGGCCGAATAATGTATTAAAAACTTTGGCTTCAAAAATATCAAATATGAATTTTGTAAATCGAAAGGCAATCTAGATTTGAATTGCAAGTGGGCATTATTGCAATGTGTCCATCCTTTATTACATTTTAAAAACACAGTATAGTCTCCAGATGTTGTAGTAGGTCCATCATGTAAAATAATAGCCACTGCTATAAAAGTTCTTCCTGAAATAGATATTTGACTTGCAACATTGTTTTTTATTTTGGTCTCCAATTTTCTTCCATTTGCTCTACAACCTTGTAGTATTAAAATGAGATATTTTCCAAATCTTTCTATATGTAATGTAGACAACATCTCTGATTTACAATGCGAACATTTCATATCCTGATTTGCTGTTTTCACTAATTTGTTAAAAGGTACAGATTTGCAATCTGGTACCGTCAAGTATAGGAATCGTTCTGTGCCTATTTCAGTGCTGGAAGTAAATGAACACTCTTCACATTTATGATCTCATCTGTAACTTAGACCAAATAAGTTTTCAATCTGTATTCCTTCATGTTCTATTGCTCCAAGCATAAACATAAGAAATTCTTGTGCATCTTGTTGAACATTAAGAGTAAATGTCAAAGAACCAGTACATATATCCAAAAGATGTTGAACACCAGAAGCAGTATGGATTTTACTTCTGTCAGTTACCAATTGGTTAAATACATGACGTAATAAAGAACAAAATCTTTTTTCAGTTCAGTTCAGTTCAGTTCATAAACTTTATTCGGATAAACATTGTATCCATAAAAGTACAGTATGATAAAAGAAGTATTAAAAACAAAAGAAGAGTAACAATAAATGCTAATAGGAGTTTACAATTATAAAACACAATGTCACAGATTTTAGGTTGTAAATAAAATGGAAAATTCATTATCAACAATTACAAGCTTATCCATTCATGACTTAAAAACTCAAGGGTTGAGCATTGTCTTACGTGCCCGAGTAGCAATTCTCAAAAATGTGCTTAAACGAAAAACAAGCTCTTCATCGGTCAAGGCGAGCATACTTAAATAGGCAGAATCCAAGCTAATAGGCCTGCTCCTATTAAAATAAGGGTAAAGAAGCCCCTTGCTGTACTTCATGTAGTATTTACAGAAAAGCAAAAAATGTAAGGTTGTTTGTCCACTAACCCCGTCACATGGGCAGGGTACTAAATCAAGTTTCGAATGGTAACCAAGAGGGAAACACAATGCAAATTTAACTGTCCCTGCTCTCAAGCGAAATAGGAGGCACCTTTCCCAATAACTCATAGGTAAAATAAAATAATTTGGTAAAGGGTAACAGTGCCGCACAAGAGACATATAACTAGAAACGGAGGGTTTCTTCAATTCCAGCGCAATTCTTTCTGTGCTGTATAACAAATAGAGTGCGCTTCTGAGTTCTTTTTGTGCAGGGTTTCGGCCTTGCTAGGATTTAAGAAAATACAGCCTTGATTAACGCTGCATAAACTCTGATATACTCCAGATAGCCAAGGAATATCCATCCCCTTCTCACACTTCAAACAATCAGTGATAATGTCTCTAGTTAGAGTCGCTGCCTCATTCTTCCAGACCGATAACCAGAAAAGGGCTGGTCGAGCACGTATAAAATCGGTTACGTAATTTAAATTTAATTCTTTGTGACAGATATATTGTGGTGTGGAGATTGGGATGCCCAACAATTTCCTACAGAATCTGTTTTCTTCCTGCTGGATGCAGGAACTATTTGCAGTACCCCAAATCTCGGCTCCATAAGTGGCCACTGGAACACATTGTAATTTAATTTTTTTTAAATAGCTAAAATAGCACCTGTATTCTTTGGACGGGGAAAACTAAAAATCGAATTGATGGTCTTTGAGAACTTGCTCCTGGAATGGGTGAGGTGATCAGTCCAGGAGCCGTTCGCAGCAAAAACCACCCGAGGTAGGGGAATTTACAGGTGCTTATCAATTTTTGACTGCCAACAGTAATGGAGCTGAGCTGGCGTTTCCGGGGGCCGCATGACATTAAAAATGATTTATTAAAATTAACTCTTAGGTCCAAGCTATCCATGTATTTAACAAAAGACTGTACTAGAATGCACAGAGAGTTTGGGGTGCGGCATATAAGAACCGCATCGTCTGCGTATAATAGCCCAGGAAGGGGTTTCCCATTGATCATAGGGACGTCTTGGGTCATGGATACTAATGATTTATTCAGTCCATTAATATAAATAATAAAAAGAAGGGGGGCCAAGACACATCCCTGCCTGACCCCCCTTCCAACCTTAATGGGTCCTGAAACCTCTCCACCTCTGCCGATCCTCACTTGTGCCTGGAGGTCTTTGTGGAGATATGCCAGAAAATGGACCAAAGACTCATCCAGACCATAGGTCAACAGGATAGCCCACAGCTTTGACCTATTAACGAAGTCAAAAGCTGAGGACAAATCCATGAAGGCCAAATAGACTGGAGATTTCCGTGCGATGGTGTATTTCCCAATTACAAGGCTAAGGTTGAGACATTGTTCGTTAGTGCCAACTTTGCTACGAAAGTCTAGCTGGCAGGGCTCTAAAATACTACATTCCTCCGACCATTCCAGGATCTTATTGTATAAAACTCTGCCCAGTATTTTAAGGGTATTATCGATCAATGAAATGGGCCTATAGTTATTGGGCTGCGACCGATCCCCCTTTTTAAATATTGGGACAATAATACTCTTTGCCCAGGTGTCAGGTAACGGAGCATACATTAAATTATTGAAGACATTCAAAAGAAGCGGGGCCCAAAAGTCCGGTTTCCATTTAATAAAATCTATTGGTAGCCCATCAGGGCCAGGGGCCTTGTTCCCAATGCTCTGGTGAATAGCTTCTTCTACTTCAAAAAGTGTTATCTGAATACTGGTAAATGAACCATGCTCATACTGGTTAGTCTCCGATAGGGGGGTAGCATAAATTTTAGAAAAGTGGGTTTCCCAGGATTGACTAGAAATAGTACAGCTGATGGGAGTTAATAACTGTCCCATAGATCGAAGATCCCTTACAGCAGACCAAAACAATTTACCCTTTTTATCAGTTGCAGCCTGCGATAGGGTTTCCCAGCGGTCCCTTAAGAGTACTCCCTTCCGGTTATTAACTGCTGTGTTATACTTCTGCCTAGCCAATTTCACATCTAAAGCACACCTAGGTTCAACTGACAATACCCTACGCAAATTCCTATTGGCCAATGAACATTCATAATCAAACCATCTAGGGCCCTGCTTTCTCAAAGATGCAGGCTTTGTCACAAGGGTTTTAATAGCCCGACAAAGTTTAGAGAAATCACAGACTACCTCTGGATGCGGGGTTTGAAATGACAGACAGGAATTAATGAGGGGCAAGTTATCCTTCGCTAATGACTTAAACAAACCCCCATTGTCAATGCCCCTCCATATTAGTCTTAAATTGTCAGTCGATGGCATTAAGTCTCTGGCCCCGCATTCGGATGAGAACGCGGGTCGTAAAGCCAATCTCAAAGCTATTTTAATAGGGTTGTGGTCCCCATGGATGGTAGCAACAACCTCTGCGGTAATTAGATAGTCCGCAAACAAGTGGGAGATAAAAACAAAATCTATTGTAGACGAATAGCCCCTGCCTCTAAATGTCGGATGGTGATTGTTAGTCGCATGTGATGTACCCATCTGATCCATGACATTGACCAGGTTATGCGAACTCAAAAACACTGCCAGCTCTACGCCCCTACGGGAGGAAGGACTTAGATTATATGGCTCTGCGCCAAGGTGCGTATCGTTAAGTTTTGCATTAAAATCGCCTCCTAAAATAATCCCAATAATATTACCCGAACATTGCTGATAGTCTAAAATAGAGATAAAATCAAAAAGCTCAATGAAATTCTTGTTGGGAATAGAAAAGAAATCATTGTTATAAAAATTTACCAAATAAAACGAAACTCTTCTCTTGTAAAGTACAATTTGAAAGTTGCAACTGTTAGTTGGGAGTATCTTAAAACTTCCTCCAGCTGCTACATTAAGCCCAATAAAAGGCCCCTGATGGTCGGCCCAATTTATGGCGAGATGCCGCTACACTGATACAGTGAAACCCCTCAATGTGCAAATCGTGTATGGCCCAAGTCTCCTGAAACATTACTATGTCTTGTTCTTTAACTAAGCGCAGCCAATCCTGGTCGTCAAGCTTAGACTGTAACCCTGCTACATTCCAACTAAGAATGTTCAAATCTACTCCACTGTTAACTCTAATAATTGGGGATCGCTCATCATTATCAATATCGGTTGTTACTGTGATTACAGAGGAATCCTCCAAATGATGCTGCTGAGGCTGCTGAACAACCATCAATGGTGGTTGTCAATCCTGTGCATCCAAACTTGAAAGTGCATCGAACCTATTGGTTATCAGAGGCGAAACGTGGGCATCCCTAGAGGGTTTAGGGGGTGGCTTGTAAAAATAACCCAAAGGGAACGCACTAATACAGGTATTTTGCATGGGGATTGCTCAAAGATACTCAGTAAACGACGAACCATGTGGGGTCTACGAAAATTGAGGACAATGCAATCGCCATTTATATTCTTGGCAGAGTGACCAACCCACCCTACTCTTCTGACCATAAGGATATCGTTCATGTTAGAAGGATGAAACCCCTTATGTTTGCAAAGCCAATCTACAGACTTATTACGCAAATCTGCCCAAGACTCCCTTTGATCCCCAGCTAGGTTGGGAACCCCAGCCAAAACTAACACATAGGGACAAGAGGCGGGGGGTAAACTTAGCGTGTCAGTATTTGGTCTTGAACAGGTGTCCCTAGGACAATTGGGAATATCCCTGCTTAAACTTATATCACTTGCAGGTGCGCTGGGGCGTGGGTGAGTAAGACAACTTCTTCCTAAGGCTAGATTTGAATTATCTATATTTCTTAGAGGAACATCCTGTCTGTCCCTTTGTTCGCTATAGGAATTTAGCCCAGGGAGTGCATTTATATTACTGCAATTTGTATGCAAAATAGCAGAAGTGGTATCTTTGTGGCAGACAGAACTAGGATGTGACTCTAGCCCAAGTATATTACTCATAGAAGATGGAAATAATCCACCCCCGCTAATATTTGGAACTGAGTTCACATTCCTGCCCATTAAGTTAGCCAGTTCAGAGTTCAAACATTCAAATTTCTGCCACAGTAAATTAAAATTCTTGTCGATTACATTCTTAATGTCAACCAGGGCATTTTCAATAGGTTTAAATGCAGAGGAGACAACAACACCATCTCACCCAACATCTACATTACAGTCATTATGGGCAGGGTTGGAAGAAGCATCAGTCTGTGTACCCACTGAAACAGAGCGAATAACCACCGGGTTTATTACTTTAGCAGGTTGGCAACCTTTAGAATTTTTAGGCTTAATCATCCCTACATTCCTCTTTCTTTTTGCAGGTTGTGTTTTCGCTTTAACGTTCCTTTGAGGACATGCCGCCCGTGCTCTAGTGTTAATGCCAGGTACATCCGGGACGTCCGTATTGGGGGCTCCCGGGCATGGCAGTGATGAATCTAAGGAAACAGAGCGTGCTTCCATTAGCAGTGTTTTATGGGGGTTTCGCATGTTACACTGTCATTATTCAGGCCGCCTAATGATAGACGGGAGTGTAATGTTACAGGGTCCATAGACAGGCGTCGCTCTGTCAATTCGATTTCATGGGTCAGCAGGGACTCTGCCCTCACAATAAAAGCGTCTAATGTCCCGGCTACTCCTTTGCGTTTACTCATCGTTCCAAGAACTCAGAACGGTCCAGATATAACACCGCAAGATGGCACACTAACAAACAGTTTATAACGATTGGGTTCGTATTACCTTTAAACACGGGTGTGGGGAATGTTCCCTTGTTGATGGATGTCAGAGAGGTGGCCCAGCCCAGCCTCTTCCAGCCCCTGACGGGCACAGACGGGCCCGCCCTTGGTCCGGGCTTAGTCCGGGCGCAACCCGCGCGCGTCCCGCGTTGCGGGAGCCCTGTGGAGCTTTTGAAGGCGCCTCCAGGCGCGTGTGCTCAGCTGCGGCGGTGTCTGTTTCCCCCAAAGGAGCCTGGGACACGTAGTCCTGTCCGGCTCCTCCTTACGGTCCCGTCGGTAAAGACAGTGATGGCGGCAAAAGAATGAGGGCTTCCCACGCTGCGGGAGCCCTGTGGAGCTTTTGAAGGCACCTCCAGGCGCGTGTGCTCAGCTGCGGCGGTGTCTGTTTCCCCCAAAGGAGCCTGGGACGCGTAGTCCTGTCCCACTCCTCCTTACGGTCCCGTCGGTAAAGACAGTGATGGCGGCAAAAAAATGAGGGCTTCTTTTTTCATGATTTCCCATAATTTCACAATGAAGTTCTTCTAGATAAAACACAACATTCAAAATCACATTAGCATAGCAGTTGATACCTGAACTGTTTTCCAACTGATATCCTACAATCTCATCAACAGTTCCCATTTTTATTTTCTTTACATCTTCATGATTCTCTTGAATGGTTTTCTTTTTTTGAACCTCAATTGAATGTTTCACATATTTCTATTTTGGACACACTACACGTTTCTCATATATCGGATATTCACCTAAATGAGGAGTATAAAGTCTTCTCAAACAATTGTACTTACACAATTTGCATCAGCACTAACCTTTTTCTCATCAAAATCAATCAAATACAAACCAGATATTGTTCTTACTCGAGACAATGCAACGCATGCCATTCCCTCTTTGAACACTGTACTTCCAATATTTACAAAAGCACTGTCTATACTTAAACCTTGAGATTTATGAATAGTTACTGCATATGCTAAAGACAAAGGAAACTGTTTTCTGCGAACATACAAGTCTTTTACAAGCAAAAAACGTACAACACAACGCCCAATCTGTCTTACCTCTTTAATCTGATCAATTTTATCTTCAAAAATTCTATTCCATCTCTGTTCTGAAAATTTACAAATTCAACAACTTTTCCCATTGCTCCATTTACTAAACCTTCTTCTACATTCAAATTACGCCGTACTATTACCCGACAGTTTATACATACATGTAAAGTCTTTTCTAAGCCTTCAGTCTTAAATACAGACTTTTCCAACAAATTCAATTTTGACTGTAGTTTCTCTGAGAGAAGAATAGTCACTCCTTGATGTTCAATTTTATCAATAGCTTCAATTTCCGCTATTTGTTGTTTTTCCAGTGTTAAAAGTTCTTGATTAAATGTAGAACACTCTTGTAAAGTAGGCATTAGGCAAACTATAGACTTCTTTTCTCCAAGCTTTTTGTACCTTACTTCAGCCGCTGTGTTTCCAGTTGTAAACAACTTCCTCGGTAGTCGACTTTCTAAAGCTTGTTTACCATGTTTCGTCAAGACACTAATTCTTATATCTTGAAGAAATTTCCATAATGTTCATCACTTGCTTGTCGCATATTCTTAATAAGTTCTTTATATTCAAAATGAGACCATATGTTCACATTTCCAATACTTCCCAAAGATTTCCTTGTCTCTTCATGGAGAATTGTTTTAAAAACAGGTTGCCCTTTTACCGGAGTAAGTTGTAGTAGATCGCCGAATACAATTACATGTTTTCCTCCAAACAAAACATCGTAATCTGTTTTTAAAATCTGTTGTATTCTTAAATGAACAAAGGCAAGCATTAAGTTTGAGACCATGCTCACCTCATCAATGATTAGAAGTTTCATTTTCTTCAGTACTCTTGAGACTTCATAACAAGCTTCTCCAGATAGCTTGTGATATTCCAATTTATTTTCATGTTCAACTGGTAGCATAAGTAATCAATGTAAAGTAATCCCTTTAATGTTGTGTGCTGCTAATCCAGTTGGAGCTGTTACAACACAAGATAAATGTGATTCTGTAGTTTTGTATAGCTAACTGGTCAAAACTTTAATTAAGAAACGTTTTCCTGTTCCAGCTTGATGTACATTAGAATAGGTTTAAACGATGAGCATTGGCATTCTTTTTTTTCATGTTGCAAACTATGTTGTATCTGTTCTGTCACTTGTAGATATATTTCTTTTTGCTCAATGTTTAGTTGTTCTTCTAACTTTTCCAACTGAATAATATCCTGTTGTGCTTGTTGCATTGCAGTTTCTACTTCATTCATGGCTATTGCTGCTTCATTTTCAATAATTGGTTGTCCTAGTGGATCTTGACTTAGTGGACCCGAACTTTGACTATCTTGAGAACTGTCTCTAGCTATTTCACCTGCAATAGTAGTTTCTTGTTCAATCTCATCATTTAACATTTGTAGATAAGTTGGGAAGATTGTGCATTGAATGCTATCTTTACATGCTTTAAAAGAATCTTCATAGCAGTCGAAATCTCCAAGTAATTCTGCTTCACTACGCCAAGGCTTGAACAGTTGCAGAAGTGCTAAATAGAAAAATTCCCTCTTATCTGGACTTTCACAACTGAGTTTTCTGTGGTTAATAAGATTTCCTTTGATATGTTTTACCAAACATCCGTCACATCCAATCACTGCATATTTTTCTTCATTTATATTTTCTGTAACATTTCTCTTAAAGCTGTAATGTTGCAGTACTTCATAGAGACATAGATTTTCCAGATGTGGACTCCTTTTGGGATAGTACGTATCCAACATATTAGGTTTAACAAAATCTGTACTTTCTGGTTCATTCAATGCTAAGTATTCGATTTCTTATAGAGATTTCAATACTCTATTTCGTGTGGCGGCAAGACCTAGACTTACCCAAATGATTCCTCTTGACTTTGAATATAAACTGGCAGAGCTCAACCGATCCGAACACTCATAGGATCCAATCTCTCGGTGGGAAAGCATTTTCAAGCTAAAGCTGTACAATTTCTTGCTAAGACTCTATTCCTGTGAAATTTCTTCCCACATTTCTTTCAACTCTGTCTTTTCAGATTTGGTTATATATGATGTAACATATTGAGCAACAGCAATTGAATTATCTGCAACATATTGAATATCCATGTTTGCATTCCACATTGTCAAAATCACTGGATTGTAGTCATTAATATACTTTGAATCTTCAGTTCTTTTTAAGTTGTATGTATTCTTCGGAGATTTTCGAGTTATAGTATGCCTTACTGATGACATAATACTATTGACTCTTCCTTTTGAAATTATTGGACGTAGGAATCCAAAACAACATTTTGTATAAAGTTTTTCCTTTGACTTGTATTTTCGGCGACAATATTTTCCACATCGATGACTTTGAAACCGTAAAACTTGTTGTCTCAAGCTGTTTTCTCCTCCTTTTTTTGGAATGGCACAGGTAACATACTCTTCGATGATAGACAAAACAGTTTCATCAGTATCAGTTCCAAATTTTGGTGCATCCTTGATCCATAATAGCATGTGTATATGAGGAGCACCTCTGGCTTGGTACTCCTTTCTCCAAAAGAAATCAGTAACTTCTCCAAGAGGTGTATTATTTTTATTGCAGATAAAAGACATCATAGCTTGAAACCGATGATTAAAATATCTGCACATATTTACAGGATCCAAGGAACACAGTTCTCCAGCTGTCTTCAAATCAATGTTTTTTACATTTGAATTTGCTTGTCGTAGAAATTCAAGTAAATCGTCCCAAGCGTATTCAGCACAGCTAAGCGTAACAAACCATGTAGGAGTACCTAAGTTTCTTAACATACATTTAAGTTCTCCGTGACGACGATGCCAATACTCATTGGTACCACGTTGACACGCCATCAAATTAATTAACTGAGATTCTAAATGATCGTCTCTTTGTTGAACTTTGTCCATGAATTCCTTTGCAGAAACATGTGTAAGATGAACTCCTGTTTTTAATATGTGGTTCACTACATATGAAAGTCCAGACAAGTCACTTTCAAAGAGAAGATTAAATATATTTGGAATACACTGTCGAAACCTTGGATCTTCAGAGTACAATCTTGATGAGCCGTATTCTGAAGCTGGAATCTGTACTGCTCATTCATCATATCGTCCACCTTCTCCAGTGGGGAAGAGCTGTGGAAAACAACAAGCTTCTAAACTTTTTTCCCATACACTCATGGGAGTTCCCTTCACTTTCTTCATTTGAAATAATTCAATAGTGTCTCCTATCACTTCTTTTGAATATAGAAGATGTATACTGAAATGTTCGTAAATCTCTTCACTCCTGGACTTGTCCACTTTTTCTATTTGGCCAGTTGAAATTTCTGTTTCATCTTCAAAACATATTTCCTGTTCTTCCACATTTATCGTTTTATAATAAATATTGTTCTGTACAAGATATAATGTAGCCTTTTGAAGTTTGGTTACATCTACTAACTCTTGCCATATCTTTCGACTCTTTGTTAGTACACCATTAACTAGAATAACTACAGGCTCATTTTCCTCTCTGTCTATACCAACAATTTCAATATTTTTCTTAAAATCTAAAGGTAAGTACACAACTCTTCCTTACAGACCACTTTGTAAATCTGTTGGAGGCAGCTTACCTGTTTTAGGCTCCATACGAACTATAGCCTGAAACGGGTGCACAGATTGAATAAGAATGGATTCATATGTATTTAAATCTGCTAGTTCCAGAGGAATAGCTACCAACTCTAAGTTGTTATGTACTGCTCTAGCTGGCATTTTGTTCTCTTCTAATTTGTTGTAACAATATTTACAAATACGTTGATCAGTACCCAACTCAAAACAACCTTCCATCAACAAATAAGCACCAATTTGCTCCCACTTATCATTGTTTACCTTTTCACTTTTTAAATACACATCAACATTCCTAGTTTGATTTCTATAGTGAGTACGTCGACACAAATACAAACATAGTTTGGTTTTTCACATTAAAGTATCTTCAACTTTGTAATTTCTTCTGAAAACTTCTCAGTACTAATATCTTCCACCTGTTCTTCAACACCTACACTTATCAAGCTCTCACTTTCTCTTCACTCCTCTTCTGAACCAAAATAATGAAACTGTATATCATCACAAACTTTTTTTACATCCGATAGTGAACCATGCAAAAGAGCTGAGTTCATTTTACTTAAAGCAAATGCAGGACTTTTCACATAGTAGAGTCTCCTCACTAACTTCCGCATTTGTGAGTGATATTCTTAAATCATGGAAAGTACTTTGACACACTTTTCTTAAAAGACAAGCCAGAGAATGACCTTGCAAGTTAGTATATTTTCTTACTTTACATGGATCTAGTCCTTGTAACATCTTAATCTTCTGTTTAAGACTTTTTTGGCATAATCTCGTAAAAAAACTCGTAATATGTCATTAGATTCCTGTCGAATACTACAAATACTACTACAATCCCACTTATATACTGGAGCTTGTGTACACCTTCCTTGAACTTCTTCAGCTATTACTTCTTCCACATTCCTAGGAACCATCTTTTCTTTTTGAATTGGACAACCATCTTTCATTTCATAATAACTACCACTGGTATCAACTGCATGAACTAATGTATTTTGTTGAAAATAGCTTTCTTCATTAAAGAAAGGCTCAGTGCTAGAAGTATGTTTCCATTCACCAGTAAAAATTTTGCAGAAGTTACTTCTATTAACCAGTCTTTTTCTTTTGCTTTTCTCCTTCAAAAACAGCACTGTTTTATCTAATGTTTTTATTCTCTTCAATATCAATATAAATAGTTTTCGTTTCAATTCAAAAGCTTTTTCTACTACACTTTCAATCTGTTGCTTTTTCTTATAAGCTGCTGATCTCTTTTTATATTTTTACAATCTTTCAATAAATTTTGTAGTACTCTACTTTTATACATTCTTTTCCTAATGTCTTTATATTCTTTCAGCCTCCTTTCAACATGGATTGTTTTCCCATGACATGATTTTCTATTAATATGTCCCTTTTTTGTTTCCTTCCGATTGCTTGTAGAACTTTCCTTTCTCTTTTCCACATTTTGAAAATTCTTTACATTCTTTAAAAGTGTTTTAACAAACTCTTTAGTTCTCTGACCAGAAGTCTTTTTCTTCAATGTATCATTTTGAATTTAATCTAATTTCTGCTTTTCTCTTTCCTTTAAATAGTACTGTTTTTTTTCTTGTCTTTTCTTTTGATCTTTTCTTGCCATACTCAATCTTTCTTACTAATAATGGTAACTATCTGAAAAAAAGAAAAGTTTAAATAGTTTCTAAAAATAATATTATATTTTTAAAATAATTCTGAAGGCAGAAAAGTGAGGTTTAGGACATGTTGGCAGAAGGATTAGTGATTAGGCTACTTTGTATGAGTCTGAGGAAAGGTACATTTGAAGTAGGCCACATAAATGTAGTTGTCTGTTTGAAATGTAAAGTGCGGTCTGTCATGTTTAAAGGTCTGCATGGTGTTGTGACTGAGGTATCTCTCTACTTGCACATGTGTTCTCATATGTGTTATGCATCTCAAGATGTTAGATGTATAAAACACAGGTATACATCTATTTGTATGCTTCTTTTATATATGGTGTCACTAGCAAAAAGTACAGACATATGCATGCATGCTTTCAGGAATATAGTGAGACCTACAGCAGAGACATGCGAAGGGTTGCTGCTTTGTATTTGACAATGCTCAACATTCTGAGTAGTAATATAATGGTGAAGCTGCAGCACAAATGTGAGGTTAAAGACATGTTGGCAGAGGGATTAGTGATTAGGCTACTATGGGGCCGATTCCGATCTCGGACGGTAGGGCTCCGAATCGGATTCGGCTTAACCGGATCCGATTCGGAGCCCTATTTCCCGAACGATTCGTACGCGCGTCCGGGCGAGCAAGTACGATGCGAAATCGCCGACCGACTCGTCCGGGCGTCCCGACCGCTCCGACCGACTCGATCCCGGGTCTAACCGCACCGACCGACTCGCTCGGACACGACTCGCACAGCGCAATGGAGACGTTCCCCGGCCGGGTAAGTACGATACGCGCCGCGAGCAGTCCGACCGACACGCGCCGTCCGGCTCGAAAGAGCAGTCGGAGCCGTACTTCGGGGGTCCGTGTCGGACCCCCCTGTGCGCGTAGCCGCGCGAGTCACACACAGGGGGGACCCATGGGTCCCCCCTACCTGTGCGTGTACGGCACGAGTCGCTTCGCCGCGTACACACTGTAGGGGGCGCCCTTGTCCGCCTCGCACCCATTGAGTCAATGGGAGCCCGCGTACGCGTTGTACGACAGGAACCCATTGACTTCAATGGGAGTCCGACCGACTCAAGTCCGATGGCATACGTGCGCATCGTACTCGTTCGGTCGGGCTGCACGGGTCCGATTCGGTCGGAGATCTCTCCGGGTCCGGCTCGGTCGGAGAGATTTCCGGCCCGAATCGGAATCGGCTCCTTTGTGTGAGTCTGTGGAAAGGTTCACTTGAAGTATGCTGCATAAATCTAGGTGTCTGTTTGAAATGTGAAGTGCGGTTTGTCATGGGTAAAGGTCTGCATGGTGTTGTGACTGAGGTTTGTCTCTACTAGCACATGTTCTCATATGTGTTATGCATCTCAAGATGTTAGATGTATAAAACACAGGTATACATCTATTTGTGTGCTTCTTTTATATATGATGTCACTAGCAAAACGTACAGACATATGCATGCATGCTTACAGGAATATAGTGAGACCTAGAGCAGAGATGTGCAAAGGGTTGCTGGTTTATATTTCGCTAGGCCCAACACCCTGAGTAGTCGCAGAATGATGAAGCTGCAGCACAAAAGTAAGGTTTAAGACATGTTGGCAGAGGGATTAGTGATTAGAGTACTTTGTATGAGTCTAAGGAATGGTACACTTGAAGTAGGCCACACAAATGTAGTTGTCTGTTTGAAATGTAAAGTGCGGTCTGTTATGTTTAAAGGTCTGCATGGTGTGGTGACTGAGGTATGTCTCTATTTGCACTTGTGTTCTCTTATGTGTTATGCATCTGAAGATGCTAGATGTATAAAACACAGGTATACATCTATTTGTGTGCTTCATTTATATATGGTGTTAGTAGCAAAAGATACAGATGTATGCATGCATACTTTCAGGAATATAGTGAGAGTTACAGCAGAGACATGTGAAGGGTTGCTGCTTTGTATTTGGCTAGGCTCAACACTGTGAGCAGTAGTAGAATGGTGAAGCTGCAGCACAAAAGTAAGCTTTATGACATGTTCATAGAAGGATTAGTGATTAGGCTACTTTATATACAACACCATGCAGACCTTTAAACATGACAAACCGCACTTCACATTTCAAACAGACACCTAGATTTATGCAGCATACTTCAAGTGAACCTTTCCATAGACTCACACAAAGTAGCCTAACCACTAATCCCTCTGCCAACATGTCTTAAACCTCACTTTATTATTATTATTTATTAAGAATCCGACTTCACCACTGAACTTGATTTTTAAGACTAGTGTTTGAATTATTCCGGTAGCTTGACATAAACTTGTGACTGTTGGGTTATGATTTTATTCTGATCTCTAGTGTTTCTCATACAGTAGCTACAGCCTCTTGCAGTGAAAAGAGATATCAGGGGCTAGGCACTGTAGGTACATGCCAACATCAAATTCTTGCACTTTTAAATACTGGACAACCCACTTTGTGGGCTACAAGGCCTTCTTATTGGTGACTTCTTTAACATTTAAAAGTATGGTCCTTTCCTCTCAAAAAGGGCTATTTTGACATGGTCACATTCAGGTTTAAAAACTACAAGAGTCAGGCTACATACGAAGGCCTGAAATCATGTTTCCTTTGTCAGAATAGTGGATGACACAACATGTGCTGCAGTCCACAAGTGGCATTCAACTTTCTCATGTTATTGGTGTATTTTCTGCACCATATACTAAGGCATTATTGGGAACTTAAATATGTCAATTACGAGTTAGCCAATTTTACCTTGTTTTAGGGGTCAGAGCACATGCACTGGGGACTGGATAGCAGTGCCCCAGTGTGCAGAGTTCAAGAAAGTAGCATCATCCCAAAGAAATGGGATGACCACTCGAAAAGAGACATTTTCTCACATTAGTGAAATTGTGACTGCTGCAGCCATATTTTGGTCAGGTTAACCATGTGTTCCTAGTTGTGCCAATCTATTGCGTGTAAATGCTTTTTTTCTTGCCTGGTCTGCGATGCAAGTATTTGGGATTAGCTGCTCAGCATCAAATGGTTACATTTGTGTGTGTATAGCTGAAGGTCCTTCTTGCACTTTCTCTGACTTCAGAATCCTGAAGGTGCGTAACACCTTTCTTACAGTTTCATCACACGATCTCCGTTCGAGTTCTGTATACGAAAACCTATAGATTTATACTGTCTCCATGCTTGTGCAGCTTATGCTCATTTGGGGTGCTGGGCATCCCTCTTTTTCCCTGATTATGTGATTCCCAGATATATTCTCTGTTTCTTAATACAGACTTTGCAAACTTCGGATCAGTGTGTGGGCTGATTTTCTTTAAAACATCATCACTTGGCTCTTTTTTATCCCCCTTCCCACCTCTTGCCCTACCCACCCATATTTCCCTTTTGCCTGTTTAATGTTGTACTCAAGCCTAAATGAAAGGAGGGAAGTGCCCATCAAACAGATACTTGCTAAGGCATCCCTTGTATGTGAAACATTACCAACAGAAAAGATGGTACATCTCCAACTATCGTTCACCATCTGTTGGACTTGGCCCTTCTTGCAGGGTCATCCCCAAACTTTTTGCCTTCCTCCTAGTCTTTTTTCAGACCTGGTGTTGGTGGTTTTAGGACTCTGGGCACTTTAGCATTGCTGTCCAGTGTAAAGTGCGTGTTCTCTCTGTGGTAAACATGGTAAGATTTGTCTACACCTGTTTGGCGTATTTAAATTACCTGTCAGTCCCCTGTAAAGTGGTATCTCAGATACCCAGGGCCAGTAAATTAAATGCTACTGGTGGCCTTGCAGCGCTGATTGCGCCACCCACCAAAGTAGCCTTTCAAACCTGTCTCAGGCCTCTACCATTGCAGGGCCTGTGCGCGCAGTTTACTGACGCTGTGACGTGGCACATACAGTGGGTGCCACATCTGTGACCCCCCTTTTACTACATGTCAGTCACCCCTAAGGTAGGCCCTAGCTAGCCCTATGGGTAGGGTGCATTGTAGGGCAAAGGTAGGACATGTGCCTTGAATGTGGGACATGTCCTGGTAGTGGCAAACAGCCATTTTGGTTTCTCACTGCTGTGAGGCTGCCCTCTCATAGGAATGCATTGGGTATTCCCTGACAAGTGTTTCAGTGGTAATTTCTAATATGAGAGGAGCAGCGTGGTCAAGTTTGGTATGTTTGGAATAGTAATAATAAATGCTGCGTAATGGTGGGTGCAGATTTATTATCACTATTTTAGAAATGCTACTTTTAGAAGTTGGCATTTCTGTGTGCTATGTGTCTTTGTGCCTGCCTGATGTGTATTGCATGTCTGGCTCTGGAGTGACAGGGGCTGGTGAGGTGTGTGGCTCCAGAGGGGCTGGGTGAGTCAGCGCTAGGCTGAATGGGCAGATCTGCATTTGGAGTAGTGGGAGGAGTAGTCCCTGACCCTGAATAGGTCTGTGCCTGCCTTGTGCAATGCTGGCTCCGCCCCCCTGTGGTGTGTCTGGGGCCAGGACCTACTCTAACAATGAAGGTGTTTTAGCCCTGTAAAGGAAGGTTGGAGTGCCCCCCAGAACTGGTTTGGACCGGGTCTTGGCCTGTGCCAGGGGGAGAGAACAAAGACACATGTGGTATAAGTACTGGGGCTGTGACCCCATGAGAGTGTGCTTCTTGTGCTTATTTGTACCTGCTTAGGGGCTGAAGGACTTCTGGGCGTCAGGAGGAACCGCCGTGGGACCCAGCTGCTGTTTCCTGGGGGTCCCTACATGCTGGCCTGCCTGTGCCCAGCTCTGCCCCTCTGAAACCTGGGTCCTAGCGCCTCGTGACCGCTACATCTTTATTGCTGCTTCAGAGGATGTGAGGAGGGCCCCAGGGGTCTTGAGGCCCGGCAGCGCTGTGCTGCAAAGCATTCCAAGGGATTCCCGGTGTGGGGTTTCCCCCGTGATCTCTAGAAGTGGAGCGGGAGCCTACCCTGCATTTCTGTGGCACCGAGAAGCCGCCGCACCACGAGTGGCGTCCAGGAAGCCAGGCAAGCTGCCTGGTTGTGGGCGGGGCCGCGTCACGGTGAACCAATCGGGGCAGCCGTAGCCGCCGGAAGTCAGGTCCGAGTGAGCCTGAAGGTGGGAGGGGCCCCCGTGTCCTGGTAGGAGCCCCGCATGCTGTCCGGAAAGAAGAAGAAGGGGATCGACGGAGACTTTGCTCCGTGCTGAGGGATCCCCCGTGTGCCTTCATGTAGGGGTGGAGCCCCGTGGGCTCACTGGACCCCGGGAAACAAAGACCTGGAACCTCGTGGGCTCCCGGCTGAAGTCCTGCGTGTAGCGGAGGGGACCGTGCGAAGTAAGAAGAGGCCTTCGAGGCACCCTGTCAGTGCCTGAATCCTGCACAGAACAGCCCCGGTGAGTGGGGCTGAAATTTTGGCATTGTTGGTGCCTGTGAGTGGCACCGAGAGAGCCCCGGTGAAGGGGGCTCTCGAGGCACGGTTGGTGCCAGTGCTGATTTTCACAGCTGCACCTCGAGATCGCGGACAGCTGCAACGATGGGCCATTCCTTTTTGGGCCCACAATAGAAGCCCCGGTGAGGGGGGGCTGAGGAGGCACTGTTGGTGCCGGTTTTTGGAGAGTCCAGCTGCACCGCCAGATTGTGGGCAGCTGCAATGTTGAGGGGGGCATTTCTTTTTGGTCTCAGGAGAGACAAGGGTGGGTGACACCCTTGCCCCCCATTTCTGGTGTCACCCTGTTGGGCCTGCACCCTACTGCTGTGGCATCTTAGCGCCATGACTTTCGTGGACATAGGGCATGGCGGGGAAGTCCCAGATGGGCCCCCAAGGAAATGCCAGTTGGCCTGGGAAGCACCTGATGTGCGGGGAGGGCGCAAGGCCCTAATGTGGTGCATAATGGGTTTATGCCTAATGTTATTTTACATACTGTGTCTATGCCTGATGTGGAGATGCATAATATGTTTATGCTAGGTGTACCTATACCAGTGATTACTGGTTGTTTCCTCCAAATGTGAGATGTGATGGCTATGCCTAAAATGCTCTGCAGATGTTGAGTACAGTATTTTACCAGTAGTTGCTGGTTGCTTTATATTCACTACTTGTGCTTTCTAATGGTTCTGACAGTGGCCCGATTGGCCGTGTCATGTATATAATCCCCTGTAAAGTATTGTCTAGTGCCAGGTGGCACAGTGTACATTTGTGATTATGATTCTAATGTGTTTTATGGATAATACAAAGGCTATTTTTACATAACCTTGTGTGGAGTTTCTTTTGTGGTGTGCCTAGTGTGTCGCTGCTCGGTGTGTGTTGCGCAAACGCTTTACACATTGCCTCTGGGATAAGCCTCACTGCTCGTGCCAAGCTACCAAGGGGGTGAGCAGGGGTTATCTTCACCGTGTAACTCCCTTGCCCTGACTAGAGTGGTGGTTTCTGCCTTGCTTAGGCGCAAGCCCTAGCCAACCAGAATCCCATTTCTAACACCATCTAACTTCAATATCCCTAGAGTGCATCATTCCCAGTCACCCCAAAATGGACATTGATTTAAATACTCAAAGTATGGTATTTGTTCTACAAATTACTCGAGTCTATGGAATTGGTAAAATAGCTCTTTCCTTCCTCAGCTATTTTTTCATGAAAAATCTGTTCTTACTTCCAAAAGCTTGGTCCTTCTGCTGCTCTTTGACTAGTCTTGGAAAAGATGTGTCTTGAAGATTAATTTTTTTACAGGCCTTTACAATAGATAACACTAAAGCAGAGTAGTTAATTCGACTTTTCTTCACAGTTACAGCATGTGTGGCTATAGCACAATTTGAAGTTTTATTAGAGACATGACGAGCAACATTAAATGGCAGAATTCATTGTCACAACCAATGATTTCAGACATCAATGTACATAGAAAGTAGTCCATTCCTTCCGCATCACCGGGACCCACACTCTTAAAGAGGTACAGCCTCTCCAATGGGATGAGAAGTCTGTTTCTTTGCTGAGCAGCTCTCAGACTGGTGTTATTATTAGTACTCTTTTACCTTGTTGAATCATTGGTCAGTGCATCTGGAGCTTGAGGAGATTCCAATGACATCGTGCCTTGGGTGAAGTTCCTAATGTGACTGGAGGAGCAGAAGATGGAGTAAGGGCATGACAAACAAGTCAGATATTGCTTCCCTTTAGGTATTGTCTTCGGTTTAAGTGGTACACCCAAATACACTGAGTGGCCACAGTGAAGCTGAGTACACTGTGGACGGCACAATGAAGCGCTCCATGGACCGCTGCATGCATTGCTGGATAAGTTGACTTGCAAACATGTTTAAATCGTAGCCTCACAGTGAGATATAGGAGCGAATCGTTAGCAGCCCTTGAATGGACTCTGCTGGTAGAGCACATCCTCCGGCAAATTTACCAGATTAATATGGACTTATTTCTGGACCAAGTTGCGACAGTGAACATTGCAAGCAGGTGTAACATGGTTATTTTGGGGAAGTTCATCAGTTCTTAAAAATGTAATGTTTGTAAAATGTAAATTGTTTGATAGTGCTACTGGACTATGTGGTGAATTCAACCACCAAGTAAAACCACCCACATTAATGACCTTTCTGTTTCAAATGTGATTTATTCTGATTTTTTATAAGACCTGTTTTGATTTAAATGTGTGCTGTTCTGATTTACATATGACGTAGTACGGCATAAATGTGACCTTTTCTTGTTCAAACAAGACCTATTCTTAATTTAACATGTTTGGCAGCTGCACGTTTTACCAAGTGGCATGTAAAGCAAACTTTTTGGTATTTTAATTTTTTGTAAACTTCATTCCAGCTGTGAATACACGTATTGTGCTAAAAGAGAGACACTATTAGTCATGTTTTAATAGAAAGAAGCGACCTACCCTTCGATGAGGTCGATTTTGTTCAAGTTTGGATTATAATTTGTCCCTGCTGATAGTTAGAATTCTGTTAAAATAATTTATGAAGTCATAATTATTTTCTCTCATTCTGAACATCATGCTCTTGCATGTAGCGTGCTGCTTGATCTTTTTCGACCTGAACTTGAACCTGTATTTATGTAATGTCAGCATTAGCATTAGAGATCTGAGCACGCGAGCACCTAGGGTAATATGATTACATGCCCTCGATGATGCCACAAAGGTGAAACAGATGTTGGCTTGTGATCTTCTGCGGCTTGGCACACAGTATTCTGAACTACTGATTTCATTTTAAGCAGATTCAATAAAATTAATTTAGCTTTGCACGCAAAGCTGAGCTTTTAGGGCATTTATAAAGGTAGAGACCAAAGCTCAACAGGCTGATTTAGACATTTGGAAATTAAATGTCCATTCCTGTGTGGCAAATCTATGGTGCATATGTAAAAGGAGTTAACGCCGCATTAGCTGCACTTTTACGACGGTTTTGCGGCGAGATTTTTATCGCCTTATGCACAAGCTGCTGCTAACCTCTGTTAGCGGCAGTTTTCCCGGCGAAAACGTCCATAATAAAGATCGCCACTTCTGTTAGCGATAATGACATGCAAGGGAGGCGTTCCTGTGCAAAAACGGCCGCTAACCCCACTTGGCGATATTTACAAGGGGATTCCTTAAGTTTGGAGGACCAAAAAAACTGCCTCTAACTGCAGTTAGAGGCAGTTTTTTAAGACCAGAAAATAGCTGGTCTTAAAAATGGAGATAACCCTAGGGGCCTCATTTCGGCAGGTTTTTTTGCTGGACTGCGCTGCAAGCAATGTTGCTGCGCTGCCCTGCGACAAAACTACAGGGCAGGACTGCGCACCATCAATAAGATAGTACGCATTCCTGGGCCTCACTCATGAAAAGTGTTGCAGCGCTGCGACAAGACAGCGTTGCAACACTTTTCACTACCCCCTTCTTGTTACACCACGGATGCGCTGTATTTACTGGACAGAGCTCCATGACGCAAGTAATGACAGATACGTCTGGAATCCTGACGTATCTGTCATTGCTCAAGTCACCCATTGCTGCAGTCGCGTCACAACCATGCCGCAACTCCAGCAATGCATGGGGCCAGCCTATCCCTGTGGCACTGTGTCACCCTTACGCCTGCCATCATGCAGGCTTAAGGTACTGATGCAGTGCCGTTCTTGAGGGGTGCCCGGGTGTCGGCGCAGTTGGAGATCCATTGGTGGCGATTGCACGCTGCGGTGTCATCGTCTGTAAGCGTTGGCGGAGTGGTGGTGCTGAGGGAGTTAACAAGACGTACTTCGGTGGCCTTGATCCAGCTGCGAGGGGGGCGATGATGGCGGTTGTGTACGGTGGGCATGGTGAAGCCATGATGTATACAATGATGGTCCGTCCAGGAGAGTCCGGTGGTGTGGCTGTAGTTGAAGGTCCCGATGGTGGAGGAGACGTGCTCGACCGTGTGTCCTGTTATGTGGCTTGCTGCGGTGACTAGCTGCTTGAGTCTGATGTTGGGGAGCTAACACATGAGGGGGTAGTGTTCTGGTCACTGGGGTTGTCCAGGTGGAACTTGAGTTCGCCGAGTAGGATGTCGTCGGTGGATGGGAGAGCCTGGTGTGCGATGAGGTCTACAATGGTATCGGAGAATGGGTGTCCATGGCCCGGGGGGCCTGCAGATGAGGGTGCCGCAGAGGATGGGGTTGGGGTTGGTACGGATCTGGAAGTTGAGGTGTTCCATGGTCCCCGTTGGGTCGTTGTGGTCAGTCGGAGTGTGCTTCTGTAGGTGATGGCAATGCCTCCTCCTGGACGGTCGGGGTGGTCCTTGCGGGTGATTTAGTAGCCGTCAGTGATGGCGATGGCGATGTCCGGTCCGGAGCAGATGTTGGTCCTGGCAGGCGATGTGGTGTCCAGGGTTGATGGCGAGGCGAGTGCTGGCGCCGTAGGGGTGGAGTGTCTGAGAGGAAGGGTCCTTGGTGCTGAGCGCGGTCCAGGGGCAGACGGACGCAGATGGGCTTGCCTATGGCTTGCCTGTGGCACGGGAGACATCCATTACAACGCAGGCATTACATCGTAATGCCTTTAGAACGCAAATCCAACAATGCAGGTGCCTTTACATCGCATTCCATTACAACGCATTGTGAGGTCAGTAATTGGGTATTTTGAATTTTTAGGGTGGGTATGGGTTTCAGGTGTCGAAGATGAAATGTGGGGTGTATTATGGGGTAAAATTTGAAATTTGGGGTGTGTTTTGGGGTCATTCATGAAAATTGGGGGGTGTTTTGGGGTCAATCATGAAAATTGGGGTGTGCATTTGGGTCAAATATGAAAATTGGGGTGTGCATTTGGGTCAAATATGATTTTTAGGGTGTGTTTTGGGGGCTCAAAGATGAAGTTTAGGGTTCAGGGTTTGTTTTGGGGTGCAAGGGTCAGTTTTAGGGTTGCACTCACTGAAGTGGGAATAGTAATGTTTACATCTCCACAATCCAACACCTTCCCTACTGTTGCAATATGCCTAGTATTAGTATGCATTGTAATGGAATGCGATATAATGGTATGCGTCGTAACTCCATATATATCTTTGGCACACCAGTGGTACGCCCGCTGCGCATGGCCGCACAGCTGCCGCCATTGAGAAGTGCTGCGGGGGGACTGGACAGCTGGGAGGTGGGAAACGCCGGAAATAACACTGGATGGGGCGTGGACGTGGGGGTGTGTGTGTGAACGGGTTTTGTAAATATTTAAATGAGAGAAATCTTACCTCGACGCCGGATCCCGTGTCTTCGCTGCTCCTGCTCTCCTGAGTCTGCTTCCAGGAACAGGAAGTAGGCAGCCAGGCTCCCTCCCCTAAGCCAATCACAACGCTGCAATGCGGCATTGGTATTGGTCATTGGCACTGGGACGAGGCGTTCAGCCAGGGGCTGGAGGTGTGGGCATGTTCTCCATGCAGGTTGTAATGCAGCCTGCATTGCAAACAGGACAGTGCGCATGACTGCTTTGTGCGGCCTGAGCGGGCCGACCAAACAGTCACTGTGCACTTGAGTGGGCATGCCACTCCGCCCCTGCCCTGCTCCGTGAGTGGAGCAGCCCTACCCACCCTCCCGCCCGCAAAGGAAACATGGCACGATAACATCAGGAAGTTATCATCATGTGATGATTGTTCCTCTTCTTGCACTGCTTGGAAGCAGTGGGGCGACGCTCTTCAGCCATAGCGGATGAGCTGACACTGGGGGTGCGTCATCTACTGGTGCTAGGCCTGGGCGACTCGACCCCCAGGCCTCCTCCGCTACGTGTCCCACCTTAAGGACCTGGACATTGACACCATAGCGCAATCCGCTAAACTCTCTCCAAATCTGTGACTCACCCAGCAGGAGCCTCAGCCAGGTGGGATTTCACAAGCGTGGGTACAGCAGTCACCGCCAAGTCCGCTGGTGAACCTCCCGATGCAGTTGATGCAGCAGGGCCCCCTTAGGCGTGAACTTGCAGCGCTCCCGCCACACAAGTTTGGCCCAGCTCAGGGGCCTCACCATCCACAGCGTCCGGCCAGCGCAACCTCATCCGGCCTGTGATGCAGAGAGGTGCCGCCCACCGTTGGTAATCCTCTCTGTGCACCCCGGTGTAGTGGTGGATCGTAGTATGTGATGCAGACCTCCCTACGTTGGTGCGCAGTAGCGCCTCTACCATTCACAGCTCCAAAGGGCGCAAGGCAGTCTTTTCACACAGGTCAGCAACGTGTCTCCATGCGACCGGCCAGACTTCACCACCAGGTACGGGCGATCGCCGCACCGCAATGTCTACCCCCACAACTCATCGACTCCACAGCTCCTCCGCATCCCACTCCAGACGCAGGTCCAGCAAAGCAACGCATCCAGGCTCCAGACGCAGGTCCAGCGAGGCATCCAGGCTCCAGATGCAGGTCTAGTGAGGCATTCAGGCTCCAGACGCAGGTCCAGCAAGGCATCCAGGCTCCAGACGCAGGTCCAGCGACGCATCCAGGCTCCAGATGCAGGTCCAGCGAGGCATCCAGGCTCCATATGCAGGTCCAGTGAGGCATTCAGGCTCCAGACGCAGGTCCAGCGAGGCATCCAGGCTCCAGACGCAGGTCCAGCGACGCATCCAGGCTCCAGACGCAAGTCCAGCGAGGCATCCAGGCTCTCATCCTGGTCATCCTGGATGTTGGGTGGATTGAGGGGGTTGTTGATGTGTGCTGCACTTGGCCCTGGCTGCTCCATTCTGCATTTCATTGTTTTTTTTGCCTATTTTCTGTTGGAGGTCGACTGATAGGCTATTTTTTCCATTAGAGGCAAAAAAAACTCACGTTGGGCTGACTAACGTGCGTTTTTTTGCCGCTAATGGGCCTTTCGTTGGTTTTCTCCCGCTAACGCTGGAATTCCTATCGCCATCACGCTAATGTTAGCAGCAATTTTCACCGCTGATCCCTGAAGCTATCGCCATGTAGCGACGTCTTGTACATACGTCACTAACAAGGCAATCGTTTTCAGCGGTACACAGCGGTAAGAATACTGCCGCTAACTAGCGTTAGCGGTAGTTTTCACCAGTCCTTGTACATATGCCCCTATGTCTTCTGCCACACTGGTGGTGGAAAATCTCAGACATTTTGACTGCACTGCCATGGTGGCGGTGGATTCTCCCTAAAAGGAGCTGTCTCCACCTTTGGCGGGGAGGAGAAATTAATGGGGAAGGTTCTGCCTTAGACCTTGCCTGAAAATAAAATTTATGGACACTGGTAATTCGAAGTTTGTTCGCAGTGTCCATCTAGCCTGCCTCCCTAATTAGCAGAGAGTGTTTCCCAGTATGACTCGGACACAGACCTCAGTGTGTGTTGAATGTCCGCCATGATCCTTCATTATTCTAAAGGAGAGAAACATAATGGTCCAGGAGCCTCTCTTGGGAGGACGAATGATCCACCATCATCTCTGGTGAGCTAAACACTTCACTTTGCATGACCTAGTAAGAGAGCCGAAGGGGTCTCTGTTGACAAAACATCTGTCATCTAGGGAACTCAAAAGTAGATCAGCTGCTGAAGACCCACATATAGGATTTGCCACTTTACAACAATCAAGATGATTATGACTGGTTAGAATCGAAGGAAATGTCATAACAATATGCTGCGATAAGGAACACTATATTATCCGGTATTTTTGCAATATCAACTAGTGCATTTTAGAAAACTGATTATTTTAAAAAGAAGTTAATTTTAAACATGTCTTATTAATCTATGTTAATTATAATAAAATGTGCAAGGATCATTTACAAAGGCGATGTATCTTAAAGCAAAGACATTTATTTTGTATTAATTGTAAAATATTGTGACGGTTTTTTATTAACTTATAACAATAAATAAACATATTATTATGGATTTGATGTTTTTTGGCACATCATTTATTAGGTCCTCAGGAGTATACTCTGGTGAGCATTCCTCATCTAATTTGTTGTTACTTGTATAACTAGAGTGTATATCCACAATCACTTGCACTCAGAGTTTCATTGGTCTTCTCAAGTCTGCTTCACGATGTCTAAATGTAGTTGTGTAGTCTTACATGTAAGTTTGTCTTTGATTTGCCCATTTTGGAGAATTCACAGAGTTCCACAGGTTTACAGTTGGAAATCTACGATCCTGTGGATTTCTAGGTGTAACACTCTTTCTGTACACCTCTGTCGGCAAACTATTTGTTAAGTCAGAGTTGGGTGTAAAATGAGTTTTAAATATGGAAAATCAGATTTTTCATCATGGTAAAGGTATAGCAATCTGGCGTTTATGATACAAAGACACAGGCTGTAATAGCATAAATCCCTGGCTAGACTTCCCTGGACAGAGCGACCCATAACATGGGCATTCAATAGAAGACAGTGGGCATCTGCCCCTGGTTCTTGAGTTTTTTAATTTGCCAGAGTCTACGAGCTGACATGGCTGGCAAGTTTTTATTTTATAGAATTTTATTATACCCATATGTGATATGACCAATGACATTTTCTGTGTTTAAATATGAGTGATACTTAACGAGCTGAAAGAAGCATGACATTTTGACTTAAACTTACCCGAGAGACTGGAAAATATCTTGTGTATATTTAATAATGTTTAGTTTCTAAATTATTCCTTTTTTGTAATGTAGGTGATTGAAAAGAGTCATGAAGTAGTTCTGATGCCTGCAGAATGTATTGCTATGAAATACCTATAATTTACTTTCCTCATATAATCCTCCGGAATGCTGCCTTTATAATGCAGCAAGAATAAATCCATCCTCAAGGTCAGAAGCAAACCCAGCAGGACCTGCTCTCAATAGCAATTGTTATTTATTTATTAAGGAGTTTTGTAAGGCGCCACACGTATTATTTCGGTTACTTCAAAACTCTGACAGAAACTAGAAGCTCAGTTTGAGACTTTGTTAGTCCAGTTGGGTAGGGTAGGCAACCGCTAGTGGTATTCCTGAGGCAGGCGCGGCCCGTGGTAGGAGTGCCGGTCGGGCGGTGACGTGGGGCGGGGGAGGGGCAGGGTGGGGGGTAGTAAACTACGGATTAAGGCCGAATACAGGTAAGTGAACACTTAAATAAATAAAACGAATTTCGTTGCTCGCACTGCATCGCATTTGGTGGTTGCCAGTAGGTAGTTATAGTTAGGATGGAGTTTCTATCAAAAAGACCAATATTTAGGTGCCTATATCTTTGGCGCACTTGATGAATCTCCATGAAATTTTTGCAAAAACATTTGCCCTGTACTTTAGATGGAGTCTGAAAAGTTCCAGGGTGTTTCATGTAGCAGGGGCAGAGAAAAAGGGAGGTAAAAAAGGTGGGTTTTCCATGTTAATTCTCATAGGACCTTTGAACAAGCCTACAGCCCAAACCGCTGTACGGAATTACACCAAATTTATCAGGAAGCTAGATGTTGGTATGCAGATCGTGCTTTTTGGGATTTGGTGTAAATCCGTTCAGTAGTTTGGGAGATATTAACTGGAAAACAAATTTGTATATCTGGGGATGCAGATTACCCTCGGATCCACCCGGGGACAGTCCGCGGATACATGTGTACTGGCGAACTCTTGATTGGTTGGCCACACCTGCACAGAAAATTTGCATCGCCATTTTGTTTGTTGGGGAAACTATCCTGGGGCTGTAAATTTGTTTGCAAAAAATGAAGGGGTCAGGTGAGAGGTTTCCTGACCCCTTGTACATGTTATAAAAGATGGCTGTGCATGTGTCCTAGGGTCAGAAATGTGGAAAAACATGTCCACTCGCGAAATCTGCAGATCCCTCGCAGATCTCAGCGCAGCACCACCATGTAGCTCTGCAAGGGATCCGCGGATTTAGCGCAGTTGGAAAAAAATAAAAACATATATAGCGTTTTAAATTCACTCTTACTTTCACATCCATTCAGATACCTATACAGATACTGTCACATCCACTTACATACCCATACAGACACTTTCACAGCCACTGTTATAACCATGCAGACACTGTCACAGCCATTCACATAGACATAGAGAGACTGTCACACCCATTCATATACCCATAGAGACTCTGTGACACCCATTTACAAACCCATACAGTCACTGTCACATCCATTCTGAAATGTATACAGACAATGTCACACCCATTCACATACTCATAGAGACACTGTGACACCCACATACATACCCATAGAGACTCTGTGACACCCATACACAAACCTTTACAGTTGCTGTTACACCTATTGAGAAACCCATACAGACACTGTCACACCCATTCATGTACCTAAACAGACACTGTCACAACCATTCACATACCCATGGAGACTCTGTCACACCCTTTCACAAACCCATACAGGCACTGTCACACCCATTCAGATTGATCCCTTTTTCTTTCAGGGTATGTTCTGTCAGTTTCATCACTTACTAAATGACCAGCCATTTTCCCTTCTGCTCCATGTAATTTTTCTTTACCACACGGAACCAATCTCCTTATATTCCATTTCTCATTATCTTCCAACAAAACAGTATACATTCTTTATTCAATGTTGTTTAGACTTATAGTAATCCAGGAGACTGGACACTGACTCTGATTGTAGCAGACCTCCTGTTATCAATCTACTAGATAATTAACACATAATAAACATTGACTTAAAAAAAGGAGAGAGATGTTATACTTAGTAAACATAATTTTAAAAACTATAGTAATTTAGTAAAAAAACAAAGATTACAAAAATGATATACTAATAAAATTACAATTTTTAAAACTATAGAAATGCACTGAAAAAAAAGGTTACAGGGATGTTATAATTAAGAAATAGAATTGTTAGAAATTCACTTAAAATACCAAAGGTTACAGAGATGTTATAGGTAGGCTGACATTTCACTCGTACAAAACCATAGAAATTCAGCAGTTATAGTTAGCTAAGCTAAATATAACTTACGACCCCGTAATGCACTGCTTATGACCTGACATATTACATCGCTCATGACATGGGCAGTGTCATCACTGATGACATCACTGAGGACATCTCAAATGACATCACTGACAACATTACTGATAGATAAACATAGACAAAACAGAAGGTTTATATGACAAAAAAGAATTCATAGCATCAGCCAGCTACAACCCTTCCAGACATCAGACCCAGTTATTGACTCAACTGGAGGCCTCCTATCACGAGGTGAAGTGAACCTCTTGAGCAAAGGCATCTCTTTCTGTCCTGTACCTAAGGACCATAATATGGCCAACATGATGAGAGACCTAAAAACTTTTGAGAGAAGATGCAGACTTGCAGAATACTTCTTATATTGATCTGCAAAGCTAACTTTTAGATCCATTTAAGAAGTTCCGCCATCCCAAATCATAGACTCCTCAATGTGGTAGAAATCCTGTTCTTGATACATATATTTTAATTATCAACAAACTCATCAAGGAATCAATACCTAAAGGATTTTTGATAACTTTACTCCAAAAGAAAGAAAAGCTGTCCACCACCTTCAACAGAGAATTGATATTATTATAAAACCAGCAGACAAAGGTGGTGCAGTGATTGCCATGAAAGTAAGTGATTATATTGAGGAGGGAATGAGACAACGAGTGGAAACCAACACTTACAAACCTTTACAAACTGATCCCACAAAAGACTTGAACACAGAAATTAAGAACATGCTTGTAAGGTACAGGAGCTTAAACCTCATTGATGAAACAACAGCAGATATACTTGTTCATCCCAAACCAAAACACACCAGCTACCTCCCTGAAGGGACACAACATGTGCCTCACAAGTGCCACTCCTGCACAACAACCACACAACTACAGCCACACCATGCCCCACGTCCCAACAACTGCATATACAGCCACAGCAGGACCCTTTGCAAAGGAACACATAGCACAGAAGCCCAGGCCCCAGCCAACACACACACCACAACAACATCACACACAAGCCAAGAACACTGAGGCCAGGCACAAAATGTACACACACACAGATGAGGACCAAACACTTCACTGCACACACTACCTGACAAGTCACACACACACACCACCCTGACTCACAACTACATACACACACCACATGCCAGCAGTAATGGAGGACAACATATAGGAAAGCCAAAGTGAGGTGCCCACAAATGGAAGGGCAGTAACACAACCATCAAGCATGTGTGATGCACATGCAAGACAAGACACAGGTGAGAACACACACAGCCCATCACAGCACACATGGCTGACACAGTCAGTCAACACAAACCACGGTCACCCCAATGCAACAACTCCTGGAGACAGCAAGGACACCCATGTATAGGCACAGGGATGTAAGGAAGGCCCTGGACAAGACAATGTCTGCTGCACAACACACAGGGCCCAGTGATACACTACATGACAGCCAAGCACAAGTAGGATATGTCACACATACCTCCTCCCACAACAGCAACACACAATACTGCCATGTGCACAAAACACAACCACAGGGCTAAACAAGTACACATACAGGCACACCACTCCAGGGTCACACATGGCAGTAGTTGACAATGCAGGTGCACACACATCCACAGTCACAACAAAGTCACCCCCTTCACACCATACACTTCTCCACCACCCAAGTGCACACATTGGAAGTAAGCCATGGGACCTGGATAACTCATCACCACAAGATGTCCATACACCGACACTGATTGGCACACAGAAAGGAAGCTCACACAGACCCCATGACCCTGGCATGCCTGCCTGTAAGCCTGTGCCCAAACTCCCACCCTGTGCTGCCATTGCCCACAAACCTGACATGTGTCCACCATAGATAACATGAGCCAAGAAGGAAGATGACTACAAGATTTCATTGCCAACCACCTGCACTGCACCCATAAGTATCACAGTCAGGTAGAAATGAAGTGCCTCCCACCCCTGCAAAAAAATGAAATGTGACACAACCCATTGGCAATGTCGAAGTGGCATACTGAGCCTGTGACACAGTAAACCATGCACACACAGAAACAACTTTATTCAGGAAGGACACTGACACAACTCACTGCAGGATCAACTGTGTTTATTCACAATTGCATATTGAGACAACAAATTTGGGCAACAGCAAAGCCAGTGGGCATTTCAATATGCACAGCATTTACATGAGAAGCTGCACAGGCAGGGGGCAAACAGCAGTGAACCACAAGGCAAGTACAATGTGCAGAGTAGTTACATGAGAAGCTGCACAGGCAGGGGGCACACAGCAGTGAACAACAAGGCCAGTGGGCAGGACAAAGTGCAGAGTGAGTCCATGAGAAGCTGCACAGGCAGGGGGCACACAGCAGTGAACAACAAGGCCAGTGGGCAGGACAAAGTGCAGAGTGAGTCCATGAGAAGCTGCACAGGCAGGGGGCAAACAGCAGTGAACCACAAGGCAAGTACAATGTGCAGAGTAGTCACATCAGAAGCTGCACAGGCAAGGGGCAAACAGCAGTGAACAACAAGGCCAGTGGCCAGGACACAGTGCAGGTGAGGTACATGAGAAGCTGCACAGGCAAGGGGCAAACAGCAGTGAACAACAAGGCCATTGGCCAGTACAATGTGCAGATGAAGTCCATGAGAAGCTGCACAGGCAGGGGGCACACAGCAGTGAACAGCAAGGCCAGTGGCCAGTCCAATGTGCAGATTAAGTCCATGAGAAGCTGCACAGGCAAGGGGCAAACAGCAGTGAACAACAAGGCCATTGGCCAGTACAATGTGCAGATAAAGTCCATGAGAAGCTGCACAGGCAGGGGGCACACAGCAGTGAACAGCAAGGCCAGTGGCCAGTCCAATGTGCAGATTAAGTCCATGAGAAGCTGCACAGGCAAGGGGCAAACAGCAGTGAACAACAAGGCCATTGGCCAGTACAATGTGCAAAGTGAGTCCATGAGAAGCTGCACAGGCAGGGGGCACACAGCAGTGAACAGCAAGGCCAGTGGCCAGTCCAATGTGCAGATTATGTCCATGAGAAGCTGCACAGGCAAGGGGCAAACAGCAGTGAACAACAAGGCCAGTGGGCAGGACAAAGTGCAGAGTGAGTCGATGAGAAGCTGCACAGGCAGGGGGCACACAGCAGTGAACAACAAGGCCAGTGGGCAGGACAAAGTGCAGAGTGAGTCCATGAGAAGCTGCACAGGCAGGGGGCACACAGCAGTGAACGACAAGGCCAGTGGGCAGGACAAAGTGCAGAGTGAGTCCATGAGAAGCTGCACAGGCAGGGGGCACACAGCAGTGAAACACAAGGCAAGTACAAGGGGTAGAGTAGTTACATCAGAAGCTACACAGGGAATGTATGCAACTCTACCATGCCATGCCCAGCAACAGAGTAATGGGCCTGACAATGGGCATCACACGCACCCCTGTGGACAGACAGGTGTGTGAGGGTGACCACCACTCAGATGGGGCTGTCTGTCGGACTTGGAGCTGACTGTGTGCTGGGGTCAGTTGGAGGACTGCCCTGGGAAGTGGGAGTAACAACTGTTGAAGAGCCAACTGTGCATGTGGTAGCTGGGGGGCTGCTTGGACCAGGTGGGGTGGTGGCCCGGGGAGGTGGACTCATGCCCTGGTGAGACACAGTGTGTGCCGGAGATTGTGGAGGGGTGACTCTCCACTTCTTGGGGATCCTGAAAGGCTTCCATGTCTGGGGATTGAGGGGAACTGGGGCAGACACATCAGGTGACCCCAACACCAAAGCTGATTCTGGTGTGGATGGTGACCCCCCCTCTGGGGACATGCTGGAACCCGCTGTGCGCTTGCCTGGTGTTTACCGCCGCCCTGCCTCCCTCTGTCCACCAGCTTTTCCCCCTACAGTGTCCTCCCGTGCTGGCTTCACAGGGCTTGGGATGGGAGTGGAGGTCAAAGATGGATTATCCATGGGGCCCTCATCCTGTGTAATGTTTGCAGGCAACACCTTCTCAGTGTGTGTGGAAACTGTCTTTTTGCCTCTGCGAGACGTCTTTGGGACAGGGGAGTCTTTGGCAGGGGAGGAAGGTGAGGCCTGTGACCCTGATGCTTTTTTCTTTGCTTTGTGGCCCTTGCTGTCGCCTGATGGGCTTTTCTCTCTGCGCTCTGGGGTGGCCTTACTCTTATGTGGGGATGGTGTCTGCACCCTAGTACGCTTGGGTTGCTGCTGCTCCTGTGTGCTGCGGGTTCTGTATCGGGACTTTGGGGTCGGTTGGGCATTGTCACTGTCGTTAGAGGTGCACAGTGACACGGGGCCGGACCGAGTGGTGGGAGCCACTCCCTGGCTATGTGCCTGTTGCAGGGCTGCTGTCACAGTTGATGACAAGGACTGCACAGTCCGGTGTAGCCCACCTACGTCGGAATGTAAGCCGTCCATGAAAGCTATAACCTGCCCCAACTTTTTGTCGTGCTCTTGGAATGCATTGAGAAGTGCTGTCTGCCCCACACACAGCTGGCGTAATAGCTCGACTGCTTCTGCACTGAGGGCAGCAGGGCTGACATGGGCTGGGGCAGCTGTGCTTGGGGTGAAGGTGACTTTTCCCTTCCTACTCGTGCAGACACGGGCAGCACCAGTGGAGGTTGAAGGGAGGCTGGGCACTGGACGCTGTGTGGCGGAAGAGGAGGCAGAGTCCCCGTTCCCTGTACCCCCCAACATGGCTGTGTCACCGCTGGCGTCAGATGAGGTAGAGCTTTGTGTCTCCAGCTGTGAATCCTCTAGCAGACTCCTGTCCCCCTCCTCGGCGCTGGTCACATCTGTGTCAGTCAGCTCCGGTACGGCTGTTGCAGTGGAAGCCTCACCACTGGTGTCCGTCCCCTCTCCCTCTGCACATACGGGAGCTGCTGCATAGGAGAGAGAAGTACTGTGAGATGAGTGGCATCAACAGAACTAACACGTGCCAATACATCTGCATCCTAGAAAGAGGTGTGCAGCACATTGCATGCCACCCTGTGCACACATATATCTTGCCACCCAAAATTTCTACACAACGGTGCATGTCCGCCACACGTCCTGCCATAAGTGCCCCAGGTGATTCACACAGCACACCATCCTGCAGTTGGCTCACATCAGACACAGCCCCAAAATGGCCTGTGCACACACACTGTCCCGATGTTGGCAAGGATGAACACCACGACATGGTGCACATCACCTACATGTGTGGAGCAGTAGGGGACCACACAGACTACAACATACCAGCCCACAATGACCCTGCACACATGCCATCCACCATATCGAGTCCATGGGCACATCTACTGTTGCACATTGGCCTCAGATGTCTGACTGGCAGACATCTGAGGTCTGGAATTGCACGCATTCATTGAAACGCATTCACAGTTGGCACACTGGCATTCCCATCCATCAGAATTCACACACTACCCCACAGCAGAAGGTACCTGAAGGCCACAACTCCAAATGTTAGAGAGATGCACAGTGCTAAAACTCACTTTATGAAGCGCCGTTTGGGCAAAAGCATGGCACATACACCCAGCACAGAGGCCACTCACAAAACATTGCACCACACAACCAACGTCACACAGCTGACAATTTGCACACTCTGTAGACACATGCACCCACTCCCAGCCAAAGGCAGCCTGCAACACATACTCACCCCTGGCTTGCTGCTGATGCTCCTTCAGTCATCTGTCCTGCTCAGGTTGTGTGACAGCCAGGATGCGGGCCATTAGTGGTGTCATGCTGCGCCTAGCCAACCTGCCAGTCTGAGGGAGCAGCCCCAGCGTCATCTTGGCCACGTTCTTGCTCAGCCGGCAGATGTCGTCCCACCTTTTATGACAGTGGGTGCGCCTTCGGTTTGACACACCCAGATCCTGGACTCTGGAGGCAATGGCCCTCCACACGGCTTTACGCTGGTGGACCTTCAGCTGCAGGCATGGGAGACAAGAGGGGTGAGGTTCCAGTGACACAGTGCACAATAACAACACAACGAAAATGCAGTAGCACGACAGTGACTCATCCAAAACTCCAGCTACAACTGTCACATAGCCAACAATTGCTCTGAACATGGTGCAATGTCATTGGTCAATCAGACGTACAGGCATGCATGTTCGATGGTGGACACAGTACCTCCACATCCCATTCACATGCAGGATACCAACACAGCAAGCAACGTGTAGTCTGCCTGCAGCTACTGTCTGTAGTTACCTACAACTACACATAGAGAAGATAGCAAAACATGTGTCATGTTGTTGGACTCACTGTGTCCAACACTGCGCATACCTAAGTGTCCTAGCCCTGTGAAAGCCTCACTGTGTCCTGGAACTCACATAGAGTGACAACAACTGTCATACACACACCCTTCTCCCACGCCTGCTCCTGTGCAATCTACATGGCAGAGATGGGACTTAGATGAAGAGGCGTGAGCCAAACACACATGGTACACACTGTACATGCAGTGATGTGGACATGTGTCATTCAGTGGGGACTGTGCAGGGCAGGTGGACTGACACTGAGTGGGTTAATTGGGAGCAACACAGCCATTCACACAAACGCTAACTGGCCAGACTCCTGCATCACCAAAATGCAGCTGCACTGTATGGCTGACACTACAGGACATGTCCCTCTACTCAGGATAGGCATGCAGGATAACGTGTGAAAGAGCCCACCAAGCCCTTCCCGCTGTAGTAAACATGATAGGCAGTGCATGTCAGAGCCCCACAACCACTGACACATACCGAAGCACCTCCACCCCACGTGTGCACACCCTGCACTCTCACTCACAGTCTGGGAGACTTACCACGACATTAGGGCCACCATAAAGCCTTGGGTACTGTGCAAGCACCCCGTCTACCAGGACCCCAAGCTCCTCACTGGTGAAGGGACTGGCACGGATCTTCTGAGTCCTCGACATCACAATGGACATGTGGCAGCAGCAGCACGTTGAGGGTGGCAGTCAGCAGTCCCTTGAGGCAGCAGCAGCAGGTGCAGGGTGGCAGCCAGCAGTCCCTTGAGGCAGCAGGTGGAGGGTGGCAGTCAGCAGTCCCTTGAGGCAGCAGCAGCAGGTGCAGGGTGGCAGCCAGCAGTCCCTTGAGGCAGCAGCAGCAGGTGCAGGGTGGCAGCCAGCAGTCCCTTGAGGCAGCAGGTGGAGGGTGGCAGCCAGCAGTCCCTTGAGGCAGCAGCAGCAGGTGCAGGGTGGCAGCCAGCAGTCCCTTGAGGCAGCAGCAGCAGGTGCAGGGTGGCAGCCAGCAGTCCCTTGAGGCAGCAGCAGCAGGTGGAGTGTTGTCAGTCAGCAGTCCCTGGTAGCTGTGGGAATGTGGTGCGCCCTCCCACACATATATAGGCCCCTGGGGCTGTGTCAGTGGTCCCAGGGTGCTGCAATTGGTGTACCAGGTCTGCCTCATTCAAATACATCCAATGTCCGCCTCCGCGGTGGCGGTGCACACCTACCGCGATTTTCAAACTCGCATCAGGCTACCGCGAGGCTGCTTCCCATTGGCTGCAAGGGCATGGTCCATGCCGGTGCCACACCACAGGGGCCAGGCGGTAGGCACCACCATATATCTGCCAGACAGTGCCTGGAGGGACCGTGATTTGGGTTGCGGGGCATGGTGACCGCCATTGTCACATACAAATCTGGCGGTGTCACCCGCGATCGTGCCTGGGTTATGGGCGGTGCCACACCACAGGGGCCAGGCGGTAGGCACCACCATATATCTGCCAGACAGTGCCTGGAGAGACCGTGATTTGGGTTGCGGGGCATGGTGACCGCCATTGTCACATACAAATCTGGCGGTGTCACCCGCGATCGTGCCTGGGTTATGTGCGGTGCCACACCACAGGGGCCAGGCGGTAGGCACCACCATATATCTGCCAGACAGTGCCTGGAGGGACCGTGATTTGGGTTGCGGGGCATGGTGACCGCCATTGTCACATACAAATCTGGCGGTGTCACCCGCGATCGTGCCTGGGTTATGGGCGGTGCCACACCACAGGGACCAGGCGGTAGGCACCGCCATATATCTGCCAGACAGTGCCTGGAGTGAGCGTTAATGGAGTTGTGGAGTAGCTGTGCTGCACCTAACGTGTCCTCCAGCTCTCTGCATAGGCCAACATGTACAGTGCCCAGTGTCTCAACAATTGAAGGATCCTCATGAGGGCAAATGCACAAAAGGGACATGTCACTCCATGTCACCAACACATACCATATATGGGTCACCAGTACATTGCATGGTCACATACACTCGCACATGTCACATGTGCTGTGTAATGAAATGTAAACTGTTCAGTTAATGTGTTGCATAGCATATGTAGATAATGGTCAATGTCTGTGTGTGCAATGTAACGCACACTGTTGTCTCATTTACTGAACTAGGGGCATCAGCAACTGGCACATTGTCCAATGCACATGCACACATGTGTCCCCCACGCTCAGCTGGTGGTCAGTGTGTAGTTGAAGTGTGCGATGTGCAACCTGTTTTGGTAGGTGCATCAGGGCCAGCAACATGGTGTGTTCGGGTAGTATTGCTTTTAGTGACATATGCTGGGGGTCATACTCACAGGTATGCACACATTTCTGTTAGTACATCACACTGTGCATGCGAATGAGCCGGAGGGGTGCACAGATGATTGCTGCTGGTAAGGGGACAGGCGTACGAGTAGTGTGCCTGATGTGTACCTACTTGTGAAGTGCCCTGTCGGTTAATGGTGCATGTTGTACGACTTGGGAATGTGTCTGTAGAAAAAATTGATGTGATGCACATTTCATGGTCTTCTGCATTGACATATGTGCACTGTGATCTGTCCTAGGAGGAGGAGGCACAATATCCATCGTCCGTTCACAGTCCTGGCAGACATGGAGAATGAGGATATAATCCGCAAATTCAGGCTGGACCGACAAACCCTGCAGAACCTATGTGCCATGTTGGAGCCCCACCTGCAGCCACGTCGGACATATCCAACAGCTTTCACCGCAACATCTAAGGTGATGGCATGCCTGCATTTCTTTGCAACAGGCTCATTCCAGCACACGGTCGCAAGTGCAGGCGGGATGTCACAGCCGATGTTCAGCATGGTGCTGAGGGATGTCCTGTCGGCCATGATGCTGTACAAAGACAGATATATCCATTTTCCCAGGGGGCCTGAGTTGGTGGCTGTGAAGGGCGATTTCTATGCCCTTGGACATATCCCCCATGTCATTGGTGCAATTGATTGCACACATGTTGGGCTTGTGCCACCACAGGCACGTGAACAGGTTTACCGCAATAGGAAGCATTCACACTCGGTAAATGTTCAAGTGGTGTGCCTGGCGGACATGATCATCTCACACGTGTGTGCCAATTTTCCCGGTTCAGCCCATGATGCCCACATCTTGCGCAGCAGCATCGTTCCTCAGTTGATGGCCAATCTGCTTCCTGAGCGTGCATGGCTTGTGGGTGAGTATGCATAGTGGATTAGAGTGGTGTGTGTGTGACATGCTGTTGTGTTGCATTTTGGGACTGTAAGGTTAATCTGTGTCTCTCACACCCAGGTGACTCGGCATATCCAAACCGCCCGTGGTTGCTGAGCCCATTGCGGAACCCCGCCACGCCAGCTGATGTGCGATACAATGATGCCCATGGGAGGACACGGCGTGTGATAGAACGGACATTTGGTCTCCTAAAATCAAGATTTCGGTGCCTGGACCGTACTGGGGTGCCCTTATGCACTCGCCAGGGAAGGTGTGTCAGATAGTGGTGGCATGCTGCATGCTCCACAACCTGGTCATTCGCAAGGCAATACCCCTGATCCTGGATGACGATGATGAGCAGCCAAGGCCGCCGCCTGCAAATCAAGCCGGATCCAGTGACGAGGGCAGTGGAGAGGAGGAAGGGGTCGACATGCGTCGACAGCTCATCACCCGCTACTTCACTTGAAGGTGAGTGATGATGTAGAAGGGACGAAATGGTCTGATGGTGTTGCTGTTGCTGTGTGGGTGTATGTGAGCTTGCTGACTGCAGCTTGGTGTTGACTCATTGCTGCCTGCCAATATATGTGTGATTGGTTAGTGTGATACAGATTGTCTCTATGGTGACTGTTGCTCTGTGTAAAGTTTGTAGATCTGAGTACCTTATTGACAAGTGTTGTGTGATGTGTGCAATGCCACACCCATACAAGTGACTCTTGTTCTGCGGTTTTCCCTAGGTCCCTTCAGCATCTCACTTGTTACCTACATTCCATTCCCCTGGACCATGTCCTACACGGTGAAGGTTGCACATCCTGTATTAAAGACGGAGCAGACACAACAACATGTGTGTAAGGTGTATTTATTTACAACTGTGACATGCGAGGGTGGAGAAAATGTGAAGGGGGAATTGAAGAAGTGAGTTGACAGTCATGGTAAATGAGATACTTGAGTAGTCCCCACAATGATGTGGAGACCCAGTCCAACAGATGGATGCAATTCACATGGCAGTGTGGTGAAGGATAGTCCAAAAGGTCAATGCAGTGGTGCAGTGGTCTGCCATCATGGCTGGTTCGGGGACTAGCGTTTGGCAGGTGCTTTGGCACGTGAGTCCCCCTGGCCTTTCCTTGGACGGCCCCTCTTGCGCATCACTGGAGGGGCCACTGCTGCAGGGGCAGTGGTGTCTGAGGACTCACCCCCCTCTGTGGACGCAAGGGAGGATGATGAAGTGTCATCCTGCTGCCCAACAGGGGGAGGCGGAGGGGTAGAATGTTGCGCTTGCCTGTTATGTTATGTTATGTTATGTTATCTGAGTTTATAAAACGCACAGCTGCCCCAGCAAAGAGGCGTCCCGGCGCTACCAGCGTCAGAAGGAACAGGGCAAGAACACAACAAGTAGGCGAGGGAATATACAGAAGACAAAAAAGGACTAAGCAGAAGGAAAAAGGAAAGTTTTAATTGCTTTCCTGAAGTCCACCATGCGATCCAAGCTGCGAATCTGAGGAGGCAGGGAATTCCATAGCTTGGCAGCTAAATAACGGAAGGATCGACCTCCAACCCGAAGGCGCTTCAAATGGGGGACAGTTACCAAATGCTGTCCCAGGGAGCACAGCTGGCGAGTGGGGACATACAAGGCTAGCAAGTTAGCCAGGAGACTGGGCGAGGCAAGTTTCAAGATCTTAAAAGCAAGGCAAAGAACCTTAAATTGGATCCGTTTGGCCACTGGAAGCCAATGTAGCCTCCGGATGGCCCCACTGGAAGGACAGTTACGTGGAAGCCCTAACAGGGCTCTGGCGGCAGCGTTTTGAACGCGCTGCAAACGCACTATCTCAGCCTGATTAGCTCCCAACAGGAGCGAATTAGCATAGTCCAATCTAGATAGAATGGCTGATTGAACAATCAATTGGCGAGTAGATGAATCAAAGAACTTCAACAAGGGCCTAAGTCCCCGCAGGAGGCCAAAACAGGTACCTGCAACTTTTTTGGTATGTTCTTGAAAGCTAAGGGTATCATCCATCCATACCCCCAAATTTTTTACCACCAACTTAGGGGTGGGGGTACTACCAAGTAAGTCGGGCCACCATTGTTCACTCCAGAGGCTCCTGTCCCTTCCCACCAACAATAACTCTGTTTTAGTCGCATTCAATTGAAGACAATTTAAAGTCATCCACTCTGCCACAGCGGTCAAGCCGCTCCGAAACCTAGAAGCATCTTGAGTGGAACCATCGGACAGGGCCACCACCAGCTGTGTATCATCTGCATACGAGACCATGGTGAGGCCCATGTTCCTAGCCACCTTAGCAAGAGGCTGAACATAAAGATTGAACAATATGGGGCTTAATGCAGAGCCCTGTGGTACCCCCTGCCCGATGGGATGAGCCTGAGAAAGAAACGGGGGGGCCGACAGAACCGCCACTAGCTGCCCCAAGAGGTCCACAATCTGTCCCATGCGTGTGTCCATGGACCTCAGCAGCAGGAGGTGCTCCCGAGATTCTTCCTCTAACCGGCCCATTCGTCCCTGGGCCTGTTGGTATGCCCCAAGGACTCTGTCGATGTGGCCCAGGGCTTCCGTCCCAGGATCAGTCCCCCTCTGCATGAGCCCATCCCGACCAGCTGCACTGCTGCCACGTTCCTGTCCGGTCCTCACATTGGCCCGCTGCATCCTCTCCCTGGCCTCCGCAGTCGATGTGGTGGGCTGCTCAACCCCTGCGGCAGGGAGGGTGTTGCGGACAGCTGTGGTGGTAGTAGTGGTTGACACACAGGCCGTGACAGCAGCTGTCAGAGGATGGTCAGGGGCTGCAGCTGATGTGGTTGGGGGGACAATAGGTGCCTGGGACTGGTTGCGGCCTGCCACACCAGATGGGCCAGCGTGGAGCTCCTCATCCAAGGAATCCAGGGAGTCCTCATCCAGTTGTCTCTGTTCCGGGGGGGACTGGCTCTGCAGGGTGGTGTCATCCTCTGCAGTGAGTTCTTGGTCACCTGTGGGTCAGATGAGAAATGGTCATTGTGTTGCACCCATCAAAGTTTGTGTTAGCAGTGTTACATCAACTGTTTGTACATCCAGCAGTTGTTCACTGTACAAATTAGCATTGACCGACATCCAGTGATGCATTACAAGCTGTTGTGGTACATACATTACTTGTCCATATTGGGAGTTGTCAAGACATGACATGCACAATATATTTTTTGACATTGACAGTCTCATGTTGGCATCCTGTTATTGATCAATCATATGTCATCCATTTACGCGTATGTGTCACTTGTAGAGCCCTTGCAGCGGTTCTCTCTGCACAGTGAGTGAGCATTGTAGTTTCATGCATACCTTTTCAATGTGGTGTAGATATCTGTATTTGCAATTCCAGACATGCTTAAGTTTGCTTTAATTAGATCCTAGGTGGTCTGGACCACTGCTACTGTCAGATGGCATGTAGTGGTGTGCATGGTTGTGCTCGGAGTTCCATCGACATGTGTTTCAGTCATTCACACTTTGGTTGCCGTCACAGTTTCATTTTCTTAGGAGTGTGCACACTATAGTTGCCAATGCTATCTGGGTGTGCAGTTGTGCATTGAGAGGGCTGGTGTCCTATGCCAACATGTTTTTTCAAATGCATATCTGGCTGCATGTTGTGGCTGTTGATATGTTGTGTTTGCTGTGTTTTCCTTGTATTTGTGAGACCTCTCTGTGTGTGTAGGATGAGGGCTTCCATCTTGGTCCAGTGTGGGACAAGTCAGCATGATATGTCCACATGCCAGTTCTTTTGAAGTGTACATTGCAATGACTGACACATGCATGTTGGTGTCAGGAAGTAATGGGTCTTGTGTGCTGGCGGTCAGGTGGGCCCGTGTGAGTTGTTGTGCAAGCTTCCCAGCCCCACACACCCCGACCTGTGAGATGCGGTTACCTACCTGTGAGTTGGGTGGGTAGCATACATTGCCTGCCACATGCTTCTTATTGGGGGTGTAGTGTCCCATCCTCCATAGTGGTGGAACAGCATGCATGTTGCATTTTGTGGGACGGATAGCCAAACACACTACACCGTCTCACTGTGAAGATGGCTAACTACCGTTTGAGGTGAAGGTGAGCAATGACATGGCTATGTGACTTGGTAGAAATCTTTGTATGGAATGTGCGTGTGGTGAGCATGATGTGTGTGTGGCTTTTTGTACCCATTGATTTCAGATTATATTTGGTCATGGGGTATAGCCCCCCATCACTGTTGTCCCAGCTATCTGGCTGTGGGGTTCACTCCCCCGACATTTGAAGGCACAATAGGGCAAGGGGTATGGTCTCGTAGCACAGTGGTGACATACAGCATGGTGAAGATCTCACCCAGCATACATTTCCACACTGTCATGGTTTCATGGTATTTGTGGACCTGAGAACATGAGCCCAGTACTGGTGAAACAGTTGTTCCAGGGCATCCATACACTGACATGTTGTGGTCAACAGTGGTGTGTGTGTGTGAGATGTATTCAGCCCTGTGCAGACATTGTGTGGTTTTGGGGCCAGACTATACCAGCACTGTTCAGACAGACAGTGTGAGATGTGAACATTGTCAATGCATACACACATTGGTGGTCCAAACAAGACACCTTTGACAATTTAATTCAGACAAGGTGCTGTTCTGCAATTCAGTGCAGCACTGTGGTAGCTGGGTGTGTTGCAGGACATTTGGGATGTGCTTAGTTTAGCATTGTGAGTCCCAGCTGCAGTGTAGTTTTTGGGTGCACTGCACTTCCACTGTTTATATTGCAACACTGTGGTATGACATGGGTGATTTGCACTTTGCCATACAAACGGCCAGACACTGCTGCAGGACAGCATGATCGTTGTTAGTGTTGCAGTGTGTGATGCCTGGCACAGTGTACACAATGTGGGTCAATTTTTAACAGAGACTTGTGCATGGTGACTACAACACAACTGTTTTGCATTATTTGTGTTGGTGACTGTGGACTAAGTGGCATGGTGTCATGTGCGGCTGCACAGACGTCACATGCCTATGAGTGGGACTAGTGCTCCATCCTGCTCAGCTGTGGGCCAAGGGGGCCTGGTAGGAGTTGTAGTGGAGGCCTCCCAAACACCCACCCACCTCCCAGTAAAGATGGCTACCTACCTGTTAGGTGAGGGTATAGCACACAATGGCTGAGGCATGCTTCTGGGTGGGGGCAGTGTTCCATCCTGCTCAGCTGTGGGCCAAGGGTGCCTGGTGGGAGTTGTAGTGCAGGCCTCCCAAACACCCACCCACCTCCCGGTAAAGATGGCTACCTACCTGTTAGGTGAGGGTGTAGCACACAATGGCTGAGGCATGCTTCTGGGTGGGGGCAGTGCTCCATCCTGCTCAGCTGTGGGCCAAGGGGGCCTGGTGGGAGTTGTAGTGCAGGCCTCCCAAACACCCACCCACCTCCCGGTAAAGATGGCTACCTACCTGTTAGGTGAGGGTGTAGCACACAATGGCTGAGGCATGCTTCGGGGTGGGGGCAGTGCTCCATCCTGCTCAGCTGTGGGACAAGGGGGCCTGGTGGGAGTTGTAGTGCAGGCCTCCCAAACACCCACCCACCTCCCGGTAAAGATGGCTACCTACCTGTTAGGTGAGGGTGTAGCACACAATGGCTGAGGCATGCTTCTGGGTGGGGGCAGTGCTCCATCCTGCTCAGCTGTGGGCCAAGGGGGCCTGGTGGGAGTTGTAGTGCAGGCCTCCCAAACACCCACCCACCTCCCGGTAAAGATGGTTACCTACCTGTTAGGTGAGGGTGTAGCACACAATGGCTGAGGCATGCTTCTGGGTGGGGGCAGTGCTCCATCCTGCTCAGCTGTGGGCCAAGGGGGCCTGGTGGGAGTTGTAGTGCAGGCCTCCCAAACACCCACCCACCTCCCGGTAAAGATGGCTACCTACCTGTTAGGTGAGGGTGTAGCACACATAGACTGAGGCATGCTTCTGGGTGGGGGCAGTGCTCCATCCTGCTCAGCTATGGGCCAAGAGGGCCTGGTGGGAGTTGTAGTGCAGGCCTCCCAAACACCCACCCACCTCCCTGTAAAGATGGCTACCTACCTGTTAGGTGAGGGTGTAGCACACAATGGCTGAGGCATGCTTCTGGGTGGGGGCAGTGCTCCATCCTGCTCAGCTGTGGGCCAAGGGGGCCTGGTGGGAGTTGTAGTGCAGGCCTCCCAAACACCCACCCACCTCCCGGTAAAGATGGCTACCTACCTGTTAGGTGAGGGTGTAGCACACAATGGCTGAGGCATGCTTCTGGGTGGGGGCAGTGCTACATCCTGCTCAGCTGTGGGCCAAGGGGGCCTGGTGGGAGTTGTAGTGCTGGCAGCATGTACACATGTACCCATGGTGATGTTGCTAACTACCTTTGGGGGGCTTCAGGGGAGTGTCTGTTGTATCTGTGAGAGATGTGTTGGGGGAGTGTTGTGCACATGAATGAATTTGTACCTAGGAGGTATTATTTTGTAATAGTGCAAGACAGTACATTTGTGTGATGTTAAGCATTTGTTTGTACTTACCAGCCTCCACTCCCCGGGTATTCCTGAGAGACTCTCTGGATGTAGAATGCCAAGCACCTTCTCCTCCCATTCAGTGAATGTTTTGAGTGGAACGGGAGGGCCACTGCCTGTCCTGTGAGCCAGCTCAAGGTTCTTGGCTCTCTTCTTTTTGACCACTGCCTTCAGATTGTGCCACCTCTTCACGATTTCATCTCTATTGCGTGGCACGGTCCCTACTGCATTGACCTTCTCTACTATCCTTCTCCACATTTGCGTCCTTGTTGCTAGTGGTGTCTGTTGGACCTGGTTACCAAACAATTGTGGTTCTACCCTGATTATCTCATCGACCATGACCCTCAACTCACTCTCACTGAATTTGGGCATTCTCTGTGGTGACATGGTGTGTGATGTGTCAAGGTGTTTAGGGTGCAAGTTTGGGAGTGGTAGTGGTGGTTGTGATGTGTATGGTGTGTGCTGTGCAAAGGTGTTAGAGGTGCAGGTGTGGAAGTGGTGGTGGTGGTGGTGATGTGTGTGTGTTGTGCAGATTTGCCTCTCCTGTCATCTGTGGTGGATGTCCCCTCAGTTGTGGAGTTTTGCAAAGGATTGTGGTATGTTGGGGGCTGGATTTATACTGGTGTCTGTGGGTGTGTCAGGATGGGGTATTGGTTGCAGGTGTGGTGTGTGTGTGAACCTGGGATTTGTAGTTTTGGAGTTTCCCATGGGGGTTTGTCTTTGGGCTGTGTTAGCTATTTTTGGGTGCATGCCTTGTATGGTTGGTGCACTTTGTGGCCATGTTGTGTGTTCTTCTATCGACCGCCATTTTTTTAACGGAGCGTCCGCAGTGGTGGCTCGGCTATGGCGCTTCCGCCGTCTCACTGATTCTTCAATGTTGTCGACCGTGGCGGTCGGAAGCAGCGCACTGCACCGCTGGGATGTTGGGAATATCATAATTTTGATGGCGGTGTCTCCGCTGTGGTTGCGGGCGTTTGGGCTGTTTCCGCTGAGAAACCGACCGCCGCGGACGGGTTTGGGCCCTTTCCGCAGGCGTACGGCGTATTCTCGGGTCTCCTTTCCGCCGTGGTTGGAGTTTTACCGCCGAGGATCCTAATCTAGCCGTCGGTTTTCCCGCGGTAGCGGCGGGCGGTGTTTTCCCGCTACCATGGCGGTCGTTTTTTTTTCCGTCCGCCATCGTAATGACCTCCATATGTTTTTAATGTTTGTGAAATGTAAATATTAAATATTAAAAGGGAGATTTAATTAATATTAAAAAGGTTCTGGTAGTTTATTTTAATACTCAGGTATTAAAATTACTACTAGAGTATATGTAAAAAAATAAGATTTAAATGTTTGTGATAAGTTAATTTTATAAGGGAGATTTATATTATATAAATGTAAAAAAAAGGTGGAGGAAGTATATTTTAATACTCAGGTATTAAGATTAAAAATAGAGTATTTATTAAAATAAATTAGAATAAAATGTTTCTGATAAGTTAGTATTAAAAGGGATAATTTATATTTAAAATAGGTAAGTGGGTTACATATACTGAGCTTTATTTTTAAAATTATTATTATTTTAAAAGTAATATTAAAAGGGATAATTTAAAATGAAAGTACGTTTATTTTAATACATTTGTATTATAAATAATAGTAGTGTTAATGGGAAAAAAGAATTAGTTTATTAAAAAAAAGTATATTTAATTAGAAAAGAAAGTTATTGATGAGAATCAGATTATTTATAAGTTAATTAAAAACAAAATTAAGATGAAAGAAAAATAAAAAAAAATTAGGGAAATTATTTATACATGGGTTACTAATTAATATTCAGATTTACAATAAAAAAGTAATTTAAAAGTAAAATATGCATAGAAATATTATAGAGTTAAAAAAAGATTTAATAATTTAATAAAACAGTAATATTTGTGTAAAAAAAGTTTAAAATAATGAAAACAGAATATAATAATTTAATAAAAAGTCAAATGAACAAAAAAAGACAAGACAGGTGAATTATTATTTAAAGAATTAAAAAATATTTTAAAAACATTTTATTAACATTTATATAAATACTGTACATTCACAATTAAATAAACAAACATATTGAAAAAATAGTTTATTATTTATAATATTTTTCAAAAATAACAATAGATTTTTGTATGTACAATAACATTTTTTTAAACATTTTTTAAAAAGTTTTCCCAAACTTTTCCATTAAAGTCAATGGGAGAAAATGTCCTTTTTTCATTTTTACAGACAGAGATGACGTTGCCGCGTTAACGTAACTTTCGTCATTACAAAGATCGTCGCGCTACGGATCAGATGCAAGGGAGAGCTCCGTTAAGGTAAGACAAATTTTAATTATTAAAATACATTGATTAGGGTTAATGTTTATTGTAAGGAGAGAGGAGGGAGGTAGATAGATGTAGTAAATGTGTTTTTGGTACTTTTATTGTGAGTTAACCAACTAATTCACTCCATAACAGGTTGCAGTAGTAGGCCCAAGTCGGGTCTCATTCATTCGTAACACTTTTTGTTTAATAAAGTTTATAAAAATATATAGATTGAAAACATTAATAAACAAAAGTGATTCGATAGGTATCTTTTTTGCTTTTTGCGATGGGTTTTTAAAAAAAAATACGCTTTTTGCGTCGTCACGGTTAGATGTATTTTTAATATGATTTAAAAAAGATTTCCTATTTTGGAAAATAGAAGATCGGATATTTTTACATCCATTGCATATTGGTTTTTGGATTTAGGAAGTTTGAATTTAATTTTTTTCGAGATGGGTTTTCAGCGATAGATTTTGGAACGTGGAATGGAGATGGAATTATTTTCGGAATAGAATGGATTGCTTTGTTGGATTATTTTGCGTTTTTTGCCAAAAATAAACACTTTGGGGTCGATTCCGATTCGGGCCGGAAAAAGCACCGACCGACTCGGATCCGGAAATAATACCGACCGACACGTACCCGTGGCGCCCGACACGCCAAGTACGATGCAAGGCGTGAAAAATCCGACCGACACGTACCGAAACCAAGTCGACCGACCGAGCCGCAAGGAAAACAGCAATGCGGCCGGAAAAACACGCGAATCCAACTGACCGACACGCACCGGAACAAATCCGACCGAAACGTACACGCGAACTCCAAACCGCAAAGTACGATGCAAGGCGCGAAAACCACGAGCGAGTCGGACGGAGGCCAAGCCGTACGACCGACACGCATACAAAACCGAGCCGAAGCAACACAAAACACCGCGACCGACGCGTACGCAGCATAGAAAACTGCACAAACACAGCATGAGCGAAACGGAGAACACCGTACGAGACAAATGCAGGGTCCGACTAGGTCACAAGAACGTTTCCAACATACACAAACAGCACAAAGGAAAAATCACCCAAAAAAGGCCAAACAAGCAATTACCAAGCCAATAAATACTGGGGGGGTGGGGACAGAGAACAAAGACACACCCACAACTCCACCTATATAAAGGACACAAATCACAACCATGAGCCTTTGCAAATGCCATTCCACTGCCAGCACCCAAGAGAAAGCAACCACACACCCACAGCTCATCCCTCACACAAGCCACACACCATCAGCACACCAACAAATACCTACCTCACATACACCCAGCAAAACACACACTCACACACCCTCACCTGCACACCAACACACACATCACTCACCATCACCACCCATCACCATGCCCCCAAGAAGAATCCCAAGTTCCTAGATAGTGAATTGGAAGTCATGGTAGACGAGATCCTCAGGGTAGAGCCACAGCTGTTTGGCACACTGGTCCAACAGACCCCACATCTCCCAGAAAACCAAGATGTGGGAGAGGATCATCAACAGGGTGAACGCACAATCACCATGTCGGCGCACAAAGAGCGACATCCAGAACAGGTGGTATGACGTGCGCAGGAGGGTACGGGACCTGCTGAAGAAAGACTACATCAACAGCCAATACACCGGCAGTGGCCCTCCTGCCAAGCCAATATACCTCAGGCCCTGGGAGGAGAAGGTGCGGGCCATCCTTCCGCCAGTGAGCGTATATGGACTAGAGGACATCCCAGAGCCTGGTGAGTACACAACAAATGTACACAATATACTGCCACAAAACACACACATCACTGTCAAGGGGAGAGTCAAACCATGCACTCATAGCAATTACACAGCAACCAGAACAGAATCATCCCAAAATGTGTATGTCAGTCAGATAAACACAACACATGCCATCAAAAAGTCACATCCAACTGTGCCAACACATGTACAAACACAACTACAACTACAGCTAGGCAGTGGCACAAATAGAACTAACAAACACATCCAGACATGTAGCCACCACAACAACACCAACACACAGTGAAGACCACTCAAAGGAAGGAATTCTGTGTATGCTGGCCAAGTCAGTGTAGCCAAAGCATCATGGGAGTCGCAGTCACACATATTGCCCCCCCCCACAACTGTCCCATCAACACCACCCTGAACCATGCTCACATCACAAGGAGTGGAGAAGGACTCACAAGATGGCTGACACTGGCTACTGCTGTGGGAGCACAAGGCCCTGCTGCCAACTGTGCACCAACAAACAGCAGGACACCACTGACTGACATCCTGAGAGACAACTTCCACTCCCTGCAATGCAAGCACATTCCATGGTGGGATATCTGGCTAGCTGGGTGGGAAGGAGGACTTGCAGCACTGACCATAGTCACAAGCACCTCCCCTCACACACACCCCAACACAAACTCCACAGAACCCACCTGGTAGAATGCAATGCCCCCATCCTAACACAAGATCCCACAAAGAACCACCACCCTGGGTTATGTTGTGTGAAGCACAGGGACACTCTTGGGACTTCTAGCCAAACAACTGCCAGGACAACACTCCCAGCCATCCTGTCAGCACAGCCAGCCCACCCCACAGGGAAGCAGAGTCAAAAGGAAGGAAGCATGGGCATGCTGGGAAGGGGGTGGAGGCAATAGCATGATGGGAGTCGTAGTCACTGATATTGGTCACCCCCACAACTGTCCCATCAACACCACCCTGAACCATGCTCACATCACAGGAAGTGGAGAAGGACTCACAAGATGGCTGACACTGGCTACTGCTGTGGGGAGCACAAGGCCCTGCTGGCAACTGTGCACCAACAAACAGCAGGACACCACTGACTGACATCCTGAGAGACAACTTCCACTCCCTGCAATGCAAGCACGTTCCATGGTGGGATATCTGGCTAGCTGGGTGGGAAGGAGGACTTGCAGCACTGACCATAGTCACAAGCACCTCCCCTCACACACACCCCAACACAAACTCCACAGAACCCACCTGGTAGAATGCAATGCCCCCCATCCTAACACAAGATCCCACAAAGAACCACCACCCTGGGTTATGTTGTGTGAAGCACAGGGCCACTCTTGGGACTTCTAGCCAAACAACTGCCAGGACAACACTCCCAGCCATCCTGTCAGCACAGCCAGCCCACCCCACAGGGAAGCAGAGTCAAAAGGAAGGAAGCATGGGCATGCTGGGAAGGGGGGTGGAGGCAATAGCATAATGGGAGTCGTAGTCACAGCTCTACATCCCCCACCACATGGCCCAGCAAGCTCACACTCACGCATGCACATCCCACAGAGAGTGGAAAGGCCCATCAAAGATGTCTGACACTGTTGCTGTGTCGTGGGGAGCACAAGAGCATGCTGGGTACTGCACACCAACCAACAGCAGGACACCACTGTCAGCCATCTTGCCATTGCTCTCACACCCACACACACTGAACTCCCCACAAAAGCAAGTAAGTATGGGAATGCTGGGAAGTGGGGTGGAGGCAATAGCATGATGGGAGTCGTAGTCACAGACATAGCTCACCCCCACAACTGTCCCATCAACACCACCCTGAACCATGCTCACATCACAGGGAGTGGAGAAGGACTCACAAGATGGCTGACACTGGCTACTGCTGTGGGGAGCACAAGGCCCTGCTGCCAACTGTGCACCAACAAACAGCAGGACACCACTGACTGACATCCTGAGAGACAACTTACACTCCCTGCAACGCAAGCACGTTCCATGGTGGGATAACTGACTGGCTGGGTGGGTGTGAAGGAGGGCCGGCTGTCAACCAAACACAACCAATGCAGACCATGTTCACACCCCAGAAAATACATAGAAATGCCCAAATAATGCAGGACAATGTGCCACACCAATATCAACCCCTGACTGTGACGACTTGGGACAATGCAATGTACAGGCCCGCACCCAGAGACACAGTCACAACTGTCATGTGTGTCAACCATTGATGCCTGCAGAAACATAACATACATTGTTTGTGTCTCCCAAAAACAGGTGATGATGGGGACACAGCAGCAGATGCTGAGGAGTCCCAGTCCCAGGCTCAAGAGGATGCGGAGCTCACTGGCGTCGTACAGCCTCTGTCCTCCTCGGACGATGAAGACCAACCTGGCACATCCGGTGCAAGTCAACATGCAGCACCAGCAGGACCACCAGCTGCAGCACCAGCAGGACCACCAGCTGCACCCCTGCACCCACCCCTCCAACGACTGTCACCACAAATACCATCCCTGCCGACATGGACAGAACAAGGAGCAACACCAGCACAGGGACCCTGGACCAACCTGGGGCCATGGACACCACCACCACCACCAACCCCAAGGTGGACCAGGGTTATCTGTGCGTGCCACTGCACACACTGCACATGTCAGCAGGGGTGGTGGGAGGGGTGGGAGACAGAGGTCGCTGCTTGCAGACGTTGCTGGTGTGCATGATGACCCACAACTGGTACGCATAGCTGATGCGTACCAGTCCAGCACCGGAGAGCTCAGCCAGGTAGTGGGGCTCCTCAGAGACATGAAACAGCAGCAGGCTGCCCATCATGCCCGCTTGGACTCCCACATGTCCCACGTGGAGTCACACATGTCCCGCGTGGACTCACACATGTCCGCGTGGAGTCCAAGTGGGATGCACTGCATGAGATGACGGCGGTGCACAGGGACATTTTACAATGCCTCCGCCAGATGAACAGCAACCAGTCCACACCTCCCTGTGTGCCAACAACATCTGGTGCCGAACAAACTGCAACTGCCACAGGGAGGGAGGAGGACTCTGGCGGAGAGTCCCCTGCACCGCAGCAGCCTGTACTTGAGGGGCCCCCCCAAGAAGAGGGGTCGTCCGAGGAGGGAAAAGTGAGAGGCCGATGGCCAAGCGCAACTCCCAGGAAGCCTGAACCTGTTCTGGATGTTCGCCTTTGTGCACAGACTGTTCACCCTGTTGACGGCAACACTACTCCCACACATTGCATGGGGAGTACAAGTTGGACCAATGTGTCAGACAACTGTGGCCCCGATACTGGGGATCCTGTCTACCAGGACTTTCAATTCACCTAGGAACTTCGGATTGCAAGATTTATGTACAGCACTACCCATCCTATGCACTATTAACACAAATGTATCACAATAAACACACTAATACACCATACTTGCCTCTGTCGTGATTCCAACGTGGGTGCTGTTATGGGGATGATGAACTGCAAAATTACACTGTGTATGCGAACTGCAACAGCAAGGACAACACAGGCATGTGAGTAAAGGCAACGTGACACATATGAGGGAGACACACCACCAGGGCTACACAACACATACACACCTAGGCCATCTGACTCATTGCCTACACTGATGTTGCCAGGGAAGACGGTGCAATGCACAGACACCACACCCATTCCCAGTTGTAGTCAAGTAGCCCACAGGTGCAGTAAGCAAATGGCACTCAAATGTGTGACCACAGACAACGCACATCACAAAGTGAAGCACAGGTTTATTACACAGTTGCAACATGTCGTAACCACTACAGATGCAAGGTAATCCCACCTGGCAGCGGGCACACAGTCAACAACTGTAGACGGAAGGAAGTCCATGGGTGTGGCGCACATCACCTGTAGGGACACAACAGCTACCACCCTGGATGTGCAATCACGTCGTCGGTGGACACAGTTGACCAAACGAATCTGAAAGTACCCTGTGAAGGACAGAAATGACACACAGTCAAAAGCAATGGAGTACAGGACAGAACAGCAAAACTCATGCACAATACATGTTACAAGATACCCACCCAGAACCAAGTTAGCATGTCAACACTGTTGGGGAGTACAGCCCACCTGTTAGCACACATCGCAACACACATCCAGTCAAGTAGCCCATGGACACACTCCAACAGCACCAGAGCACCACCCACACATCATGCCAACTCACATCATTGACATGACACCTCAGGATACTCACATTCAGCTAAAGAAGTTGGTGATGAGCTGTGTGCGGACATCACCATCATCATCATCATCATCATCGTCACTGGCATCGTGGTCCAGGCCAGGATCCTCCACAGGTGGCGGATGTTGGTCATTGTCATCCTGGATGAGAGGCAACTCCTTCCGCACTGCCAGGTTGTGGAGCATGCAGCAGACGATGATAATCTTGCACACTTTCGCAGGGGCATATGGGAGGGACCCTCCGGTCTTGTCCAGGCAGCGGAAGCGGCTCTTCAGGAGACCAAATGTCCGCTCAATCACTCTCCTGGTCCGACCATGTGCCTCATTGTAGCGCATCTGGGCTGGTGTCACAGGGTTCCTGAGGGGTGTCAGCAACCACGGCATGTTGGGGTATCCCGAGTCACCTACGGACAGACAAGTGCACATTAGCTGACTTGGAAAAGTGGGCGGAATACTACAGATCAGATCACACACAATGGCACAAAGTCAGTACACACCGACAAGCCAGGCACGCTGGTTCTGCATCTGTGCCATCATCCTGGGGATGCGACTACTCCTCATCACAAAGGCATCGTGTGCTGAACCAGGGAAACGGGCACACACGTGTGTGATGGTCATGTCTGCAAGACACACCACCAGTGCATTGACCGAGTGGTAGTGCTTGCGGTTCCTGTAGGCCTGCTCCTGGGCCTGTGGTGGTACCAAAGCCACATGTGTCCCATCAATGGAGCCAATGACATGCGGCATCCTCCCCAGGGCATAAAAGTCACTCTTCACGTCAGTGAGTCGTCGCAGTCTAGGGAAATAGATGTACCGGTTCAGGAATAGCAACATTGCCGCCAAAACATCGCGGAGCACACGGCTCAACATGGTCTGTGACATCCCACCAGCAGTCGCCACAGTATGTTGGAAGGTACCGGTGGCAAAGAAGTGTAGGGCTGCCATCACCTTCACCTTGGGGGTCAGCGCTGTAGGATACGGCCGGCCAGGCTGCAAATGTGGGGACAACTGCACTGCCAAATCCTCAAATCAGCTGCCTGGTGAAGCGGTACCGTCGGATGCTGTCCCGTTCCACCATCGTTGCCAGGTCTGGGAATGGTCGATGGACAGCAGGAGCCCTGCAGTGCAGAGGAGAAGTAAGCAAGATTGTCAGTCACCCCACATATGCGGCATTGAACACACTCAAGATCCCAACATACATCATTATGAGGCACAACTACATGAAGTGTGCAGTTCCGTAAGGACATGTATGGTACATACATGGCCAACATCTGTCAACACGGTCCAACAGGTGGCATCAATTAGTCCCAGGTTGGCCCATTGGATATCATGAGGCCGTGTCACAGTTCCCATCTCCTGCTGCCGTGTCACAATAACCCCCCACAGTGACATGTGAGGACAGATGTGCCCCAGGCACCACAGCTCAACGACAGGTACATTCCCAGGGACCCTGTATTGCCACATGGACACTGGCATTACATGGAGTATCATGTATACACCACAGCAAAACAACCATGACCCCCACAGGTAGTGGCCCCACTTGCCACGGCAGGACAGACATGGACGTCTGTGACACACACACGCACAACATCAAAGTCCATGCACACACAACCTGGATGTGGAGACTGTCTCCCATTGTGCACATGTAAATCAGAGACATTGTAAACACTACATGCACAAAGACTGTGGAGGACCATCACTATTGTGCCACTGGGACACCCTGGCTCAAACATACCGTCCCACATGGGACTCACGGGGTATGTGACATGACATACACATACACCACCGTGAAATGTGACCATGGCACATGCACAGATATGAACAGTTGCACATCACAGTGGTCATGCACACGTAACACCCAGGATCCTGTCCCCATGAACACGTGCACAGCCTGGGGGTGGCTGCCCACAGGTGACACCCACAGGACAACATGTACACCAACATACACACAATAGGAAATGCAGCCTTACATGCCTTATGATAAAGTTTGGACAGGCTGTCGTGATGTAGGTGTGCCCCTCACTCCCTGGGAGCTATCTGTGGCTGGCATATGTCCATCTGAGACAGGCATGCTGACATATGCCAGTCACATGTACAGTGATGCGTTGTACTGCAATGGACCGATCGGTGCCTCCGGCCGGCCCATTGCATTCAATGTGTGCGGGTACGCGTTGTACCCCTGTACGCGTTGAACTGCAATGGACCGATCGGTGCCTCCGGCCGGCCCATTGCATTCAATGTGTGCGGGTACGCGTTGTACCCCTGTACGCGTTGAACTGCAATGGACCGATCGGTGCCTCCGGCCGGCCCATTGCATTCAATGTGTGCGGGTACGCGTTGTACCCCTGTACGCGTTGAACTGCAATGGACCGATCGGTGCCTCCGGCCGGCCCATTGCATTCAATGTGTGCGGGTACAGCGTTGTACCCCTGTACGCGTTGTACTGCAATGGACCGATCGGTGCCTCCGGCCGGCCCATTGCATTCAATGTGTGCGGGTACGCGTTGTACCCCTGTACGCGTTGAACTGCAATGGACCGATCGGTGCCTCCGGCCGGCCCATTGCATTCAATGTGTGCGGGTACGCGTTGTACCCCTGTACGCGTTGTACTGCAATGGACCGATCGGTGCCTCCGGCCGGCCCATTGCATTCAATGTGTGCGGGTACGCGTTGTACCCCTGTACGCGTTGAACTGCAATGGACCGATCGGTGCCTCCGGCCGGCCCATTGCATTCAATGTGTGCGGGTACGCGTTGTACCCCTGTACGCGTTGTACTGCAATGGACCGATCGGTGCCTCCGGCCGGCCCATTGCATTCAATGTGTGCGGTGCAGCGTTGTACCCCTGTACGCGTTGAACTGCAATGGACCGATCGGTGCCTCCGGCCGGCCCATTGCATTCAATGTGTGCGGGTACGCGTTGTACCCCTGTACGCGTTGAACTGCAATGGACCGATCGGTGCCTCCGGCCGGCCCATTGCATTCAATGTGTGCGGGTACGCGTTGTACCCCTGTACGCGTTGTACCGCAATGGACCGATCGGTGCGCACCCATTGACAATGGGCTTGCCTGGCAACGGACGCGTTTTCGAATTTCGAACAAGTCGGTTGCTGGAAAATCAGTTGGTCAACCACAACAATGTTGCAAAATCATGTATGTCATGAAGTTGAAGATTTGAAGGATGCTGTGGGCGTGTTTTGGTGCTGCTATTCCATGGATTGGCCAGATTCAGAAGATGCAAACGACTTGGACCTATCACTTTGGACACAAGGGACAGTATCTGCCTCTCCAGCACATATATATTGCTGGCTGTTCCCCTGAGAGCTCACTTGCCTGCACTACATGCTCCAGGACGACATCTGCCACTGCACTGCTGCTGTCTCTGCCCCTCTGGACCCTGCAATGGCACGTACTGTGGAGAGAGCCCCAGCCTTCAGCCTTGAAGAGAACCAGGCCCTGCTGGACAGCCTACTTCCACAGTACAGCAAGCTGTATGGGACACCAGGGGAGCAGGTGAGTGTTCTGTGCACTGCCTTTCTGAATGTGCATTTTGTCTGACTGGCAAGGCTGAAAGTCTGCACGCCACTGGCTAGCAGGCTCACTGAGTAGTTGTCACCCCCCATAGTGTGTAGTGACATGCACTGGACAGGTATGGTGCAGTGACAGTGCATTTGAACAAGGTTTTACTTCCCATGCAATGATACCATGTAGTGACGTCTGGCAAACTGTCCATGGGCAGCTTTGCACTGCCTGTGTACATCATGTGCCCCTGTGATTGAGACATGTATATACAACTGTGTCATGCACGGATATGTTGCATGTGTAGTAATGGCCTTTTCACTTTGTCATCCTGACAGGTTAATGCCCATCGGAAGCAGGAGATCTGGAAGGACATCGTCCGGGCTGTCCGGTCCGTGGGGGTCTACAAGCGCCGGATCCGCAACTGCCAGAAGAGGTGGCAGGACCTTCGGGGCTGGACCCGGAGGATTGCACGGGTCCAGCTGAAGCTGTCGCCTCCTCGCAGGAGGGGCGGAACACGGACCCTGACCCCCACATGCTCCAGATCCTGGCGGTGGTGTTTCCAGACCTGGATGGGCAGCTGAAGGCCAGACAGCAGCAAGGAGGGGGTGAGTCAAAGACTGCACTGTGAACTCTGTATTACATGCTTTGTGCCCTCCTCTGGCCTGGTTCAACTGCCACAGTGCAGCAGTCATGTTGTCCAGGAGCCATGTCCCTCTATTGTGCACTGCCCACTGCTCATCTGATACCCAGGTGTGGCCCTTACATTCAGGGAATTGTGTCACTTGGGACTGTGTCCTTGCAGTTTGCTTCACTAAAGGTGGGGGACAGCATCTGTTTCCCTAACTCTGTTGTGGGCATCATGGGTGGGTCCATTGTTCACACAACGCCTGTGTTTGGACGTGTGATCTGCGTGTTGCTTTGATATGCGGTCCACTTGCTGAGCTGAGCCACCACATGTGCCTGGGGTATGTGGCACACGCCCATGCAGCGGGTGGGAACAATGTTTGGGCCCCAGGAGTGTGCAGATTACGTGTGTCACACATACATAGCCAGCTATCCACTGTCCAGGGCACATCCCTCATTCATGTGGAGCAGGACAGTCATGCCTACTCCAGGCCATGCAATGCACTCTGTACTCCCACTCCCGTGTATCAGCTGACACATTGTGCACAGTGATTTGACCCCTCAGGTGTCTGCCTCTGTGTCAGTGTGCTGTGGATTAGTTGCCAGGACTGCTGGGGTGTTTCTTGGTAGGGGCTCAGCATGCCCCTGGAGATGTGACCATAGGAGACGATACTTGTGTGTCACATAGGTGTTTGATCAGCTGCCCGTGCAGACTGGGGTATGCGAATGTGAAGTTCAGGCAGCTGTTCCCCATTCACAGCAAATTGTGAGGGGCTCAGGTTCAGAGGGTAGTGTCACAGGTCTCCCATATGTCCAATCGGTATGACCTGGACAGATGAGGGTTAAGATGATGTGTTGTGTGGGGGATGTACATGTGCACTTGTGCAGCTCCAGGACTTGCATTCCCCATGACCTACTATTGTGACACAGTGCATAGTGTTGTTGTCTGGCTGCCAAGTCATACATCACTGAGACAGTGATGTATGACTTAGCAGTCATGCCTCTGCCATGGCATGTGTCAACTTATTGGTGGTCCTGCAGGGGAGTGACATGTGCTACATGCACACCATTGTGGCGATGGCTATCAGGACATGGGTGCATCATGGTGTCTGTCGCTGGTATGCATCACATGCATTTCCTATTTGACTCTGGGCATCCCTTTCATCCGGAAACCTGTACTGACTCAGTGGCAAGAGCTGTGATGTGTGCATGTCCACATGCCACACCGTGTCCTCTGCACTGTCCAACTACTGTGTACTTGGTGCATGTGTCCACACTGGGGTGTTGCAATCCAACAGACACCAGACAGATGGGTGCAAGGCCATGTGGGATGTGAGTGCCATGGTTGGCATCAGACTGACAATTGGCTTCTCCTGTTCAGTTAGGGCACTTTTAGCAATGTTCAACTAATGATGCCAGGGCTTGCTCTGTAATGTGCTGTGCTCACAGTGGTGTGTGCGTTTGGTGCAGGTGACTGATGTCTGTCTGTTTCCCCATTGTTTGCAGATACATCCACGGCCACGGAAGGGGACAGCTCCACGGACCAGGAGGAGCCAGAGAGCCAGACTGGGTCAGCAGCCGAGGAGTGGTCGGAGGGACCCAGTGGCACGGAGGGCGAGGGGAGCCACACCGAGGAGTCCTCAGCACCATCCACCTCAGCTGAGGACCAGAGCAACTCGGAGGATGACTCCCTTGTGGAGGCGGGTGTCAGCAGCCACCACACCCCAGCTAGTGTTGCTGTCCCCGCCACCACCAGCACCACCACCGCCCTCCCATCGGCTCCCATTCCCCAGGTCCGTGGAGGCTCCCATGTACGGGAGCGTGTCTCCTTTGGGCCAGGCACCGCACCCCCTGCCCCTGTGTCCCCTGCTGCCCTGAGTGAGGAGTCTGTGTACCTCCTTCGCCAGCTCCATGTAGGGCAGACAGCCATGCTGAGTGTCCTCCATGCGCACACCGCACTGTTGACTCAGCTGGTGTCGTTCATGGAGGGCATCTCATCGGGCATGTCTGACCTACAGAGGGGCAATAGGTCCATGGACTCCTCCCTGACGGCAGCAGTGTCCCTCCTCAGACAGTCCCTCACCCCTCCTGCCTCTGCTCCATCCACACTCCCCAGCACCTTACCCGTCCCAAGCACACACACACCGGCACAGGCACACACCAGCACACACACGTCCAGCACACAGACACACACGCCACAAACAAAACGCACACGCACGCACAGTCAGGGGACTGAAACCAGACTCACAGGGGATGGGGCCCTGGAACACACACACGCATCCACGAGCACTGCGCAGTCCTCAGTTGCCTCTCCCTCCAAAGCACCCTCCCTTGCCTCACCTGCAACCCCAAAGACCCAGCGCCTCTTCCTCAGTGACCTCGGCCTCTTCCCCTCCGATCCAGCTGCTCCAGCATCCAGGGTGAAGAGGAAGCCCCCACACAGAGCAGAGTGCCCCTCGCCCCCGGACACCCTCCCCCAGGCGCAGACAGACTGAGGCCCCCACCCGCAAGTCCCCCGGAGTGTTAAGAGCAAGACCCCGCCGCCGCCCTGCAGCTCAAGCACCAGGTCTCCTTCCTCCATCCCTCAGGCCCCCACTCCACAGGTGCCCCCACCACACCCTGCCCCAGGTTCCCCCACCCACAGATATACCATCCCCAAGAGGCTCCGGCCTTCTCCCCCTGCCACTTGCTCTCCCGGCACCACACCCCCGCTGCGCTTGTCTGTGCCACTGATGTGGTGAGGGTGTCCTCCCCCTCTGTCCAGCCCACCTTGCCTGTTCCCCATTCTCCTCCCCTGGTGGTAGGCACTGCAGTGGAGTCCACTACCACCCTGTCTGACTTGGGCACTGCAGTGGCGGACCTGTCCACTCCATCTGCAGGGTCCACTGCAGTCGTGCCGGCACCCACAACATCTGAGCCATGCCCCCCAGTTGTGCCGGCACACACCATGTCAGACACCTCCACTGCAGTTGTCAGTGGCTCTCCAGCACCCACCACCCCTTCCCTGCTTCCTCCTGGTGAGCCCTGATCCTGTCCCTGCGGTGCCTGGCCTACCCCCGGTTGCCCCTCCTAGTGGATTGTCCCTGGTTTTGTGCAGGCATGTGTAGGGTGGCATCTGCCACTGTCACCCACTTGTGACTTTGTTGATGGACTGGCCATTGGCCTTTGTTTATGTTCTACCGGACTTCTACTTTTAATGCCACATATGCTGAATAAAGCAACTTTCTGTTCTCTAGTGCTTTTGCTTCTGATGTACATGATGTTGATGATGCTAACCATGCCCTTGCTGCAGTGATGGTGATATTTGGTCTCATGATAATGAAGTGTTACTGTGCAGGAACCCATGTGGTCCAGGGGGAATGTGTCCTATCCTGTGGTGTATCCATGTCATCCATAGCAGCATCTGAGGGTGTCATGTGTTCAGTATTTGGCAATGGGATTTCCTACTTAGATTGGCTATTTCACATCTGTGGCTTCCACCCCTGCACATCTGTTGTGCCTGCCATTGTTCAATTCGTCTACTTCCCTGACCGTGTGGCCATCTCCAGTGGACATGCAGGTTTGGGCATCAATGGGGAAGGACTCATCTGTGTTGTCAGTGCAACACTGCTATACAAGTGTGTTGGATCTGTGCTGATGATTCCGTTGGCACTTCCATGACCAGGCTGATGTGACGGGAGCCCTCATTTGGTGCTAATTGTTGATTGTGTGACCAAGTGCTCAGCTGACATGATGGGGCCCTACTGAGGCAACATATGGCACAGCTTTCCTCACACAGGAGTGGAGTCCCCTCATGGCAGTGTGTACTCCTGTGACATTGCCTGCGCCCAAGGTGTGTGTTGTATGTGCATGTCTGTGTGTTCACTTCCGTTTAGCTGTGCATGCTGTGATCCCTAGTGTTGTACCTGTTTGTGATGCTAGCTGAGTTGAGCTATGTTCCCCCAAAGTCTTCTCCCAGGGTTCTCTGTGATGTGGGTGCATGGCACATTACTGGTCATCAGGGTGTCACCCATAGGTGTGTTTGCTGTCAGGGCTGAGTTTGTGTGCAGACGCAGATGGGTCACAGTCAGGTTTCCCCTTGGCACTTGTTGTTTGCCCCTGTCATGTGATTTCCAGTTTGTGTTATCTTTCAGTGATTGTGACACGTTGTGTGTGTGACTGCTGGCACTCCTCAGGGTCCGGGCTGCAATGTTGGTTGTTGTCTATGTGTGTTCTTTGTGGGTGACCTTGGCTTCTTCATTGGTGTGTGACTGTGGCTGTGATCCCATTGGTTGGTGTGGTATTGCCGTCATGTCCATGTACAGCGTAGTGTGCAGTGTGTCAGACATTCAGGAGTCTTGTTGAGTGTCCATGTGTGATGTGTTTCTGCACCTTGGTTCCCACCCACCACCCTGGAATAGTCATGGGTGCATGTGCAATGTCACCAGTGCATGTGTGCTTCACTGCTGCACATTGTTGGAGGTCGAGGGTGTGGTGTTGAGTGTGTGCAGATGAGAGTTGTTGCCCGGCTAGGCCCTGCCTCCATGTTGGCCTTGGCTTACTGGCCATGCTGTTTGATTTGTGCTTGTGTAGGTGTGATGGTAGTTAGTTGCTCAGTACACATGACTGTGGTTCACAGTGTGAACCACATTTAGCTTTGTCATCACAGTGGGATTGTAATGCAGCCCAGGGTCACCACATTGTGGGGGCCCTGGGGGTGGTGCTGTGGTGTGTCTGTGTCTTGCTGTGTCAGTTGCTGTCCCTACGTGCCTGTGTGACATGTGTGATTTGTGCTCCCTCTCATCTGACAATGCCTGCTTGCCCACATAGGGGATTTGGATCCATGAGTTACCTTTGTGTGGCACTGTATGCACATCTGTATGATTGGTATTCAGGTCTCCTCATGTGTTGTGTGGTTGCCTGGGGACACTGGCACCCCCCTCACCTGTTGTGTATGATGTGCAGTGTGGGTCTGCCTGTTTGTGTTTGTGCATCTGCACCACTGCATTGGCATATCTTGGGTGTGCCATTGGCTGTATGTAGTTTGGTGGGTTTCCCCTGCTGTCCCTGGGACTCCTAGGTCATCGGTCAGCACAATGATCATGGTTTGTGTGTCCCATTGCTGCCATGGTATGGTATCTGTTCACCTCACATCTACAGTCTCCACAGGGTATCTGCATGTGTGTGCCCATTGGTGCAAATATGTGGGTCTGCATTCTGATGGTCACTTCTGTCATTGTGTCATTGATGATTGTTGACGGTGTCAGCCCCCATGGGTGTTGTTTGTCTGCACATGGCCAAAGGTATGTCTTATTTGCACTGCAGGATTTGGCTCCCCCAATTTATGTTGCAATGGGACACATACACTACTTTGCCACTGATGTGTTTGTTGTTCTGTGACCAGGAATCATCCATGCAGTCTGGCAGTTGCACCTCTTTCTTTGTCAACACTTACCTTTTGGTCACTGTGATGATGGGGGTTTGGACCCCATTGCCACAATGTTCGAAATGTGCTTCAGCTATGGACCCCACACTTACATTTTGGTCACTGTGATGATGGGGGTTTGGACCCCATTGCCACAATGTTCAAAATGTGCTTCAGCTATGGACCCCACACTTACCTTTTGGTCACTGTGATGATGGGGGTTTGGACCCCATTGCCACATTGTTCAAAGTGTGCTTCAGCTATGGACCCCACACTTACATTTTGGTCACTGTGATGATGGGGGTTTGGACCCCATTGCCACAATGTTCGAAATGTGCTTCAGCTATGGACCCCACACTTACATTTTGGTCACTGTGATGATGGGGGTTTGGACCCCATTGCCACAATGTTCAAAATGTGCTTCAGCTATGGACCCCACACTTACCTTTTGGTCACTGTGATGATGGGGGTTTGGACCCCATTGCCACATTGTTCAAAGTGTGCTTCAGCTATGGACCCCACACTTACATTTTGGTCACTGTGATGATGGGGGTTTGGACCCCATTGCCACAATGGTCATGGCCTGCTTGCATTGTGGGTGCCACACACATATATGTGTGGCACATGTGCTAGCGGGTCACATTGTATGTTCAAAGTCATGTTCGGTGTTGTAGGCATTTGACACAGTCTACACACGCTTGTCATGGTGTTGGGGGATGTCTTCTTCTTGCATTCCCTAGGTTGTGGTGTGCTGGCTGTGTCATGCATTGTCCATCCTATGAGTGGGGTGGTAGTAGTGGTAGGCATCCAGCCCCCCTGGCTAAGGGTGGTAGTAGTGGTAGGCATCCAGCCCCCCTGGGTGAGGGTGGTAGTAGTGGTAGGCATCCTGCCCCCCTGGCTAAGGGTGGTAGTAGTGGTAGGCATCCTGCCCCCTGGCTAAGGGTGGTAGTAGTGGTAGGCATCCTGCCCACCCTGGGTGAGGGTGGTAGTGGTGGTAGGCATCCAGCCCACCCTGGCTAAGGGTGGTAGTAGTAGGCATCCAGCCCCCCTGGGTGAGGGTGGTAGTAGTGGTAGGCATCCTGCCCCCCTGGGTAAGGGTGGTAGTAGTGGTAGGCATCCTGCCCCCCTGGGTGAGGGTGGTAGTAGTGGTAGGCATCCTGCCCCCCTGGCTAAGGGTGGTAGTAGTGGTAGGCATCCAGCCCCCCTGGGTGAGGGTGGTAGTAGTGGTAGGCATCCTGCCCCCCTGGCTAAGGGTGGTAGTAGTGGTAGGCATCCAGCCCCCCTGGGTGAGGGTGGTAGTAGTGGTAGGCATCCAGCCCCCTTGGCTAAGGGTGGTGGTAGGCATCCAGCCCCCCTGGGTGAGGGTGGTAGTAGTGGTAGGCATCCTGCCCCCCTGGCTAAGGGTGGTAGTAGTGGTAGGCATCCTGCCCCCCTGGGTAAGGGTGGTAGTAGTGGTAGGCATCCTGCCCACCCTGGGTGAGGGTGGTAGTAGTGGTAGGCATCCAGCCCACCCTGGCTAAGGGTGGTAGTGTAGGCATCCAGCCCCCCTGGGTGAGGGTGGTAGTAGTGGTAGGCATCCTGCCCCCCTGGGTAAGGGTGGTAGTAGTGGTATGCATCCTGCCCCCACCTGGGTGAGGGTGGTAGTAGTGGTAGGCATCCTGCCCCCCTGGGTAAGGGTGGTAGTAGTGGTAGGCATCCTGCCCCCCTGGGTGAGGGTGGTAGTAGTGGTAGGCATCCTGCCCCCTGGCTAAGGGTGGTAGTAGTGGTAGGCATCCAGCCCCCTGGCTAAGGGTGGTAGTAGTGGTAGGCATCCAGCCCCCCTGGGTGAGGGTGGTAGTAGTGGTAGGCATCCAGCCCCCCCTGGCTAAGGGTGGTGGTAGGCATCCAGCCCCCCCTGGGTGAGGGTGGTAGTAGTGGTAGGCATCCTGCCCCCCTGGCTAAGGGTGGTAGTAGTGGTAGGCATCCTGCCCCCCCTGGGTAAGGGTGGTAGTAGTGGTAGGCATCCTGCCCACCCTGGGTGAGGGTGGTAGTGGTGGTAGGCATCCAGCCCACCCTGGCTAAGGGTGGTGGTAGGCATCCAGCCCCCCTGGGTGAGGGTGGTAGTAGTGGTAGGCATCCTGCCCCCTGGGTAAGGGTGGTAGTAGTGGTAGGCATCCTGCCCCCTGGGTGAGGGTGGTAGTAGTGGTAGGCATCCTGCCCCCCTGGCTAAGGGTGGTAGTAGTGGTAGGCATCCAGCCCCCCTGGGTGAGGGTGGTAGTAGTGGTAGGCATCCTGCCCCCCTGGCTAAGGGTGGTAGTAGTGGTAGGCATCCAGCCCCCCTGGGTGAGGGTGGTAGTAGTGGTAGGCATCCTGCCCCCCTGGCTAAGGGTGGTAGTAGTGGTAGGCATCCAGCCCCCCTGGGTGAGGGTGGTAGTAGTGGTAGGCATCCAGCCCCCCTGGCTAAGGGTGGTGGTAGGCATCCAGCCCCCCTGGGTGAGGGTGGTAGTAGTGGTAGGCATCCTGCCTCCCTGGCTAAGGGTGGTAGTAGTGGTAGGCATCCTGCCCCCCTGGGTAAGGGTGGTAGTAGTGGTAGGCATCCTGCCCACCCTGGGTGAGGGTGGTAGTGGTGGTAGGCATCCAGCCCACCCTGGCTAAGGGTGGTGGTAGGCATCCAGCCCCCCCTGGGTGAGGGTGGTAGTAGTGGCAGGCATCCTGCCCCCCCTGGGTAAGGGTGGTAGTAGTGGTAGGCATCCTGCCCCCCTGGGTGAGGGTGGTAGTAGTGGTAGGCATCCTGCCCCCCCCCCTGGCTAAGGGTGGTAGTAGTGGAAGGCATCCAGCCCCCCTGGGTGAGGGTGGTAGTAGTGGTAGGCATCCTGACCCCCTGGCTAAGGGTGGTAGTAGTGGTAGGCATTCAGCCCCCTGGGTGAGGGTGGTAGTAGTGGTAGGCATCCAGCCCCCTGGCTAAGGGTGGTGGTAGGCATCCAGCCCCCCTGGGTGAGGGTGGTAGTAGTGGTAGGCATCCAGCCCCCTTGCTAAGGGTGGTGGTAGGCATCCAGCCCCCTGGGTGAGGGTGGTAGTAGTGGTAGGCATCCTGCCCCCTGGCTAAGGGTGGTAGTAGTGGTAGGCATCCTGCCCCCCTGGGTGAGGGTGGTAGTAGTGGTAGGCATCCTGCCCCCCTGGGTAAGGGTGGTAGTAGTGGTAGGCATCCTGCCCCCCTGGGTGAGGGTGGTAGTAGTGGTAGGCATCCTGCCCCCTGGCTAAGGGTGGTAGTAGTGGTAGGCATCCAGCCCCCCCTGGGTGAGGGTGGTAGTAGTGGTAGGCATCCTGCCCCCCCTGGCTAAGGGTGGTAGTAGTGGTAGGCATCCAGCCCCCCCTGGGTAAGGGTGGTAGTAGTGGTAGGCATCCTGCCCCCCCTGGGTGAGGGTGGTAGTGGTGGTAGGCATCCAGCCCCCCCTGGCTAAGGGTGGTGGTAGGCATCCTGCCCCCCCTGGGTGAGGGTGGTAGTGGTGGTAGGCATCCAGCCCCCCCTGGCTAAGGGTGGTGGTAGGCATCCTGCCCCCCCTGGGTGAGGGTGGTAGTGGTGGTAGGCATCCAGCCCCCCCTGGCTAAGGGTGGTGGTAGGCATCCAGCCCCCCCCTGGGTGAGGGTGGTAGTAGTGGTAGGCATCCAGCCCCCCCTGGGTAGGGGTGGTGGTGCGCATTCAGGCCCCTGTGTGCATATGTGGCATTGGTGATGGGCATCCCGCCCCTATGGTGCTGCTGTTGCTGGTGTAAGTATATTCTGCATCCCTCTGTGTGTGTGTGATGTGTCGTGTACGTGTTGTATGTGTTTTGTAGTTGGTGTCTGGCTTACCTTCTGCGCCGTACGCGTCCGTGCCTGTTCCGGTAGTAAATGTAGAATATTGGTATGATCGGGACGAAGGGATTCATGGTTGGTTCGTGTCGTTCGTCCTTCTCGTTGCTTCGCGTCGTCCTCGTCGCTTCGCCTCGTCCTTGTCGCTTCGCGTCGTCCTCGTCGCTGCTGTGTTCGTCTCGGAGCCGTGGATCGTGTTGTGGCGCGAATCGGAGCTTATGTGCGCCTCTCCCGGATGCTTTGACGTGCCGTGCGTAGCGACGGGTTTCGCGCGTACGGAAAGCGCATCGTACTCATTCGGCTGGACGGAGCTGCATTTTCCCTTCCGTGCGACTCGATTCAGCGTTTCCGGATTCGCCTCGGTCGGGGAACAGGACCTGGTTTGGGTGAGTACGGCTCGGCCGGATTCTTTGCTGTTGTGCGCATCGTACTTACTCGTTCGGTGTGCTGTACGGATTGGTCGGGAAACAGGCTTTCGCATGGCTTTTTTCCCGACCGAATGGTGTTGGGTGCGCCTCCGACCGAGATCGGAATCGGCCCCTATGTTTCTGGTGTTCATCACCAACACCTCATATCTGATCTTTGCCACACACCTCATTCTGCATATCTCACTATACCGATCTTCTGTGAGCATCTTATAAGTGTCTCGCACAGCAGGCCTTTTTACATTGGTAAGCATCTCTCTTCCACAAAAACACTGTACATCCCATTTTTTTGTGAGCATCCCACACAAGGCTAATTCTTATTGCAAATTTATTTCGTACGGCTTCTTATAATTTTGTGCAAGATAATGCAGTTTGAGTGCACTCTACACTCGTATCATCCATCTGCAATAACGCTTCTCATAGATTAGACAACAAAAGTTTCTGTATTGTGTTGTATACTTTTGTGAAGCATTAAGGGTTTCTTCACCCTCCAGTCACAGGAATGCAAGTGATAAACTTCCAGTGTTTGAGAAACTATTCTAGCTCTCCTTCTTGTGCCCTGCTAAACCAGGGGTTTCCAAAAGGGATCCAACTGACTTTAATACTCAGACACACAGAATCCTATACCATACTATTAGCACTGCCAGCCTTAGGGGGGTCTTCCCTCAAACCTTTTGCATGTTTACCTCCTCTTTTTGCTTATTCTCTTTGTTGGCCTTAGGACTCAGAGCACTTTACCACAGCTGACCAGTGCTAAAGTGCATGTGTTTCTCCCCCAAACATGGTAACATTGGTGTATACACAACTAGCATATTTAATTTACTTATAAGTGCCTTATTACAGTGGTATACCATATACCCAGGGCCTGTAAATTAAATGCTGCTGGTGGGTCTGCAGCACTGATTGTACCACCCACACAAGTAGCCCTTTAAACATGTCTCAGGCCTGCCACTGCAGAGCCTGTGTGTGCAGTTTTCCTGCCATGTAAACTTGGTATTAAAAACCCCTTGCCAAGCCTTAAACGTCTCTTTTATTATACATACTTTACCCCTAATGTAGGCCCTAGGTAGCCCATAGGGCAGGGTGCTATGTTACTAAAAGGTAGGACATGTACTTTTAGGTTTTGCATGTCCTTTTATTGAAAAACACCTACATTCGTTTTTCACTTCTGTGAAGCCTACTCCTCTCATAGATTAGCATTGGGAATTCCTCAATACACTCCTTTGAGCTGTAATTCCTGATTAGAAAGGAGTAGCTGTGTCATGTTTTGCATCTTTGGAATGGCAATGATAAATCCTCTTTACTGGTAAGGTTGGATTTCATATTACTATTTTAGATATGCCACTTTTACAAAGTGGACATTTCTCTGCTCTTACAGCTCTGTGTGCTTGTAGCCTGTCTCCAACACTCCAATATTAGTCCAATTGTATTTAGAGGTTTAGGAATGTCGCAAAGATCATTCAGTTTATTCTTCCTTTTTCGTCCCACCTTTGTTTGCTTGGTGCATGAAGATGTAAGATTCAAAAACATGTTTTTCACATTTGGTCTAATTACTTTGTGAATGTAAATAACAATTAAAGCATACTTGAAAACTGTGACTACATGCCTGCCTTTATCAATGTTTCACTACAAAACTAAGCGATTGTATTAGTTTAACGGAGTGTACGGTTCTCAGACAATAGTCGATTTATATCGGGTCACTGGACAGTCCAAATGGTTGTCCTTGTCCCCCCCAGAAATTTAGTGTCTCCTACACCCCTGTCTCACAGAATCACATTCCTTTCATCTTGCATGTTCAGACCATTGGATATCCACTGGCATTTGAAGATTCAGGTGCATTTCAGTCTGTTGAGTAACTTAGATATTACCTCCTTTTGCTTGACGTTTCATAATGTCTATTACTTGCCATGAGAAATTGTTTCTGTGTGTCCATTTGCTAGGAAATGTTCAACCAGTGGAGCAGTGGTGACTAGCAATGAATCATGCTTTTGTGCTGTAATATCCTTGACTTTACTTTTTGCATTGTTTGACCTATGTAGGCCAGATCACATGGACAATGTTTACAATAAATGATATTGCAAGAGTTACAGTTAGAAAAGAAACTAAGGTTTTGATTGATGTTTCCATAGTGAAAAACTTTCATGTTAATGGTTGAATTACAGGCCATGCAATTACCACATTTGTAGTGTCCTAAAACAGGTGGGAAGCCCAGGACCGGATGGATTTTATTGTCAATACGCTTGGGTTTGTGTGCTCTCACTAGGTGGTCTTTGATGTTGCGTCCTCTTTTGAAGGAGAACAAGGGTCCTGAATTATTAGTGGTGGATAGGACATTCCAGTGTTTTCTAAAAATGTAGTCAGCTTGTTGCTGATAGAGAAGAAGGTAGTGACACGTGATCTTTTTCATGGGTGGTCTCTTTTTGGGTTGTAGCAGTATCTCCCTGTGCGAGTACCTTGCGTGTTTGAGTGAGCATTTAACAAGGCGTCGGGGTGACCTCTTTCTTGAAGTTTATTGGAAAGTGTCTCAGCTTCTCTGAAGAAGTCCTCTTTAAATTTACAGTTGTGACAGATGCGCAGGAACTGGCCTTAGGGGAGGCCATCTCTCAGGGCACAGGTGGGAACTGGAGTAGTGAAGAAGTGTGTTCCTCTCTATGGGTTTGTGAAACAGGGTTGTATATAGTTGGTTTTCAAATGTCTTGACTGTAACATCTAAGTAATCGATTTGGATATTTCTCAACTGAGAAAAATTCTAACTTTAAGACTTTCGGTATTCACAGAAGGCATTTAGGAGTCCTAAAGTTAGGAGTCCCAACTTTACTACTCCTACACTGAGAAAAATCCTAACTTTAAGACTTTCAGTATTCACAGAAGGCATTTAGGAGTCCTAAAGTTAGGACTCCTAACTTTTGTGAATACCGAAATGAGTAAGTGCCTTCTGTGAATACCAAAATGAGTAAGTGCCTTCTGTGAATACCAAAATGGTAGTAAGTTTAGGATGTTGTCTTAAGTTAGTTCTGTGAATCGGGCCCTTCATACATAACGGAGTACAGCATTGAGGATTCATTTAAAATTGCAAAACAATGGTAACTGTTTTATATAATATAATTTCCCCATACACATGAAAGAGTTAATGCTCCAAGTGGTGGCTGTTGGTAAGCTTACATTGAATTTGTATATAAAATATTGAAACTGTGGACTACGACAAGATTTGTTTTCATACTGGTTTTAATGCAATACATGAATTTTAACCTGCTTAAGATGATTTTCCTCATATTATGAGTGGTGTAACTTGATCTGTCAAAATACTTGTAGTTACCAATTGTTGGAATCCATGCCAGGCGACACAAGTGCCTACAGTTTAAAAAGAACAGAATCACTAGTGGCATAGGGGCCCCCTTCTGTAAAATATTGACCAGGGAATGCTCATCATTAAGTTTAGAGTTGTTTTTAATGGGCATAGCAAATGTTTGTGGGATTGTGCTAACTTTTGAGATGACGGTTATGTTTAGCGAGGTTAGGGTTCGAATAAAAATGTTGATTAGGGTAAATCATTGTGTTCATTTATGAGGTTAGGTTCAGGTCAAAATTTCGGCTTTGGGTAACATTGGAGAGTTAAGGTTAAATTTACAGTCAGTGTTAGGGTAAGGTTTAGTGTTAGAGTTTAGATTTGGGTTAGGAGAATGTCTAATTTAATTGCTGTAACTGTTTACATTGGTATTAGTGAAAGTACAGTTAATGTTAGAATTAAGGTTAACGTTGTAGGCGGTTTTATTAGTTAGAGCAAGGGCCAGGGTTATTGTTTGTAGAGTAAGGGTTATGTTACAGTAAAGGTTGGGTTTACTGTTAGTCATGGCAGGCTTAGCATTATTGTTAGGGGAAGGGCTAAGGTTCATATTGGTGGGTTGTTATTCAGGTAAGGGCTACGGTCAGCGTTAGTGATGTTAGGAAATGTGTATTTGGGCAAGAGGCTGGAATAGGTTTAAGATTAGGATTAGGTCTAGGGTGTCAAGACTAGTTGGAATGCACAAGTGAATTGGCAGGCAGATTCGATGTAAATCCTCCCCTTCCCAGGAGGGCACAAACAGGGAAAAGAGTGAAGGCATACTTCATTAGTGACTGGTACATGTTCACATCCCTTCTCATCTCGAGGTGAGCCCTCACTGTATTTCATCTGGTAATTCGCGCATCCTAAAGGGGATGAGCGGACTTCGGGACATTGCACAGAGTATCAGTAATGTAACAGTCAATGCAGGATACCAACGTGCACAAAGTCTGACTGTGACGGACTACATGGAGTACCAGAGGCCGTATTATGTATACAGCTCACTTTCCCTGTTTGCGCCATGGCTCACCTTTTAAAAGGTGTGCCGGGCACAAACTGAGACAGTGAGCTGCATTTCAACAATTGCTTTGGCCCCAACTGATGCTGCCCTCATGGAATGCATTCAAGTGAAATATAGAGCGGCTGATTCAAAGCTATTCCGTGTTTCACAGTGCAAACGGCATGCCACCTGCACTTTTAGGAGGGGAGAGAGATCCCCTTGCAGCTGGGTGCAGCAAGCAACTGCACCCACCTACAGTGGGATATCTGGGGGGTCCATGGAAGCCTGTTTCTCCCCTCCAGAGGGCTGCCTTTAGGAGGCGCACTGAAAGTGCACTTCCTTTATGTGGCGCACTTTCAGTACACCTCCTAAGGTCATGTTTGCCTCTGTGCCCAGGTCCAGAGTACAGCGTGTGCACAATGGCAAAGAGATTCTCTCATTTGCATGAGGTCAAGCTCCCATGCAAATGAGAGAACACCCTCCCATAATAGCACTAGCGCTACTTGTGTGCCAGCTCTATCAGTATTACAGAAGGGAATGCACAAGCATCTATGGCCCCTTCTGTAATACCATAGTGCCCTGGGGGCACTCAAAGCGGACACACATGCCCATTGCACCCTTAGGGCACAATGTATAATACGGCCCCAGGATACCGCCTAGAATCCGAGCTATGCTGGAGCACACCTCCAAGGTAGACAGCGAATACAACGTAACACAATCAGTCATCAAACATAAAAATAGGAACAGAAGGAAGTAGGGAAACAGGAAACAGGCATGACTGAGGAGGTAACAAAACACTAAAGGTACAGGAACCCAAACACTGGCAAGCAAACTAAAGCTACCAGTGGGAGCCACAGCAACACAAACGCAATGATGACAGGCACCATGGTCAATGTTTCCATCTTCTTTATACTGCTACAGCCTATCATGATCTCGAACTAGTATGTGACTTAAGTTTCTTAAAGGGCCAGGGGACCTGGACCTTCTTCTTACTGGAACACTTTAGTCTTTTCCCCAAATTCTATCATCCTGTACACGAAAGCTGCCTAGCCCTGCGTCCAGTCTTTTTCTCACTGTTCTCCTTGAGTTATATATTGGTAAGCTTCTTGTTATATGCTGAGCCCTGTTTCTGGCCTCCTGGGGTCATATTATATATATGGCATATTTTCCCTGTTTGCGCCACGGTGCACCTTTCAAAAGGTGTGCCGGGTGCAGACAGCCACAGTGCGCTATATTAGAAAGGATGCTCTGCCCCCATGGCATACACAAACTTGTGCTGCCCTTGAGGCCAAGAATTCTAGTGAAATACAGAGCGGCTACTTCAAAGCTGATCCATGTTTCACAGTACAGGCGGCATGCCACTTGCATTTTCAAGAAGGTAGAGAGATCCCCTTTCAGGTGGGTGCAGTAAGTGAATGCACCCACCTGCAGGGGGATGTCTGGGGATCCATGGGACCAATGCCCCGTGCAAACGAGGGCACACTTTCTCATGATAGCAATGGTGCCACATGTGCACTAGCACTATCAGTATTACAGAAGGGGACACACAGGCATCTGCAGCCCCTTCTGTAATGCCACAGTGTCCCTTGGGGTGCACAAAGCAAGTGCACACACTCTTTGCGCCTCCGGAGTACAATGTATAATATGGCCCCAGATGCTCAAATGTGGATACATGCAGTTTACTCTCACTGTGTGAGAGTGTGATGTTTATTTCCCAACTCACTGATTGCTGCCATAGGGTTAGCATTGGATTTGTTAGGAATTAGTATTATTGAGGCTAGAGTCATGATCACATTTTGGGTAAGAGCAGCAGTCGGGATAGAGTAGGGGGTTAAGATCAGGGGTTAGTGGCTGGGTAAGGATAGAATTAAAGTTAATGTTCACATTAGGGATCAGGGAGAGCTATCATTAGTGGTTAGCTGTTAGGGTTAGTCAGTGGCGGCTCCTCCGCCATGGCGGAAGAGCGTCCCCCCACTGCCTGGCTCAGAGCCAGCAAATGTAAAATAAAACAATGTTCTTGCATCATTTTATTTAGCATTTGCCGGCTCTTAGCCAGCGGTGTTGGGAGGGGTGGGGCCGAGGCATGGGAGGGGGGAGGAGGAGTGCTACGTGCACTCCACTCCCTAAGTGCTCATGTCTCTTTGGCCGGCCGTCTCAGGCCGACCAAAACACACATGCGGACTTAGGTTTTCTCCAGCCCAGCTGCATTGAGCAGTCGGGCTCGAGAAACCCCCACAGACTCCCTGGTCTGAGCAGAGCGTCTTTCCTGCCCGCTCAGACCAATCCCAGCGCTGCAGTACAGGGATTTGATGGGAGTCTGTCCCAGAGGCTGCTGGGACCCAGGAAGAGGAGAGGCAGCAAACAGGATGCTGGAGGCAGCCAGCGGCAAAAGGTAAGGTTTTTGTTTTTAAATATTGTATTTCTAACCACCCCACGCGACGCCTCCCACGCAACACCTCCAATGCGACCCCACCCGCCCTACTACCCTTTGTTTATGGCGGCTGGGGTTAGTGGGTTATGACTGGGGTTAGATTTAGTGGTTGAAGTTAGTCCTAGGGTTATGGTTGGGGTTTAGACTTGTAATATGCTTATGATAAAGGTTATAGTTTGTGTAACGAGGGTTTATGTTACCGTTAGTGGGTGTAGAGGTAGGATTAGGGTAAGGGTGAGGGTTTAATGTCAACTCTAGTAAGCTCCTTGACCTAAAATTCAAAGATCATGAGTGGTCCAACACTTCAGGGATGTAACTCTTTATTAAGTGCCAAGTAACACCACCAATTACGCAGACAGCAAGGCAGTCTTATTCCAACCGAACTAGAGCCTCAACTTTCCCAGCCTACCTTTGACATCCCATCAATGACAAACTGATGCTTTGAAACTCATGGAGAAAGAAGTAAGATCATGGCAATAATTGTGCTAGCATTAATGTTTCTGTGGCTAGATGTAGGATTTGAGCTATGGCAAGGGATAGTGTTAGTGGAGTCAGCATTAGTATTTGATTTAACTCAAGCATTACGGTTATTGCAAGGGGAATTATGGTTCGGGTTAATGTAAGGCGTAGGGTTATTGTGGTTATAGGTACGACTGGAGTTATGGTCAAGCTTGAGCATAAAGGTTATGGTTAGGGCAGGGAATAAAGTGTTGTTATATATCCACCTTAAAACTGTCTCCGTTAATGACAGTGCAATGCCAGTTACAATTTCTGCCATAAATCTTTTTTAATGCCATCATTATTACATTGCTGGTTTTCATATATGCCCGTTCCTCCAGCTCCGCATAGGTACCTTACAAAACATAACGTTATTTTTATCCTCTTCGGAGCTGGAGGTGACAGGAAAAAAATGAGTTGCTATTCAGTAGAATGACTTCAACCAATTCTCTAATTCGTTCTTTTAGAACAAGGGATGTAGAAACATTTCAATGAGCTATGATAATTGTTCACTGCACAAAAGAGAGTTAGCTTTTGACTATGTATGTATATATATAGAATGTAACCTTATTTTGTGATTTATGGATCTAAAGATCCTGTGATGTGAGGAGCGCTTTCTTCAATCTCAGCAGGTACCAGACCACCTTGTGACAATGGAACTGATGGCTAAAAAACCCTTTTGTTCATTCTGCACTGAATTGTGATCGAGGACTCTGACTGAGCTATGCCTATCTGAAAGGCAATGTTACTCTTTTTCAAAAAAGACAAGAACTTCAGTCACTAATGTTCTCTGTGTCCAACATGCCTCCGCCCAGACATACCTGTTGGATCCCCTGGACACAATGTACTACTGTTATAAGTATCTGTTTGTCAGAAAACTCCTAGATTTTCCATACATGTTATACTCATCCGAAAGGATAAGAGCAAGTTCATGAGATTTTGTTAACTACCGCGAAACAGACTGTAACCAGATTTTTGCCTTGGTCCTTGGCATCATATTGGCCATGAAGAAAATTGATCCAGTCCGGCTCCATATTTTCCCTTTTTTTTTAACAACAGAAATATTCCACTCCCATGCCGGAGAAGTCCATCGAGCCTGAGGAGTCCTTTCTTTGCCCGTGAAGTCATCAACTGAGTCTACCTTCTTTTTTTCACAGGATTACTATTGAGGATGCTGAGAGGCGTTCACAGAGAAAGTTACCTTATAACTATGCTGGCAAACATTGAGCTGTTCCATGTGGGTAACATGTTGCATATTGTTAGACCAGGCATCCATGACGTGGATTCCCCTGACTTTTTGCCTTCAGACCTCCTGTTTTTGCTGACTTTTTTTTTTTTGCTGGCTTTAGGACTCTGGGCACATTAGCACTGCTTACCCGTGGTAAAGTGCATGTGCTCTGTACTTAAAACATGGGAACATTGGTGTATCCACAATTGGCATACTTAATTTACTTATAAGTCCCAAGTAAACTGACCTACATGTGCCCAGGGCCTGTAAATTAAATGCTACTTGTGGGACTGCAGCACTGATTGTGCCACCCGCTTAAGTAGCCATTTAAACATGTCTCAGGCCTGCCACTGCAGAGCCTTTGGGTGCAGTTTCAAACTGCCATGTCGGCCTGGCAAGTTAACCCTCTTGCAGGCCCATATTTGACAATGTTCAGCAATCCGTCCATCATCTTTTTGTGTTGCTATAGTTGCCCTAAGTGGGAAGGGTATGCCCAGATGTGGGTCACATGCTCACTGTGCCACTGGATTCAGGCTAACCTGGCTGATGAGGTCCTCCCTGGACCGAAACCGGTCACAGGATGCCTGTTTCCGCTCCATGGAGGACCTAGTTTGGCAGTTCGGGCTGGACTGTTCCCATGGGGAGCAGAGTCAAGACTGATTTGCATGTGGCAGGGTCCAAACTGGGGTGGCATGGTGAACAAGAAAATGATGGATTTAACGTTTGACAATGTTCAACATTCCATCTATCATCTTTTTGTGTTGCTGTAGTTGACTAAGAGGAAAGGATATGCCCAGACGTGGGTCCCTTGCTCACTGTGCCACTGAATTCAAGCTAGCCTGGCTGATGAGGGGTGAGATCCCGAAACCGGTCCCAGGATGCTTGTTTACGGTAGGCCTGGGCTGAGCTCGCGGAGTTTCACTCCATGGAATTCCGTGGAGTTGCAGATTTCCGTGACCGGGCAGAGTATTGCAGTATTCCACTCTAGTCAACCCAGTTCTAAAGTGCAAAGCTGTTGCAATTTCTCCCCTTCAGAATTGTGCGCGGACGCAACAAGACTGTTTCTGTCTGGCTCAAATTTGTGAATGACTGACTGTGACAACTAAGACACACCAACTTAAAAATCTGGGAAAGGAAATCTATAATTCGTGGAACACAAGTACTATCCGCAAGGTACCTGCTTACCTTTGAACAGCCTCTCAAACTCCTGCAAGCCCTGTGCCCTCAAAGAGCAGCACGACTCCACGGTGTCCCAGTGCCATAGTTCAGGCACAGAGTAGACTGCTTCCCGCAGACTGCACGGCACTTCTCCAGTGTCCGATATAGACCACATTTGTCTTGAGGATCGAGCTGGCTTCTTTATTCTTTTCATGGTGGGCTCTAGCTCACAGTCACTAGACTTCCTGTGCAGGTGTCGTGCAGCACTGTCCGCGCGTTCAAGACCCCCACAAAGTTACATACACCGACTGTGCACTGCAGCTCTTGTGGCATCAATCACTGCACCCCTAGTTTAAGGTTGAGTCCCGCCCGCTACTTCCACGACCCGTCCGTAAAATTTCAACACTTTTGGACTGCAAGACAGCAAAGATCTCGGCTGCCAATCTGAAAATATTCTGAGCGTGGAAAGAGCTACAAGTTTGGAAGGGGACCTAGGACTGGAGAATTGGCAGCACCTCAGCCAATCCTAGTGCCCTACACAGAATTCTGACATCCCCCCCTTATGAGCGCCCATGAGAGGCATGCACAACAAAGTCAGAACGTGGCTCATTAAACGGCGGTTTAGATGTGTTGTAGACGATTTTAGTGTCAGGTTGAAGAGCACCTCACTTGTAAGTAGGCCTTGAGGGTTGCTTTACTATTTGTCGTTTTATGGGACATTTAGGAAATACATATGTGAAAACACCATCATCATAGCATGCTTGTATTGGTGCCACTAGGTGAAAGGTCCACATGCGTGTATGCATGTATTCCGGTGCAGACTAGAGTTGCATGACCCTCCTCGCTGCTTTCAGTTAATGTGTAAGACCTGCAGTGCAGGTCAGCACTCTTGCCTTCCTCTAGCAGGAGCACGGTGCGTCTCCCTCCAGCCCAGCAGTTTGCCCATGGGGCAGCAGTGTTAAAACCTCTCCTCCCAGCAGGAGTGTTGTGCTTTGTGCCATGTGGAAGGTTCCCCAACCACGTACACAAACCATGCTAATGAGGCTTCATGCGAGATGTGGTGTCCCAAAAAGAAGACAGCATCACCTGTCTTCCAAAAGTGGGTGAGGGAACAGAATCAAATCCCATGCCCCTAAGCCTCTGCTTGAAGGGGAATGGGAGCATACAGAAAAGAGACAGGAGCAGCCCGCTGTGGGCATGCAGCTCCTCCTAAATTGCAGTGTTTTGTATCACAGCAGAATCACAGAGGCTAGCGTGGCAGACAGGAGAAAGGGACACAGTGCTTTGCTTTCCCTGCTCTCCTCTCCACCCCTCCCCCAGCACTGACTGTGCCTACACTGTCACATGCCTTCCCTGGAGGTGCGGAGAGCACACCTCCAGCATGGGTGAGAGAGCTGTGTTGTTGCTGCACACTCTGAGGAGGCCGGACAGGAAGCAGAATGACTGCAGTGAGTCCGGTCGGCATGTGTGAGGTTCACTCCGGGGTCACGTGAAGTTCCTGGCCGAGGCTTTATCCCGGTCTGGAGCAGGCCAGTCACATGTGGCATGGAAATACAGACTGCAGCTTTTATCTGCGGTAGGGGTAAGCAGCGCGTGCTGTTAAAATCCGCTCCACCGGCAGTTACCTGAAGGTTTTTGCTGAACGCCCACTCCCAGAGGAGTGCTGAGTGGCAAAACTCAGCATACTCCGCTGGCAGAGCGGAGTTTGCCATCCATCCTTAGCTTCCGATCCAGGGAGGACCTGGCTTGGCAGTTCAGGCTGGACTGTTCCCATGGGGAGCAAGGTCAAGACTGATTTGCATATGGTTGGGTCTAAACTTAGGTGGCATTGTGAGCAAAAAACGATGGATTTAACCCAGATCTGAGACTTCGGATGAATGATTGAGAATGTTCAGCATTCTGTCCATCATCTTTTTATGCTGCTATAGTTGCCCTAAGTGGGAAGGGTATGACCAGACGTGGGTCCTGTGCTCACTGTGCCAATGGATTCAAGCTAGCCTGGCAGATGAGGGGTGATACCCTGAAACCGGTCCCAGGGTGCTTGTTTGCAGTCCAAGGAGGACCAGGCTTGGCAGTTCAGGCTGGACTGTTGAAATGGGGAGCAGGGTCAAGACTGATTTGCATATGGCAGGATCCAAACTGGGGTGGCAAGGTGAGCAAAAATACTATTAATTTTACCCAGATCTGTGACTGGAGTGAATGTTTGACAATGTTCAGCATTCCGTCCATCATCTTTTTGTGGTACTATACTTACACCTGAATAGGCTGTGTCCTGTTCCCACAGAAAGGGCTGCATCCCCCACCCTCATAGTGATTCTGGGGCTGGAGGGCAAGAAGGGCAGTCACTCTGAACTTCAAAAGCCTCTCTTTGAAGTTTCCTCCACTTCAAAGGCACAACTGGGTATAAGTACTGGACCTCTGCCACCACCAATTCAGTACACTTCTGGACCTGTAGATACTCTGCCAGGAAGAAGGACTGTGTCAAGGCGTGTTTCCTCGGAGCTTGCACGATGCTAGAAGGGTCCACCTCCAGGCAGCTCCAAGTCCGATTGCCGTTATGGCACAGACTATTAGAGTGGCCAGGTGGGGGAAAGGGTGTTGGGGAAGGGGACAGCAGGGAAGGAGATCTGTAACGAAATCAAAACTATAAGTTAGACTAGCTATGTCTTGATCACATCTCAAAACTCACTTAACAATGAATAACATATTCACCTGCAAGTTGCCTTAAAAGAGTTAGAGTGAAGAGGGATAGAGAATCTATTAGACAAAACATGTGGGGGTTATTAACGATGAATCAGATTTGCCATGGGCATCTACATATTCTAACCAAAGTTAAAAGAGAGGAACCCCTTTGGGAAACCAAAGGATAGGGGTACTCAAACAGGTACAATAAGAGTTTATCCTTTAGTTCACACTACTAACCCCACACACTTTCAATCAAACCGTTACACTTTTTCGGCTCTCATCCACATATATATCTGAAAATTTGGCCCAAACAATAAATCTATAGTACACTGAAAGTAGAAATTAGTACAAAGTTTATTAAAAATGACTTATACCAACCTAAAGTTGTGTATATCAACAATAATTCATATGTTAAAAACAATTCATATATTAAAACCACCAACTATCTTGGTACTATAACAGTACTCTAATACAACAATATACTAGACGAATCCAATAAAGTTGTCAAAGCAGCAAGAGAGACATAATCAGACAGTATTATTTGTCATTCAAGTTAGCACATCTTTAGAAGAAGAAACATGCAGAGTTTCTAGTTGAGTATTTGAAAACAGGGGTGATCCCTGTAGGGATCCAAATCAGAAATGAGCTGGGTCTCTTTACAGAAAATTGAAATTTTTAGAAACTTGGACCCTGATAGCAAATCGCTGTAGCAGGGATTGGTTCATTCTAATCATAGAGACAGCTCAGGAAATGATGATTATCGAAAGGAAACAAATTGAAGAACTAGAAGCCCTATTTAAAACCAATACAGCTTTAGAAGATGCTAAAAAGAAGATGGAAGAATTAGAATCCGAAACAAACGGATATAGGGAGAACCTTATAAACAAAAAAAGTAACAAGCTTAAGAAGGATATTGAAAAATTCAATGCAGAAATAGTGTACCCCTATCTAGGGAAAGAGTACTATAATGTGAGGAGAGAACAAAGGTGGGAAAGACCCCAGTATCAAAGACCAGTCTATTCTAGAGGGGGCAAAAAGCGGGTAACCTTCTCCGAAACTTCAGGCTCAAGTAGTGAGGAGGAAGAACAACATAACGAGCAGGGAAATAGACCTCTATATAGTGGTGATCGGGACTCTTTTTTAGGACAACGTCCAACGAGAGGTCAGAGAAATTACAGAAATTTTGGGAGAGAGGAACAAACAAGACCGTACCCCACACAAGATTTTTTGAAAACAAGGAATCAGAGATACTGGAGGTAGAGAAAGGAGAAAACAGGGATGCATCCCGTATAGGAATTGCTGCAAATGTAGAACTAGAAGGATTAGAGGAAGAGGCAGGATCTAGTAAAGAGGCTTCCCACATAGGATCTCTGAATAATATAGAATTAGAAGTATCAGAGGGAGATGAACTACCTATCATTAACCTCTCGCAAAGAATTTTAACTAGAGAAGAGGAAGAAATATTACGCAAGGGGTTTAGCTTTGCCCCTACGGCAACATTGAATAAATTTGAGTTTGAAAAAGTCTTGCACTCCTTTTTTAGAAAAGTTAGATTGAACAAATTCTTTGAAGGAAAAGAATATTCACCCCCCCATAATGTGTCGGGCTTTAAGCCGAGGTCAACTTTCACACCCACGTTAAGCCAGGTAAATAAAAATGTGGAGATTTTCGAAAGAGTTGTGGAAATTGATATCAAAAAAGCTCTTGAGGTTCATCCTAAACAGATCAACAATTTATCAGCAAGACATAGAGAAGCACTTAGGTCATTGCTATGTTAGAGATCACTATCGACGGGTACAAGTTTCCAAGTATGATGTTTTAAAGAAGGAAATTGCCCAACTAGTGACGAGGGCCAAAGATGAGGCGTGGATTTGTGAGAATGAATTTAAATTTCTTTTGAATACTAATCCCATCATTCCAGCCCTATATGGGCTACCAAAAATTCACAAAGACACAAACAATCCACCAATGAGACCGATTGTCAGTAGTATTGGTTCGGCGCTGGAACCGCTGAGCAAATACGTGGACTTTTTTCTTAGGCCTATGGTACAGAGGCAGAGGTCTTATTTAAGAGACTCGGCCCATGCCATTTCAGTATTTGAGGGGCAGGGCTTCAATGAGATATATATGTGGATGAGAGCCGAATAAGTGTAACGGTTTGATTGAAAGTGTGTGGGGTTAGTAGTGTGAACTAAAGGATAAACTCTTATTGTACCCATCTACATATTCTATACATAACTGAAATGTTATATTAAACCTAAACCTACCATAGTGTTATTCTCTGTTTTTCATTTATGGCGCACAGCTTCCTGTTATAGCTGTGAGGCAAAAACATGAAGGACAACTTGTTATGACCGCCTTCACTGTACTTGTCTTATAATGTGATAAGATGGAGCGGGACCTGCCACGCAACTTTATACATATATGGTTTTCTTTGTAGTCATCTGTTCTTTCTTATTTACATATGCCAAATGTCATTTATACCGTTCTGTAACGTGGTTCACGAAGCGTTCTCAAAGTGTCCAAAAATTATTGTCCAATGTTCCTCAACAAACGTTTGATCAAATGTGCAAGAATAGAGAATAGGAATTAACGCTCTTACCCGGTGACAGCTGAGCGTTTCAAATCCCCACCTGCATCCAGATAATTCCACTATTGCGGGTCACGACGTGGACAAACTCCGAATCGCGGCTTCAGAAGTCGCAGACACCGCCAGACTCCAGCCGCATCCAAACCTCGACTCAAAGAGAGAGAATAACAAGCCCCTAATCAGGGTTGTGGCTCCTTTTTATAGAAGAGCTCCACTGAAGATGGCCACCACATTCGGTGCGTTGGTAGAGGCGGGGCCACATGACGATACCTGTGAAAAATACGAACAGCAATATCAATAGGAAGACAAGTGCCGGGCATAACTTATGTGTTCCAGGAGATCCCAAGTCTTTAACACTTGTGAGGATAAGAGCACAGTTCAGAGCTGCGTGATTGGTGCTTACAACGCTAGCAGACAACCACGCGACTGCGTGATTGGTGCTTACAACACTAGCAGACAACCGCGCGAACGGTGATTGCAATGCCACCAGTATCGCGCCGTAAAGGAGGCGCAATGCATCTTGCCACAGAGAGGACGTGACACTGCACATCTGTGCATGAGAGTGCAGTGCTGATTAGAGCTCCTACCAGCTGTGGCAGTGGTGCCCCTAGAGCCGCAGCCCCTGGCCCCATGACAGTACTCCCCCCTCCCAAGCGGGCTCTAGGGGCAGGTTTTCAAGGGTAGGAGTCATGGAACTGACGCACCAACCGGGGTGCATGAACGTTGACAGCAGGCTCCCAGGAATCATGCTCCGGTCCATAACCTTTCCAGGACACTAAATACCATAAACGGGAACCCCACCTACGGGAATCCAGAATACGACGGATGTCGAATTCCTCATGTCCATCAATCAGCAGAAGTTCTGGTGGAGAGGTACATAATTGTGTCACAGGTTTTAATAAAGAGTTATGAAAAACCGGATGGATTTTCAACTGCGGAGGTAGTTGCAATTTGTAAGTGACTGGATTGATTTGCTCGATTATCTCATACGGTCCACTAAATTTGGGATGAAATGCCTTCTTATGCCTAAAGGAGATGTTTTTAGTCGAAAGCCATACTTTGTCTCCTACACAATACTGAGGTCCAGGTCTGCGACGTTTATCTGCCGTGGCTTTGTATTTGGCTTTTGCCACATTGAGTCGTTGAATGATATGAGAATGCACTTTCTGGATTTGTTTAATCCCTGTTGCGATAGATGGAACCAACACCTGATCAGTAGGAAGGACAATTGGTAGATAGTTGGGGTGAAAACCATACGTGGAGTAAAAGGGGGATGTCTGTAAGGATGTATGGTGAGCTGCATTGTATGCTATTTCCACCAACCAAAGTAATCGTACCCATGAGTCTTTTGCAGAGGTGACATAACAACTGAGGTATTGTTTTAAGGTTTGGTTAAGCCTCTCAGTTTGGCCATCGGTTTGTGGGTGGTAACTCGTGGATAGAGCAGGTGAGATTTGCAGAGCTCAACACCATTGTGACCAAAATGTGGCAGTAAATTGGGTCCACGATCAGAGATGATCTTTTTCGCGATTCCATGTAAGCGTACAACATGAAAAAAGAGTAAGTTAGCTAGTTCTCCAGACGTTGGTAATTTTTTGCAAGCTACAAAATGATCTAATTTAGAAAAACTGTCCACTATTACCAAGATACAAGTATGACCCTGATCACAGGGCAGATCTGTAATGAAATCTATTGAACAATGTTCCCATGGTCTCTGTGGAGTTTGCAAAGGTAGTAATAAACCTTTGGGTTTTCCATGATCACTTTTGTTGCGGGCACATATTTCACATTCAGCAACCCATTGTTTGACATCATGAGTTAGCGTGGGCCACCAAAAGTTTCTTTGGATTGCTGTTATTGTTCTTAATCTTCCGGGGTGTCCAGAACATGGATGATTATGATGCCAATCAAATACTGTCTTACGTATTTGCTCTGTAGGTAAAAACAATGCAGTTTCATGAAATGGTAAGTCTTGAATGATTTGTCGATTAGCAGCTTGATCTATCCAGGTCTTCCATTTTTGGCTAGGAAAATGGTCTCATACTGAATCTAGGCAATCTTCTGTTGATATAAGATTAATAACTTTTTCTGGGTCAATTATAGCTTGAGGTGTTTCTGACAGAGGTAACAATGTGGTATCTTGTCGTGTAAGGGCATCAGCTTTTTTATTCTCTGCACCTGGACGAAACGTGACTATAAAATCATATTCAGAGAAGAAGAGCATTCACCATAATTGACGTGGAGTTAATACTCGGGCTGTCTTCATAAACTGTAAATTGCGGTGGTCCGTGAACACTGTATGCTTTGCTCCAAGTAAGTAGTGCCTCCATTCTTTGAAAGCATCTCTTATTGGCAATAGTTCTTTCTCAGCAATCGTATAATTCTTTTCAGCTGGGGAGAGTTTCTTTGACATGAAAGCTATTGGGTGCAATTGTCCTGTGGATACATGTCTTTGTGACAAAATAGCTCCTACCGCAATTTCGGAGGCATCTGCTTTGATAATTTACGGTTGTTCTGGATTTGGATGAACTAGAATGGGGCAGATGTAAAAGCTAGTTTTAGATGATCAAAAGCCTTTTGAGCCTCTGGTCCCCAGTGGAATGGAACATTTTTCCATAATAGATGGGTGATGGGTGCTATTGTTTGTGTGAAATGAACAATGAATCGTCTATAAAAGTTAGCAAAACCTAGGAAACATTGGACATCTCGTACTGTTTTAGGGTTAGGCCAATTAAGCACCGCTTGTATTTTCTTTTTTGCCATTTGGAATCCTCCAGGAGTTAATATTACACCGAGGAATTCTACCTGCATGACATGGATGTCACATTTACTTAACTTGCAGTAAAGACCGTGAGTTTGTAAAGTTTCCAGAATTACTGTGACATGTTGTTCATGAAGACTGTGGGATTCTGAATAGATTAGAATATCATCTATGTAGACGATAACGAATTTGTCTAAAAATTCTTGTAAAATGTCGTTAAAAAAATTGAAACGCAGCTGGGCGTTGCAAAGCCCAAAAGGCATCACAGTATATTCGAAAAGGCCGTAGCTGGTTTTGAGCACTGTTTTCCACTCATCTCCTGCGCGCATATGCACCAAGTGGTATGCCCCCTTCAGATCTAACTTTGTATATACCACTGCAGATTTAACCTGGTCTAATAGAACAGGGATGAGTGGGAGCGGATATTTATTCTTAACCGTGATTTTGTTCAGCGCTCTATAATCTATGCAGGTACGCAATTCGCCGTTGGCTTTTGGCACGAAAAATAAGGGAGAGGCCGCTGGAGATTTTGATGGTCGGATGAAACCGTTTGCCAAATATTTGTCTAAATATTCCTTCAGATGTTCGTTTTCTTTTTCGGCCAAGGTGGATATGCGTCAGTTGGGAATGACCGCACCTGGTAGTAACTCAATCTGACAATCGTATGTCCGATGTGGTGGTAGAGTATCTGCTTGTCGTTCATTAAACACTTCTTGGAATCTTTTATATTAGGGTGGTAAAGATGTTTCTTTTTCTTCTGCTGTGGCCACTGCATGGTCTTGAGTTCTTTCTCCACATGATGAAGTAACACAATTCTTTTTGCAAAACTCTGAGAGGTCAGTGATTTTTCATTTAACCCAATCTATTTGAGGATTATGGAATTGCAACCATGGCATTCCTAGGATAAACCCATACTGAGGAGCACTTATAAGATTGAAAGAGATTTTTTCCACATGTAGCATGTCAGCCACTTGTAGTTCTAACTGCATTGCTATTGTTTGTTTTGTAATAGGGCCAGAGGTTAAGACACGACCATCTACAGTTTGTACTATTTCCTTTTTGTTTTTCTGTATACAAGGTAACGATAAGGTCTGTGTTAGGGCGGAATCCACAAAATTACCTGTTGCCCCTGAATCAAGGAGAACAGTAATGGATTGTCTGGTGTTAGGTGGTATTAATAATGTCATTTCTAAGGTAAGATGAGCCACTCGATCACCAATAGTAGCACTTAAGGAGGGTATTTGCCAAGCACTCAAAAGATCCCCCTTCTCATCTTTTGAGTTAGATAGTTTTCCGATGGAGTGTTTGTGGTACTAATTGCCTTTGTGGATGGATTAGCTATTTTGCTTCTTGGTTTGGTCCGACATTCCCTAACAAAATGGCCTTTTTTTGCCACAGTATAAGCATAATCCATTGCGACGTCGTAATTCTTTCTCTTCCTTTGTAAGAGCAGGGCAAACTGACCTAATTTCCATGGGCTCACTATGGGTGTCTTGTGTCTGGATGTTCATTGTAGCTTTACTTCATTCAAAACGATATCCAGTATGTTCTGTAAGACGTTGATCCCCTTTTCGTTCTGCTAGCCTATGATCCAATCGCAGTTAGGTTAATAAGTTCTGTACACCCATGAGGTTGGGGATCTATCTGTGCTAAGATATCTTTCATGCCATCACGCAATCCTTGATAGTATATAGCAGCTCTTTTTTCCTCTGGCCAACTCGTCTCAGAAACTAGACGATTGAAATGTGTCAAGTATGTAATTAAATCTCGATTGCCCTGATGCAATTCCAGCAGTTCTCGATCTGCCGAAAGAGTAGCTGCTCTTCTGTCAAATATCTTTTCGAACTCTCGGACAAAGGCCTTCCAATTATACAAAATGGCATTATCACCACGAACCAATGGTACTGCCCATGCTGCTGCATCGCCTATCAGATAAGAAATTAGAAAAGCTACCCGGGATTGAGCATCTGGGAAGGAGGTTGGCCTACAGGTAAAATGTAACTCAATTTGAGTAAGGAAGATTTAAATCTTAGTGGGGTCACCAGAGAAACGTTCGGGAGCTGCTAAGGGTATTTGAGGTGGAACAGTAACTGATATGGAAGTTGGAGTTGTGCCATCCCCCTTAGCCCCTTGACTAGTTGTATGTACTACACTTGGATATTTTCCTAATGGGACATCAAAGGGATTTTGTTCTGCCTTTTCTCGTATCTCTAGCTTTTGTTGTAACACAGAAACATTCTCTGCCAATGCTGTGGGACGTGCCTTAGAGTCTACTAACTCCTGTTGCACCTGTCCTAACGCCTTGAGGATATCGTCTAACGTAGCCATTCTAAGATCGAGCAAGCCGGGAGGAAAATAATCTGTGGGCTCATATTCTGTCAAGGCATGTGTCCTCAGAGCTTACACGATGCTAGAAGGGTCCACCTCGAGTCAGCTCCAAGTCCGATTGCTGTTATGGCACACACTATTAGAGTGGCCAGGTGGTGGAAAGGGTGTTGGGGAAGGGGACAGCAGGGAAGGAGATCTGTAACGAAATCAAAACTATGAGTTAGACTAGCTATGTCTTGATCACATCTCAAAACTCACTTAACAATGAATAACATATTCAGCTGCAAGTTGCCTTAAAAGTGTTAGAGTGAAGAGGGATAGAGAATCTATAAGACAAAACATGTGGGTGTTATTAACGATGGATCAGATTTGCCATGGGCATCTACATATTCTATACATAACTGAAATGTTATATTAAACCTAAACCTACCATAGTATTATTCTCTGTTTTTCATTTATGGCGCACAACTTCCCTGTTATAGCTGTGAGGCAAAAACACGAAGGACAACTTGTTATGACCGCCTTCACTGTACTTGTCTTATAATGTGATAAGATGGAGCGGGACCTGCCACGCAACTTTATACATATATGGTTTTCTTTGTAGTCATCTGTTCTTTCTTATTTACATATGTCAAATGTCATTTATACAGTTATGTAACGTAGTTCACGAAAAGTTCTCAAAGTTCCAAAAATTATTGTCCAATGTTCCTCAACAAACGTTCGATCAAATGTGCAAGAATAGAGAATAGGAATTAACGCTCTTACCCGGTGACAGCTGAGCATTTCAAATCCCCACCTGCATCCAGATAATTCCACTCTTGCCGATCACGACGTGGACAAACTCCGAATCGCGGCTTCAGAAGTCGCAGACACCGCTAGACTCCAGCCGCATCCAAACCCCGACTCACAGAGAGAGAATAACGAGCCCCTAATCAGGGTTGTGGCTCCTTTTTATAGAAGAGCCCCACCAAAGATGGCCGCCACGTTCGGTGACGTTGGTAGAGGCGGGGCCACATGACGATACCTGTGAAAATACGAACAGCAATATCAATAGGAAGACAAGTGCGGTGGCATAAGGTATGTGTTCCAGGAGATCCCAAGTCTTTAACACTTGTGAGGATAAGAGCACAGTTCAGAGCTGCAGGATTGGTGCTTACAATGCTAGCAGACAACCACGCGACTGCGTGATTGGTGCTTACAACGCTAGTAGACAACCTCGCGAACGGTGATTGCAATACCACCAGTATCGCGCCGTAAAGGAGGCGCAATGCATCTTGCCACGGAGAGGACGTGACACTGCACATCTGTGCATGAGGGCGCAGTGCTGATTAGAGCTACTACCAGCTGTGGCAGTTGTGCCCCTAGAGCCGCAGCCCATGGCCATGACAACTGCTTTGCTGCTACAACGACTTCCAGTCTGCTGGAGCTGCTACTCTGCTAGACTCCTGCTTTGCTGTGCTGACCTGCTGCCTGCTGCCCTCTTGCCTGGGAGTGAGAAGGACTGGTTTTGCATCTCTCCAACCCAGAACCAAAGTGACTCAAAGGACTTGCTGCCGCCTCCTGTTTGAATTCTCAGGGACATAAAAGACTTCCAGCTCACCTGCTACAGCACCTGGACTCTGCCATCTGAGAGTCTTGCCCTGCCAAGTGGTGCCAATCCAGGCCTGGACCCTTGGAAGTGGGTATAAAGTGCTGCTCCAGTTAAAATCCATGCATCTGCACCATTGTGTGCTCGGAACTGGCACATCTCCATCGAAACCGATGCATCGCCGCTGCCGCGAGGACCGGGTACATCGCATCACCGACTGTGCTGCACATTACCTCCAGTTCCGATGCATCTTCGACATTGCGTGGCTCAGCGCCAATGCATCACCTGCATCTTGTGGTTCGACCATGACTCATGGCCTCTTTGCTTTCCGCATCCTGGCTCCGACGACGAAGCAAGTAAGGTGCTTTACAGGAGGCCAAGGATGGTCCTTGTATCAGATCCATGCTCCATCGCAGACGGCTGAACGTTTGGATTTGACCCAGTCTAGCATGACCAGATAGCCCTGGTTGGCTCTTTATACTTTTAAGCACTACATTTGAGTTTATTCTTTAAAAATTCATAACTCTAATTATACTTATTGGATTTTTGTTGGTTGGGTCTTGTTTTGTTCATTAAATTACGCTCTATTTTTCTAACCAGGTGTGGTATCTTTTGTGTGATGTTTTCACAGTTTAAGTGTTTGAAGTTTTGCACAAATACTTTAAGCATTGCCTCTTAAGTTAAGCTGCTCTGTGCCAAGCTACCAGAGGATGAGCACAGGTTAATTTAGGGTGAGCATCTGACTTAACATGGCTACGATTGTGGTTCCTGCTTGGACCATACCTCTGCCAACCAGAAATACCAATTTCTAACACATGTTTTGTTTTCTATGGTTTCTGTGGATCTTGAGGTGTGTGAAGATTTCAATTCATCTAACTCGCAACTTTGCAGAACATTTAAAGCTTTGCAATCATTGTGAAAACCTTGCAACACTTAAAAAAAAACATGCTTATTGGTAATTTGCATTGTATTGTAATGTTGCATATAGTGGAGCTTACTACCCCTCTATGAGGCACTGAAGCACTTGCCTACATGAGTAGCATGCTACACCATGTAGTGTGTAGCGTAGTTAGAAGGCTGTTGTATTTGTTTTGATTCCATGTGGGAAATGCATCCACATCATACTTGTTGACTACCGAGGTGCAGTTGTCATGTTATGGGACGTAGAACGTAGCAGTGTGTTGGATGGTGAAGTTTAAGAGACATATGCACAGTTTTATGGTTTTCAGTATGCTGTTATCTTTGAACATCTCTGCAGGTCCCTTTCTGGTACGTCATATGATATAGTCTGCTTAGCTGGTTACTGCACTGGGTTGTCCCATCTGAGATTTTGTGTATAGTTGTGGTCCTGAACTGGCATGGTTGTAGGGAGAAAGAAATGGAGATAGCTGTAGGGATGGGCACTTTTAGTACCATCCCATATCAGAGTGTCTATGTGAGATGTAAAGAAGGGATCAGGTTGCATAGATATTTGGGACCTACAGTGAGCGGACTATATTAAAGTCCTCTAAAACTGTTCAGTAATGTGTGACAGAATTCTTTAGTTATCCCATGCCTTTTCATTTGCTGATGTTTGACTTTTTAGATGTACAGTGCTGGTGATGGACAACCCTCATAGCAGATATGCATTATGTGAATTTAATAGATATAAGTTACAATTTGTTGTTGCGTATTATGGTTTTAGTATTATTGTGGGCCATAACAGTTTTATAGAAGTAAAGTACATAAATATAAAATGTTACGGTGACCCATATAGTCAGACCTTTTTTGCTTACCTGCATAACGAAAGCAGTTTGCTGATTGGCTTGTTTATAATTCATGGATTGTCAGCCAAGGGTTCAGCTTGAGGGTGTGCCTCTTTTCTGGGCTCTGTTCCTTGGCTGCAGGTGGTGCATTTATCTGGGAAAAAGCCAAGTTTCAACTGTCTTGTGAACGGTGTATAATGCTCGCTGGTAGTGACTTTTTAGAGCTAGGTAGCTTGCACTGAACAGTGCCTTCTACAGAATTCTTATGGTAAGGATTATAATGATAAGGGGTGCAAGCCTGGAGCTCAGTGTTCGCTTTTGTATTGCTTTAATTTAACTTGTACATATTGCGGTCCTTTTCCATAGGAGGCTTTGTGGCCAATGCAGAGTGCCTTGAACATTGCTCTTCTAGCTATAGGTAGACAGTGGAGCGATTGTAGGACCTGTGTCAAGCGTGCTCTTGGTTGAAGGCAGAGAAGAAGCCTAGCATCAGCATTTTTATTGAGTTGTATTTTGCGTATAATGAATGCAGGTGCACCAAGTTATAGGCTGTTGGGATAGTCAAGGAGGGGGATTACGAGTGTGACGATGGCTTGCAGTTTATGATGATATGCAAGGTATGGGAAGATGCAACATAGGCCTCATTACGATGGCGGAAGGCCCGCCACCGCCAGCCGTGCGGTGGCGGGCCCTCCGCCATCAGACCGCGATTTTCCCCCCGCCAAATTAGGATGGCGGGGGAATGCGACCGCGACCGTGGCGGGCGCAAAGAATGCCCGCCACGGATCCGCCACAGGCAATCGGTCCGATTGCCTGGCAGAGCGGCCAGCATCCGTAAAATGGTGGCGATGCCTAGCAGGCACCGTCCGCCAAATTATAATGCTGCATCCCCGCCAGCCGGTGTATGGTGGTGGAACCGCCATTCACAGGCTGGCGGGGATTGTATTTGGGGGCCTGTTGCGGGCCCCCCTGGGGTGGGGAGGTGGTGTGGTGCACTGGGTGGTACCCATGGTACCCCCCCTACATGTCCCTGCACTAAGTGGCAGGCACCGCGTGGTGCCTGCCACGTAGTGCAGGGAAATGTAAACAGTGCATCTTTAACATTGCGGCGGGTGCTGCAGCTAGCAGCACCCGCCGCAATGTTAAAGATGGTAGATGCGACCGCCACTGTGGCGGTGGCATCGTAATACCACCGGTGGGACCGCCGCCTTGTAGGCGGGCGGTCCCACTCCCCGACACGATGGCAGATGGACTGAAGTCCGTCCTCCATCGTAATCACCCCCATAGTGTTTTCATTCTTTAGAAGGCACTCTTTGTGACATTTTTAGCATGAAGTATCAAGATAAATTTCAATCCATGGTTACTCCGAGCTTTCTAACTTCTCTTAATGCTAATAGAGGGGCTTCATGTTCCTTAGGCTATATGGTGGTAGGCTGGTAATTTTGCCATTGTACACCTGTCATAATCTCAGTCTTTGCACTGTTGAGCTTTTGATGGTCCTTCATCATATATGTGTTTATGGCACAAAGGCAGTTATCGAGTTGTGAATTGTAGAGGCCTTCTGGACTATCCATCTTTAAAATGATATGGGTTCATCTGTATGGTTGTAACAGATGATATTGTAAGATTTAAAGATTTGGTAAGGGCATTAGGTAGATGTTGACTAATAGAGGGGATATGATCGACTGCTGAGGAGTGCCATAGTGTTGTGTTTGAGGAGGTGATATGAAAGAGGGTAGGTAGATGACACTTTGTCTACCTGTGAGATAAGATGCAATCCATTTTAAATCATTTTCATGGATTTCGAGATTGTGAAATTCGCAGTAAGGTGTATTGATAGACAGTGTCAAATGCAGCTGATAAATCCAGAAGTAATAAGGCAGCTACTCTGTTTTGTCCACTATGAGTTTCAAATGATCTCAGATGGATATAATGTCTGGCTTTGTGCCTCTGCTAGATCTGAAACTAGACTGATGGCCTGACAGTCAGCCATAATGTTAGGTGAAATTAGAGAGTCAAGTAAATACTGCTCTCTCAAAAATGTTTCCTAAGAATGGTCCATTTAACCTGGGCCTGTAATTTGCTGGTTCAGATGGTTCGAGGCTTTTCTTTCAGAGGAGAGGTCTGAGAGAAACCAGTTGAGTGGTTGTAATTGTGGCTGCTCTAAGCCCCAATGCCCAGGCAAATTCCAGAGCCCCCTCTATTCACACTGCCCTGCACCACCTCACCACTGCCATTGCATAAGCCACCACACACTGTCCCCTTCTTTACTGTGTCATGGCCCGCAACCTCCCATTCTCAGAGCATCTCCTCCCCGACAGCTGCTTCCCCAGCACCTTAGTGAGAGCACAGAAGAGTTGCAGGTGCAATGTAATGATTCCCCGCAGCGGGATGGCATACTTACGTAACATCCAGCTGCAGGTAGTCATCACTTCTGCTGGGCCGAGCACTTTAAATTTCACTTTGAATTAATCAGAATAATTACCTCTAGTCCAGATTCAAAATATATACTTAGCTTGGTCCTAATTTTGAATTAATTGCTATGAGGTATATGGAAACTGGAGATGTGGAGATTGTGGAAAAAATATTTTCAAAGTTATATTGGTGTGCATCCTTGTAGGAATGCCTCACCTGGCTGAATGGGTTTCTGGAGAAAATCACACTTTACGCAATCTATTTTGGGAAATGTTTTGCACAAACCTTTTTACTCAAGTATATCTAAATTAATATACTTCCAGGATATGAAACCATGTGAATGTCCTTTATATAAAAAAAGAAGTGCCCGCCTTTTTTCCATCATCACGTAGATCCTGCAAGTGCCTATTAAGGAGGGGAATCCACCCAGACCCTCTTTCTTCCTCTTGTGAGTCTGTTCTCCTTCATCTTGTTGATGGAGGTGCTTCCTCTTTTCTGTCCTCCTCTGTTCGCTCCTTTACGCAAGACAGTTTCTCCCTTTCACTTCAACGATATTATCCCATCCAGTACATCGAATAGTATCAGAATGTCTAATTTTAAATATCTTAGTGCATTAATATCATAGTTAAAATATTGTAATAGTAAAACTATGGAAAGTCATACAATTGTGGCTGAGTATATCATTTTTTAGGTCTTGCCTACCAGACAGCTCTTATCTGTCTGGTAAGCGAAAGCCTCTTATAGAGCATACCAAAAACTTACGGTGGGCTTAGAGCACACCAGTTGCTTATCATTGGTTACTTTATTGTCACTCTCATTTGTTTGTGTCTTATCTAATGGTATGCCTTTCTCTTCTCGTGTTTGTCACTCATCTGGAGCATAGCCTCTTTGCCAATCTTTTGATAGTCTGACTTGTATCCTTCCAGTGCTGGCATTTAGGGGACTACTAATGTAATTTTCTTTTAGCACTCCATGAGACTACATGTGTTTTCTAGCTCTCTCCTTCGTGTGCTACTTCCCTCCCTCAAACACATGCCCTCTTGTAAGCTCAGTGCTCCTTCCTCATCACTCGTCATAAGCTCTTCCATTGTTTTCCTCACCCTTCCCAGGCATTTCAATTTTTTTGGCCTCTCCCAGACAAGCCTCAAGGGTCCCTACTGCTCCCTTACCCTCCCACACCCAGTTTTTCCCCCATTATCCAACCCACCCGCTCTTTTATCGCTTCTCGAAAGCCTTGCAGTCCCTACCAGTTTTTGTAAATTAATTTATTTTCATTTTTGGAAGGCCTAGCAGCTGACATATTCTGCCAGCCCACTCTGCAGGACAAAGAACATGTTGGTGCTGCTGAAATTGCATATGTTTATTTACAGATCCAAATGGCACCCCCATCTTGGAGAGGTGAATCAACAATGGCGCTCAAGTCATTCCCTAGGCAAGTACATGCGTGGTTATGCTTTCACAAGCCCATTGATAGCAGCTGCATTATCACACTTTTTTGTTCTTTTTTGACAATGCTATGCAGCATCAGTGAAAGCATTTTTCTTTTTACTGATGATGTACTGCATTAGCAAAGTAAAGCCAGTAAGTCACAAAGGTTTGACCTATTGGTTTTGCTAATGCTTGTTTAGCTCTGTAAACAACATTGTAGGTGAAAATATAGTATACAAAATATATCAGCTTATATACAAAAGTAAACTTACACTATCGTGTAAGTTTCCATTTTTTAGGTGTTCACAAACTATGGGCCCGATTCTGATGCGGGTTGGAAAAGCTTCCCGACCGATGGCCTGATTCTGATGCGGTTAGGAAGGCCTCCTAACGGCATTTGCTCCTTCCAAATCGGATCGGGAACGTGTCTTCCCGACCGAGGGCCCAATTCTGATGCGGTTAGGAACAAATGTTCCCATTGAAGTCAATGGGAGTTCAACCAAATCGTATCTGGAAACATCCGGATGCATCCTACTCTGCCGGTTGGACTTTCCCGATCCGAGTGGGTCGGAAACCATTTCCCAACCGATTCGGTCGGGAAGCTTTTCCAACCCGCATCAGAATGGGGCCCAAAGTGTGTAGTTTTACATGTAGTATCTTTATGACTGAAGAGTCTCCACACATGTTGTAGAATTACACATGTGGCAGAAGCTCCGCCACGTATGCAGAGTCTCTGCACTCGGGGCTGAGACTCCACACTGAGGGTGGAGAACTCTGCACAGAAAAATATAGGACAGGTGGAGTTGTAAGATTTTGCATGTAGACCCTGAATCTGTAACTCCCTTTTGTAATACGTTTTGTATTTTTTGAATAACGACTACAAAATGGCAGTGAGAAAGAATGTCTGCACTGTTAAGTGTCCGTCTATTCTACATTGTGATGTGTACAGTTCAGTTACTGCACTGCAGTGTATCCACATGTAAGTCTACATACTAGTGGTCAATGCGTGGGTGACACACATGATGTGGTCAAAAAAATAAAAACATTTGTACAACATGTGAGGGGTTTAGGGCGGAGCAAGGAGTGGTTTTGGGGGGTATTTGCAGGGTTTTGAGAGGGGCTTCAACCAACTACAAAATAGTAACAGGATTGTCATTTTGTCACTAAACGTATATGGGCCTAATTCGTAAAGTTAAACTTACAATTTTAAGTTTACACTATTTTTGTGTTCACAAACTACGAATTAATAGTACGTTTACAAATGTGGAGACTCTGCAATCAGGGAGGAGAACTCCGTACATAATAAGAGAAGCCTGTCATATCTTTTTATGTGCAGAGTTCTCCCTCCCCCCGATTGCGAAGTCTCTGCAGCCGTAAACTTAATATTAACTCGTAGTTTGCGAATCCCAAAAAAATTGTGAACCTACACAAAAGTGTAGGTTTACCTTTGAGAATCAGGCCTTATACTCTGTACTGTGCAATATCAAAACATGTTTTAAGTGATGCCACTTACATCATGGTATGGCTGTGAAGGAAGTGACCCAATTAGGGCCACC